>JASDDO010000014.1:435661095-436261095 GCA_030015575.1 Agapanthus africanus
TAACATTTATATGCTGGAGTGGGACCAACGTTCCCCAGCTCAGTATAACAAGCGGGTTCGGTCAATACATCCGTTTTATTATCTTGATTAAGGCGTGATATGGTCGCTACCTGGAGAGAGAGAGAGAAGAAAACACTCTGCGTGCGCTCTTGCAAGATCAGATTGGTTATTATTTTATCTAATCAGGATGGCTCCCACTGTTTTTATCAAATCTTCCTTCAAACCCTAAAAGGAAAGACTAGCCGGGATTAATTACACACTACAAGTTCGCCAATCTTTCAGCCAGGCCAGTGTCGGTACTTTGAGGGAGGTCCCCCGTGCTCTCGCACTAACCTAATTAAAGTAAACCTCGTTTCCCAGAGGCGTAACCCCATTGACACCTTTCTAGACACCTACTTGATCGGCTAATTGTAATGTGTAAAACTCTCCCAGGAGTAACAATTACTCGCAGTGGGTATCAGGATCCAACTATCTCATAGAAGGTATGCAATCTCATTGCAAATTTCAAAATCTCATTGTAAATTTCAACACTTGAAATTCCCGATAAATTTTGCCCCTAGCGTCCTATGACCTTGACGCAGGCTAACAAACCATAGTGCGCTAGTCAAGTTCAACCCGTCATTTCCTGATTGAATTAAACCCACCCGCACAACCCTTGACGCGGGCCAACAAAGTCGCACGACTACCCTAATCCAATCTGCATCATATGCATAAACAGATAAATACTAGTTAGCTACCGCACACTACGCCTTGACGCAGGCCAACAAACGTAGCACGAATACTAACTACTACTTATCTGAAATGACGAAGGGCTACGACAGGTTTTTCTGAAAACCCATTGCGTAATTAACTTGATATCGTTGTAGAATCAAATGATTTTAAAATGGAGTGTTTTTTAGGCTTTCCTAGTTTTGCTAAAGGGGTCACTCCCGGTGAAGGGATCGTCGGCCCTTTCCTCATCGAATAAGGTGCAGGATATATCATATATACCGCTGTGCAAAGCGAAAACTATAGAAGCAATCAAAAGACAAACCGAGGGTTGTAGCATCTGCCAGTTATTGCTAAAGGAGTCACTCCCGGTGAAGGGATCTCGGTCATTTCCTTATCGAATAAGGTGCAGGATGTTCTACAAGGAACACCGCGATGCAAAGCAAGAACTGCAGCTACCTGTTTTTGAATATTCGATTCCACAACATCTTTAGGTTTCTTTTATTTTCATCAATCATATTAATGAAGCCCTATCATTTAAATCACCTAAACATCACAGATAAATACGACGTACACTTATACCATCCGCATTCGCTTCGATGTCCCCTCGTGCACCGTTAGGTTAGGTAACTAACGACAAAGCGGGGCAGGGCTAACGTGAGTGCAAAACATAAGTAACGTCTATATAATATATCATATATACTATATACAGTATCCATCACAGAACATCAAATGATCACATCACAGATATCGCAGCAGAAGAAACATATGAAATATTGGATATACTAGGACGTCCGTGTTTTTAATACGAGCCTGTATAAAACACGGATTCCACGGTCGCGTTGAATAGCCAAACCCACACCTCTAGACCCCTACGAGAGCGGCAAGCAACCCTACCAATTCTAGAGTTAGGAGACCCGGACTCGACTCCTCGAGTTGGTCTCCTACTGGACTCTAGAACCCGGTTACTTGTGCTCCCCTCCTTGGGTCTATCCTAGTGCGGAAAAGTAAATAATATACAAATGGTGACATCTTCCGCAACCTGGAAGTGCCCCAATAAAAGAATATTACATACAAGTTTTTACATGAATGAAAATGAAAAACACTCATCTCACATAAAAACCCCCGGCTATTCAAACACGACGATCCAATATAACATATCCAGCAACACATAACATCACATGTCATCAACGTAAGTAATATGCGCATCCCAATTGTCGTTGACATATAGCAACGAAACCGGCGATATCACATATTACACTTACGGTCACAGAAAAGAAAGTGTAAAACTACAACATTTGGAATTCGCAACCTCCTTAGACATCGCATGCCTAATCAAATGAATTCCTTAGACATCACATGCCTAACAATTATAAACCCCGTATTTTAGTCTCTATATCGAAAACACTTTTCAATATCTAGTCGGGCAATTCTACAAGATTCTCGATAAACTGATCGAATGCTCATCGCAAACTTTAGTAGACGGCCGCACCCCCGATACCGTCGACGAAGTGCACCAAGGCGGAACACCGCTACCGAAAGCACCCGAAAGGATGCTTTCGGCGACGGGGTTCTCCAACAGTCACTTGGTCGGGACTAAGGGGTGTAGCTGTCTATTAAGTTTATCGGCAAGTATCCACGTACGCTACGTGATTGCGACGGACTTTTGATCACATCAAAATTCCGTGGCAACCGATCAAGTGAGACTAAAGTGCTATGTTTATAACATTCATATTAGTTATCTCATAACTACTTGTGAATTCCAAATATTGTATCACATTCCAGATAAATAGAAAATGTTAAACTTTCTGATCGAACATCCAAACACCCAAGTTTTCCCGAAACAGCTCAACTCTTGAAATAAGTTCAAAAACATCCATTTCATGCCACAGTACCAACGGTCCAGCCGTAGAAGGGTCAAGCCAACGCCTAACATGTGGCACGCCGTACTGCCCCAAACCCTAAGGTTCAAAGGGCAGTTCAAGACGGTCACATAATCGAGTTAAGGTTTGTTGTCTTCTAGAGGGTCCATCGCGTTACTTGCACTACTTAGTACATTCTTAAACCATGGAAAATCCAACACTTGGAAATTTCCAGGCAGGGGAAAAAGTGGGTATTTATATCCGGTCGAACCTTTTAACATGTTCTAAAAATATCCGGAAAGCCCAACGAAATCAAATATTCCGATCGAAACATCGACTACAAAATAATCCCCAAAATACTCAACACTTGAGTCAGATAAAAATACCCAGAAAAGATCAATAAATTGAATAGAAACATTACTGTGAAAAAGGACAGAGGTGACGTCATTTTTTGGCCGCGGAACCGCCGCACGAGCCATGCTCGTGCCGCGGTTCCGCGGTGGTTTAAGCGCAAAACTTTGTCGTTTTTCACTATGTTTCTTAGAATTTCCTGCTGATTTTTTTAGGCATTTTTAATTAAGAAAATTCACAGATTTTAAAAATTGTCCAGAGAGGGGTGTATTTTGCGGTATTCGGGTTCGATCGGGGTTTTAACTTCGTTAACACATCGCCTAAAGCTCTAGCTAGGCTCTGATACCACTGTAGGGTTCCTAGGCACACTAAGGAGGTTCCATAACTGATCAACCATGGAAAAATCAAATTTTCCATGTGCCTAACAACCCTAATGATAGATCGCTAACTAGAGGCAAAGGCGAAACATGCAAGAAAACAACTTTATTGCTAAGTGAAAGGGATTACAACCTTGGTAGATCCGCTCCACCATTTCTTTAGCTCCGTGTTGATGTCCCTCCGCTGCGATCATCGGATCCCGGACTTTAGCGATGGTTTCGTCGGAGAAATGATCGGGCTAGGTCATTGACTTCGAGGCAGAAGATGATCTACGTCGGGGAGACTCAAACTCAAGCTATTCCTTCACTTGGTCAAAAACTTTGTGAAGAGAACACCCTATACTACATGGCAAGTGGTAGAGGATGAAGAAATAGGAAGTGGGTTCACTTTAGAATTGGATTTCTCACTCTTTTGTTCATGGCACCATTGGAGCTCTCAAGCTTTTGTGAGCTTAATGAAGATGAAGAAGAAGAAAAGAATCATATGAATGAATATCCAAAATGAAACTTATCCAAATGAATAATGGCACCATGGTTGAGTTAAGCCCTAATGCTTAACTCATGTAGAGAATTAACCATAGCTTAAGGTTAAGGGTTGGGTTAGCTAATATCTTAAACAAATGACAAAAGAGTTGACTTTGTCAATGTTCATCAAGCTTCATGAAGCTTGATAACTTTGACCAAAGTCACACTCTTTTGTTATATGCTAAGGAAAATAGTAAACCCTAATCTAACCTTGATATGGTTCAAGTCTCATACACATAACTTGTTTGTATCATCAAGCATAATACAAACATGTACACTTGCATATATCACATATAAACAATGTGCACATTCAAGTGAGAAAATCAATCTTAAGTGAACCAATACTAGTTAATGTAAAGTAAAATATCAAATATATAATTATACATTAAATCATTAAATCAACACTTGATTTATCAATGTATCGAATCAACACTTGATTCGGTAACCCGGCTATATCACATATAATCGACCGATAATACAAATCACGAGAATAGAATACAGTATCACATACTGGTATTATTCTTGGTCCCGCACATATCTCATATGCGCTCCTATTTCGTTTCGCTTGAGCCAGGAAACCCCTGTGTAGGACTCTAAAGACTCGTCAAAACGCCGGCAGCAAGTGATGATCATATCAAACACCCACAAGCCGCAAGCGGTCTGCTAAACGTAACGGCCACCCGGGTATTGAGCAATCAGAAGATCAACAAGCAAGCCCGTTCACACTCCTGTGAATCCATCGAGTAACACTACCGTACAGTCCGGTCTGTTCGTCTGATATGTCGCATATCTTGCCTAGGGGTGGTAAACGTCAAACCCCAATAACTCGATAAGTCGTGTCGATATGAGGCTCATAGCGGGTGGAGAAACTACCGGTAACACTTACCAGTAAATCCCTAAAGCATCCTTGGCCAAGGACATCCTGTTATAGCCAATCGAGCACAGCGCAACATCAACTCCCTATATCAGGAGAGACGAAACCCCTCCTATCGCTCATTGCCTCCATGTGATTCGGGACTGTACCCAAAAACCACCGTTTTGCACACCCTCTTGGACGTGGTAAGGTGGAAATCAAAGCACAGTGGGAATCACACAAGACTCTATGACGATCTCGAGTCTACAGACTAACCTGCACCAGTGTCACCAGAGAACTGCCATCTGACGTAAGGTATTATACCATCTGGGAGTTCTCGGCGAGTCCGTCCAGTGTACCCAGTCTCCCCTGAGCACCCGTATATCATTTCTGATGTCAAACACCAATAGATATGGGATCATCCATCGCCCATCTATATAGGTCGAGAAGCTACACGCTAGTCTACTCTGGTATATCGATGCCCCATCTCGATACACCCACGAATAGGGACTTTGAAGGATGTACTTATAGACTACCATGTCCCCACTAGTATGATCCGCATCATAGTCCAGGTAGTCAAGTACATATCTTAAGGGCTTTACCAACATTTAACAGAGAGACAATCAGTGTACACGTTAAGGTAAAGAGTAACCAGATAGCATACTATCATATTGAGCAAGAAAGTCATCCCTATATATGTCCAAGCATCCACTACAATATACATCCTATGTATAGTAATGGCCTCTAGGGCATACATATAACTAACAGACACGTCAACCAGCGATACTCTGCATCGGGGATACGTCCAACACAGACACTCTGCATCGGGGATAAGTCCAACACAGACACTCTACATCAGGGAAACGTCCAACAGCGACACTCCGTCTCGAGGATACGTCAACCAGCAGACACTCTACGTCGGGGACATGTCGACCAGCGATGCTCCGTCTTGGGGAAACGTCAAGCAGACACTCTGTCTCGGGGACACGTCAACCAGTCGATACTGCACCTCGGGGATACGTCGACCAGCGACACTCCGCGCCGGGGGCACGTCAACGAAATCACTCCGGGCTAGGGAAACGTCTACCATGGACACGCTGTCTCGGAGACGCGTCAAGCGTCGACCGTCCATGTCGTAAAAAGAGCAGTGCATCCCAAAAAAAAATGGGAACCAAAGCAAGTCGCCTCCACGCAAAAGAAGATCCATCAATTTCATGCACACGACCCACATGTGCGGTGTGCATTCATTGATGGGGGGCAATTTGTTGGGGTAAAAATTTACACCCCGGTTGACCGAGTCAAAGTTATGGTCAACCCCCAAGCTAGGTGGGCCCCAGCCCAAGTCAAGCGGGCCCATGCCCAAGTCGAGCCCGCAGCCAACCTCCCCATGCCAACAACAAAATCATGAATAAATAATTTTTATGTAATTTTTTATGCATGAATGTAAACAAAATGGTCATAAAGCCAAATTTTTGTAAGCCCACGGCTTATGTGCAAAAAGAAATACCACATGAGCCATGGGATAGGCAAAATGCCATTTTGTAAAGCCCAAGGGGCTATATGCAAATATGTAAGCCTATAAAAGGAAACATGATGATGAATAAAGTAACACTTTTTCCATTCTCTCAAAAACCTAGGGTTTGTACATCTTTCCCTTTTCTGAAGGTTTCAAACCTTTTTCTTTCTTTGAATTAAGTCAAGAGTTTTACTCTTCCTTTTCCAAAACTAAATAGTTTTTCACCATAAAACCCACCAAAGGGAGCTTGGATCTGTCATTAGATCTTAAAAGAAGATATTTTTAGATCTTATATCTCTTGATCTTCAAGATCCGGCCAAACCACAGGAGGAAGAAGAAGAACCCCCTTAATCAGCTTCAACACATCCTAGGAGTTTAACTACATATACATACATATATATATATATATAATAAATATTTCCTTTTTGAAGCATAGCTCCTGGTTTCTGGGGCCAAAAGCCCTCTTTTTCTCACCGGCGCTCAAGCGCCGAGCGCCCACGTGCCGACACGTGGCGCGCTAGCGCTCGAGCGCAAAGCGCCCACGTGCCGACAAGTGGCGTGTTTGCGCTCCAGCGCTCGAGCGCAAAGCGCCCACATACCGACACGTGGTGCGCTTGCGCTCCAGCGCACTGCGCTCGAGCGCAAGGCGCCCGCGTACCGACACGTGGGGCGCTCACGCTCCAGCGCACTGCGCGCGAGCGCAAGGCCCCCGCGTGCCGACACGTGGCGCGCTCGCGCTCAAGCGCACTGCGCGCGAGCGCAAGGCGCCCGCGTGCCGACACGTAGTGCGCTTTCGCTCCGGCGCTCTACGCCCGAGCGCAAGGCGCCCACGTGCCGACACGTAGTGCGCTTGCGCTCCAGCGCCTTGCGCTCAAGCGCAAAGCGCCCACGTGCCGACACTTGGCGCGCTTGCGCTCGAGCGCCCAGTGCTCATGCGCAAAGCGCCCACGTGTCGACACGTGGCGCGCTTGCGCCTGAGCGTACAACACCTAAGCGCACAGCGCTCAAGGCGCTGGCCCCACGCATCCATTGGATGCCTTTTCCCCCTCTTTTTATGTACATACATATACATATACATATGTATACATATTTGCACACACATGTGCTCCACGACACTGTCCCTGTTAGAAAAAAAATTCTGACGGGGCGATGCCCCGCACCCCGCAAAGGGTCTGCTAGCCCCCTTGACCCCCAGCCCGCTATCCGGGTAGCGGGACCCCTGTAAAAACTCTGCGTGGCTCCCGATATATCCAAAACCCCCTTTCAAAACACAACACACGCACACCGCACATTGAGTTCGCATGACCAGTTTAACCCGTTAATCGGAGGTTCCCTCGCCCCAAAGGCGTGGGGTAATTTACGGCAGCTTAGTCCGCAGCTGCCGGAGATTCGAATCCCCACAATGAATAAACCCCGGCCTGCCCCAGGCAGGGGGAATCTGCAGTACGCTTGACAAGCACGCGCGTATTCCCATCTTATTGGGGTGACGAAAAACACCCTACAACCCGTAATCCCTTCAAGGGGGTTCTTAACCCAAATCACATCGGTACGTATTTCCTAACACATTCTTCTCGAATCCGAAGCATTCCAAGATTTCTATCTTCTGCAGGATTCTTCGCATAAACTTGCCACCAATTGCATAGAGGACTAACCGTATTTGTTGCAGCGCTTAAATTTAAACTAAAAAAGAATTGATTTACTGATTGATGTCTTGAATTCTTTTATTGATTGCGCATTTGCATCTTAATACGGATTTAAGGGCAAAAAGACCAAACAAGATACGGTAAAGAATTTCATCACCTTTCTCCGTGGCCCACAAATCACAAAACTGCATTCTTGCATACCCCCAGTAATTTAAAATCAATTAGAACTCTGACTTTAAGGACTTCGTGCTCAGTAGGAGAAGTTGACTGTGTTTAGAACATCGCTTAACGGTATATCGTTCACGGGGTGTCTAGGCAAGTGTTCAAGAGAAAGGGTTGTCTAATTAAGGAAATTCGCGAAAGCGTTGGAAAACCTCCCTTTATCTCTGCACTTACCTGGCTTCGTGATCCGTATATCTTGAGCATGTTTCTCAACACAGTTTTACTTCAACAATCAGGTTCTTGAGCAGGTCTAGTTGACTAGCATAACATAGACTGCTAGGGTGTGATATTCTTTGTTTTTTGTGACATTTGTGAATTCTTGTTAATATGGGTGACACACGGCTCGATTCAATTTTTCACGATTCCACGTTCATGACAACTGTCCTTTCATAGGGGATGACCAACCATCCTAGAGTTTTGATAATGGTCACCCACCTACACTCTTGAACCCAGTCTCACTTCAACCATAGACAAAATGATTGAAAATTTAGAGAAAGAGGTCGACAAATTGACTACTTTAGCATCACCACCATCACAACCCCTTCAACCCGAAACAATTGAACCATCATTAGGGAATGATAGTGAGATGGATGCTAAGTTGACCGCTTTAGAGAAAGGTATTGAAGTAATGACTGCGGTCGAGAATCAATCAGCTTCGACGCTAGCCCTGTTCATAGAGCAGTCTCAGCAATTATTTCACGCTCAAGCTCAATCTTTGGCTAGAATAGAAGAACAAACGAAACATTTAGCTGAGAGAATTCTAGGGAGTTAACACAGTCAATCGAAACCCAATAATATTAATGTCAGTCATCTAGGAATTCATCCAAGTTAGATAAATGATCAAACGAATTTTGATGATTTCATAGATGATGATACAAATGAATTGACTAAGTGCTATAAGGACACACAAGAAAAACCTCCGACTGATTTTTGCATTCCAATTTTAGAGGAGGAAGCTTATGATTTTGGCGGGTATGGTTTGGATAGATTGTTAGAAGAGATCAATGATCAGGAACCTACAATTTTTGTATCACCTAGTGATATTGTTTCGAAAGAAACGTTGGTGTAGGAACCTACTTTTTTAGATGACATGAACCTACCCATTTGTGAATGTGATGAGGGAGACATTGTATTGGGAGAGTCTGTGAGCTGTAACAATAGGAATAGGATTTTGAAAGATCGTAGGGAGGAAGGCAGCCTTGAAAAACATTCTTTCATGTCGAGTTTTGAGGAAATTTTTGCGGATGAACTTGATATTCTGGGTGAGTTTGAGTCAGGATTAATTTGGGAACATCCTAAGAACCTTTCATTTGCCAAACTTTTTGCGGATGAACTCCAGTTTTTAAACGAACCTGAATTCGGAACTCAACATGTACTTTATGAACATTCAATTCATCCAGGAAACAATTCTTTGACCTCTTCAAAACTTCATCTTCATCTTCAACGTCTTCCGGCCCTACATACACACGCCCATTCCTTTCACTAACAACTAACATATACATTTGTTTTTTCTTTTTCTTTTTTATATACACATTCTTTTACCAGCCTTTGCACTATATAGACAAAAACTTTAAATGGCTGGTATTAATTTCTAGACTAACCCAATCTTTTAACTTGTATATGCTGTAATTAGTCTTAGGTTTTTTTTTCTTCAAATAAAATTCTCACCCTGATGTCTAAGTCTAGCTACCGGTGACGGGGGCAACGATGAGGACATCGTAAAACTCAGGTTTGGGGGTGAGCACTGCGTTTATTTTGCTGCATCATGTGTATATTCTGCATTGCATACATATCAAAAAACCCATAAAAATTGAAAAATTTCCCAAAAATATAAAAACTTTGTCATGTTAGCTAGCGGGGGAACTTAGATTTGAAGTATGACGGTGCGGTTGATAAGTTAGAAATAACTAAATTCTTTTTGTGAGACCGACGACCTGAAAAATAATCCTCCTTTGTGTTTAACCATACCTGATATATGTCTTTTATAACACTTTACACGTGTCGTATGTTTTTGAGAATTTGATGAAAGTGTGACATGTCTGTAAAACTTTTAAAATTGATAAACATTTTTAGGATCAAACAGGTTTGTTCTGAGTTAAGTAATATCAAGAATAGTTCATAAAGTAAGGTGACTATGAAAGGTATTATTGAGGTTTTAATATGAAGCTACAAGTCTGAAAAATAACCCATGTGGAACCTTGTTGGAGTAATTACACACCTTATCCATATGTAGCGTCTTCGGATTTAAAAGAAATGCTGGCTATATCTCCGTTTTCACTAAGTTCAGAATATTTTAAAATAAAAGGAGTCTTTTGTTTTGTGGCCTTGGTAACTTGGTGTCACGACCCGAAAGAGCACGTGACTGGCCCTTGAACCCTATGAAGCCTATAGGACTCCATCTGATCCAAGTAAGCCAAAAGCCCAGAAATCTAAAACCATTTAAAAAGTAAATAAGGAAAACTGTTTTTTTTTGAAGTAAAGAAATCTTGTTTCAAAAATCCAAGTTTTTAAATAACTAAGCCGAATATGTATTTTAAAAATGTGTAACTTTTCCTGAAAATTTCGGCAGAGTTTCCTTTGTAAAAACTGGCCCCGAACGGGGTACAACAAGAATAATATATATATAACATGATAAAAGGCATCCCCAAGCGGGAGCTAGCTCTTCGTCAATCGACGGTCACAACCACACGAGCAATAATAATATACAACGCCAAAGGGCGAGGATCAAACTCAAAAGAAACTCAAAACAGCCAGAAAACCGTAATACTACAAGCGCGACTCTAAGGTCGAAATAATACACGTTTTGGTTGATGGAAACTCTAGATACAATAAATGATACATGAACAATGGCGGTTCTGATACAAAAGAACCCACCTATCCAAGCAAGTCACCCATAAGGAAGCAGTGTGCCAGAAATGCCGCTATGGAATCTGTACGGCAAAAACCTGCAAGGACTGGGGCACAACGGGGGTGAGTTGCCAACTCGTGAATAGAAAATATCTACAAGCAGAGATCGAATGCATGACCCATCCTAGGTCAATACGATCAGATATAAATAAACCTCAATATGAATAAAGCTGAAGCATGCTAAACTGGCAATGTAATCTCTACATGAGTGTAATGCCAAGTGCTCATGCTAGTGCCTCAGGTAATAGCATGTCATGAATATGAGGTATGATCAATGTAATCAAATCTGCACACACGTGGATCCCGTCCACTCGTCACCCAATGACAATAACCATCATGCAAGTAAATATCATGAAACCTGTGCATGGAAATATGAGGATATAACCCACCCGTGTCCCTCGCGACACGTCAAAATCATAGAACCGGAGTGCCTAGCATCGGCACTCGAAAACATCATGAAAACTGTGCCCAGCATCGGCACATAAATCCTCATATATCGGGCTCCGTCAGTCCGGATCGGCCCGCGGGCTCTGTCTGCGGTATCGGCCCTCGGCCCCGGCAGGACGCCCAAATCTATCCATCGACTCTGGTCAGTATCCTCCGGATAACTGCCAGGTCCAACCAATCACCGGTAGGTACTCGCCCACCTCCAGGCTCAATCGGCAAAACCCATCGATCATCTCGCCGAGGGGAACCATACCGGGTCCACCATGTACCCGCAATCGGCTCATCCACTCCTCGATTCGGGTTTCACATGTCGCTCTCAGCACCGAGAAAACACATGGTGGACGCACTGAAATATCATATCAAGGGTAACCGGGTTTTTAAAGCAATGACATTTCTCTTTTGAAACACCCTCGGTTCCCAAATCCAGAAATATCATAGAAACAACATATCTCAATGCGTATAATCAAAAGCATGTAGTATGCGACATGTAAAGGAAGGTATGCATATCATCATGTCATACAAGGATCATATACTGAATGCAATAGTACTACAGTGTAGTGACATGGCAATTATCGATGATGAGTGTGTGAGCCGGCAACAAGTGTACGTGGAACATATGCATCATCGATAATGGTGCTGGTGTCCTAGCAGCATGACTGAAATATAACCACAGTACAAGCGATGCAATGCAAATAGCATGAATATGCGGAATCGAATAATCAACGCAGAAGTAAAGAATCTACACCAATCTGTACAAGTCATGCAGGGGTGCCATTTGAAATAAGACGAATCAGGGCTTTTGGAAAAACAAGGGCTACGGTGTTTTAAGAAAAGATACATCATTTGAAAATATCCGTATGACCCTTCTGCCTATCTTTAAAATATCCCCGATTCGTTAGTTTGAAATAGGTGTGACTCGGTCCAGTCTAATGTCTACTAAGTAATCTAGACAGGAGGGGTAAGAAACCACCTAATCTGAGTCAATATATATAGATATGATAGTCGGTGATCCCGCCTCAATAACATGTCGTAAGATATCCTCGAGTCATGAGTGCGGATCTATCATCAATATCGGCTCGTACGGTAGATCGTCGTACGGCATCCCAATAGCTGGGTAGGGGTCAATATTACAGTACCTCATCACATATCAGGTATCACTATCATCAGATCGCATAATCTGGGGTACTACTCTAAGTCTAGTACAAATCGATACCATCTATAAAAATATGAATGCGGGTAAAGCACATGTCCAAAGGCCCGCTAAAACTATCATATCGCACCTCGAAGACAAGCTATGTCACATCGCCGATCTCACGGCCTCACATCAAGTATCATCTCAAACCACGTATCATCCTTAAATCCCGTATATAAACACATAGTCCCATACCCATGTGTAGATATACGCACCATCATATGCACTCTAATAAATGAAAGAATGAATGCAAGTATGTGTGTAAATATATGTGTGAGTGCAACCACTACTCTAGGGTTCGCACTATACTAAACCAATATATTCTTATCATCAAAATATCATTATTACCATCAATAACCCTAAACAACACATAATAAATATTCGTGTGTATACGTATTCGTATACATCACCACGGACTGCGGGGGTGCTATACGCCATCCACCCGACTTCTCCCCGTAGATATAAATCTACTCACATTGCTTCTCGTGTGCCAAAGCCGATGTCGCTATCTTCACCTCCTTTGCCTCAACATCACGCGGGGTACCTACAAGTATATCACAATGCTAAAGCACATGAAAATCACATCGGAAACCAAAATAGCACACGCTACCCGCATAGGTAAAAACCTATCGACTCGCATGTAAACACAATCAAAACCCACTTGTCGTTGACGTCCAAACGCCACCCGACAGGAATGAATCACCAAATACCAAAATCCATGCTAAAACAAGTCCCAAATTATACACCAACATAGGAAAATCAACCCAGATTTCACCCTAGATGGAATCAGTCAAAACTAGACATACTCAGGGTCAAAACTAGAGGAAATGGGGGCATGCACAGAAAACGATGCAATTCCTTAAAATACCTTATTTTAGAATTTTCCATAATTTTTCCCCATTTATCTGTATTTAATTATACCAAAATATTAAAATATTCATTAAAATAATATTAAATTATAAAATTTCCCAAAAATCATATTTTATTATTTTGAAGACGTTACACTTGGGTAATAAGTCCTTGGGGTGTCTCCACACCTAATGCCCTAAAACCATCTGGTTTGGGAGTCATTGACCCAAAGCTCGCTAAGTTTCCAATTGCCAAATAAAGTAAGCTAAGCAAGTGTTCTCTCCGAGTTAAAAGTCCTCATGGTTCTTTGTGGGAGAATAATCTTGGCAGAGACGAGTTTTCTATTAAAACGGTTTTTTTCGCGGAGATATGAAGGTATATTTATAAAAGACGTTTTGCACGATAACTTAGGTGTGTATGAACAACAACAGGTGAAAGGTAGGAGTGAAAAATAAGACTTAGGTTCTCTGTTAAAAATGATTTATATTCTAACTTGAAATCTAACTAGAGAATAAAACATGAGAAAATCTTAACTCCTTTCAAACTCGTGTGATCCTTTAGAAGTCTATCCTGGTCTGTAATTATGACATGATGACCATAATCAAAGTTCTTAAAAACTTATGGACACTATCCGCACAATCACGTAAAGACGCGTATAGCTTATGTTAAACAATTTGTGAGAAGTGAAAAATAGGGTTTAACATTTCAGACTTGGGTGATAGAACTTCTAACTATGATCTCTAACTTAAGATTAGAATCAACACTTCTCCACGACGCTAACTTGAATGGATTTTGTGGGTGTGATCCGCTGAAAACCCTCAGGAGATAACACTCCTCCGACTAGGGACACCTAGAGGTTTAACGGCTTGTTGCATATGCTCAGTGCAATCGCGTTCCCTGCGAAAGTGAGGCTAGGATTTTTTGTTTTGCTCGGGACGAGCAAAAGATAAGTTTGGGGGTATTTGTTCATCTCATAAAATTGCATTTTAATATCTCTCATTCATTATCAATTTTGTTATATATCGGTACTATTAATTAGTGTCTGCTCAGTAATTACAGATTACAGGTATTCGTGATAAAATACTAGAAACACACTCAATATCTGTAGGGTTCCTAGGCACACCCAAGAGGTTCCACAAGGCATCAACCATGCCAAATTAAAATTTTACGGTGCCGAGAAACCCTAATGAAGATCGTTAACTAGAAGTTAAGGAGAAAAGAAAGCAAGCAAACGACTTTGCTACTAAGTGAAAGGGATTACAACCTTTGTAGATCCGGTCCACCACTTCTTTAGCTCCGTGTTGACGTCCCTCCGCTGCGATCATCGGATCCCGGACTCTAGAAATGGTTTCGTCGGAGAAATGATCGGGCTAGGTCATTGACTTCGAGGCTGTTCATACCAGAATATTACATTTTATACCGCCCATTCTTACGCTCGTGTGTTTATAGGTAGGTGCTTTTAATCAGTGTTTGCTACATATTTGCAGAATACTGGTTCTCGGCTCTGAACAGTGAAATCCATGGAAATGTACGACAAATTCCGGATTACTGCCAACAACAGATAAAACACGGGTCTCCGCTCTCTATCCATGTGTTTCCACATACCAGTTTAAGGGACAAGATGGCAAATCGATTGTCATGTCATGCACAAAGCTCTAGGTCAACACAAGATCCAAGAAATCTACGCGGAGCTCGAGGAAATCATGGCAAAAGATCCACATCACATCACATTGTTGTTCTACTAAAATTCTGGAATAATTGTGAAGAGTTTCTGAGAAAAGTCATATACCACACTAAAGAGGACAACAAACCAGGAAATATCCCAAAACCCTATGACCCAAGTCCACTAGATGGCCGCGGAACCGCGGCCAATAGGGGGTCTAGGCCGCGGTTCCGCGGCCATATAGACTCCTCTCTCTGACGTTTTTTTGGGGTAGTTTGGGTACTTCATATAGTGCCAGATTGTTGCCCTAGATTTCCATTTCCCAGCCTATAAATACTCCAGAACTGAGCTAAGCCAAGGGTCCAATTTTGTGTTCAATTCTGTGTTCCTCTTTGGTAGTTTTTTGTGTAGTTCTTCTTTTTCTTCTTCATTCTTCTTCCATGAAAATGTAGTGAGAGCATTGAGTGGATGATCAATAAAGATGAGGGCTTTTGTATCATTCTCTTTTGTTTAACTTCCCCTTGAGATTCTTGCTTTCTCTTGATCATTCAACCTCTTCATTGAGCTTGAATGGTTAAGGGTTAGTTATTGATCTCAAGGGTCGTATTTTCTTATGGAATTAGCGCTTCATTTCACATGCGTTCTCTACCCTTCTCTTGATCTTGCAACCTCCTGATTGAGCTTGCAAGTTTAAGGGTTGGCTATTGATCACATGCTTGTCTTGAGTTCTAGTTTCTTGTTCTTTTTATCGCTTTTTATTACTTGCTTATTATTATCTTGCTTTACTTTCTTGCAATTTAATTCATGCACTTAATTACTTGTAATATTTTCTTTTCTTTGTTCTTTTCTTTTTCTCTCTTTTGTTCATTTTGTGAATGGTTGTAATTATTGTTGTTAAGATGAAATACGGTATTGTAAGTTAATATCTTCTTTCTCATTTCCTTTTCCCGTTATTTTCCATTGAACTCCGCCCAAACCATACGCAAGCGCTCCGTTAGGCACCCTACCCTAACAAGGTAACGGTGATTCCTAACCGCGACCGGTTGCGTTCGGTTTGGCCGGAGGCGAAAGCAAGAGACAAGAACGGAAGGACAAGGGTAAATAAGCCGTATTCCACGAATACCGCGCTTAAATCCCCTAATCCACGTTGTTGCCGATTGCTTAGCTTCAATTGGTCAAGACTCGGCTCAAAGGTTTTGAGTACGAATTTCTTTAGCTTACAATTTCGTATCTTTTTCTTAACAACTTTATACTTGCAAATAATAAACATAGGATAGTTTCGAACAAACATATACTCATTCTTTATTGACTCGTCTAAAACAAGAAAGGACATACAACCATCTCCCTGTGGATCGACCCGTGCTCAACCGGCTAGCTGCATAGCGACACCGTCTTGATTGCGGTTAACTTCAATTCTTTCAATCAGAGGCCGAAGATGATCTACGTCGGGGAGACTCAAACTCAAGCTATTCCTTCACTCGGTCGAAAACTTTGTGAAGAGAACACCCTATACTACATGGCAAGTGGTAGAGGATGAAGAAATAGGAAGTGGGTTCACTTTAGAATTGAATTTCTCACTCTTTTTCTCATGATGCCATTGGAGCTAACAAGCTTTTTCAAGCTTGATGAAGATGAAGAAGAAGAAAGAATATCATATCCATTAAAAGAATAATATGAACACTTATCCTTTTAATCATAGCACCATGGTTGAGTTAAGCCCTCATGCTTAACTCATGTAGAGAATTAACCATAGCATAAGGTTAAGGGTTGGGTTAGCTAATATCTTTAACAAATGACAAAAGAGTTGACTTTGTCAATGTTCATCAAGCTTCATGAAGCTTGATAACTTTGACCAAAGTCACTCTCTTTTGTTATTAGTTTAGGAAAATAATAAACCCTAATCCAACCTTGATATGGTTCAAGTCTCATACACACAACTTGTTTGTATCATCAAGCATGATACAAACATGTACACTTGCATATATCACATATAAACAATGTACACTTTCAAGTGAGAAAACAAATCTTAAGTGAACCAATACTAGTTAATGTAAATTAATATATCAAATATATAATTATAAATTAAATCATTAAATCAACACTTGATTTAACGATCCGGTCATATCGCATATAACCGACTAATATCTATAGTAACAACTTATCGAATCAACACTTGATCCGATAACCCGGCTATATCGCATACAACCGATCAATGTCACAAATCGCGAGAATAGAATACAGTATCACATACTGGTATTATCCTCGGTCCCGCACATATCTCATATGCGCTCCTATTTCATTTCGCTTGAGCCAGGAAACCCCTATGTAGGACTCTGAAGACTCGTCAATACGCCGGCAGCAGGTGATGATCATATCAAACAGCCACAAGCCGCAAGCGGTCTGCTAAACGTAACGGCCACCCGGGTATTGAGCGATCAGAAGATCAACGAGCAAGCCCGCTCACACTCCAGTGAATCCAACGAGTAACACTACCGTACAGTCCGGTCTGTTCGTCTGATATGTCGCATATCTCGTCTAGGGGTGGTAAACGTCAGACCCCAATAACTCGATAAGTCGTGTCGATATGAGGCTCATAACGGGTCGAGAAACTACTGGTAACACTTACCAGTAAATATCTAAAGCTGCTTTGGCCAAGGACATCCTGTTATAGCCAATCGAGCACTGCGCAACATCAACTCCCTATACCGGGAGAGACGAAACCCCTCCTATCGCTCATTGCCTCCAGGTGATTCGGGACTGTACCCAAAAGCCACCTTTTTGCACGCCCTCTTAGACGTGGTATGATGGAAATCAAAGCACAGTGGGAATCACACAAGACTCTATGACGATCTTGGGTCTACAGACTAACTTGTACCAGTGTCACCAGAGAACTGCCATCTGATGTAAGGTATAATACCATCTGGGAGTTCTCGGCGAGTCCGTCCAGTGTACCCAGTCTCTACTGAGCACCCGTATATCATCTCTGATGTCAAACACCAATGGATATGGGATCATCCATCGCCCATCTATATGGGTCGAGAAGCTATACGCTAGTCTACTCTGGTATATCGATGCCCCGTCTCGATACACCCACGACTAGGGACTTTGAAGGATGTACTTATGGACTACCATGTCCCCACTAGTATGATCCGCATCATAGTCCAGGTAGTCAAGTACACATCCTAAGGGCTTTACCAACATGTAACAGAGAGACAATCAGTGTACAAGTTAAGGTAAAGAGTAACCAGATAGCATACTATCATATCGAGCAAGAAAGTCATCCCTATATATGTCCAAGCATCCACTACAATATACATCCTATGTATAGTAATGGCCTCTAGGGCATACATATAACTAACAATATCACGGATATAGCGTTTGGGAGCCGACACTGCAATCAGAACAGAAAACCAACCGATATTCAAATAGCTCTTTTGCAAATAATCATGTGTACACATTTTTGGTCCAACACAACACAAATATGCACATAGCTCTTTGGTTCTTGGACCTAGGTGGGGGCTGCCCATGGCACATGTGGGCACAAGCGGGCATTAGTGTTTAATGCTAAAAGTTTTGATGTGATGTATGGCACCATGTTCCCTCCAAATCTCTGAATGCAAACCAGGCTTAAACAGATAAATCAAACAGCATCATTGTGATTGTGGAGAGCACACAAGCCCACCATACCAAAACGAGCCCAAGTGCTCGGATTTAGACCGGCGGCCCCCCCAAATAATCCGGCGAAACCGCCCCCCTAGCTCCAAACATCCCCATTTTTCTTCTGGTCTTTTCTTAGGGTTATATCAGTCCATCTATATTGTTTGTTTATTCTGGAGTTGAGCCTATAAATACCAGAACAGATATTGAGCAAGCGGTGCATAGTATATACCCATTTTCCATTTTAGTTTATTTTTAGTTTAGGCTTGAGAGTTTTTTGAGCTTTAACTTGGTCTCTTCTTCTTCTTTCCTCTTGAAGCTTTCTTTGGAGAGCTTCATTATGGAGATTGAACAAGTTACTAATATCTTGTACCCCAACTTCAAGTGTTAATAATATTACTTTTTCTATTGCTTTGTTTATTTTCTTCTTTTTCTTTACTTGCTTTTCTTTTACTTTTCACTATGATGTGTAACTAATCTTTCTTTGGTTGTGGTAATGGTAAGGAAATGAGATGAAAGGCTTTGCTTTCCTCCTCATCTTGTTTATGTTTAATTTTCTTAACATGATTCTAACTTAAAAGATTGTTTATTTATTGATGCGATATGGTATTTTGAAACCATGGTTACTTTGTAACCTCTTCATATACCATACTCACTCCCTTTCCCCAATTCACAATGTTTAAGTTAAAATTAGTTTGGTGTTAAATTTGCTAAGTTTAGATACGGTATTTTGTGACCAAGTGCTTGACAAACCCTCGGTTTTCATATACCATATACTATCATAAACCCTTAGCAAAGTTAACACTAAAACTATTTGCTCTCACTCGCTACTTTGTGTTTTTTATGTTGTCGTATGCTTGCTAACCCTTGTGTTTACTGTTGATACCTCAAGCTTGGACATACAAACGGTAAGTGAACAAAATGTACTCGTTTTGTGTTTTGCGTCGAATATCGGAACTTGATGACTTGTGCTCCGCAACTGCCTTGACTGTTGGCTATAGTGCCCTCAAGTCAATTATTGGATCGCAGGCACATGATTGTAATGATTGAGGGAGGACCTATACCGGTAGAACAGTCTTACTCGAGATGATAGTATGCTATCTGGTTTGTCTTTATCATCATGTACATGCTTCAGTTGACATTACAGATCACTATTGCATGTTGATAGAGCCCTTAAGATTCTTGCTTGACTACCAGCAGTATGATGGCGATCATATACGTGAGAACTGTGTGGTCTATAAGAACATCCTTAAAGTGTCCCTAGTCTAGCGAGTTTCGATACTGGGCATCGATACTCCAGAGTAGACTAGTGTATACGGATCGAGACCCCGACGAGGGGTGGTGGCCGGTCTCACAAGCCATTGGTGTCTGTTGGTTCACCTAAGATGTATATAGGTGCTCATTGGGTTATGAGTACACCGGACGGACTCGTATGGTACTGCTGGTTGGTACTATACCTATCGTCGGGTAGCAGTTTCCAGGTGACATGAGTACAGCTTAGTCCGTTGACTTGACACAGCTACTTCGCCTCAAGTGTGTTCCCACTGTTCTTAGATTGCTACCCTACCATGGCTCTATTGAGTCGTGCAAATAGGTAGTAGTTGGGTGCAGTCCCGAAGCACTTGGATGCAGTGGCGGTTAGATAGGATTCGTCTCTCCCAGTATTAGGGGTTGATATCGCGATGTGTTTGGAGAGACATTACACAAAGTCCCTGGCCAGGGCAAGTGAGATTTACTGGTAGGTATTCCAGTAGTTTCTCAGGGTATTCTGGGCTACACTCCGACACGACTTATACCGCTATTAGGGGTCTGACGTTTACCACCCCCTAGGCCCGATATGCGATACTCTTAGACGAACAGACCGGACTGTACGGATATTGTCACTGACAGGCTCAGTAGGGTTTTAGGATGAGTTCGGTCGTCGGCCTCCCTTTTGCTCAATACCTGGGTAGCCGTTACGTGGTATCGACCTGCCATGCCAGCTAGTGCCACTGACGTGCTTGTGGTTAAACCAACTGCCAGTGTATTGACGAGTCTTTAGAGTCCCACACAGAGGGTTTCCCTAGTTCGGGCGAAACGTTGTAGAGGCCGTATGGTTTTATGGCAGGGTTCGATCATATACGTGCACTTGTGCACGGATCATGATCGGATGGATCATACTAGTGGGCTTTGGTTTAAGCCGGATCCTAGTATTAGATTATTGGATTATTTTCATTTTGTAGTATTCGTATTCAGTCGGAATACGGATGCGGGTATGTATATACATATGAGGGGTATTCTTGTGATCCTCTACGAGTTTACTTTAGAAGTTGCCATTCTCTTTTTGATTAAACATTTAGTTTAATGTTTAATTATGTGGAAATTGTGAGTGAAAGTTTTAACCTAGGGCATTGAATGTGGCATGTGCATTTTTGGTGACTCATGGTGTGTTTACTTGTGCCATGTCTATTTCTTTATTGATTTATTGTGTGGGATATTTTATGGAGTGAGAGGGGGCAGCCACTTATGGCTAGGGATTTGTCTTGAGTTGTTTTTAGAGCTCTCACAATATATCTCACACAATAAGCTATGCCATTTTTTTTGACTAGCTAAAACTTAAGCTCACAACTTCTTCCTCCAATGGCTTCTTCTTCAACCTCTACTATATCCCTCTCATGTATTGAGAATCCTAGAGTGTTTTGAAACAAAATATTTATACACTATCTCTACTTCATCTTGGGTACCCAGGTTATCAAACTAGTTGTTCGAGTTGCTTCGGTTTTGAAGCGGGAGCCCGTATAAAGAACCCTCGACGTGGATCTTCTTCGACGAAGGGAGACCGAAGATCAAACTTGATCGGGGAAGCCGCGAGGAGCTTGGTGCAGAGATTGAAGACCGAAAGACCCGGATCGATCGGTATAATCTCTTAAACCACTTTACTGTTAACTAGTATATGGTTAATGGCACGATTCGGGAATCGGGTTACGTTAGCGCCGGTTTTGAATAGTTTTTGTTCCGTGTTTAGCCACGAATTGATGGCCGGGGCACTGGCGTATCCCTACATGGTATCATAGCCAACCGATTAACCCTTAGCTATCTTGTTTAAACAATGTTAAACTATCGAAACTGAAACAAACCCGATTCACTGCCCCTGCACATTCCAGTTTCTGTTGATTTATAAAGTGTCTTCTAAAATTTTTTTAGTAACTGCAGAAGTCTACTGACATGACCACTTGACTATACACCAAATACGAACCTATTCCACCTTGAAATAACCGGCCACAATGCATAAAAAATCGAGGCCGGCCTGGGTAAGTCCTCTGGGATTCGTATTTGGGTTGTGGTCTTGTCTCTGGAATGTTGGTTCAGTGGCATTGTTTGTTTAGCCCAGTTTTGATATGGTTTTATCTAGTTGTTTCGGGCTATTCGGGGTTATTTCGAAATCGACAATTTCTAACATTGTTTAAAGTTTATAGTATATTCATTTCTATCTACGACCGTGAATGTTATTTGATCAGTACAACTTGTCTAATTTCTATAGCTCTTTTAGACGGGTTTGCGAACGTGACATTCACGTTGATGTTCTGTGTTGTGCTGTGTTGTTGCGGATTCGTCGTGGTGGATAGCTTGGGTGCAATGATAGTACAGTTTAGTTTTATTTGTACATTTGATATCGCGGGGCGAGCGTCCGACATGTCGACCGCCATCACTTCCTGTTTGTATATTATTCGTTTGGGGCACAGCCGGGTTGAGGTCGATGTCACCGTTGTACATTTTATGTATATTATTCGTTTGGGACACGCCTGTTTGTATATTTTCTTTTCTATACTAGGATTACCTCGCGATGGAGTGCACGAATAGCCGAATTCTGTAGGGCAACGGGTCAGCATCTCATGGCGTTGAGACAGTAGGGGCCTCACTCTAGAATTAGCGGGCTATTCGCCGCACTCGTAGGGAATACAGGTTGACCCAAGGTGGGGTGCCCAAGTTACCGGATTCCGTGAGTGCTGGGTTGCCATTCACTTTGCTGAAGGGGGCTTCGTCGCTTCTGGTTTTGGCGGGTAACTTGCCGCACTCGTAAGGGTCTAGTTTTTCATTGCACAGGCTATCCACACGACCAGGGGAACGTCGGGTTTCAGTTGCGGCAAAAAGGAAACACGGGGCTCCCAGATTATCTTTATTGTTCTGTGATGCTTATTACTTATTTGTGATGTTGCATTTATCATGCCTGGAGCAATTATTATATATTTCTATATATATACTAGTAGATGTTGTATATGTTTTACACCCGCGCTAGTACAATCCCCGCTCTGTCGTTAGTTAAGTAACCTAACGAGTGATGACGGGATCCAATGGCGAATGCGGATGGCATATACGTACATCATATTTTTGTTCTTTTATAGTGTGATTAATTGATGGGACTGCGTTGATTCGGATCAATGCAAGGAAAACAGACCTGTTCGATGTTGTTGGAACCAAATTTTTTAAAAATAGACATTACAGACGTTTCCTATTGCTTTGCACAGTGGTATTCGGTTATGAATATCCAGCACCTCATCCTATGAGGCAAGGGCCGAGATCCCTTCATCGGGAGTGACCCCTTAGGCAAAAGTTTGCATCGGCGTAATAACTTCACTATACTCGATTCCTTTTTGCTTTGCACAGCGGTATTCGGTTATGAATATCCAGCACCTCATTCTACGAGGAAAGAGCTGAGATCCCTTCACCGGGAGTGATCTCTTTACTAAAATTTTTCGGCACTATATATTTGTAAAATCACTTGGATTCTTTCAACGATATCAAGTTCATTACGTTAAAGGTTTATCGCCAAAAACCAGCCGTAGCCCTCCGTCATTTCTTACAGGTATTACTTAGTATTCATGATGTGTATGTTGACCTCTGTCAAGGCACAGTGCGTGGTAGCTGGGTAATACTTGTTTGTTGCATAGATATGCGATTAGTTAGGACAGTCGCACGGTCATTTTGACATCTATCAAAGGCACGTGCGGGTGGGTCTAAGTTAATCCAGAACAATGACGGGTTGAACTTGACTTGCGACTTATGATATGTTGACCTCTTTCAAGGTCATGAGCCGCTAGGGGTAAAAACACACATCAGGAGTTTCTAAAGAAACTGAAACTTGCTAGGCATGCGCATACCTTCTGGAGTGTGGTGACTTGAGTGGATTCCATCAAGTTATCATGCGATGATAGTTGGATCCCGAAACCCAGTGATGAGTTGGTTTACTCCTCGGGTGATCCCGACTAATTCTTCTTTCAGGTTTGGAGGAGAATTTGAGGATACAGTGGGAGACATCCTGATTAGATAAAGTGATTGACCATTCTGATCTAGGTTAGAGTGCATGCTGAGTGTTTCTTTCTCTCTCTCTTTGGCAGCGACCATTGCCCAACCCTAGACTATAACTCAGTAACCATGTTAACCGGACCTTCTTAATACATATTGACTTTTGGATTGTCTGAGTTGCATACCCCATTGCCACTCATACTTTTACCCTTTGCTTTTCTCCGGAACATTCTGTATCACTACGAAGATCCACATTTATTGGATATGACCATCGTATAGTTACATACGAACTCGAAGAAACTTGTTTCAGATTCGAGGATGGTTTCCGGTTTTGGAGAAAATGAATAGGACTATTCAGTTGTCTTTTCCTTTTACCTTCTCTCAGGTTGTGAGGGCTCCTAGGATTAGGAGAGGGTACACCTATTGCGCTTATTGGATAGTCTTCTTCCAAACCATAGGCAGGTGCCAAAAGATATGGAAGGAAGAAAACCAATTAGCCTAAGTGTGGGGTACAGAAGGTAATAAGTAAAGACAAATAAACGGATTAGAAAGAGGGCAAAGTAAATTGCGACTGCTATCATTCACGACCAAACCACGTATCTCATCGCCACTCCTACTTCACCTTTGTATTTCTACAGAACACCCTGTATCACTACGAAGATCCACAGTTATTGGATAATCCATCGTATGGTTATATACGAACTCGAAGGAACTTGTTCCAGTTCGAGGATGGATTCTGGTTCAGGAGAAATAGAATAAGGATTATTCAGTTGTGTTTTATCTTTACCTTCTCTCGGGTTGCGAGGGCTCCTAGGATTAGGAGAGTACACCTATTATGCTTATTGAATAGTCTTCTTCCAAACCATAGGCTGGTGCCGAACGGTAGGGAGGGAAGAAAATCATTTAGTCTAAGGATGGTGTACAGAAGGTAAGGAGTAAAGACAAATAAAGGGATTTGGAGAGACGGCAAGGAAATATACGGTTGCATTCATGAATCTAGATAGTGGAAGATGCATTACTAGGAATACCCGGATACCCCTTCGAAACAATTTCACGTTTCAGTTTCACTATGCGTTGTTAATTGAAAACTAATTTCCCAATTAGATCCTTACTCCAGGGTATGTATTTACCAGGTATGATTCTCACACCTATATGGTTTTACAGATGATGAGTGGGAGTAGGTTATTGGGAATTAGGTGATTATATCCTCATTATATCGGAATTCGTAGTAATTGGTGATATTTGAGGAAATCACCTGGGGTTTTGCTTAACGGCAAATTTTTGGTTTTGAATATCCGTTGTTATGCACCAATTTCAAACTGATATATCTGTACGTTTATTTTATAAAGTGAGATATAACTTTTTGAAATTATGTCCTTGACATTTACCTATATTAGTTGATGGTTAGGTAAGGAGCATTAAACATCGGTGTAATTCTTCTTAACCATAGTACAGTTTTTCAACCTACGACGCACAGGGTTTGAGTTATTCTACTCAGGGGACTTATACAAAGTATTGTATTTTGTCCAGTGTCCATTAGTACAAAGGGGATGGTCCTCGTACTATATTCTATTTACTTGTGACTTCTCCAGTTTTAGACAAGTATTTCGTAGAAATTCAAGGACCAAGTTTTGAGAAGTTATAGGTACAAGAATAAAGTAGAGAACCATGTGTTCCAAGTATCAGGATTCTTCAAGGTGATCGAAGATGTAGATACTTGTATTTGGTATTCAGTTGATAGTAATGGTTTTGAGAAACTTGTTTCTCTTTCAGGTTACTCATATCTGGATGCACTCCTAGTTGAGTAATGATGATCGGCCTCCTTCCATTTGGTTGACATGCACTGGAGACAGCTGCATGATTTGAATCAGGTTCTAATTAAATCAGTGCCTCTATTTCAATATTGTATATAGAATGGTTCATATCTTAACGATGTTAAGGTATATGGAGTTGCCCGGCTTATGCTTAAAACCAGACTCCGGATAACTCAAGGAACGTTTCAGTGATGGCAGTTTATGGGTTTTCCCAGGCTATAACGAGAGTTAACTTTCTACCATCTGGAAGATCAATAGAAATATTGTTCTTGACTCGTCACAGTTTTAGTAAAATGGACTTTTTCAGAAAACAGTAGTGGGAGTATGGTAGAACTGGAAGAGATTCCAGAACCACAAACGATTACTGAAAATTTAATAGGACCAAAAGATTCAATCAGGTTTGACATTCTATTAGCCACTCCGAAGATATGGTGGATAACCTCAGGCGCCCGAGAGGTACTTCGGTATCCTCAAAGACGGTGACATGGAAGTTCTTGTTTACCCAGACTTGACACTACTGTTGTTCCAGACTATGAGACCCGGCAGGAGGATGAGTATAGCGTCGTTCTTAACTAGCTTTAGAAGTGTACGTTTATATGACTCTGCCAGAAGGTTGTTGTAGTCAGTGGGAGCAGCGGAAGTATAGTGGAGAAGTAGCTTATGTCTATTTATAGACTAAAGCATATATAGCGGAGATAGATCACCTATTTTTGATGTGAAAGTCATAGGCTTTGATTTCATCAGAATAGGAGATGGATCTGTTAAGAAGGTAGTAGGGTGTGATGTCCTGGTATTTGGATGACATGCACTTTATAGGAAGTAAAATTCCTATCCTACAATCGGTTATACTGTGGTTGTCACACAGTGGTTTCTCCACATAGGATATGGATATAATATTAGGCATTCTGGTCACTAGATCTATGGTTTTAGATCTAGATTTGGGAAGTGCTCCAATCTGGGTATTTAGACAACATTCTAAAGGTGTTTTAGAATGGATGACTCCTGGCATGATAGTGTACCTGTAGGTGATGGAGTCACCCTCTCTAAAGGTGTCTTACAGACTAAAGGAGAGAGGGATGTACATGATTGGCATATCACTTGCTTAGGCAATTGAGTTGATCATGAGATGTCAAGTACCACACCTGATGTTGTTTTTGCACTAGCTGCAATAAGTTTATATTAATCCAATCCTAGAGAAACATTCAGAAGAAGTTTATGAACATAAATGGATGTTCTAGGGATATAATAACGACAGCCTCCTTCGGGAGACAGTTATCATTCCAGGCTTCCAAGGTGACCTGGATAACAGAGTGACTGCCAGAGTTATAGTTTTCCCTCTGACGAGGGGCAGTATTTTGGACAGGTGGTCCAAGCGGATACTGAGGGAGGCATGGCACAGGATACTGATTAAATTCAGTTGACGATACAGTCTAAGAAGTTTGTTGGATTTGGAGTTCAATTGTGAACTGGGTCCCATCAGATATCCAGTCATATTCTAAGACTGGTATTGCTCATTTCGGGAGATGGCTTTCTCCGCGAACTTGAGATAAAGAGAGATATAGAAAGAAACATCATAGCGGATCCACTCACTGAGGCTATTTCTCGAACGCAATAGTTTTACAAATGAGCTTTATGAAACTGATTAGTAGAGAAGTTGGGTGTTCGGTATCACACGGGCTGTGAGTATGCGACACCGCAATAATTAGCCTTAAGTGCAAGAGGGAGATTGTTGGCTATAGTGCCCTCAAGTCAATTATTGGATCACAGGCACGAGATTGCAATGATTGAGGGAGGACCTATACTAGTAGAACAGTCTTACTCGAGATGATAGTATGCTATATGGTTTTTCTTTATCATCGTGTACATGCTTCAGGTGACATTACAGATCACTATTACATGTTGATAGAGCCCTTAGGATTCTTGCTTGACTACCAGCAGTATGATGGCGATCATATACGTGAGAGCTGGGTAGTCTATAAGCACATCCTTAAAGTGTCCCTAGTCGAGGGAGTTTCGAGACTGGGCACCGATACTCCAGAGTAGACTAGTGTATACGGATCGAGACCCCGACGAGGGGCGGTGGCCTGTCTCACAAGCCATTGGTGTCAGTTGGTTCACCTAAGATGTTTACAGGTTCTCATTGGGTTATGAGTACATCGGACGTACTCGAAGGGTACTGCTGGTTGGTACTATACCTATCGTCAGGTAGCAGTTCCCAGGTGACATGAGTACAGCTTAGTCCGTTGACTTGACACTGCTATTTTGCCCCAATTGTGTTCCCACTATTCTTAGATTGCTACCCTACCACCGCTCTATTGAGTCATGCAAACAGGTAGTAGTTGGGTGCAGTCCCGAAGCACTTGGAGGCAGTGGCGGTTAGATAGGATTCGTCTCTCCCGGTATTGAGGGTTGATATCGCGCTGTGTTTGGAAAGCCATTACACAAAGTCCCTGGCCAGGGCAAGTGAGATTTACTGGTAGGTATTCCAGTAGTTTCTCAGGGTGTTCTGGGCTACACTCCGACATGACTTATACCGCTATTAAGGGTCTGACGTTTACCACCCCCTAGGCCCGATATGCGATACTCTTA
This sequence comes from Agapanthus africanus, assembly GCA_030015575.1. Taxonomy (NCBI): domain Eukaryota; kingdom Viridiplantae; phylum Streptophyta; class Magnoliopsida; order Asparagales; family Amaryllidaceae; genus Agapanthus; species Agapanthus africanus. The sequence goes on from JASDDO010000014.1 coordinate 435,689,554, forward strand.
GACGAACAGACCGGACTGTATGGATATTGTCGCTGACAGGCTCAGTAGGGTTTCAGGATGAGTTCACTCGTCGGCCTCCCTTTCGCTCAATACCTAGGTAGCCGTTACGTACAGCTAGTCTCACTGACATGCTTGTGGTTAAACCCACTGCCAGCATATTGACGAGTCTTTAGAGTCCCACACAAAGGGTTTCCCTAATTCGGGCGAAATGTTGTAGAGGTCGTATGGTTTTATGGCATTTTTCGATCATATACGTGCACTTGTGCACGGATCATGATCGGACGGATCATACTAGTGGGCTTTAGTTTAAACCGGATTCTAGTATTAGATTGTTGGATTATTTTCTTCTCGTAGTATTCGTATTCAGTCGGAATACGGATGCGGGTATGTATATACAGATGAGGGGTATTCTTGTGATCCGTTACGAGTTTACTTTAGAAGTTGCCATTCTCTTTTTGATTAAACATTTAGTTTAATGTTTAATTATGTGGAAATTGTGAGTGCAAGTTTTAACCTAGGGCATTGAATGTGGCATGTGCATTTTTGGTGACTCATGGTGTGTTTACTTATGCCATGTCTATTTCTTTATTGATTTATTGTGTGGGTTATTTTGTGGAGTGAGAGGGGGCAGCCATTTATGGCTAGGGATTTGTCTTGAGTTGTTTTTAGAGCTCTCACAATATATCTTTCACAATAAGCTATGCCATTTTTTGACTAGCTAAAACTTAAGCTCACAACTTCTTCCTCCAATGGCTTCTTCTTCAACCTCCACTATATCCCTCTCATGTGTTGAGAATCCTAGAGTGTTTTGAGACAAAGTATTCACACACTATCTCTACTTCATCTTGGGCACCTAGGTTGGCAAACTAGTTGTTCGAGTTGCTTCGGTTTTGAAGCGGGAGCCCGTATAAAGAACCCTCGACGTGGATCTTCTTCGACGAAGGGAGACCGGAGATCAAACTTGATCGGGGAAGCCGCGAGGATCTTGGCGCAGAGATTGAATACCGAAGGACCTGGATCAATTGGTTTAATCTCTTAAACCACTTTACTGTTAACTAGTATAGGGTTAATGGCACGATCCGGGAATCGGGTTATGTTAGCGCCGGTTTTGAAAAGTTTTTGTTCCGCATTTGGCCACGGATTGATGGCCGAGGCGCTGGCGTATCCCTATATTGACAAGTCATGCTTCACGCCGGGATCGACATAAGGATGGACAACTCATGAGCAAGGGAGTGTCGAAGGAATCGTCGCGATTCAACCACCCGAGCCTTCTTTCTTAACTTGTTTTCCTTGTTTTCGTATTTTATATTCTTGTGACAAACCAACCAATTCGTTATTTGTTGAATCTTAAACAATAATACCTAATACACAATTCCCTGCGGATCAACCCGTACTTGACGGCTTGCTACAACGCGTCGTGCACTTGCGGTTTATAAATTTTAAAACGAGAACGAGCTCGCGTGCGCATCCATTTCCTTAAAACATTTCCATTTCCAAAACATACGCATTTGTGTGCGCGGGTGAATTCCCAGCAGCCTCCATGATCAAGCTTGATCGACGGCTTCCTCACAACAAAGATGATACATCCGAGAGTGTCTACTTTGAGCTCCTACCTCTAAAACGAGGTAACTATGTTACTTAGTTTGCTAATCTAAATAGCCTAGATGATGTAGAGAGTGATGATGGATTGATTTGTCTCAAGAACCCTAGGTTTCTCAACACATGAGATTACTAGGGTTTGTGGTAGAAGAAGAGAGCTTGGAGGAAAAGTGAGAGTGTTGTGAAAAAGAAGTGAATGAAGAATGGCTAAGTGTTTCAGATAATAATGCAAACACAAAATATCTCCACAAAATATCTCCACAAAATATCATGCATACTAGAATAGTAAACCATGAGACATTATATGAGTCACAATTTAGCCATTTTTCATTCAATGAATGATAACACCTCATCCCTCCACCTCATTAACCATTTAACCCAAATGGTTAAATAAAATAATGAGGTGTCTTCTTCTAGAAGCACCTTGCACAATTACAAGAATGCCCCTCACCTATATATACATACCCATATCCGTATTATGAGAAAATACGAATACAATGAGACGAGAATAATCCAACAATATAATACTAGGATCCGGCTTAAACCAAAACCCACTAGTATTATCCGTCCGAACATCATATGTGCACAAGTACACGTATGTGATCGAACCCTTGCCGTAAAACCATACGGCCTCTATATCGTTTCACCCTAAGTAGAGAAACCCTATGTGTGGGACTCTAAAGACCCGATAGTATGCTGGCAGTGCGTTACTGGATAAATCCATAACCACATGCTCGTCAGCGACATTAGCTTTACGTAACGGCTACCCGGGTACCTGTCGAAAAGGAAAGCCGATGAGCAAACTCATCTAGATCCCAATTGAGCCTATCCGTGACAATCTCTATACATTCTGGTCTCTTCGTCTAAGAGTGTCGCATACCGGGTCTAGGGGGTGGTAAACGTCAGACCCTAATAACCCGATCATTCGTGCTGATGTGGCTCAGGACCAATCTGGGAAACTACTGATCAACCTATCGGTAAATCCCAACTTCCTTGGCCAAGGTCTTATGGTCCTGACTAATCGAATACAGTGTGATATCGACTCCCAATACCAGGAGAGACGAATCCCCAACAATCACTCACTACCTCCATGTGGCTCGGGACTGTACCCAACCAAAATCTGTTTGCACGAGTAAAGACGTAGTAGGGTAGTGATCAAAGTACAGTGGGAACTTACACGAGACAAATGACGATCTCAAGTCCAAAGTGTTGGGTTGCGTAGCACGACAGCAAGGTTTCGGGAGGCATCGTCCATGCCAATTTAAAAAATTACCGTTCTAGCTAACCCTAACCCTAGAATCGATACTAGAAAATCCGACGAAACATAATGTAAACTCTTTACATCTAAGTGAATGAGGGAATACAACCTTTGTAGACCGGTCCTTCACTTCTAAAGCTCTGTGTAGTAGTCCCTTCGCTGCGAGTTGTGAAGACCCGGACTCTTATGAGGGTTCACATGAAGAAATGAACACACTTGATCAATGTCTTCGAGGCCGAAGAAGATCTACGTCGAGGAGACTCAAGCTCATGATAGCTCTTCACTAATGGTGAGATTAGTGAAGCAAACACCCTAAACTAAATGGCTAATAGTAGAGGATAATGAAGTAGGAAATGGGCTCTCTTTAGTTTTCTTTTTCTCGCAATAGATTCTCACCTTGGAAAAAACTAGCAAGCTTTTCATGAGGAAGAAGAAGCTCAAGTGAAGAATGAGAATGAACTCATGAGGTGAGAAAATAAAGCATGGTGAGTATATGACATACCTCAATCCTTGTAGAGAGTTAACCATGGCTAAATATAATGGTTGGGTTTATAAAATACCTTAAGCAAAACAAAACTAGTTGAATTAGTCAAAGGTTATCCAAGCTTCTCCAAGCTTCTACCCATGACCAATATGCAACCATTTTGAATTACTTAATCAATTAATAAACCCTAATTTATACATAGCATGGTGTAAGTCACACACACACCCTTGTTGCATGTATCATCAAGCATGACACAAATCATGTACACAAATATTTATCACATATATACTATGTATACAATCAAGTGAGAAAAGAAATCATAAGTGAGAAAATATTAGTTAATGTAATGTAATATATCAAATATATAATTATACATTAAATTATTAAATCAACACTTGATTTAATAATCCGGCTATATCCTGTATCAATAGTAACAACTTATCGAATCAACACTTGATCCGATAACTTGGCTATATCACATATAACTGACAATGTCACAAATCGCGAGAATAGAATGCGGTATCACATACACGCATTAATCTTGGTCCCGCACATATCACATATGTGCTCCTACTCCGTTTCGCATGAACCAGGAAACCTCTGTGTAGGACTCTAAAGACTCGTCAATACGCCGGCGGTCGGCGATGATCATATCAAACACCCACAAGCCGCAAGCGGTCTGCTAAACGTAACGGCTACTCGGGTATTGAGCGATCAGAAGAACAACAAGCAAGCCTGCTCATACTCCTGCGAATCCAATCAATAACACTACCGTACAGTCCGGTCTCTTCGTCTGATATGTCGCATATCACAGCGTGGGGGTGGTTTAACGTCAGACCCCAATAGCCCGATAAGTCATGCCGATGCAAGGTCTATAACGGTTTGAGAAACTACTAATAACACTTACCAGTAAATCTCAACAACTCTGTCCAAGGATTTCCTGTTATGGCCAATCGAGCATAGCGCAACATCAACTCCCAATACCGGGAGAGACTAAACCCCTCCCATCGCTCATTGCCTCCATGTGACTCGGGACTGTACCCCAAAACCACCTTTTTGCACGATCTCTTGACCGTGGTATGATGGAAATCAAAGCACAGTAGGAATCACACAAGACTCTATGACGATCTCGGGTCTACAGATTAACCTGTACCAGTGTCACCAGAGAACTTCTATCCGACGATAGGTATAATACCATCTAGGAGTTCTCGGCGAGTCCGTTCAGTGTACCCAGTCTCCACTGAGCACCCGTATACCTTCTCTGATGTCAAACACCGATGGATATGGGATCTTCCATCTCCCATCATATGGGTCGAGAAGCGTATATGCTAGTCTACTTTGGAGTATCGATGCCCTGTCTCGATACTCCCACGACTAGGAACGTTTGAAGGATGTACTTGCCGACTACTCATGTCCCCACTAGTATGATCTGCATCATAGTCCTGGTAGTCAAGTACTCATCCTAAGGGCTTTATCAACATGTAATAGAGAGACAATAAGTGTACATGTTAAGATAAAGTGCAACCAGATAGCATACTATCATATCGAACAAGAAAGCCCTCTCTATATATGTTCGAGCATCCACTACAATATACATCACATGTACAGTAATGGCCACTAGGGCATACATATAACTAACAATCTCCCACTTGCATTAAGGCCATCTGTTGTAGTATCCAATACCCAACAATATAGCGGTGGTTGTAGTATCCCATACTCAACCATCCCATAGAAGTCTCTCTACGGGTAAGGCCTTTGTGAGTGGATCCGCTGTGTTATCCTTCATGTCTACTCTCCTATCCTCGATCCCTTAGAGATCATCCATCTCCCTGATCAGGTGATACTTGCCTCAGAATATGTCTGGAACGCTGATGGGACCTTCGTTCCTAGGTCAAATCCATAACTCCATTGTTGTCACAATAACAGTTATTGGACGCTCAATGGTAGGAACCTTGTCCATCTCATGAACAAGAAATGCCGAGACAGCCACTTTGGCAGCATCTTTGGTAGCAATGTATTCATCCTTTATCGTCTAGTATGTCTCGGTATCTAGCTTGGAACTCTTCCAACATAACGTCCATCCACTTAGGGTAAAGACAATATCTGTGACTGACTTTCAGTCAACCTTATCACTCTGGAAGCTCGAACCAAGAAATTTCTTTTAGTGCTTCTCAAGTACTTAAGAATGTCCTCCACAGCTTTCCAGTGATTCTCCCAAGATCCGATTGATTCCTGATCACTACACCTAGTGAGTCATCCACATCTGGTCTGGTACATAACATCGCATACTCTGATAGAGCCTACTGCCGAAGCATAGGGTATCCCTTGCACGCGAGCTCTCTCCAAATCAGTCTTAGGAGACATCTTTTTGGAGAGAGTGATCCAAGAGTAAGTGGGCGAACCACCATGCTTAGAATCATCCATACTAAACCCTTTTAGTATGGTGTTTATGTACCTGGATTTAGGACACTCCCAACATCCATTTTAGATCTATCACCATAGATCATAATCCACAAGATGTAGTAGGTATCATCCAAATCTTTTATTGAGAATCCACGTGATAAGAGGAGCTTGACCGAGTGTAGCATAGGAAACCATTTCTTATCAAGAGTATGTTATCTACGTACAATACGTGGAAGACAACTTTACTCTCTACTATCTTTTTGTATATACAAGGTTCATCTACCTTTTTGATGAAGTCAAACTCTTTGACTGTCACATCAAAACAGATGTTCCAACTCCGCGATGCTTGTATTAATCCTGATGAACTTAAGCATAGTTTTAAAAGTCCCAACTTTTCCATCTATACCAAGAATCTTCTCAAGATCCATTTGCTCCCAATGGGTTTTACCCCTTCAGGTGCAACATTCAAAGTCATACTTTGTTGGTGTACATGGATTCCATCTTTGATCTCAAATCATCCAGCCTTTTCACAGAGTCGCGACTCATGATGGCTTACCTGAACCTAGTTGGGCCATCATCTACCACGATGCATTCCTCGCTCCCACTGTCACGGAGAAGACCATAATATTTCTCAAGTGGACGAGGAACCCTACCAGATCCGCAGAGAGGCTGAGGTTCGTTGGAGACTATTGAATCCTTTGGTTTCACCAAATCATCAGCTGTTAGTTTGTCTAGCTGGAACTCCTTCTAGTTCTACCACATGACCACAAATTTCTTCACAAGAAATTCCGTTTCTAAAAAGGTAGCATGCTGAGAAACAAAACACCTTTTGCTCCTCAGTTAGGAAGAAGATATTCCCTCGCAAATATTTGGGATATCCTATCAAACTTATACAGTCCTAACCTAGCCTCGAGCTTGTCCGTATTTTGCTTTTCAACATAGGCCGGACAAACCCATATCTTAACTCATTTAAGACATGGTCTCTTCCCACACCATATCTCATATGTAGTGGTAGGCACTGATTTGGACGGAACCCCATTCAATAGGTATCCAGCTTCTCAAGTTCATAACACCAAAAGGAAACAGGTAACTCAGAAGTACTCATCATAAAGCGCAACATATCTCATAGGGTGCGATACCTCCGCCCCGATACACCGTTGTGCTTTGGTGTACTCGAAGGAGTAAGCTGAGAGAGAATCACATTCTCCTTTTAGAAACTCCAGGAACTCCATGCGCAAGTATTCTCCTCCTTGATCACATCGTAGGACTTAATAATTCTACCCGTTAGGTTCTCAACTTCAAGCTTATATTCTTTGAATTTCTTAAAAGTTTCAGATTTGTGTGTCAATAGGAACACATGTCCGAATCTTGAGAGATAGTCGATGAATGTAATGAGGTACCAAGAACCAACCCTGGCATTTGTAGACATAGGACCGTATACATCATCATGCATATCTCCCAAGAGTCACTAACTCTTTCTCTGTTTCCAGTAAACGGAGTATTGGTCATTTTACCTTTGAGACAAGACTGACAAGTATCAAAAGATGAAAATTTGAATAGATTCTCATATTGATCCTTATGTAACTTAGCTGGTCGTGTCGCATTAATAAGACCTAGTCTACAATGCCGCAAGAAGGATTCTTTCATTTCTGAACTACCCCTCTTGTGTGTGTTCTACATACTTTGAACTGTAATTTGATTTAGAACTTATATGCTATTATATAATGTGCCTGATCGAATCAACTCTTGATTCAGGGAAATGTTCACAACATTATCCTCCAATACAAAATTATATCCTTCTTTAACTCAGTAAAGAACATGATGTAATGTTGTATATCAGGTTCGGTATCTAATAACATTTGTTCAGAATCAATGTATCTAATACAAGGTGATATCTGCCAACAGACTTGGCTGCAACAATTGCACCATTCTCTAACACTTAGAGAAATATCATCCATTCTCAGTTCTCTACTTTTCTGTAGCCCATGTAATTCTTACATATGTGGGATCTCGATCCGGTATCTCATACATAGGACGTAAAGGATACTGAGAAACAGTTCTCGGTAATGAACACACCCGAAGATTAATGCATCAACATACTTTTTCTTCATTTAGGTGGCATGGGAATCCAGGTATTCCCCTATTTCCTGCTTGGACTTATAACAGTTATAAGATAGAGTGGAACCAACATTCCCTAGCTCAGTATAATAAGCAGGTTCGGTCAATGCATCCATATTATTATCTTGATTAAGGCGTGACATGGTCGCTACCAGGAGAGAGAGAAAGAAGAAAACACTCTGTGTGCGCTCTTGCAGGATTAGATTGGTTATTATTTTATCTAATCAGGATGGCTTCCATTGTTTTAGTCAAATCTACCTTCAAACCCTAAAAGGTAAGACTAGCCGGGATTAATTACACCTTACAAGTTCGCCAATCTTTCGGCCAGGCCAGTGCCGGTACTTTGAGGGAGGTTCCTCATGCTTTTGCATGGACCTAATTAAAATAAACATCGTTTTCCCAGGGGAGTAACCCCGTTAACACCTTTCTAGACACCTACTTGATCGGCTAATTGTAATGTGTAAAACTCTCCCAGAAGTAACTCTTACTCGCAGTGGGTATCGGGATCCAACTATCTCATAAAAGATATGCAATCTCATTGCAAATTTCAACACTTGAAATTCCTGATAATATTTTGCCCCTAGCAACTTATGACCTTAACAAGGTCAACAAATTATAAGCGCTAGCCAAGTTCAACCCGTCATTTCCTGATTGAATTAAACCCACCCGCACGACCCTTAACAAGGTCTACAAAGTCGTACGACTACCCTAATCCAATCGCATCATATACTTATGTAGATAAGCACTAATCAGCTACCGCACACTACGCCTTAACATAGTCAACAAACGTAGCACGAATACTAAATAGTAATTATCTGAAATGACGGAGGGCTACGACAGGTTTTTAAGAAAACCTTTTGCGTAATGAACTTGATATCGTTGTAGAATCGAGTGAATTTTAAAAGGAGTGTTTTTTAGGCTTTTACTAGTTTTGCTAAAGAGGTCACTCCCGGTGAAGGGATCTCGGCTCTTTCCTTATCGAATAAGGTGCAGGATATTTCACAAATACCACTATGCAAAGCAAGAACTAGAGCTACCAGTTTTTAAACAAGTTTCTACAACATCTTTTAGGTTTCTTTTATTTCATTAATCCCATTAATGAATTCCCATCAAAATTTGCTTCCCAAGCATCACAGAAGAAATGAAAGCAGTAATAGTAATTATATATAATATATATAATATAGGCATTCATCTCAGAACATATCAAGTAATCACATCACAGAATATCAGCAGCAGAAGAATCACATATTAAATATTGGATATACTAGGAATTCCGTGTTTTATTTAAGCCAATAAAAACGCGGATTCCACGGTCGTGATGAATAGCCAAACCCACATCCCTAGACCCCTACGAGAGCGGCAAGCAACCCTACCAATTCTAGAGTTAGGAGACCCGGTCTCGACTCCTCGAGATGGTCTACCACTGGACCCTAGGACCCGGTTACTTGTGCTCCGCGCCTTGGGTCTATCCTAATGCGGAAAAGTAAATAATATACAATGGTGACATCATCCTCAACCCGGAAGTGCCCCAATAAAAGAATATTACATACAATGAATTTTATATGAATGAAAATAAAAACCCTCATCTCACATAAAACCCCCGACTATTCAAAACACGACGATCCAATATAACATATCACAACAACACATAACATCGCATGTCATCAACGTAAGTAAATATGCGTATCCTAATTGTCGTTGACGTATAGCAACGAAACCGGCGATACACCACATATTACACTTACGGTCCCAGAAAAAAAGTGAAAAACTACAACAGTTGGAATCCGTAACCTCCTTAGACATCATAAGCCCAATGCATCACATACTTTGTATTTCATGCCCAACCATATGAATTCCTTAGACATCGCATGCCTAACAATTATAAATCCCGCATTTTAGTCTCAATATTGAAAATACTTTTCAATAACCTGTCGGTAAATTCAACAAGATTCCCGATAACCAGATCGAATGCTCTTCGGAAACTTTAGTAGACAGCCGCACCCCGCGATGCCGTCGACGAAGGGCACTAAGGCGGAACACCGCGGCCGCGAGCACCCGAACGGATGCTTTTGGTAACGGGGTTCTCCTACAGTCACTTGGTCGGGGCTATGGGAAGTGGTTATCTATTAAGGTTACCCGGCGAGTATCCGCGTACACTACATAGTTGCGACGGACTTTTGATCCACATCAAAATTCTGTGGCAACCGATCAAATGAGACTAATGTAGGGTTGCTAGGCACTATCACAAGGTTCTACGAGGCATCAACCATGCCCGATTATAAAATTAGCCGTGCCGAACAACCCGAAGCCGGATCTTTAAACTAGAGTTTAGGCGAAAACAAGTACGTTAAACAGTTTAACACTAAGTGAGAGGGATTACAACCTTTGTAGATCCGGTCCTTCACTTCTTAAGCTCCGTGTTGAAGTCCCTTCGCTGCGATCATCGTGTTCCGGACTCTCGAGAGGCTTCACGAAGAGAAAGGTGCAGTCTTGCTTCCGATCTTCGATAACATAGATGATCTACCTTGAAGTTTCATTAACACAAGCTAACACCCACTAAATGAAGTGAACACTCTCATCTAAAGGGCAAGGGTAGATGAGAATGATGAAGTAGGATTTTTGCTCTCATTTGTTTTCATATTCTCACTCACTTTCATCACAAAATCAAAAGCAAGAAAGCTTTTTCCATGAAAAGAGAAGGAAGAAGAAGATGAATAATGATTAAATTCCTTTTGTGATGAATAATGCAAAGAAGATAATGATGATTAATGCAACCATGGTTGCTAAACCTTTGTAGAGAATTAACCAAGGGTATAGGGTTTGGGTTAGGTTAAAGATGAGTCATAACAAAATATCTTTTTCATGACAAAATAAAAAACTTCTAGAAACCTCTAGTAAACATTAACCCAAATCAAACCCTAATCTTGTTTAATCTCCACTAATCATGTTGCATTATTTATCATATCATGTTACAATATTATATATCACATATATAATATTTATTGTAACAAAATAAAATAATACATTTAACATATATCGCATATATATCAATGTATTACCCGAGTGAGATAAAGAATCTTTTAACGAGCAAATATTAGTTAATGTAATTAAATATATCATATATATTATTATACATTAAATTATCGAATCAACACATGATCCGACAATCCGGCTATATCGCATATAACCGACTAATATTTATCCGTACCGATTCATCGAATCAACACTTGATCCGATGACCCGGCTGATAACAAATATCGCGAGAATACAATACGGTATCTCATATAGCATTATCCTCGGTCCTGCACATATCACATATGTGCCCCTACTCCGTTTTGCCTGAGCCAAGAAACCTCTGTGTAGGACTCTAAAGAATCGTCAATACGCCGGCAGTAGGTGATGATCATATCAAACACCCACAAGCTGCAAGCGGTCAGCTAAACGTAACAGCCACCCAGGTATTGAGCGCTCAGAAGATCAACAAGCAAGCCTGTACATTCTCCTGTGAATCCAATCAGTAACACTCCCGTACGGTCCGGTCTCGTCGTATGATATGTTGCATATCTCGCCTAGGGGTGGTAAACGTCAGACCCCAGTAGCTCGATAAGTCATGTCGATATGAGGTCTATAACAGTTCAAGAAACTACTGATAACACTTACCAGTAAATCTCAGCAACCCTGGCCAGGGATTTCCGGTTATAGCCAATCGAACACAGCACAACATCAACTCCCTATACCGGGAGAGACGAATCCCCTCCTATCGCTCATTGCCTCCATGTGATTCGGGACTGTACCCAAAAGCCACCTTTTGCACGCCCTCTTGGACGTGGTATGATGGAAATCAAAGCACAGTGGGAATCACACAAGACTCTATGACGATCTCGGGTCAACAGACTACTCCGTACCGGTGTCACCGGAGAACTGCCATCTGACGTGAGGTATAATACCATCTGGGAGTTCTCGGCGAGTCCGTCCAGTGTACCCAGTCTTCACTGAGCACCCGTATACCATCCTTGATGTCAAACACCAATGGATATGGGATCATCCATCGCCCATCATATGGGTCAAGATGCGTATACGCTAGTCTACTCTGGTGCATCGATGCCCTGTCTCGATACGCCCTCGACTAGGAACAGTTAAAGGATGTACTCGTCGACTACCGTGGCCCCACTAGTATGATCTCATCATAGTCCCAGTAGTCGAGTACATATCCTAAGGGCTTTATCAACATGTAATATAGAGACAATCAGAGAACATGTTAAGATAAAGTACAACCAGATAGCATACTATCATGTCGAGCAAGAAAGTCCTCCCTATATTTGTCCTAGTATCCACTACAATATACATCGTATGTACAGTAATGGCCTCTAGGGCATACATATAACTAACAATCTCCCACTTGCACTAGGGCCATCTGTTGTGGTATCACATACCCAATAATTAGCTGTGGTTGAATTATCTCATACTCAACCATCCCATAAAAGTCTCTACTGGGAAAAAGGCCTTTGTGAGTGGATCCGCGCTGTTGTCCTCTGTGTCTACTCTCCTAACCTCGATCCCCTTGGAGATCAACCATCTTCATGACCAGGTGATACTGCCTAAGAATTATATCTGGATTTCTGATGGGACTGTAGTTCCTTGGCAAAAACCATAACTCCATTATCATACAATGGTAGGAACGAAGTTCATCTCATGAACTTATATATCCGACTGCCTCTTTGGCAGCATCCTTGGTAATGATGTATCTTGCCTTTATATCGTCTAGAATGTCACGGTATCTAGCTTGGAACTCTTCCAACATACCGTCCCTCCACTGAGGGTAAAGACAATGCCTGCGACTGACATTCAGTCGTCCTTATCACCCTGGAACCTTTCCAGTGATTCTCCCCACGATCGATTGATACCATCTCACTACAACTAGTGAGTATCCTAATATCCAATTAGATCTATCTCATAGATCCAAAACGCAGGATTTAGGAGGTATCACTTTGATCCTATATGGAGAATCCTTGTGATAAGCGGAGATTGACCGAGCGTAGCATAGGAAACTCCTTCCCTATCAAGAGTATGTCATCCACGTACTCTACGAGGATCACCACCATACTCCCCACTACCTTTTTGTGTATACAAGGTTCATCTACCATTTTGATGAAGTCAAACTCTTTTACTACCACATCAAAACAGACGTTCCAACTCCGCGATGCCTGTTTTATCACATAAAACATCTTGCACACGTTTCTGCTGCTCCCACTATCTACGAAGCCCTCTGGCTGTGTACTTATAGACGCTTTCTTCTAAAACATCATTTAGAAAAGCAGTCATGACACCCAACCGCCAGATATCGTAGTCATGGTATGTAGCCGTGGCAAGTAGGATCTGGATGGACTTAAGCATAGCTTTGAAAGTCTCAACTTTTCTATGTACACCAAGTAATCTTCTCAAGATATACTCGCTCCTGATGGGGATTTAACCCTTCAGATAAAGCAACCAAAGTCCATACTTTGTTGGTGTATAAGGATTCCATCTCAGATCGATAAGCATCCAGCCACTCTTACAGAGTCCCACTCCTGATGGCCTGCTCGAAACTAGTTGGGTCATCATCTCATGATGCAATCCTCGCTCCCACTGTCATAGAGAAACCAAAGTATCTCTCAGGTGGGTGAGGAACCCAACTAGATCGGCGGAGAGGCTGAGGTTCGTTGGTTACTATTGAATCCTTTGGTTCTACCAAATCATCAGCTGCAGTTTGTATAGCTGGAACCATTCCAGTTCTACATAACAGACCTTGCCTTGAGCTTGTCCGGATTTTGCTTTTAGACATAGGCCGAACAACCCCAAATCTTAACCATCTTAAGATATGGGCTCTTCCCTTTCCATATCACATATGAAGTGGTAGGCAACTGATTTGAATTTGAACCCTATTCAATAGGTATGCAGCTTCTCAAGTGCATAACTCCCAAAAGGAAATAGGAAACTCAGTAGTACTCATCATAGAGCACACCATATCACATAGGGTGCTATTGCTCCGCCCCGATATACCATCGTGCTATGGTGTATACGAAGGAGTAATGCTGGGAGAGAATCTCATTCTCCTTTAGAATAGTCCAGGAATTCCGTGCTTAAGTATTCTCCTCCTTGATCACATCAAAGGACATAATACTTTTACCCAGTTTATGGTTCTCTACTTCTATCTTATATTCATTGAATTTCTCAAAAGTTCCAGATTTGTGTTTCAACAGGAACATATGTCCGAATCATGAGAGATAATCAGTGAATGTAATGAAGTACAAAGAACCGACCTTGGCATGTGTAGACAGGGGACCTTCATACATCAGCATGTATCAATCCCAAAAGTTCACTAACTCTTTCTCTGTTTCCAATAAACAGAGCTATGGTCATTTTATCTTTGTGACATGACCGGCAAGTTTCACAAGATGTAAATTCAAACTAATTTAAATATGCATCTATATGTAACTTCAGCTAGTCGGGTCGCATTGATATGACCTAGTCTACAATGCCTCAAGAAGGATTCGTTCATTTCTGAACTCTTCCTCTCGTGTGTGTTCTGTATACTAAGAACTGTAGTTTGATTTAGAACGTCTATGCTTTTAGATAACGTGCCTGAACCGATCAACTCTTGATATAGGAAATGTTCAAAACATTATCCAACAATACAAAATTATATCCTTTCTTTACTAATAAAGAGACTGATATGATGTTGTATATCAGGTTCGGTATCTAATAACATTCGTTCAGAATCAATGTATTCTGGTAATACAAGGTGATAGTGACCAACAGACTTGGCTGCAACACTTGCACCGTTTCTATCTCATGAAACTTATCATCCGTTCTCAGTTCTCTACCTATCTGTAGCCCATGTAACAGATTACATATACGGGATCCTGATCCGGTATCACATACCCAGGACGTAAAGGATATTGAGAAACAGTTCTCTGTAATGAACACACCCGAAGATGATGCATCAGCATGCACTTTCTTCGTTTGGGTGGCACGGGAAATCTGGTATTCCCCAATTTCTTGCTCTGTCTTATAAAAATTATAAGTTGGAGCGGGACCAACGTTCCCCATCTCAGTATAACAAGCGGGTTCGGTCAATATATCCGTATTATTATCTTGATTAAGGCGTGATATGATCGCTACCTGGAGAGAGAGAGAAGAAAACACTCAGCGTATGCTCTTGCAAGATTAGATTGGTTATCTAATATATCTAATCAGGATGTCTCCCACTGTTTTAATCAAATCTTCCTTCAAACCCTAAAAGGATAGACTAGCCGGGATTAATTACACACTACAATTTCGCCAATCTTTCAGCCAGGCTAGTGCCGGTACTTTGAGGGAGGTCCCCCGTGCTTTCGCACGAAAATAATTAAAGTAAACCTCATTTTCCCAGAGGCGTAACCCCGTTGACACCTTTCTAGACACCTATTTGATCGGCTAATTGTAATGTGTAAAACTCTCCCAGGAGTAACTCTTACTCACAGTGGGTATCGAGATCCAACAATCTCATAGGAGGTATGCAATCTCATTGCAAATTTCAACACTTGAAATTCCTAATAATATTTTACCCCTAGCACTTATGACCTTAACTAAGGTCAACATATCATAAGTACTAGTCAAGTTCTAACCGTCATTTCATGATTAATCAGACCCACCCTACATGACCCTCAACTATAGTCGACATAATCACATGAATGTCCTAACTAATCGCATCATATGCTGTATAGGAAGTCATCACTTAGCTACCGTACACTACGCCTCAACTAAAGTCGACATACGCAGCACGAATACTAAGTACTCTACTTCCTAAAATGACGGAGGGCTACGACAGGTTTTTAAGAAAACCCTTTGCGTAATGATCTTGATATCGTTGTAGAATCGAGTGATTTTAAATGGAATGTTTTTTAGGCTTTTCTAGTTTCGCTAAAGAGGTCACTCCCGGTGAAAGGATCGTCGGCTCTTTCCTCATCGAATAAGGTGCAGGATATTTCACAAATATCACTATGCAAAGCAAGAACTATAGAAGCAATCAAAAGACAAACCGAGTTTGTAGCAACTGCTAGTTTCACTAAAGAGGTCACTCCCGGTGAAGGGATCTCGGCTCTTTCCTTATCGAATAAGGTGCTGGATGTTCTACAAGGAACACCGCTATGCAAAGCAAGAACTAGAGCTACCAGTTTTTAAACAAGTTTCTACAACATCTTAGGTTTCTTTTAGTTTCATTAATCTCATTAATGAAGTCCCATTTTATTATGCTTCACAAGCATCTTATTTGAAACAAAATCAACAATATATAATATATATCTCATATATATATAATATAAACATTCGTCACAGGCAGTAATATGATCTCATCACAGAACATTGCAGCAGAAGAACATATATGAAATATTGGATATACTAGGACATCCGTATTTTAAATACGAGCCTGTATAAAACACGGATTCCACAGTCGTGATGAATAGCCAAACCCACATCCCTTGACCCCTACGAGAGCGGCAAGCAACACCGCCAATTCTAGGGTTAGGAGACCCGGTCTCGACTCCTCGAGATGGTCTCCCACTGGACCCTAGAACCCTGTTACATGTGCTCCCCGCCTTGGGTCTACCTAATGCGGAAAAGTAAATAATATACATCAACGGTGACATCTTCCGTAACCTGGAAGTGCCCCAATAAAAGAATATTACATACAAATGAATTTTACATGAATGAAAAAGAAAAACTCTCATCTCACATAAAACCCCCGGTTATTCAAAACGCGACGATCCAATATAACATATCACAGCAACACATAATATCTCAAATCATCAATGTAAGAAAGTATGCGTATCCCGATTGTCGTTGATGTATAGCAACGAAGCCGGCGATACAACACATACTACATTTACGGTCACAGAAAAGAAAGTGTAAAACTACAACAGTTGGAATCCGCAACCTCTTTAGACATCGCATGCCTAACAAAATGAATTCCTTAGACATCGCATGCCTAACAATTATAAACCCCGCAATTTAGTCTCATTATCGAAAACTCTTTTCAATATCAAGTCGGGCAATTGAATAAGATTCCCGACAACCTGATCGAATGCTCGTCGAAAACTTTAGTAGACGGCCGCACCCACGGATGCCGTCGACGAAGTGCACTAAGGCGGAACACCGCTGCCGCGAGCACCCGAACGGATGCTTTTGGCGACGGGGTTCTCCTACAGTCACTTGGTCGGGGCTATGGGGCGTGGCTATCTATTAAGTTTATCCGGTGAGTATCCACATACGCTACGTGATTGCGACGGACTTTTGATCACATCAAAATTCCGTGGCAACCGATCAATTTGAGACTAAACTGCTAGATTTATAACATTCAAATTAGTTATCTCATAACTACCAGTGGATTCCAAATATTGTATCACATTCCAGATAAATAGACAATGTTAAACTTTCCGGTCGAATAATCAAACACCCAAGATTTCCCCAATATATCTCAACACTTGAAATCAGTTTAAAAACATCCATCACATGCCACAGTACCGATGGTCCAGCCGTAGAAGAGTCAAGCCAACGCCTCACATGTGGCACGCCGTACTGCCCCAAACCCTAAGGTTTAGAGGCAGTTCAAGACGGTCACATAATCGAGTTAAGGTTTGTTGTCTTCTAGAGGGTCCACCGCATTACTTGCATGACTTAGAAAGTTTCAAACTCGAGAAAAATCCAACTTTTGAAAAAATTTCCGACTGGGGAAAAAGTGAGTTATTGATATCCGTCCGAACTTTTTAACACGTTCTAAAAATTATCCGGACAAAATAAACAAAGTTAAAATATCCGATCGAAACAACGAGTCCCCAATACAACCCAGAAAACTCAACACTTGAGTGAAAATAAAAATTCCCAGAAGAATCAGGCAACACCTACGGAGATTACTGTAGAAACAGAATTCCCTGATCTTTACATACGGCCGCAGAACCGCCGCCAAAAGCATGCTATGGCCGCGGTTCTGCGGCGCTACAGTGGATTCAGGGGGTTGTTTTCTACAGTAATTCTTATATTTACCTGCTCTATTTTCTGAGCATTTTTAATTCAGAAAAATCAACATTTTGAAAAATTATCCAGAGAAGGGTTTGATCGGGGTTCTCGGGTTCGATCGGACTTTAAACTTCACTTACACTTCGCCTAAAGCTCTAGCTTGGCTCTGATACCACTGTAGGGTTGCTAGGCACGCATACAAGGTTCTACGAGGCATCAACCATGCCCGATTATAAAATTAGCCGTGCCGAACAACCCGAAGCCGGATTTTTAAACTAGAGTTTAGGCGAAAACAAGTACGTTAAACAGTTTAACACTAAGTGAGAGGGATTACAACCTTTGTAGATCCGGTCCTTCACTTCTTAAGCTCCGTGTTGAAGTCCCTTCGCTGCGATCATCGTGTTCCGGACTCTCGAAAGGCTTCACGAAGAGAAAGGTGCAGTCTTGCTTCCGATCTTCGATAACATAGATGATCTACCTTGAAGTTTCATTAACACAAGCTAACACTCACTAAATGAAGTGAACACTCTCATCTAAAAGGCAAGGGTAGATGAGAATGATGAAGTAGGATATTTGCTCTCATTTGTTTTCATATTCTCACTCACTTTCATAACAAAATCAAAAGCAAGAAAGCTTTTTCCATGAAAAGAGAAGGAAGAAGAAGATGAATAATGATTAAATTCCTTATGTGATGAATAATGCAAAGAAGATAATGATGATTAATGCAACCATGGTTGCTAAACCTTTGTATAGAATTAACCAAGGGTATAGGGTTTGGGTTAGGTTAAAGATGAGTCATAACAAAATATCTTTTTCATGACAAAATAAAAAACTTCTAGAAACTTCTAGTAAACATTAACCCAAATCAAACCCTAATCTTGTTTAATCTCCACTAATCATGTTGCATTATTTATCATATCATGTTACAATATTATATATCATATATATAATATTTATTGTAACAAAATAAAATAATACATTTAACATATATCGCATATATATCAATGCATTACCCGAGTGAGAAAAAGAATCTTTTAGCGAGCAAATATTAGTTAATGTAATTAAATATATCATATATATTATTATACATTAAATTATCGAATCAACACTTGATCCGACAATCCGGCTATATCGCATATAACCGACTAATATTTATCCGTACCGATTCATCGAATCAACACTTGATCCGATGACCCGGCTGATAACAAATATCGCGAGAATACAATACGGTATCTCATATAGCATTATCCTCGGTCCTGCACATATCACATATGTGCCCCTACTCCGTTTTGCCTGAGCCAAGAAACCTCTGTGTAGGACTCTAAAGAATCGTCAATACGCCGGCAGTAGGTGATGATCATATCAAACACCCACAAGCTGCAAGCGGTCAGCTAAACGTAACAGCCACCCAGGTATTGAGCGCTCAGAAGATCAACAAGCAAGCCTGTACATTCTCCTGTGAATCCAATCAGTAACACTCCCGTACGGTCCGGTCTCGTCGTATGATATGTTGCATATCTCGCCTAGGGGTGGTAAACGTCAGACCCCAGTAGCTCGATAAGTCATGTCGATATGAGGTCTATAACAGTTCAAGAAACTACTGATAACACTTACCAGTAAATCTCAGCAACCCTGGCCAGGGATTTCCGGTTATAGCCAATCGAACACAGCACAACATCAACTCCCTATACCGGGAGAGACGAATCCCCTCCTATCGCTCATTGCCTCCATGTGATTCGGGACTGTACCCAAAAGCCACCTTTTGCACGCCCTCTTGGACGTGGTATGATGGAAATCAAAGCACAGTGGGAATCACACAAGACTCTATGACGATCTCGGGTCAACAGACTACTCCGTACCGGTGTCACCGGAGAACTGCCATCTGACGTGAGGTATAATACCATCTGGGAGTTCTCGGCGAGTCCGTCCGGTGTACCCAGTCTTCACTGAGCACCCTTATACCATACTTGATGTCAAACACCGATGGATATGGGATCATCCATCGCCCATCATATGGGTCAAGATGCGTATACGCTAGTCTACTCTGGTGCATTGATGCCCTGTCTCGATACGCCCTCGACTAGGAACAGTTAAAGGATGTACTCGTCGACTACCATGGCCCCACTAGTATGATCTCATCATAGTCCCAGTAGTCGAGTACATATCCTAAGGGCTTTATCAACATGTAATATAGAGACAATCAGAGAACATGTTAAGATAAAGTACAACCAGATAGCATACTATCATGTCGAGCAAGAAAGTCCTCCCTATATATGTCCTAGCATCCACTACAATATACATCGTATGTACAGTAATGGCCTCTAGGGCATACATATAAATAACAACTAAACTGCTAGATTTATAAAATTCAAACTAGTTATCTCATAACTATTTGTGGATTCCAAATATTGTATCACAATCATAGATAGTTAGACGAAGTTAAACTTTTCGATCGAATAAGCAAGCACCCAAAATTTCTCGATAAGCTCAACACTTGAGCGGAGTTCAAAAAGTACCCAGAAAATACCACAGCTCCTAAGAACCAGCCGTAGAAGGGTCAACCAATGCCTCACATGTGGCACCGCTGAACTACCACAAACCCTAGGGTTTGATGGCGGTTCTGACGGTCACATAATCGAGTTAGGGTTTCGTTCATCTAGAGGGTCCACAGAATCACTTGCAAGTTTTTCTGAAAATTTTAAACTCGGAAAAATCCAACTCTTGGAAAATTTCAGCGAGGGAAAAATTGGGTTATTGATATCCGTTCGAACTTTTTAACATCGTCTAAATAACCCGAATACATTTTAGAATTACGACTACGAAACACTCTGAGTTTCCTTTTCAGAAAGTTAACAATATATGAAAATTTAGCAAAAACAAACAACACCTGAAACCCTAAAACCCAGAGGCTAGAACACCCTGAAAATTTGAAGCCCAAACTCCCCAAAAGACCCGGTGAGCTCGGTTTTAAGGCCAATGTGGTCGGCCAAAAGTCAGTGGAAATGCCTCAAATTTGCATGGTGTTCATGTTATATCACATACAACATTCTGCAGTTGTTTAAAAAAATTTTGAGCTCAAATGAAATTCGACAGAAACTAGTTTAAAGGGTTTCAAGTTTTGGATTCATTTCGGTTTCGTAATCTACCAAACATCATAGAATTTTCTAGCAGGGCTCTGATACCACTGTTGGGTTGCCTAGCACGGCAGCAAGGTTTCGGGAGGCATCGTCCATGCCAATTTAAAAAATTACCGTTCTAGCTAACCCTAACCCTAGAATCGATACTAGAAAATCCGACGAAACATAATGTAAACTCTATACATCTAAGTGAATGAGGGAATACAATCTTTGTAGACCGGTCCTTCACTTCTAAAGCTCTGTGTAGTAGTCCCTTCGCTGCGAGTTATGAAGACCCGGACTCTTGTGAGGGTTCACATGAAGAAATGAACACACCTGCTCAATGTCTTCGAGGCCGAAGAAGATCTACGTCGAGGAGACTCAAGCTCATGCTACTTCTTCAGTAATGGTGAGATTAGTGAAACAAACACCCTAAACTAAATGGCTAATAGTAGAGGATGATGAAGTAGGAGATGGGCTCTCTTTAGTTTTCTTTTTCTCACAATAGATTCTCACAGCAAGTTTTTCATGAGGAAGAAGAAGCTCAAGTGAAGAATGAGAATGAACTCATGAGGTGAGAAAATAAACCAGGGTGAGTATATGAAATACCTTAACCCTTGTATAGAGTTAAACAAGGCTAAATATAATGGTTGGGTTTATAAAATATCTTAAGCAAAACAAAACTAGTTGAATTAGTCAAAGGTTATCCAAGCTTCTCCAAGCTTCTAGCCATGACCAATATGCAACCATTTTGAATTACTTAATCAATTAATAAACCCTAATTTATACATAGCATGGTGTAAATCACACACACACCCTTGCTACATGTATCATCAAGCATGACACAAATCATGTTCACAAATATATATCACATATATACTATGTGTACAATCAAGTGAGAAAAGAAATCATAAGTGAGCAAATATTAGTTAATGTAATGTAATATATCAAATATATAATTATAAATTAAATTTTTAAATCAACACTTGATTTAATAATCCGGCTATATCTTGTATAACCGACTAATATCAACAGTAATAACTTATCGAATCAACACTTGATCCGATAACTTGGCTATATCACATATAACCGACAATGTCACAATTCGCAAGAATAGAATGCGGTATCACATACACGTATTAATCTCGGTCCCGCACATATCACATATGTGCTCCTACTCCGTTTCGCATGAACCAGGAAACCTCTGTGTAGGACTCTGATGCCTAGTCAATACGCCGGCAGTCGGTGATAATCAAATCAAACACCCACAAGCCGCAAGCGGTCTGCTAAACGTAACGGCCACCCGGGTATTAAGCGATCAGAAGAACAACAAGCAAGCCTGCTCATACTCCTGCGAATCCAATCAGTAAAACTACCGTACAGTCCGGTCTCTTCGTCTGATATATCGCATATCACAGCCTGGGGTGGTTTAACGCCAGACCCCAATAGCCTGATAAGTCATGCCGATGCAAGGTCCATAACGGTTCGAGAAACTACTGATAACACTTAGTAGTAAATCTCAGCAACCCTGGCCAGGGATTTCCTGTTATGGCCAATCGAGCATAGCGCAACATCAACTCCCAATACCGGGAGAGACGAAACCCCTCCTATCGCTCATTGCCTCCATATGACTCGGGACTGTATCCAAAAACCACCTTTTTGCACGATCTCTTGACCATGGTATGGCGGAAATCAAAGCACAGTGGGAATCACACAAGTCTCTATGACGAACTCGGGTCTACAGACTAACCTGTACCAGTGTCACCAGAGAACTGCTATCCGACGATAGGTATAATACCAACTAGGAGTTCTCGGCGAGTCCGTTCAGTGTACCCAGTCTCCACTGAGCACCCGTATACCTTCTCTGATGTCAAACACCAATGGATATAGGATCTTCAATCGCCCATCATATGGGTCGAGAAGCGTATATGCTAGTCTACTCTGGAGTATCGATGCCCTGTCTCGATACTCCCACGACTAGGAACGTTTGAAGGATGTACTTGCCGACTACCCATGTCCCCACTAGTATGATCTGCATCATAGTCCCGGTAGTCAAGTACTTATCCTAAGGGCTTTTTCAACATGTAATAGAGAGACAATAAGTGTACATGTTAAGATAAAGTGAAACACAATAGCATACTATCATATCGAGCAAGAAAGTCCTCTTTATATATGTCCAAGCATCCACTACAATATACATCGCATGTACAATAATGGCCTCTAGGGCATACATATAACTAACACTAAGACTAACCTATACACTTGTCACAAGAGAACCGCTATCTAACTATAGGTATAATACCATCTAGAGGTTCTCGGCGAGTTCGTCCAGTGTACTCACCCCCAGTGAGCACCCATATACAATCTTAGGTGATCACACCAATGGTTGTGGGACCAACCACCACCCCTCATCGGGGTCTAGAAACGTATACGCAAGTATCGATGCCTGATCTCGATACTCCTGTTACTTGGGACATTTACGGATGTGTTTATAGACTACCCAGCTCCCATAAGTACGATCGCCATCATAACGCTGGTAGTCAAGCAAGATCCTACGGGCTTTATCAACATGTGGTCGACATATACAACATATGCACATGTTAAGATAAAGTCAAACCATAATAGTATACTACTGTATCGAGTCTTTATCAATATGTGCAAGCAGCATAAAGCATCATAAGAAACAAATACACATATCCTGATAAAGAAAACTCAAATAATATACTATATAACTGAGCAAGATTTTCCTGTACATACATATCCCCAGCATCCATATGCATACATATACAATAATGGCATGTAGGGCATACATATCTAACACGGGGTTCTCCTAGTCACTTGGTCGGGGCTATGGGGCATGGCTATCTAGAAAAGTTATCCGGCGAGTATTGGCGTACTATACGAGATTGCGATGGAGTTTTGATCCGAATCAAAACTCCGTGGCAATCGATCAATGGAGACTAAATTGCTAGATTTACAATTAGCAAACTAGTTTTCACAAAACTAATAATTTTGGATTCTAAAGATCGTATCACATATCAATACTTAAACCCGAAACGATATTAAAATTACGACTACGAAACATTCTGAATAGCCTCAATAGAAAAGTTAAAATCACATGCAAACTGGGCTAATCAAACATAACCTGAAAACTCATAACAAACACAGAAGACCTGCAAACAAACTCGAGCCTAAAGCATTGCAAGTGGACCGGCCAGGCCGGCCAAAAGAGGCATCTGGCCGATGAGATTTGGGAGTTTGCGTCTCAATTTTGTTTGGTGTTCTAGTTACATCATATGCAACATTCTGTACCTGTTTAAAAAAATTTCAAAGACCTTTAAAAATTCGACAGAAACTTGATTTCTCGGGTTACAATTTTGGAGTCGTTTTGTTTTCGTAATTCTACAAATATTGTCTAATCTTCTAACTTGGCTCTGATACCATGAAATTCTACCCTACCACCACCACTGGGTTTTCATAAGCATCTAGCATGTTATTTTAAAAATTTCGGGGTGCTAAGCTAGACTAACCAAAGATCTTAACTATATGATTAGGATTTAAGCTATGATATCTAAACTATAACACTAAGTGAAGGAGGCAACAACCTTTGTAGATCGTATCCTTCTCTTCTCAGGCTCCGGGTTATAGTCTCTACGACTCCTCGTAGCTCCACTTGAAGATGGTACGAGCTTCCTACGCGATATTCATGTCGAAGATGATCCACCCAAAGCTCCGCTAATCCAAGCTACCTCTTCAAAAAAATCTCATCAGTAAAGGAAACACACTAGCTTAAAGTGATAATCTAAACTAGGATGATGAAATAGGGATTTTGTTTGCTCACTAAGGATCTCATGCTCTAGGGTTCACTGTAGGGTTCCTAGGCACTCTTGTGAAGGTTCATAAGGCATCAAACATGCCCGGATTAAATTTTAGACGTGCCGAACAACCCAAAGCCGGGATCTTTGCTAGATTATTAGGGTTAAATATGCAAGATGATAACTTTTATCTAAGTGTTAGGGATTACAACCTTTGTAGTCCGCTCCTTCACTTCACAAGCTCCGAGTAAAAGTCCCTTTGCCGCGATCCACGATCTCCCGGACTCATGAGAGGCTCCACGACTCGAACGATCCATGCTAGCTCGAAGTATTCCAAATCTCCGATGATCTACATTGAAGTTGCTACGACTCAAGCTTTCTCACTCAAAAGAGAAGAACACACTAATCCCAAGGGCTAGATGAGATGAGGATGAGAGAGTAGTAATTTTGCTTTCTTTTTAAATCATTTTCTCATATTTATTCATCACATAAAGAAATATCAAGTGAGCTTTCTTCAAGAGAGAAGAAGAAGATGATAATGGAAAAGCTAATAAGAATAATAATAAATCTTTTTGTGATGAATAGAATAAAAGTGTATATGATTGATATATAAACCATGGTTAAGGATGAGTGGATAAGAATGTGTAGAGAAACAACTAGAGTTAGGGTTTGGTTAAGTTAAATAAGTGTCATCCAAAAATATCCTAAGAATGACAAAAGAAAAATGCTTCTAGAAGGTGCATGAAGCAACTAACCCAAATCAAACCCTAACCTCAATTAATCATCCTTAAACAAGTTTAACAATTAATCATATCATGTCACAATAATATATATCACATATATATTATATATTTGCAACAAAAGAAAATAATACAATTAACATATATCGCATATATATCAATGTATCATCCAGTGAGAAAATGAAATAATAAAGCGAGCCAATATTAGATAATGTAATACAATATATCATATATATTATTATACATTAAATCATCGAATCAACACTTGAATCGATGATCCGGCTATATCGAATATTACCGACTAATATATCATGTACCGATTCATCAAATCAACACTTGATCCGATGTCCCGGTTCATATCTAAATATCGCGAGAATATAATACGCTATCCCATATCGCATTATTCTCGGTCCTGCACATATCACATATGTGCCTCTACTCCGTTTCGCCTGAGCCAAGAAACCTCTGTGTAGGACTCTAAAGAATCGTCAATACGCTGGTAGCAGGTGATGATCATATCAAACACCCACAAGCTGCAAGCGGTCAGCTAAACGTAACAGCCACTCAGGTATTGAGCGATCAGAAGATCAACAAGCTAGCCTGTGCGTTCTCCTGTGAATCCGATCAGTAACACTCCTGTACAGCCCGGTCTGTTCGTCTGATATGTCGCATATCAAGTCTAGGGGTGGTATACGTCAGACCCCAGTAACCGATAAGTCGTGTCGATGTATGGCTCATAACGGGTCGAGAAACTACTAGTAACACTTACCAGTAAATCTCTATATCAGCCCTGGCCAGGGACTTCCAGTTATAGCCAATCGAACACAGCACAACATCAACTCCCTATACCGAGAGAGACGAATCCCCTCCTATCGCTCATTGCCTCCATGTGATTCGGGACTGTACCCAAAAGCCACCGTTTTGCATGCCCTCTTGGACGTGGTAAGGTGGAAATCAAAGCACAGTAGGAATCACGCAAGACTCCATGACGATCTCGGGTCTACAGACTACCCTGTACCTGTGTCACCGGAGAACTGCCATCTGACGTGTGGTATATCACCATCTGGGAGTTCTCGGCGAGTCCGTCCAGTGTACCCAGTCTCCACTGAGCACCCGTACACCATCTCTGATGTCTAACAACGATGGATATGGGATCATCCATCGCCAATCATATGGGTCAAGATGCGTATACGCTAGTCTACTCTGGTGTATCGATGCCCTGTCTCGATATACCCTCGACTAGGAACAATTATAGGATGTACTCATCGACGACCGTGGCCCCACTAGTATGATCTCATCATAGTCCCAGTAGTCGAGTACAGATCCTAAGGGCTTTATCAACATGTGAGAGTAAAACAGTAAACCAATACAAGTCAACATGTTAAGATAAAGTGAAACCAAATAGCATACTATCATGACGAGCAAGAAAGTCATCTCTATATATAACCATGCATCCATTATAATATACATCATATGTACAACAATGGCCTCTAGGGCATATACATAACTAACAATCTCCCACTTGCACTAAGGCCAGCTGTTGTAGTATCGCATACCTAGCATCCCGAATAATCTCTCAAACTGTATCTGGGGAATAGCCTTCGTGAATGGATCCGCAGTGTTGTCCTTCGTATCTACTCTCCTGACCTCGATCTCCCGGCGAACAACTATCTCCCTGATCAGGTGATACCGCCTCAGAATATGTCTGGACTTCTGATGGGACCTGGGTTCCTTGGCCAAAGCCACAGCTCCATTGTTATCGCAATACAGAGGTATTGGATGCTCAATGGATGGAACCACACCAAGTTCACTAATGAACTTCTTGATCCAGACAGCCTCTTTGGCAGCATCGTTGGCAGCGATGTATTCAGCCTCCATCTTCGAGTCTGCCACGGTATCCTGTTTGGAACTCATCCAACATACCGCCCCTCCATTGAGGGTAAAGACAAAACCCGAATGCGACTTAGAGTCTTCCTTATCACTTTGGAAGCTGGAATCGGTAAAGGACTCCACCTGGAGTTCTCCGTTACCATACACCAAGAACATCTCCTTAGTCCTTCGTAAGTACTTGAGAAGGTTCTTCACTGCTGTCCAATGACTCTCTCCAGGATCTGCTTGATACCGACTCACTACACTTAGTGAGTATGCTACATCGGGTCTGGTACACAGCATCGCATACATGATAGAGCCTACTGCCGAAGCATAGGGTATCCCTTGCATGCGAGCTCTCTCCAAATCAGTCTTGGGAGACATCTCTTTGGAGAGAGTGAGTCCAGAGATCGTGGGATGATTCCCACGCTTGGATTCTTCCATACTAAACCTCTTTAGTATGGTGTCAATGTACCTGGATTGGGACAATCCCAGTATCCGTTTAGATCTATCTCTATAGATCATGATTCCCAATATGCAGGAGGCATCACCTAGATCTTTCATTGAGAATCTCTGTGATAAGAAGAGCTTGACTGATTGCAGCATAGGAATATCATTTCCTATCAAGAGTATGTCATCCACGTACAATACGAGGAAGACAACCTTACCCTCTGCTACCTTCTTATAGATACAAGGTTCATCTATATTTTTGATGAAGTCAAACTCTTTGACTACAACATCAAAACAGATGTTCCAACTCTGCGATGCTTTCTTTAAGCCATAAATGGATTTAAGCAGCTTGCACACCTTTCCGCTGCTCCCACTATCTACGAAGCCCTCTGGCTGAGTCATGTACACGCTCTCTTCTAAATCACCGTTTAGAAAGGCGGTCTTAACATCCATTTGCCAGATTTCGTAGTCATAGTATGCAGCAATGGCAAGTAAGATCCGGATGGACTTAAGCATAGCCACTGGAGAAAAGGTTTCGTCATAGTCCACACCTGGTCTTTGACGAAAACCTTTTGCTACAAGTCTAGCTTTGAAAGTCTCAACTTTTCCATCTACACCAAATTTCTTTTTAAAGATCCACTTGCTCCCAATGGGTTTTACGCCTTCAGGAGCATGTTCCAAAGTCCATACTTTGTTGGTGTACATGGATTCCATCTCAGATCGCATTACATCCAGCCATTTCACAGAGTCACTACTCATGATGGCCTGCTCGAAACTAGTCGGTTCATCATCATCCATGATGCAATCCTCGCTTCCACCATCAATGAGAAAACCGTAGTATCTCTCAGGTGGATGAGAAACCCTACTAGATCGGCGGAGAGGCTGGGGTTCGTCGGGTACTACTGAATCCTCTGGTTCAACCAAGTCTTCTGTTATAGTTTGTGTTGCTGGAACCTCTTCCAGTTCTACCTCAATACTACTATTCTGTTTCATAAGAAAACCTTTTTCTAAGAAAGTAGCATGTCGAGAAACAAACACCTTTTATTCCTCGGGGTGGTAGAAGATATACCCTTGTGAATTTCTGGGATATCCTACAAACTTACATAAGACTGATCTTGCCTCGAGTTTGTCCGGATTTTGTCTTTTGACATAGGCCGGACAACCCCATATCTTAATATAATTAAGATGTGGTCTCTTCCCTTTCCATATCTCATATGGAGTGGTAGGCACAGATTTGGTAGGAACTCTATTCAATAGGTCTATGGCTGTCTCAAGCGCATATCCCCAGAAGGAAATAGGTAACTCAGCTGTACTCATCATGGATCGCACCATATCTAATAGGGTGCGATTCCTCCGCTCCGATACACCGTTGTGCTGTGGTGTATAAGGAGGAGTAAGCTGAGAGAGAATCCTATTCTCTTTTAGATAATCTAGGAACTCATTGCTTAAGTATTCACCTCCTCGATCAGATCGAAGAATCTTAATACTTTTGCCCGTTTGATTCTCTACTTCGTGCTTATATTCTCTGAATTTCTCAAAAGCTTCAGACTTGTGTTTCATCAGAAACACATGTCCGTATCTGGAGAGATCGTCAGTGAATGTAATGAAGTAGGAAGAACCGTTCCTAGCATGCGTAGACATGGGACCGCATACATCACTATGTATTAGTCCTAAGAGTTCAGTAACTCTTTCTCCGTGTCCACTAAACGGAGCTTTGGTCATTTTTCCTTTGAGACATGAATGGCAAGTATCATAAGATGATAATTCGAACGGATTCAAATAACCATCTTTATGTAACTTAGCTAGTCGTGTCGCATTGATATGACCAAGTCTACAATGCCACAAGAAGGATTCGTTCATGTCTGAACTTTTCCTCTTGTGTGTGTTTTGGATATTTAGGACTGTATTCTGATTTAGAATGAATATGCCATTATGTAACGAGCCTGATGCAATCAACTTTTGATCTAGGAATATGTTCATAACATTATCCTGTACTACAAAATTATATCCTTCTTTACTTAATAAAGAAACAGATATAATGTTGCACATCATGTTCGGTATATAATAGCACTCATTTAGAATCAGTGTATTATGACTTGGTATACAAGGTGATATTCGCCAACTGCTTTGGCTACAATACTTGCACCGTTCCCTACTTGAACGGAATGATCACCTTTTCCCAGTTCTCTACCTTTACGTAGCCCATGTAACTGTTTACAAATGTGGGATCCTGATCCGGTATCTAATACCCAGGACGTAGGGTGAACTGAGAAACAGTTCTCAATAACTAACACACCCGAAGAAGATGCATCAACATGCATGTTCTTTTGGGCGGCGTGAGAATCTAGATATTCTCCTGTTTCCTGTTCAGTCTTATAACTCTTATAAGAAAGAACGGGTCCAACGTTCCCTTGCTCAGTACAATAATCGGGTTTAGTCAATACATCAATATTATTATCTTGATTATGGCCTGACATGGTCGCTACCTGGAGAGAGAGAAGAAGAAAACACTTTAGCGTATGCTCTTGCAAGATTAGATTGGTTATTATCTTATCTAATCAGGATATCTCCCACTGTTTTTATCAAATCTACCTTAAAACCCTAAAAGGTATGATTAGCCGGGATTAATTACACCCTACAATTTCGTCAATCTTTCAGCCAGATCAGTGTCGGTACTTTGAGGGAGGTTCCCCGTGCTTTCGCACGGACCTAATTAAAGTAAACCTCGTTTTCCCAGAGGCGTAACCCCGTTAACACTTTTCTAGACACCTACTTGAATGACTAATTGTCCTGTGTAAAACTCTCCTAGGAGTAACTCTTACTCGCAGTGGGTATCGGGATCCAACTATCTCATAGGAGGTATGCAATCTCATTGCAAATTTCAACGCTTGAAATTCCCGATAAAACTTTTACCCCTAGCGTGCTATGACCTTGACGCATGCCAAACAACCCATAGTCCGCTAGTCAAGTTCAACCCGTACATTTCGTGATTGAATTAAACCCACCCGTACGACCCTTGACGCATGCCAAACAACGCCGTACGAATACCCTAATCCAATCGCATCTCATGCTGCAGATAAGTAATAATCAGCTACCGTACGCTACGCCTTGACGCATGCCAAACTACCATAGCACGAATACTAAGTAGTACTTATCTGAAATGACGGAGGGCTACGCAGGTTTTTCAGAAAACCCTGAGCGTAATGAACTTGATATCGTCGTAGAATCATGTAGTTTTTGAAAAGGAGTGTTTTGAGGCTTTTCTTAGTTTCGCTAAAGGGGTCACTCCCGGTGAAGGGATCGTCGGCCCTTTCCTCATCGAATAAGGTGCAGGATATATCATATATACCGCTGTGCAAAGCAAAACACTAAAAGCAATCAAAAGACAAACCGCGTTTTGTAGCATCTGCCAGTTTTGCTAAAGGAGTCACTCCCGGTGAAGGGATCTCGGTCCTTTCCTCATCGAATAAGGTGCAGGATATATCATATATATCACCGTGCAAAGCAAAACTGTAGCTACCCTTTTTATAAAGTTTTTGATTCTACAACATCTTTAAGTTTCTTTTCTTTTATTAATCTCATTAATAAAAATCCCATCAGCTTATGCTTCCTAAGCATCACAGAAGAAACGAAAGCAGTAATATTTATATATCAGCATATATATATAGTATAAGCATTCGTCTCAGGCAGTAATATGATCTCATCACAGAACATTGCAGCAGAAGAACATCTATGAAATATTGGATATACTAGGACGTCCGTGTTTTCAATACGAGCCTGTATAAAACACGGATTCCACGGTCGCGACGAATAGCCAAACCCACATCCCAAGACCCCTACGAGAGCGGCAAGTAACACTGCCAATTCTAGGGTTAGGAGACCCGGTCTCGACTCCTCGAGATGGCCTCCCACTGGACCCTAGAACCCGGTTACTTGTGCTCCCCTCCTTGGGTCTACCTAATGCGGAAAAGTAAATAATATACACTGGTGACAGCAACCGCAACCTGGAAGTGCCCCAAATAAAAGAATATTACATTACAAATGAATTTTACATGAATGAAAATAAAAACCCTCATCTCACATAAAACCCCCGGCTATTCTGATCGCGACGATCCAATATAACATATCACAGCAACACATAATATCTCATATCATCAACGTAAGTAAATATGCGCATCCCAATTGTCGTTGACATATAGCAACGAAACCGGCGATATCACATATTACACTTACGGTCACAGAAAAGAAAGTGTAAAACTACAATATTTGGAATCCACAATCACTTTAGACATCGTAAATCCGAAATATCACATACTTCGTATTTCATGCCTAACTCTATGAATTCCACATATTGTATCACATTCCAGATAAATAAACAGTATTAAACTTTTCGAACAGATAATCAAACACCCAAAATTTCCTAAACTGCTCAACACTTGAGCGGGGTTCAAATAATCCCAGAATATGTCACAGTACCGGTGATCCAGCCATAGAAGGGTCAAGCCAACGCCTCATATGTGGCACGCCGTACTGCCCCAAACCCGAAGGTTCAAAAGGCAGTTCAAGACGGTCACATAATCGAGTTAAGGTTTGTTGTCTTCTAGAGGGTCCACCGCTTAACTTGTACAATTTTTCCGAAAGATTTAAACCCGATAAAAATTCAACGCTTGAAAGTTTGTCGTACCGGGAAACAGTGAGTTAATGATATCCGTTCAAATAGTTTAACAATTTCTAAATATCCGGAAAGAAATACGAACTTAAATATTCCGATCGAATCTACTTTTACAAAACAAACCCCAGAATTTTAAACACCTGAAACAGATTAAAAATACCCAGAAAAGTCAACAAGTACCTACGGTTATTACCAGGAAGCCACGTGTCGCCAATCGATCAATCCGCCGCGGAACCGCCGCGCAAGCAAGCTTGCGCCGCGCTTCCGCGGCCGTTTGATCGAATTGGGGGCTCGGGCTTCTTGGTAATTCTTAGAATTCCCTGCTGATTTTTTTACATATTTTTAATTCAGAAAAATCCCAAATTTAAAAAATTTCCAGAGAGGGGTCTTTTTGTATCGTTTCGGGTTCGATCGGAGTTTTAACTTCGTAAACACATCGCCTAATGCTCTAGCTAGGCTCTGATACCACTGTAGGGTTCCTAGGCACTCTTTTGAAGGTTCATAAGGCATCAAACATGCCCGGATTAAATTTTAGACGTGCCGAACAACCCAAAGCCGGGATCTTTGCTAGATTATTAGGGTTTAATATGCAAGATGATAACTTTTATCTAAGTGTTAGGGATTACAACCTTTGTAGTCCGCTCCTTCACTTCACAAGCTCCGAGTAGAAGTCCCTTTGCCGCGATCCACGATCTCCCAGACTCATGAGAGGCTCCACAACTCGAACGATCCATGCTAGCTCGAAGTATTCCAAATCTCCGATGATCTACCTTGAAGTTGCTACGACTCAAGCTTTCTCACTCAAAAGAGAAGAACACACTAATCCCAAGGGCTAGATGAGATGAGGATGAGAGAGTAGTAATTTTGCTTTCTTTTTAAATCATTTTCTCATATTTATTCATCACATAAAGAAATATCAAGTGAGCTTTCTTCAAGAGAGAAGAAGAAGATGATAATGGAAAAGCTAATAAGAATAATAATAAATCTTTTTGTGATGAATAGAATAAAAGTGTATATGATTGATATATAAACCATAGTTAAGGATGAGTGGATAAGAATGTGTAGAGAAACAACTAGAGTTAGGGTTTGGTTAAGTTAAATAAGTGTCATCCAAAAATATCCTAAGAATGACAAAAGAAAAATGCTTCTAGAAGGTGCATGAAGCAACTAACCCAAATAAAACCCTAACCTCAATTAATCATCCTTAAACATGTTTAACAATTAATCATATCATGTCACAATAATATATATCACATATATATTATATATTTGCAACAAAAGAAAATAATACAATTAACATATATCGCATATATATCAATGTATCATCCAGTGAGAAAATGAAATAATAAAGCGAGCCAATATTAGATAATGTAATACAATATATCATATATATTATTATACATTAAATCATCGAATCAACACTTGAATCGATGATCCGGCTATATCGAATATTACCGACTAATATATCATGTACCGATTCATCGATTCAACACTTGATCCGATATCCCGGTTCATATCTAAATATCGCGAGAATATAATACGCTATCCCATATCGCATTATTCTCGGTCCTGCACATATCACATATGTGCCTCTACTCCGTTTCGCCTGAGCCAAGAAACCTCTGTGTAGGACTCTAAAGAATCGTCAATACGCCGGTAGCAGGTGATGATCATATCAAACACCCACAAGCTGCAAGCGGTCAGCTAAACGTAACAGCCACCCAGGTATTGAGCGATCAGAAGATCAACAAGCTAGCCTGTGCGTTCTCCTGTGAATCCGATCAGTAACACTCCCGTACAGTCCGGTCTGTTCGTCTGATATGTCGCATATCAAGTCTAGGGGTGGTATACGTCAGACCCCAGTAACCGATAAGTCGTGTCGATGTATGGCTCATAACGGGTCGAGAAACTACTAGTAACACTTACTAGTAAATCTCTATATCAGCCCTGGCCAGGGACTTCCAGTTATAGCAAATCGAACACAGCACAACATCAACTCCCTATACCGGGAGAGACGAATCCCCTCCTATCGCTCATTGCCTCCATGTGATTCGGGACTGTACCCAAAAGCCACCGTTTTGCACGCCCTCTTGGACGTGGTAAGGTGGAAATCAAAGCACAGTGGGAATCACACAAGATTCTATGACGATCTCGGGTCTACAGACTACCCTGTACCTGTGTCACCGGAGAACTGCCATCTGACGTGTGGTATATCACCATCTGGGAGTTCTCGGCGAGTCCGTCCAGTATACCCAGTCTCCACTGAGCACCCGTACACCATCTCTGATGTCTAACACCGATGGATATGGGATCATCCATCGCCCATCATATGGGTCAAGATGCGTATACGCTAGTCTACTCTGGTGTATCGATGCCCTGTCTCGATATACCCTCGACTAGGAACAATTATAGGATGTACTCATCGACTACCGTGGCCCCACTAGTATGATCTCATCATAGTCCCAGTAGTCGAGTACAGATCCTAAGGGCTTTATCAACATGTGAGAGTAAAACAGTAAACCAATACAAGTCAACATGTTAAGATAAAGTGAAACCAAATAGCATACTATCATGACGAGCAAGAAAGTCATCTCTATATATAACCAAGCATCCATTATAATATACATCATATGTACAACAATGGCCTCTAGGGCATATACATAACTAACATTCACAACACATGTTATTGTTAGAGCTTGAAGCAAGAGGAAGATGATGATGGAGAAATCTAGAGAGCAAAATATGAGCTCAAGAAATGGCTAAAGCAAATGAACTAAAGAAAAGCTCAAGTGTAGAATGGCTCTCATATCTCCTCATTTATTGATGCATACAATTTCCATCAATTAAAAATTGTAACCATGCTTCAATAGTGAGTCAAGAGTAATAAACAATAATAAAAAGCCATGCTTCACCCATTCCACAAATATCTCTCATTTTCCACCTCTTTTTTCTATTTTCTAAAAGTAGAAAATCAAACCATGCTTCATTTAATATATATATATATATATATATATCAAATATATATTAATATATATATTAAGAAAATAATTAGTGAGCTAATAATATTAATTAATATACAATTATATCAAATATAATATATATCAAATTATTAAATCAACACTTGATTTAATAATCCGGTTATATCACATATAACCGACTAATATCATTTATCTGTATATCACATTATCAAATCTATACCTGACTCAATAATCCAATTATATCACATATAACCTAACCGATAACAAATAACCGCCTGATTAGAATACGGTATCACATACTCGTGTTTAATCTGGCCCCCGCACATATCAGCATATGTGCCCTACTTCGTTTCGCTTGAACTAGGAAACTTCTGTGTGGGACTCTAAAGACTCGTCAATACGCCAGTAGTAGGTAATGATCATATCAGTTACCCACAAGCCGTCAACGGTACTAGCTGGACGTAACGGCTACCCAGGTATTGAGCGAATAGAAGATCAACAAGAAAGCTTGTCCAAACTTCCATGAAGCCTATAAGTAACACTTACTGTACAGTCCGGTCTCTTCATCTGATATGTCGCATATCGAGTCTAGGACTGGAATCGCCAGACCCCAGTAACTTGATAAGTCATGCCGATGTATGGCTCATAATGGTTCGAGAAACTACTGATAACACTTACCAGTAAATCTCATCAGCCTGGCCAGGGACTTACTGTTATAGCCAATCGATCATAGCGCAACATCAATTCCCAATACCGGGAGAAACGAAACCCCTCCTATCGCTCACTGCCTCCATGTGACTCGGGACTGTACCCAAAATCCACCTGTTTGCATGACTCCTTTGAGCCATGGTAGGGAGGAAATCAAAGCACAATGGGAGCCACACAAGACACTATGACGATCTCGGGTCTACAGACTAACCTGTACTAGTGTCACCAGAGAACTGCTATCTGACGATAGGTATAATACCATCTAGGAGTTCTCGGCGAGTCCTGTTCGGTGTACCCATTCTCTAATGAGCACTTGTGTACAATCTTTGATATCAAACACCAATGGCTATGGGATCAGCCATCGCCCCGTACAGGGTCAAGAAACGTACACACTAGTCTACTCTGGAATATCGATACCCTGTCTCGATACTCCCTCGACTAGGAACAATTAAAGGATGTGCTTGTGGACTACACAAGTCCCAGTAGTATGATCTGCATCATACTCCTGGTAGTCAAGCAAACATCCCAAGGGCTTTATCAACATGTATCAGAGAGACAGTATAAAAATACAAGTGTACATGTTAAGATAAAGAGCAACCAAATAGCATACTATCATGTCGAGCAAGAAAGTCATCTATATATATGTCCAAGCATCTACTATATCATACAATATTGGCCTCTAGGGCATATATATTCCTAACAGTCTGAACCGGGAAAACTCTCTATGCGGGACTCTAAAGACTCGACAATACGCTAGCAGTGGGTTTAACCACAAGCACGTCAGCGACACTAGCTGTACGTAACGACTATCCATGTACTTGTCGAAAGGGGGGTCGACAATCAAGTACGTCCTTACCCTACTAAGCCTAAATGTGACAATCTTCGTACAGTCCGGTCTCTTCGTCAAAGAGTTTTGCATATTAGGTCTAGGGGGTGGATAACGCCAGACCCCTACTAACCTGATAAGTCATGTTTGAGTCAAGCTCATCACCAATTAAGATACTACTGATCAGTAAATCTCATCCACCGTGGATACGGATTTCTGGTGATAGCCAACTGAACTTAGCGCAACATTGACTCTTAATACCAGGAGAGACGAATCCCTAACAATCGACCACTGCCACCATGTGGCTCAGGACTACACCCAACTAAAACCTGTTTGCATGAATCCTTTGAGCCGTGGTAGGGTAGTAATCAAAGTACAGTAGGAACTCACACGAGACAAATGAAGACTTCAGGTCAAATGACTAACCTGTACTCATGCCACCTGAGAACTTCCATCTGACGATAGATATAATACCATCCAGAAGTTCTCGGTGAGTCCGTCCAGTGTACTCACCTCTAGTGAGTGTTAGTGTAACATTTCAGAAAATGTAAAATATTATTTTTGGAATTTAATATTAAAATAATATTTTTCGCGAAAACCGTCCGATTTGCGAAATTGGGGTTTTCGTAAAATGGTATAAATATATACCAATAATTATGAAATAATTGGAGATTAAAATGATTTATTCATTTAAAAATATATTTATCGGATTTGGCATTTTTAAAATTAATTATATGAAATTTGGATAAAACCCCGATTAGTTCACTACTAATCGCGATTAGGCCAAATCCGTGTTTCTACAGTTTTCCAAGGCTAGTGCACCATGACATGTTACATGTTGCTCCATTTGCATTTATGATATTTGGTTTTGTTTGTGAGAATAAAAGAGAAAAGAAAAGAAATGAATTATTGGAGAGAGAGAGGGGACACAATGATGAGGGGTAAGCATGTAATGAGAGAGAGTGGGGTGAGAATTAGAGAGGGAGAAAGAGAGGGCAGCCACATTAGTTCCTCCCCATTTGTTTTGCTTCCTCTTCTTCTTCAACTCATTTCCCTCCATCTCTACCCCAAGATCCATCTCCAAATATTCATCGAAACCCTATACTCCCTTCATAAAAGTTCATCCCCATCTCACCCTCATCACATTGGACCCATCAAAGTTGAATTTTGGAGACTTTGGACTTCTAGGGTTTTGCTTGGTTGCATTCATGAGGTATAATCCCTTTCAATTAGTTTAGTTGATATTTCCTAGCATTCTATTTAGTTTAGAAATTGTTTAAGGTGTGGATTTGTGAACAAGGAATTTTAAGAGAAGGGTTTGGATGACTTTTAGACTTGTGAGCTGTAGTGAGGGGGTACAAGACCCTAGAGATCAAATTCTGGACCTAGAACAGAGAATAAAATCTTAGATTAGTTCTATGTCGGTTTTGTGTAGAAATTGGGGACTACAGGGAATCTGGGATGACCTGGAGTGTTTCTAAGTTAAGAAAACAATACCAGAGACCTAGTGGGACCAATAGAAAGCCACCCTGCAAGTTCGAGCCCGTTCCTTCACCTTTTGGCCGAGCTCACCGGAATTTGGGGCAACGTGGCCGGCCCAAATGTGGGTGTTTGGGTCTAGGTTGATCCAGTAGCTCACTTATCTCATATACAAAGCCACTGCATTGTTTGTTTAGGCTCTTTTCACCCGACTGAAAATCTGGGAGCACATTGGTGTGATTTTTTGTTATGATTTCCGTATTTTGAATGCTATGTTTTGATATTTGGAATTGTATTTGGTTGTTGGATGTTTTTACATCAACGACGAGGGATAATTGGTTGGTTTTGCATGTGTAGGCTATAGGTTCTAACCTATGAGCGCACCGTGTGCCGTATCGGTTTTCCGGATTCGATTTTAATAGTGATCGCGATTGTGTATTATTGTAGGTACCTTTGCGTGGATTCATAGGCGATGGAGCATGGCATCATCGACTTCGGCAAGCAAGGATCAAGGTGAGTAGATCTATATCTACGGGGGAAGTCGGGTGGATGGCGTATAGCACCCCCGCAAGTTTTTGATGGAAACCGATATTTAGAATATGGTTAAGGAAACCTAGGTTAGGAAACTAGGGATATGGTTAAAAGATAGTTAGAGATGAATGATGGAATATATGTATGGAGATATAACATGAAAGCTAAAGATATGGAAGGTGAATGTGAATTACTGTAGACATAGATAGATAGTTACAAAGAGAATCAATATGAAATTTAGAGTAGTATGACATGAGATGTATGAGATAGGATATATATATAGGTAAATTGACATGATGTGAGATATAAATGCGATGAAAAGAATATACAATGTGATATGATGACTTGATGATATGTTGGTATACGGATGCGAGTCGATTGAGATGATTGATGCCTTTGCCGGTCCCCTGATATGAGATTGTCGTGGATGTGACCCGGAGATATAGGTATGTAGATATATATAAATATGTGAATCATGAGTGATATGCCGTACGGGACATTAGGTCCGTACCCTCATTGTCGTATAGGTTGATAGGATCCCTGATGGTTTAATGCCGCCGTACGATGATTTTCCGTACGTGATGAGTTTGACTTGATGATTGATCCATACCCTTGACTAGAGGATTCCGTACGATGTATTGTATCGTACGTGATGTTGTGAGGCTAGATGCCGATTGTTAGATTCACCGACTCGGATATATTGTAGATGCGTATACCTGGCAACATTTCGCATACTATTTACTTTATGCTACGTTCATGTCACTCTCATTGCATTACATGTACCTGTGCTAGTACACCTACACCATTATCGATGATGCGTATGCTACACTTACACAGATTGGCCTGCTCACACACTTCATCATCGATAATTTCTATATCACTCACACAGTTGTATTGCTACATCATGCTATTATATTGCTATGCTCACATTATGATGATATGCCCATGCTCACATCACTGTTCCATGCTGCATGATATACGGATATGCTTAAATTTTGTTATATGTCGCATACATCATGCTTTACGATTATACGCATTGAGATATGCTGTTTTCATGAGATTTCTGGATTTGAGAACCGTGGTTATTTCAAAAGAAAGTATGTATTGTTTAAAAAACCCAGTTTCTTTTGATATGATATTTCAGTGCGTCCACCATGAGTTTTTTCGGTTCTGAGACTTATGATATGTGAAACCCGATTTAAGGAGTTGGATGATCCTTTTGCTGGTTCATGGTGGACCCGGTATGGTACCCCGGGACGAGAACGGATAGTTGTGCAGTAGACGATGAGCCTGGCAGAGGGACTACTACCTACTGGT
The DNA here is from genome assembly GCA_030015575.1 of Agapanthus africanus. Lineage (NCBI taxonomy): Eukaryota > Viridiplantae > Streptophyta > Magnoliopsida > Asparagales > Amaryllidaceae > Agapanthus > Agapanthus africanus. The sequence continues at coordinate 435,729,949 of JASDDO010000014.1, forward strand.
GATTGGTTGGGCTCGGCGGTTATCCGGAGGATACCGACCGGAGTCGAGAGATGGATATGGGACGACCCGTTCTGCCGAAGCCCGCGGGCCGGTCCCGCAGACAGAGCCCGAGGGCCGATCCGTACTGACGGAGCCCGAGATATGAGTATTTACGTGTCGATGCTGGACACGGGTTTCATGAGGTTTCGAGTGTCGATGATGAACACTCAGGTTGTTGGATATAGTGCCCTCAAAGTCAATTATTGGATCGCAGGTACGTGATTGCAATGATTGAGGAGGACCTATACCGGTAGCACGGTCTTACTCGAGATGATAGTATGCTATCTGGTTTGCCTTTATCAGTCGTGTATAGGTTCAGGTGACTGATCACTATTACACCTTGATAGAGCCCTTAGGATCTTTCTTGACTACCAACAGTATGATGGCGATCATATACGTGAGAGTTGGGTAGTCTATAAGCACATCCTTAAAAGTGGTCCCTAGTCGTGGGAGTTTCGAGACAGGGCATCGATACTCCGGAGCAGACTAGTGTATACAGTCGAGACCCCGACGAGGGGCGGTGGCCGGTCTCACAAGCCACTGGTGTCAGTTTGATCACCTAAGATGTATACAGGTGCTCATTGGGTTATGAGTACACCGGACAGGACTCGCCGGGAACCTGCTAGTTGGTACTATACCTATCGTCAGATAGAAGTTCCCTGGTGACATGTGTAAAGGTTAGTTCATCGACCTGAGGTCGTCATTTGTCTCGTGTGAATTCCCACTGTGCTTTGATTTCTACCCTATCACGGCTCAAAGGAGTCGTGCAAACAGGTCTTTTTTGGGTACAGTCCCGAGCCACATGGAGGCAAGTGAGCGGATCGGCAGGGGATTCGTCTCTCCCAATATTGGGGGTGAGATCGTGTTGTGTCTAGGAGAGCCATTACACCAAGTCCTTGGCCAAGGCAGGTAAGAATTACTGGTAAGTATTCCAGTAGTTTCTCAGGGTGTTCAGGGCTTGTCTCCGACACGACTTATACCGCTATTGGGGGTCTGACGTTACCGCCCCTAGGCCCGATATGCGATACTCATAGACGAACGGACCGGACTGTATGTATATTGTCACTGTTAGGCTCGGTAGGGTTCCAGGATGAGTTCGCTCATCGGCTTCCCTTGAGGTCAGTACATGGGCAGCCGTTACGCACAGCTAGTGCCGCTGATGTGCTTGTGGTTAAAACCACTGCCAGGGTACTGATGAGTCATTAGAGTCCCCCACAGATAGTTTCCCAAGTTCGGGCGAAACGTTGTAGAGGTCGTATGGTTTTATGGCAGGGTTCGGAAAATGCATGTGCGTTTACGCACGTGTCAAATTTCGGGCAGATAATACAAGTGGGCTTTGGTTTAAGCCGGATCCGAGTATTATACTGTGTAGATATAATATCTTTGTCTCAGTTGCATTTGTATTCGGTCGTAATACAAATGCTGGTATGTTTATACTGTTACGGGGTTATCCTGAAATTCATTTCGGGATCGCTTTTCGAAGTTGTCAGTTTTCTATCACCCGTCTTAAACATTCGGTTTAATGCGGATTTATCTTTTTCTTGTGGTTGAGTCATGAGGGTGAGTCATGAGAGGAAGCTTCTTGGATGATGACTAGGTTTTATGAGTCATTCATTTGCATTAATGGTTGATGAGATGTTATTAGTGAGTCACCTTTTCCATTAATGCTTTTTGTTCATGCTTAGGATATTTGTGTGAGATCTTTTGTTATGATAAGCATTACTTATTGTCACCCCCATTGCTCCTACACTCACCCCCTTCCTCTTCATATAGTGGCCGGCCCCTTCATGGGTGCCCCCTTGATTGATTGTTTTTCCACTCTCTCACTTTGTAAAAGGATAAAGGAATTTGGTTCATGGAAATTAGATTGCTCATTTCTCATTACTCCAAAAGGCAACTTCATTAACCGTTCATCCATGGTTTTGGATGAAGTGAGACAAAGTATTCTACTCATTATCTACTTCATCTTGGTCATCTCTTTTAGCAGACTTGATGACCGAGTTGCCTCGGTATAGAGGCGGGAGCCCGTTTAAAGATCCGTAGATGTGGTGCCACCTCGACGAGGAGCCAGGAGATCAGAGCAGCTGCAACGGAGCGTGGGATGATGGTTAAAGACCGAAGGATTCGGATCGTTCGGTATAGCCTTTCTACCCACTTTGTAGTTTGTTAGTTTATCGTTAATGGCAGATCCGGGTTATAGTATGTGATAGCGCCGGTTAAAAAGTTTTTGTTCCGCGTTTGGCGTCAGATTGACGGCCGGGACGCTACCGTAGACTCAGGTTCCTTGATTTTGATGTGTCACGAGGGAAACACGTTGATTTATATCCTCATACCTTCATGCATATGCTTTTATGATATTTACATGCATGATATTGTTGTGTCATTGGTTGACATGTGGACGAGATCCACATGCTGATAGGCATTGATTATTGTTGGCACATATGTAGATACGGTCACCCTAAATATCATAGTATTACCTTTATGATATAGTTGACCTAGGAAATCGTTATTTATTCGATTTCTACCTGATGATGTTTTTTACTCACGAGTTGGCAACTCACCCCGTTGTACCACAGTTCTTGCAGGTTGACCGCATGGATCAGTAGCGGTATCGCTGGAACACAGTTGCATTCGGGTGATTGCTTTGGTAGGTGGTACATATTGGATCGTAGCCCTCTTGTATTTATTATTAATATTGTATCTAGTCAACTCCATCAATCAAATTCGTATTTGTATAAGTATTGTGACTTAGTGAGACTTGTGGTTGCGAGACTTAGAGCGAGGGGTATTCCTCTACTTGTGGTTTTGATGTCTTGCTTATTTTTTTTATCTTTTGTGGCGAACATCGCCGTTGGGCGTCGTATACTTATATTTATGCTTTGCGAGGTGGTGGATCCGCAGATTGGCGAAGAGCTAGCTCCCTCTTGGGGATGCCTTTATATTATCATGTATTGTGGTTTTGGATCAAAAAATACAAAGGAGGTGCTTCCCAAATTTTTAAAAGACGAAACATGTTTTTCAACTAGTAAATCCACTTGCATATTTATGTTCCATTGTTTATGTATTTACGAAAACTTTTGATTTCATCATACCATATTTTCAAAACTTCACCTCTTTTATTTTCTTAAAAAGGTTTAGATTTCTAGGTTTCGGCTTACTTGAATTACGTTACGGCTTTAGACGTGGCGTGATTTAAGTGCCGGTCATGAGCTAATATTTAGGATCGTGACAAAGTTAGTATCAGAGCGCTAGGTTTAACCTTGGTTCGAGTTTAGGTTTGACTATGTGGAGTCTGGGGCATAATTTATTTCGGAACCTAGGCTTGACCTAACGGAACTTAGACTTGAACATGGGGGTATTAGACCCGAACTTTCGTTTCATAGGTTGACCCTGATTGATGGAGTAGGTAGCTTGAGTAGAGTGACGTACCGTATGTATGTTCCACGGCATATTTAGGATACAATACTCCACTTAAGAAACCTTAGGATGTACATATTTTGAGATCTGTGATTCTCTTCGTTCTCTTGATCATACATCCATTTGAGATCCTTGATTCTATTTGTTTCCATGATCATACTCTCATTGATGTTGTTTCTTTTTATGATCATGTATCCATTTTGGATCTGTTGATTCCTTTCATTCTGTTGCTCTGTTTTCTTCGACACACGATTGAGGTTCCTGTCCACATGGTTTGAGCGCAGATTGAGCTGCTGCTAGTGATGCGGTCAGGGCGAGCTCGTCATGGTAGAGGACTGACCATTGTGTTTTCTGGTGACATGGGAACGTCTCGATGTAGTGTTGTGTTGTGACCTCTTGTTTAGGCGAGTGTTTGATTTTGCACCGAACGATCGGGCCATTGATAGAGGCTGCCTGTTGCGAGAGGACTGTTGATGTATAGCCTACCTCAGAGTTTGTGATGTCGTCTACCGTGTGGACAGATGACCCAGCTGTTGCTGAGATTGATAGGATGTCGCCTCCAGACTTTACGAGCTGAGATCACTGGAGCTTCCAGGCAAAGATGCGACAGATGATAGCTAGTCTATCCTGAGTTGAGAGACGAAGGTGATTCATCAGATTGATGTGCCGACGCAGGCCCATTTGAGTTGAAGATTTCCAGTGTAGAGAGTCTTACTCAGATCTAGAGTAGACCGATCCAGAGATGACCGTTGATGTATCGTCTTTCCTAGAGGATTGAGGCATTGTTTAGCATGCGGACGAAGGGTATTCACATGTGGTCTAGGCGAAGTTAAAAAGTTCAAACGAATGTCAGAAACCCATTTTTCCAAGTTTAAAGTATTCGAAGGAACATGCAAGTAATTCTGTGGACCCTCTAGAAGAATGAAACCCTAACTCGAAATAATGACCATGGAACCGCTTCTGAACCTTAGGGTTTGCAGCAGTTCAACGGTACCATCAGTGAGGCTTGGGTTTGCCCTTCTACGGTTGGTCCATAGGTACTATGGCATGTACTGGATATTATTAGACTGTGCTCAGGTGTTGAACTTTCAGGGAATTATGGGACTTTGATGAATCGATCGAAACGTTTAACGTCGTCCGGATATCATGTGATAAGAGATCAGCAAGCTGACCACCTTCGGATAGAGGACCTCACCCAGATGCGTTGTGAGTTGATCGAGAATGGACGAGTATAGAGTATTCCTCCGATGGTTGGGACGAGTTCCCGAGGGCGGGTTCGGCTAGATATCTTCTGCAGAGTGATGAAGATACTGAGTTCGTGATTTCAAGTTCGTGTGAGAGACTCCGGATTGACTGTAGCCGAGAACTATTATAGTACGCAGATAGCGTGACATGATGTCGAAGTGGACGATAATAAAGACGAGTGGAACCAGAGGTTCATGCGAGGTGCCGGCAAGCTGTTGTTACTCCCTGTCGAGATTAGAGACCTGATATGTGTACAAAGGCGTTGGGATATGGCCAGTTCCTGAGGAAATGATGTGCTGAAAACACAGATGTCCAGGAAACGAGAAAAGATTATGCAAGAGTACCAACCTCCGTATAGTTCGGCATAGGCGTGATCGGAAGAGACCTTGAGAAGGTTCCTTCCAGGACACTGCTGCGATGAGATTTGCACCCAGGACCAGTTGTTTCGCGTGTATTCAGAGGGCCAGAGGCCGACGCTATTGATGTGCTGCATTACAAGTGGTCGTGATGATTGGCCAAGAGCTTACCAGAGAAGTGCCAGAATGGGATCGTTCCCGTTAGTACACCTGACCGGGCCGGCGAGCCGACGGATTGCGAGATTGGTAATCCATAGAGAAATGAAGACCCAAAGATAGAGGACGCCAGATCGTGAGCAGGAGGAAAGCGGATGTTCTTGCTCTGCCAGTTTTGGGCGCACCGACATTTTTCGACATTGTAGGAGGTGTACCTCGATGTCATTTATTGCGATTTGCGTTTGTGATCCGAGTATTACGCTTATATCACTTGGATTTGAGTTTTGATGATGAGTTTCCTGATATTGATTTCGTGCACCATGGCTGCACCTACTGGGTATTTGCATTTTGTGCACAGTTATTGCACTTGATTTAAAGTTTATACACCGCTACATCGGTTTGCGATTTGTGCATATTTATTGCACTTGATGTCAATTTTGTGCCTTGGCTGTACGTGTTTATGATTTCATGGATTTCATACAGTTGAGTTGATTTTGTGCGTGTGGTACGCACTCGATTTGATTTTTGCACTCGGTATAGCTCATATATGCTTGCAGTGCATTGATACGGATTTTGTGCACATAGTTGCACACGTTTTTGATTTTATACACCTTGGTACACTCGGTGTTGTTTTTATATATGCATTTGCATTATTGATGAGTTTTCATGCATGGGTTGCACCGTATTTATATTTCATGCACTTGATGCACCAGATCAATATTTTTGTGCATGTTGGATGCACTTGACTTAGATTTTATTCATGCATGTGGGATGCACTTGATTTCGATTTCATTCATGCATGACGGATGCACATGATTTGGATTTTCGCGCATGTTGGGCGCATGATATGGGGTGTGATTTTGTGCACACCGGATGCACTCGATTGGGATTTTTATTCGTGCATGTTAGTTGCACTGGATTGAGATTTTCGTGCACTCTAGGTGCACTGGACAGATGCTTTCGTGCACACCTGTCGCACTGGACAGATGCTTTCGTGCACACCTGTCGCACTTAGTTTTTGCTTTTGAGCATATTGTGGCACCTGTATTTGGATTTGATTTCCGTGCGTACCAGACGTACGTGATTGTTGGATGCGCCTTTCGAGGCTGATTTTGCTTTTGAGCACCTTGTTTTCATGTTGGGCACTATATTGTGTAGTAGCCAAACAGGACTGATCTGAGGACAGTACCTGAGTACTTTGCATACATTAAAAATTTTAACCAGAGGTTTTCAAAAAGGAGCTATAGTCTCGCTATTTCCTACATGTCCGTGAGCGACACGAACGTTTACAAAGGAAAATCCTTTTGGGATATTTTAAAAGGGCGAAACGTATATTTTAGCAAAATATATATATGAACATATACTTATTACTTTACAAATAAGCGTCCGTCACTTGTGCCGTGAGTTATGCATCACACGGCGATTCAGAAAAGATTTTGCATGAATTTTATTCAGTTCTTGAAAGTTTTCCAAAGATGTGTACTGTACACGTATTATAGTATTTAACTAGTGTATATTGAATTTCTGTAGTGGATTTTGAGGTCTGTATCTCCATTGTAACACCGAGGATATGCGCGCAAATCCGATGATTTGCGTGGCGCTTGACGGAGTTCGATTTGAGTTTTGTATTCGTTTTCAGGCGCAGGCGATGCGCGGTGGTATTTTTGTATCTTCCGTGATTTCGGAACCCCGTTGATTTGAGCTGATTATTGAAATGTTTTAGCATTTGAGGGTTTAAATTTATATTCGGGGACCGAATTTATTTAAAGGGGGAATATTGTAACATTTCAGAAAATATAAAATATTATTTTTGGAATTTAATATTAAAATAATATTTTTTGCGAAAACTGCCCGATTTGCGAAATTGGGGTTTTCGAAAAATGGTATAAATATATACCAATGATTGTGAAATAATTGGAGATTAAAATGATTTATTCAATTAAAAATATATTTATCGGATTTGGCATTTTTAAAATTAATTATATGCAGTTTGGATAAAAACCCGATTAGTGCACTGCTAATCGCGATTAGGCCAAATCCGTGTTTCTACAGTTTTCCATGGCTAGTGCACCATGACATGTTACATGTTGCTTCATTTGCATTTGTGATATTTGGTTTTGTTTGTGAGAAGAAAAGAGAAAAGAAAAGAAATGAATTATTGGAGAGAGAGAGGGAACACAATGATGAGGGGTAAGCATGCTATGAGAGAGAGTGAGGTGAGAATTAGAGAGGGAGAGAGAGAGGGCAGCCACATTAGTTCCTCCCCATTTTTTTTGCTTCCTCTTCTTCTTAAACTCATTTCCCTCCACCTCTACCCCAAGATCCATCTCCAAATATTCATCCAAACCCTATACTCCCTTCACAAAAGTTCATCACCATCTCACCCTCATCACATTGGACCCATCAAAATTGGATTTTGGAGACTTTGGACTTCTAGGGTTTTGCTTGGTTGCATTCATGAGGTATAATCCCTTTCAATTAGTTTAGTTGATATTTCCTAGCATTCTAGTTAGTTTATAAATTGTTTAAGGTGTGGATTTGTGAACTTGGAATTTCAAGAGAAGGGCTTGGGTGACTTTTATACTTGTGAGCTGTAGTGAGGGGGTACAAGACCCTAGAGATCAAATTCTGGACCTAGAACAGAGAATACAAACTTAGATTAGTTCCATGTCGGTTTTGTGTACAACTTGGGGACTACAGGGAATCTGGGATGACCTGGAGAAAACATTACCAGAGACCTAGTGGGACCAATAGAAAGCCACCCTGCAAGTTCGAGCCCGTTCCTTCACCTTTTGATCGAGCTCACAGGAATTTGGAGCAATGTGGCCGGCCCAAATGTGGGTGTTTGGGTCTAGGTTGGTCCAGTAGCTCACTTATCTCATATACAAAGCCATTGCATTGTTTGTTTAGGCTCTTTTCACCCGACTGAAAATCTGGGAGCACATTCGTATGATTTTTTGTTATGATTTCCATATTTTGAATGCTATGTTTTGATATTTGGAATTGTATTTGGTTGTTGGATTTTTTACATCAACGACGAGGGATAATTGGTTGGTTTTGCATGCGTAGGCTATAGGTTCTAACCTATGAGCGCACCGTGTACCATATCGGTTTTCCGGATTCGATTTTAATAGTGATTGCGATTGTGTATTATTGTAGGTACCTTCACGTGGATTCATAGGCGATGGAGCATGGCATCATCGACTTCGGAAAGTAAGGATCAAGGTGAGTAGATCTATATCTACGGGGGAAGTCGGGTGGATGGCGTATAGCACCCCCGCAATTTTTTGATGGAAACCGATATTTAGAATATGGTTAAGGAAACCTAGGTTAGGAAACTAGGGATATGGTTAAAAGATAGTTAGAGATCAATGATGGAATATATGTATGGATATATAACATGAAAGCTAAAGATATGGAAGGTGAATGTGAATTACTATAGACATAGATATGTAGTTGCAAAGAGAATCAATATGAAATTTAGAGTAGTATGAAATGAGATGTATGAGATAGGATATATATAGGTAAATTGAATTGATGTGAGATATAAATGCGATGAAAAGAATATACGATGTGATATGATGACTTGATGATATGTTGGAATACGGATGCGAGTCGATTGAGATGATTGATACCTTTGCCGGTCCCCTGATATGAGATTGTCGTAGATGTGACCCAGAGATATAGGTATGTAAATATATATAAATGTGGTGAATCATGAGTGATATGTCGTACGGGATGTTAGGTCCGTACCCTCATTGTCGTATAGGTTGATAGGATCCCTGATGGTTTAATGCCACCGTACGATGATTTTTCGTACGTGATGAGTTTGACTTGATGATTGATCCATACCCTTGACTAGAGGATTCCGTACGATGTATTGTACCGTACGTGATGTTGTGAGGCTAGATGCCGATTGTTAGATTCACCAACTCGGATATATTGTAGATACGTATACCTGGCAGCATTTCGCATACTATTTACTTTATGCTATGTTCATGTCACTCTCGTTGCATTACATGTACCTGTGCTAGTACACCTACACCATTATCGATGATGCGTATGTTACACTTACACGAATTGGTCGGCTCACACACTTCATCATCGATAATTGCTATGTCACTCACACAGTAGTATTGCTACATCATGTTATTATATTGCTATGCTCACATTATGATGATATGCCCATGCTCACATCATTGTTCCCTGCTGCATGATCTACGGATATGTTATATGTCGTATACATCATGTTTTAGGATTATACGCATTGAGATATGATGTTTTCATGAGATTTCTGGATTTGAAAACCGTGGTTATTTCAAAAGAATGTATGTATTGTTTTAAAAACCCGATTTCTCTTGATATGATATTTCAGTGCGTCCACCATGCGTTTTTTCGGTTCTGAGACGTGTGATATGTGAAATCCGATTCGAGGAGTTGGATGTTCCGTTTGCGAGTTCATGATGGACCCGGTATGGTACCCCGGGTCGAGAACGGATTGTTGTGCAGTAGACGATGAGCCTAGAAGAGGGACTACTACCTACCGGTGATTAGTTGGGCTTGGCGGTTATCCGGAGGATACCGACCGGAGTCAAGAGATGGATATGGGCCGACCCGTTCTGCCGGAGCCCGTGGGCCGATCCCGCAGACGGAGCCCGAGGGCCGATCCGGGCTGACGGAGCCCGAGATATGAGGATTTACGTGTCGATGCTGGACACGGGTTTCATGACCTTTCGAGTGTCGATGCTGGACACTCAGGTTCCATGATTTTGATGTGTCGCGAGCGACACGCGTTGATTTATAACCTCATACCTTCATGCATATGCTTTTATGATTTACATGCATGATGTTGTTGTGTCATTGGTTGACACGTGGACGTGATCCACATGCTGATAGACATTGATTATTGTTGGCACATATGTAGATACGGTCACTCAAGATATCATAGTATTACCTTTATGATATAGTTGACCTAGGAAATCGTTATTTATTCGATTTCTACCTGATGATGTTTTTACTCACGTGTTGGCAACTCACCCCCATTGTGCCACAGTTCGTGCAGGTTGACCGCATGGATCGGTAGAGGTATCGCTGGCACACAATTGCATTCGGGTGATTGCTTTGGTAAGTGTTACACATTGGATCGTACCCCTCTTGTATTTATTATTCATATTGTATCTAGTCAACTCCATCAATCAAACTAGTATTTGTATAAGTAATGAGACTTAGTGAGACTTGTGGTTGCGAGACTTAGAGCGAGGGGTATTCCGCTACTTGTGGTTTTGATGTCTTGCTTATTTCTTTATCTTTTGTGGTGAACTTCGCCGTTGGGCGTCGTATGCTTATATTTATGCTTTGCGTGTTGGTGGATCCGCCGATTGGCGAAGAACTAGCTCCGCTTGGGGATGCCTTTATATTATCATGTATTATGGTTTTGGATCAAAAAATACAAAGGAGGTGCTGCCCAAAGTTTTAAAAGACGAAACATGTTTTTCAACTAGTAAATCCTGTTAGTTATATGTATGCCCTAGAGGCCATTACTGTACATACGATGTATATTGTAGTGGATGCTTGGACATATATAGGGAGGACTTTCTTGCTCGACATGATAGTATGCTATCTGGTTGTACTTTATCTTAACATGTACTTTGATTGTCTCTATGTTACATGTTCATAAAGCCCTTAGGATATGTACTCGACTACTGGGACTATGATGAGATCATACTAGTGGGGCCACGGTAGTCGACGAGTACATCCTATAACTGTTCCTAGTCGAGGGTGTATCGAGACAGGGCATCGATGCACTAGAGTAGACTAGCGTATACGCATCTTGACCCATATGATGGGCGATGGATGATCCCATATCCATCGGTGTTTGACATCAAGGATGGTGTATGGGTGCTCAGTGGAGACTGGGTACACTGGACGGACTCGCCAAGAACTCCAAGATGGTATTATACCTCACGTCAGATGGCAGTTCTCCGGTGACACTGGTTCAGAGTAGTCTGTTGACCCGAGATCGTCATAGAGTCTTGTGTGATTCCCACTGTGCTTTGATTTCCATCATACCACATCCAAGAGGGCGTGAAAAAATGTGGCTTTTGGGTACAGTCCCGAATCACATGGACGCAATGAGCGATAGGAGGGGATTCGTCTCTCCCGGTATAGGGAGTTGATGTTGTGCTGTGTTCGATTGGCTATAACTGGAAATCCCTGATCAGGGTTACTGAGATTTACTGGTAAGTATTATCAGTAGTTTCTTGAACTGTTATAGACCTCATATCGACACAACTTATCAAGCTACTGGGGTCTGACGTTTACCACCCCTAGGCGAGATATGCGACATATCAGACGACGAGACCGGACTGTACGGGAGTGTTACTGATTGGATTCACAAGAGAATGTACAGGCTTGCTTGTTGATCTTCTGAGCGGTCAATACCTGGGTGGCTGTTACGTTTAGCTGACCGCTTGCAGCTTGTGGGTGTTTGATATGATCATCACCTACTGCCGGCGTATTGACGATTCTTTAGAGTCCTATAAAGAGGTTTCTTGGCTCAGGCAAAACGGAGTAGGAGCACATATGTGATATGTGCGGGACCGAGGATAATGCGGTATGTGATACCGTATTGGATTCTCGCGATATGAGATATCGGCCGGGTATATGTGATATAGCCGGGTCATCGTATTAGTCGGTTATATGCGATATAGCCGGATTGTCGGATCAAGTGTTGATTCGATAATTTAATGTATAATAATATATATGATATATTAAATTACATTAACTAATATTAGCTCACTAAAAGATTCTTTTTCTCACTCGGGTAATACATTGATATATATGCGATATATGTTAATTGTATTATTTTCTTTTGTTACAATAAATATTATATGTGATATATAATATTGTAACATGATACGATAACTAATGCAACATGTTTAGTAGTGATTAAACAAGATTAGGGTTTGATTTGGGTTAATGCTTTCTAGATGTTTCTAGAAGGTTTTCTTTTGTTTTTGCAAAGATATTTACAAATGACTCATTTTTAACCTAACCCAAACCCCACACCCTTGGTTAATTCTCTACAAAGGTTTAGCAACCATGGTTGCATTATTGATCATTATCTTCTTTCATTGTTCATCACAAAAGGATTCTATCATCTTCTTCGTTGAGTTCCTTTTTGGAAAAAGCTTTCTAGCTTTTTGCTAAGTGATGAAAATATGTGAGAAAAAGATTATAAATGAGTGAAAAAATCCTACTTCATCATTCTCATCTATCCTTGCCCTTTAGATGAGAGTGTTCACTTCATTTAGTGAGTGTTAGCTTGTGTTAATGAAACTTCAAGGTAGATCATCTTTGTTATCGAAGATCGGAAGCAAGACTGCATCTTTCTCTTCGTGAAGCCTCTCGAGAGTCCGGAACACGATGATCGCAGCGAAGGGACTTCAACACGGTGCTTAAGAAGTCTAGGACCGGATCTACAAAGGTTGTAATCTCTCTCACTTAGTGTTAAAGTGTTTAACATGATTGTTTCGCATGAACTCTAGTTTAAAGATCCGGCTTCGGGTTGTTCGGCATGGCTAATTTTTAAATCGGGCATGGTTGATGCCTCGTAGAACCTTGTGCGTGTGCCTAGCAACCCTACAGTGGTATCAGAGCCAGGCTAGAGCTTTAGGCGAAGTCTAGGCGAAGTTTAAAGTCCGATCGAACTCCGACACACCCGAGTATACCCCTCTCTGGACATTTTCTAAAAATGTGATATTTTCTGCATTAAAAATGCTCAGAAAAACAAGCAGAAAAAACTAAGAATTACTGTGAAGTACGGCCCACTAATTTGCTCATTCGTCCGCGGAACCGCCGCCAAACCCTTGGTTTGGCCGAGGTTCCATGGCCAAAATTTTGAATTAGTCCCTGGAACTTCATATATTTATTCGTAGGTCCTTTCTTGTCATTTTTTTCTGGTAATATTTTAATTCCACTTAAGTGTTGAGCTTTCTAGGGTTGTATTGGGGACTCATTGATTCGATCGGATAATTTAACTTTGTTTAATTTTCCGGGTAATTTTTAGAACGTGTTAAAAAGTTCGAACGGATATCAATAACTCACTTTTTCCCCTGCCGGAAAATTTCCAAGCGTTGATTTTTTCGTAGTTTAAAAACGTTCTAAGTCGTGCAAGTAACGCGGTGGACCCTCTAGAAGACAACAAACCTTAACTCGATTATGTGACCGTCTTGAACTGCCTCTGAACCTTAGGGTTTGTGGTAGATGGCGTGCCACATGTGAGGCGTTGACTTGACCCTTCTACGGCTGGACCATTGGTACTGTGGTATGTGATGGATATTTTTTGAACTCCGCTCAAGTGTTGAGCTATTAGGGAAATCTTTGGTGTTTGATTATTCGATCGGAAAGTTTAACACTGTCTTTTTATCTGGAATGTGATACAATATTTGGAATCCACAGGTTGTTATGAGATAACTAATTTGAATGTTATAAATCTAGCAGTTCAGTCTCAGATGATCGGTTGCCACGGAATTTTGATGCGATCAAAAGTCTGTCGCAATCACGTAGCGTACGCAGATACTCGCCGGGTAAACTTAACAGACAGCGATGCCCCATAGCCCCGACCAAGTGACTGTAGGAGAACCCCATCGCCAAAATCATCCGTTCGGGTGCTCGCGGCAGCGGTGTTCCTCCTTAGTGCACTTCGTCGACGGCATCCGGGGGTGCGGCCATCTACTAAAGTTTGCGACGAGCATTTGATCAGGATGTCGGGAATCTTGTTGAATTGCCCGACATGATATTGAAAAGAGTTTTCGATAATGAGACTAAAATGCGGGGATTATAATTGTTAGGCATGCGATGTCTAAGGAATTCATTTGGTTAGGCATGCGATGTCTAAAGAGGTTGTGGATTCCAACTGTTGTAGTTTACACTTTCTTTTCTGTGACCGTAAGCGTAGTATGTGGTGTATCGCCGGCTTCGTTGCTATACACCAACGACAATCGGGATACGCATACTTTCTTACGTTGATGATATGAGATATTATGTGTTGTTGTGATATGTTATATTGGATCGTCGCGTTTTGAATAGCCGGGGTTTTATGTGAGATGAGAGTTTTTCTTTTTCATTCATGTAAAATTCATATGTATGTAATATTCTTTTATTGGGGCACTTCCGGGCTGAGGATGATGTCACCATTGTATATTATTTACTTTTCCGCATTAGGTAAACCCAAGGCGGGGAGCACAACAACCGGGTTCTAGGGTCCAGTGGGAGACCATCTCGAGGAGCCGAGACCGGGTCTCCTAACCCTAGAATTGGCAGTGTTACTTTCCGCTCTCATAAGGGTCTAGGGATGTGGGTTTGGCTATTCATCGCGACCGTGGAATCCGTGTTTTATATAGGCTCGTATTAAAACACGGACGTCCTAGTATATCCAATATTTCATAAATGTTCTTCTGCTGCAATGTTCTGTGATGAGATCATATTACTGCTTGAGACGAATGTTTATATTATATATATGAGATATATGTTATATTGCAGATTTCGTTTCAACTGTGATGCTTGTGAAGCATAATTAAAATGGGACTTCATTAATGAGATTAATGAAATAAAAGAAACCTAAGATGTTGTAGTAACTTGTTTAAAAACTGGTAGCTCTAGTTCTTGCTTTGCATAGCGGTGTTCCTTGTAGAACATCCAGCACCTTATTCGATAAGGAAAGAGCTGAGATCCCTTCACCGGGAGTGACCTCTTTAGTGAAACTAGCAGATGCTATAAACTCGGTTTTTATTTTGATTGCTTCTATAGTTTTTGCTTTGCATAGTGATATTTGTGAAATATCCTGCACCTTATTCGATGAGGAAAGGGCCGACGATCCCTTCACCGGGAGTGACCCCTTTAGCAAAACTAGAAAAGCCTAAAAAACACTCCATTTAAAATCACTCGATTCTACAACGATATCAAGTTCATTACGCAAAGGGTTTTCTTAAAAACCTGTCGTAGCCCTCCGTCATTTCAGATAAGTAATATTTAGTATTCGTGCTGCGTTTGTTGACCTTGTCATGGCATAGTGTGCGGTAGCTGATTACTGCTTATCTGTATAAGCATATGATGCGATTGGATTAGGGTAGTCGTGCGACTTTGTTGACCTTGTCAAGGGTCATGCGGGTGGGTTTAATTCAGATCAGGAAATGACGGGCAGAACTTGACTTGCGGTCTATGGTTTGTTGACCTTGTCAAGGTCATAGATCGCTCGGGGCAAAATATTATCGGGAATTTCAAGTGTTGAAATTTGCAATGAGATTGCATACCTTCTATGAGATAGTTGGATCCCGATACCCGCTGCGAGTAAGAGTTACTCCTGGGAGAGTTTTACACATTACAATTAGCCGATCAAGTAGGTGTCTAGAAAGGTGTCAACGGGGTTACGCCCCTAGGAAAACGAGGTTTACTTTAATTAGGTTCGTGCGAAAGCACGGGGGACCTCCCTCAAAGTACCGGCACTGGCCTGGCTGAAAGATTGGCGAACTTGTAGCGTTTAATTAATCCCGGCTAGTCTTTCCTTTTAGTGTTTGAAGGAAGATTTGAATAAAACAGTGGGAGACATCCTGATTAGATATATTAGATAACCAATCTAATCTTGCAATAGCATACGCTGAGTGTTTTCTTCTCTCTCTCCAGGTAGCGACCATATCATGCCTTAATCAAGATAATAAAACGGATGAATTGACCGAACCCGCTTGTTATACTGAGCTGGGGAACGTTGGTCCCGCTCCAACTTATAATTGTTATAACACAGAGCAGGAAATTGGGGAATACCAGATTTCCTGTGCTGTCCAAACGAAGAAAGTGCATGCTGATGCATCTTCTTCGGGTGTGTTCATTACAGAGAACTGTTTCTCAGTATCCTTTACGTCCTGGGTATGAGATACCGGATCAGGATCCCGCATATGTAATCTATTACATGGGCTACAGATAGGTAGAGAACTGAGAATGGGTGATAAGTTTCATGAGATAGAAACGGTGCAAGTGTTGCAGCCAAGTCTGTTGGTCACTATCACCCTGTATTACCAGAATACTTTGATTCTGAATGAATGTTATTAGATACCGAACCTGATATACAACATCATATCAGTCTCTTTATTAGTAAAGAAAGGATATAATTTTGTATTGTTGGATAATGTTTTGAACATTTCCTATATCAAGAGTTGATCGGATCAGGCACGTTATCTAAAAGTATTGATGTTCTAAATCAAACAACAGTTCTTAGTATACAGAACACACACAAGACGAAGAGTTTAGAAATGAACAAATCCTTCTTGAGGCATTGTAGACTAGGTCATATCAATGCGACCCGACTAGTTGAAGTTACATTTAGATGCATATTTAAATAAATTTGAATTTACATCATGTGAAACTTGCCGGTCATGTCAGAAAGATAAGATGACCACATCTCTGTTTATTGGAAACAGAGAAAGAGTTAGTGAACTCTTGGATTGATACATGCTGATGTATGAAGGTCCCCTGTCTACACATGCCAAGACCGGTTTTTTGTGTAAGTCCATGCTACCCTTCCCCGGTACTTACGGGGTTGCGGAATTGGTGAAAAACGATTTTCAAGAGGGTAGTAACATGGACTACCAATACGGATCTTTGTTAAACTACTAGCTAACAACCTAACAAGAGTTTACCTACTCGGTTAGGGGGCTATACCTTTCTTGAACTCCTTCGTCTTCGACTCCTCCCGGTGTACGGATCGGCCTCACCTCGTCGTCTCTTTGCGTCGAAGATGGATCCACCCGAAAGCTTCTACCTTTGGCTTCTTCTTCGAACTTTGAAGAAACTAGATCACTTGGCTTGCTAGGCCTTGTGAACTAGAATGAGTAGAGGAATGTTTTGGTGTCTTTTTATCTCTAAGGCAATGAGTCTCAACACATGAGAATGGTTTTCCTTGAGGTAGAGAGAGCAAGAGGAAGAGGGAGAGCTTGAGAATGAGAGAGCTCAAGAGAGAGAAAGCAAATGATAGAATGAACCATACTCTTCTCATTCTCACCTCTCATAATCCAAAAGCCATCATCACAAAAATAGTAATCAAGTATTGTGTAAATGGTTTAAGTCAAAATGGCTATATCATTTCATGCACTCATTTTTCATAAATAAACAAGCAAGCAAAAGTCTTTGCCATGGAATGATAGCCATTGTCATGATGATGGTCAACTAGTCCAACCTAGTCAACCGGTCAACAAAGTCAACAAGTCAACAATATCAACCCCTCAACAACCATGTCACTATAATACTTAATTAATATTAATGTTAATCATATATCTTATTCTCATTAGGGTTAAGCAAAAGTCAATGGTCAACAGTCCACTGTCAACAGTCAACAGTCAACAACCCCAATGAGAATACTCTGCCTCTGTCTCTCTGTCAACTGTGCATACACACCCGCATCCGCGTTCCGAGGAACACAAATACATATGAGATAAAACCAACCCCAAAACGTACACTAGGATCTGGCTTAAACCAAAGCCCGCTAGTGTTAACTGTCCGGACACTGTACGTGCACAAGTGCACGGATGTGACCGAACCCTGTTGCAAAACCATGCGACCTGTCGCAAAACCATGCGACCTCTACTCTTTTGCCTAGAGGCGAATAGCTTTCTGTGTGGGACTCTAAAGACTCAACACTACGCTGGCAGTGGGTTTAACCACAGACCGCAAGCGGCACTAGCTGTGCGTAACGGTCCCCAGGTAGATGCCGACAAGAAGACTGACGAGGTGAAACCCATCTGAACTCCTACTGAGTCTGACTGTGACAATCTCCATACAGTCCGGTCTGTTCGTCTGATACATCGCATGGCGGGCCTAGGGGGCGGTAAACGTCAGTCCCCCAATAGCGGTATAAGTCGTGTCGGAGTGAAGCCCAGAACACACTGAGATAACACTGGAAACCTACCAGTATATCTCGCTTGCCCTGGCCAGGGACTACTCGTGTAATGGCTCTCCTAGACACAGCGCGATGTCAACCCCCAATACCGGGAGAGACGAATCCTGTCTAACCGTCACTGCCTCCAAGTGCTACGGGACTGCACCCAAAAACTACCTGTTTGCACGACTCCTTTGAGCCGTGGTAGGGTAGTAATCAAAGTGCAGTGGGAACACACTCGAGGCGAAGTGACAGTGTCAAGTCATCGGACTAATCTGTACTCATGTCACCTGGGAACTGATAACTGACGATAGGTATAGTACCAACCAACAGTTCCCGATGAGTCCTGTCCAGTGTACTCGTAACCCAACGAGCACCCGCATACTATCTCCAGTACGACGTACTGATGGCTGTGGGACAGACCATCTCCCATACTGGGATGAGAAGCGCATACGCTAGTCTACTCCGGAGTATCGATGCCCTGTCTCGATAGTCCTGCGACTAGGGACCTGCATAAGGATGTGCTTATAGATTACCCAGCCCCCACTAGTGTGACTGCCATCACAACGCTGGTAATCAAGCAAAGATCCTAAGGGCTCCACTAATGTGTATAGGTGATATACTAAAATAAACACATGTACACATTGAAGTAGAAACAAACCAAGTAGCATACTACTATATTGAGCAAGATTGTTTATACAACTGTGAATATCCCAAGTTTCCCTTAAGTAATATACAAACTAGTATGATACAGTAATGGCCTCTATGGCATATACACTAACAATCTCCCACTTGCACTTAGGCCATGTACTGGCGTATCGAAGACCTATCATCTCGATCAGCCGCTCGAACTGAGTCTGGGGCAAGGCCTTTGTGAGTGGATCAGCAGTGTTGTCTTCTGTAGAAACTCTCCGAACCTCGATCTCCTGGTGACCCACGATCTCCTTGTTGGAGATAGTGCCCTCATAGTCATTTATTGGATCGCAGGTACGTGATTGCAATGATTGCGGAGGACCTATACCGGTAGGACAGTCTTACTCGAGATGATAGTATGCTATCTGGTTTTGCCTTTATCAGTCGTGTACATGTTCAGGTGACTGATTGCATGTTACACTTTGATAGAGCCCTTAGGATCTTGCTTTACTACCAACAGTATGATGGCGATCATATACGTGAGAGTTGGGTAGTTTATACGCATATCCTTAATTGTGGTCCCTAGTCGTGGGAGTTTCGAGACAGGGCATCGATACTCCGGAGTAGACTAGTGTGTACAGTCGAGACCCCGACGAGGGGCGGTGGCCGGTCTCACAAGCCACTGGTGTCAGTTAGATCACCTAAGATGTATACAGGTCCTCATTAGGTTATGAGTACACCGGACAGGACTCGCCGGGAATCTGCTAGTTAGTATTATATCTACCGTCAGATAGCAGTTCCCTGGTGACATGTGTACAGGTTAGTTCATCGACCTGAGGTCGTCATTTGTCTCGTGTGAGTTCCCACTGTGCTTTGATTTCTACCCTACCACGACTCAAAGGAGTCGTGCAAACAGGTAGCTTTTGGGTACAGTCCCGAGCCATATGGAGGCACATGAGCGGATCGGCAGGGGATTCGTCTCTCCCGGTATTGGGGGCGAGATCGTGCTGTGTCTAGGAGAGCCATTACACAAATCCATGGCCATGGTAGGATATTTACTGGTAGGTACTCCAGTAGTATCTCAGGGTGTATTGAGGCTTCACTCCGACACGACTTATACTGCTATTGGGGGTCTGACGTTGCTAGCCCCCTAGGCGGATATGCGATACTCATTGACGAACGGACCGGACTGTATATACATTGTCACTGTTAGGCTCAGTAGGGTTTTCGGAGGAGTTCGCTCATCGGTCTCCCTTGAGTTCGCTCCTCGGCCATCCCTTGAGGTCAGTCCATGGGCAGCCGTTACGCATTGCTAGTGCCGCTGACGGTTTGTGGTTAAACCCACTGCCATGGTGCTGACGAGTCATTAGAGTCCCCCACAGACAGTTTCCCAAGTTCGGGCGAAACGTTGTAGAGGCCGTATGGTTTTTTGGCAGGGTTCGGAAAATGCACGTGCGTTTACGCACGTGTTATTTTTCGGGCAGATAATACTGGTCGGCTTTGGTTTAAGCCTGATCCGAGTATTATATTGAGTAGGTATAATATCTTTGTCTCAGTTGCATTTGTATTCGGTCGTAATACAAATGCGGGTATATTTATACAGTTTCGGGGTTGTCCTGAAATTCGTTTCAGGATCACTTTTGGAAGTTGCTAGTTTCCAGTTTTCTATCAGCCGTCTTTTAACATTTGGTTAAAGACGGATTTATCTTTTCTTCTGATGAGGTGAGTCGTGCTTCTAGAAGGTTCTAGAATTTGGTGACTAGGTTTATTGGTGTTGTGTTCTAATTGGTTGCATTAAAGGTGTGATGAGGTGTATTAGTGATTCATGCTTTTGTTTTAATGCTTCTTGTTTTCTTAAAGATATTTTGAAGTGAGAAGCTTTTAGCTTATGGTCACCACTTGCTCCTACGGTCACCTCCCTCCATCATATAAAAGTGGCCGGCCTCCTCTCTCTCCTCACTTCTCACTTGATGTTTCATTTGCTAGAAAAGATTATGATAGCATTCGGGGTGTATGGAATTTTACAGTTCATTTCATTCCATCACCCGATTTCCACGGCAACTTCATTAACCGATCACGGATTTGGACGAAGTGAGACAAAGTCATCTACTCATTCTCTACATCATTCTTGGTCGTCTCTTTTAGCAAACTTGACGATCGAGTTGCCTCGAGTCAGGGGCGGGAGCCCGTTTAAAGAACCGATCATGTGGTGCCACCTCGACGAAGATATCGGAGATCGACGAGATCGGAGCAGCCGCAACGGAGCGTGGGATGATGGTTGAAGAACGAAGGACTCGGATCGTTCGGTACAATCTTTCTACACTCTTTACAGTTTGTTAGTTTAGCAATAATGGTAGATCCGGGTTAAAGTATACGATAGCGCCAGTTTAAAAGTTTTTGTTCCGCATTTGGCGTCTGTAGACTGCCGGGGCGCTAGCGTAGACTTACAGTGGTATCAGAGCCTAACCATTTTGCTATACTAACTTGTGCTAACGCGTTTAAAACATCGATCGAACCGGAAATCGAAAATTACAAAATTCCAAGCCGACAGTTTCTGTTGATTTTAAATGGTCTCAAAATTTATTTCTGGATGTCTTAAAAATCTGTGCAGGAGTTTCTAAGAGCCACGACAAAATTTGGGGTCGTGATTCCTCCAAGCTGCCGCAGAAACGCGGCCAAACCCATGGTTTGGCCGCGCATCCGCGGCCACGTGGGGAGCACGTGCTCCCAAATTTTGTCAGTAGGTTCTGTGTTGGATTTTGTGATTTTTGGTATATATCTTTTTGGCGCAGGTTTTGTTACTGTTCACCAGTAAGCAGTGGGGCCAACTTTTTGATATTTAGTCTTTGGTCGATCGAAATTTAAACACGTTAGTTTACAGTGCTTACATTATATCTCCGACCGGGAATGTCATTTGATTGGTAAACCGCGTTTAATCGCTATAGTTCTTTTAGACGGGTTTGCGAACGTGACATTCGCGTTGATGTTCTGTGTTGTGCTGTGATATTGCGGATTTTTCGTGGTGGATAGCAGTATGCAATGGTAGTACAGTTTGTGTTTATTTGTACATTTGATATTGCAGGGCGAGCGTCCAACTTGTGGACTGCCGTCACTGCCTGTTGTATAATATTCTTTTGGGGCACGACCAGGTTGCGGTCGATGTACCTATTGTACTATTTTTCATTACTGTACTAGGTTTTACCCCGAGACGGAGTGCACGGATAGCCGGGTTCGGGAGGGCAACGGGTCCGCATCTCATGGCTTTGAGAGGTAGAGGGGTCCCACTCTAGAATTGGCAGACTATTCGCCGCACTCGTAGGGGGTACAGGTTGACCGAAGAAGGGGTGCTCAATTTACCGGATTCCGTGAAGTGCCGGGTGTTCCATTCACTGTGCTGTGGGGACTACCTCGCTTCAAGTTTTGGCGGGTAACTTGCCGCACCCGTAGGGGTCTAGTAGGTTTCATTGCACAGGCTATCCACACGACAGGGGAACGTCGAGTTTCAGCAGCGGCTCTGTGAAACTCGGGGATCCCAGATTATCTGTTTTGTTCTGTGATGCTTATTACTTTTCTGTAATGTTGCATATTATCATGCCTGGAGCGATTACTGTATATTGGTTTATATACTATTAGATGTTGTATATGTTTTACACCCGCGCTAGTCCAGTCCCCGCTCTGTCGTTAGTTAAGTAACCTAACGGGTTATGACGGGACCCAGTGACGAATGCGGATGGCATATACGTACATTTTATTTTCGTTCTTTTCTGGTGTGATTATTGATGGGACTGCGTTGATTCTGATCAATGCAAAGTTAAAACAAACCTGTATACAGTTGTTGGAACAAATTTAAAAAGTGTTATTGCAAAGACGTTTTCTTTTGTTATGCATAGCGGTATTCAGTGGAATATCCTGCACCTCATTCGACGGGGCAAGGGCCGATATCCCTTCACCGGGACTGACCCCTTGGACAGAAGTTTGCGTCAGGGTAATAACTTCACTATAGTCGATTACAAGTTGCTTTGCATAGCGGTATTCAGTGGAATATCCTGCACCTCATTCCACGAGGAAAGAGCCGAGATCCCTTTACCGGGAGTGACTTCTTTAGCAAAAGGTTTTCGCCACTATATTTTAAAAAGCTATCAGGTTCCTTCAGCGATATCAAGTTCACTACGCTAAAGGTTTTTCGCCAAAAACCAGCCGTAGCCCTCCGTCGTTTCTTATGGATGGTCAGTAGTATTCAAGCTATGTTTGTTGGCATACGTCAAGGCATAGTGTTTGGTAGCCGCTGGGTATTCATTTGTTGCATAGATAGATGAGTTGGTTTGGGACAGTCGTATTACCTTGTTGGCATACGTCAAGGGTATGTACGGGTGGGTTCAAATTAACAAGATAATGACGGGCAGAACTTGACATGTGACTTATGATTTGTTGACATACGCCAAGGTCATAAGAGCATGGGGCATAAATCATATCGGGAGTTTCTAAAGAAACTGAAACTTGCCAAGTATGCGCATACCATCTGGAGTATGAGTAACGTGGATGCATTCCATCACGTTATCATGCGATGAGAGTTGGATCCCGATTCCCACTGATGAGTTGGTTTACTCTTCGGGTGATCCCGATTGATTCTTCTTTAGGTTTGGAGGAGAATTTGACAGGACAGTGGGAGGTTTCCGGATTAGATAAAATGATGACCATTCTGATCTAGGTTAGAGTGCACGCAGAGTGTTTCTTTTCTCTCTCTCTCTTTGGCAGCGACCTTTGACCGACCCTAGACTATGACTCAGTGACCAGGTTGACCGAACCTTCTTAAATACTGGCTTTTGGATTGTCTGAGTTGCATAAGTCATTGCCACTCCTTCTTTTACCCTTTGAATTTCTCAGAACACCCGTATTACTACGGATATCCACTTCCATTGGATAGATCCATCGTATGGTTATATACGAACTCGAAGGAACTTCTTCGAGGATGGATCCAGGTTCAGGAGAAATAGAATTGGTTTATTCAGTTGTCTTTTATTATCACCTTCTCTCAGGTTGCGAGAGCTCCTTGGTTTAGGAGAGTACACCTATTGGATAGTCTTATTCCAAACCATAGGCTGGTGCCGAAAGGTAGGGAATGAAGAAAACAAATTAGCCTAAGTAGGGTGTGCAGAAGGTAATATGTAAAGACAAAATAAAGGGATTAGAAAGAGGGCAATGTAAATTGCGACTGATATCATTCACGACCAAAACCGCGTACTTCATCGCCGCTCCTATTTCACCTTTAAAAGAATAAGGTATTATTCAGTTGTCTTTTATCGTCACCTTCTCTTGAGATACGAGTACTCCTTGGTTTAGGAGGGTACACCTATTATGCTTACTGGATACTCTTCTTCCAAACCATAGGCTGGTGCGGAACGGTAGGGAAGGAAGAAAACCAGTTAGCCTGACGATGGTGTACAGAAGGTAACGACTAAAGACAAATAAAGGGATTTGGAGAGATGGCAATAAAATATACGGTTGAAGTCATGAATTGGATTATGGAAGAGGCATTGCTATGAATACCAGGATACCCCGACGAAACATTTTCATGTTTCAGTGCATTGTTAAAGGAAAAACTGTTTTCCCGATTAGACACTTACTCCAAAGGTATGTATTTACCAGGTTTCATTCTCATATCTGTATGGTTTTACAGATGATGAGTGGGAGTAAGATATTGGGAATTAGGTGATCATCCTCATTATATCGGAATTCGTTGTAATTGGTGATATTTGAGGAAATCGCCAGGGTACAGGTTTCCACCTACAACGCACAGGTTTTGAGTAGTTTAACTCAGCAGAATTATACAGAGTATTGTATGTTGTCCAAGTGTCCTTTAGGACAAAGGGGTAGGTCCTCATACTATGTTCTGTTTACTTATAACTTCTCTAGTATTTAGACAAGTGTTTCGTAGAAATACAAGGTCTAAGTTTTGAGAAGTTGTGGGTATAAGAATAAAGTAGAGAACCAGGTATCATAAGTATCGGGATTCTTCAAAGTGATCGAAGATGTAGATTCTTGTGATTTGTATTCAGATGATAGTGATGGTTTTGAGAAACGTGTTTCTCTTTCAGGTTACTCATAATTGGATGGATTCCTAAGTTAAGTAATGCTGATTAGCCTCTTTCCATTAAGATGATATGCACTGGAGACAGCTGCATGATTTGAATATGGTTCCAATTAAATTAGTGCCAAAGTTTCTATATTGGATATAGAATGGATCGTACCTTAAAAGATGTTAAGGTATGGGGAGTTGTCCAGCTTATGATTAAAACCAGGCTCTGGATAACTCAGGGCACGTTTCTGTAATGGCTGTTTGTGGGTTGACCCTAGTTATGACGAGGGTTGATATTCTACCATTTGGAAGATCAATAGTGATATTGTTCTTGACTCGCCACCGTTTTAGTAAAATGGATCTTTTTCAGAAAACAGTAGTGGGAGTATGGTAGAACTGGAAGTTATTCCAGAACCGCGAACGATTACGGAAAATTTAATAGGACCTATATATTCAATCAGGTTTGACATTCCAATAGCCACTCCGCAGGTATGGTAGGTAACCTCAGACACCCGAGAGGTACTTCGGTAGGCTCAAGGACGGTGACAGGGAGGTTCTTATCTACCCAGACTTGACACTACTGTTGTTCCAGGATATGAGACCCGGTAGGAGGGTTGTCGTAGTCAGTGGGAGCAGCGGAAGCATAGTGGGCAAGTAGCTTATGTCTATTTATAGACTAGAGCAGTTATAGCGGAGATAGATCATCGAATTTTGATATGACAGTCATGGGTTTGACTTCAATCAGAAAAAGGGGATGGATCAGTTAAGAGGGTAGTAGGGTGTGATGTCATGGTATCTGGATGACATACACAGAGTAGGAAGTAAAATTCCTATACTACGATCGGTTGTACTGTGGTCGTCACACAGTTGTTTCTCCAGACAGGATATGGATATAATATTTGACATTCTGGTTTCTAGATCTATGGTTTTAGATCTGGATTTGGGTAGTTTCCCAATATGGGTACTTTGACAGATATTCTAATGGTTTTTGGAATAGTTGACTCCTAGCATGGTGGTGTACCTGCAGGTGATGGAGTCACCCTCTCTAAAGGTGTCTTACAGACTAAAGGGGAGAGGGATGTGCATGATTGGCAGATCTCTTGCTTAGGAAATTGAGTCAATCATGAGATGTCAAGTACCACACCAAATGTTGTTTTTGCACTAGATGCAATGAGTTTGTATTAATCCAATCCTGGAGAAACATAAGGAAGCAGTTTTAGAACATAAGTACATGTTCTACGGATTTGATGACGGCAGCCTCCTTTGGGAGACGGTTATCATTCCAGGCTTCAAAGGTGACATGGATGACAGAGTGATTGTCGGAGTTATAGTTTTTCCCTCTGACGAAGAGGGACAGTATTATGGACAGGTGGTCCAAGAGGATACTGTGGGAAGCAAGGTGCCCGATACTGATTAGGTTCAGTGATCGATTCAGTCTAAGAAGTTTGGATATGGAGTTCATTTATGAACTAAGGTCCCATCAGATATCCAGACATGTTCTAAGACAGGTATTACTCAATTCGGGAGATGGTTTTCTCCGCGAACTTGAGATTAAGAGAGATATAGAAAGATACTTCTAGGCGGATCCACTCACTGAGGCTATTTCTCGAACACAATAGTTTTACAAACAGGCTTTGTGAAACTGATTAGTAGAGGAGTTGGATGTTCGGTTTCACACGGGCTGTGAGTAGTCGACATCGCAATATTAGCCTTGAGTGCAAGTGGGAGATTGTTGGAGATAGTGCCCTCATAGTCATTTATTGGATCGCAGGTACGTGATTGCAATGATTGCGGAGGACCTAGACCGGTAGGACAGTCTTACTCGAGATGATAGTATGCTATCTGGTTTTGCCTTTATCAGTCGTGTACATGTTCAGGTGACTGATTGCATGTTACACTTTGATAGAGCCCTTAGGATCTTGCTTTACTACCAACAGTATGATGGCGATCATATACGTGAGAGTTGGGTAGTTTATAGGCATATCCTTAATTGTGGTCCCTAGTCGTAGGAGTTTCGAGATAGGGTATCGATACTCCGGAGTAGACTAGTGTGTACAGTCGAGACCCTGACGAGGGGCGGTGGCCGGTCTCACAAGCCACTGGTGTCAGTTGGATCACCTAAGATGTATACAGGTGCTCATTAGGTTATGAGTACACCGGACAGGACTCGCCGGGAATCTGCTAGTTAGTATTATATCTACCGTCAGATAGCAGTTCCCTGGTGACATGTGTACAGGTTAGTTCATCGACCTGAGGTCGTCATTTGTCTCGTGTGAGTTCCCACTGTGCTTTGATTTCTACCCTACCACGGCTCAAAGGAGTCGTGCAAACAGGTAGCTTTTGGGTACAGTCCCGAGCCATATGGAGGCACGTGAGCGGATCGGCAGGGGATTCGTCTCTCCCGGTATTGGGGGCGAGATCGTGCTGTGTCTAGGAGAGCCATTACACAAATCCATGGCCATGGTAGGATATTTACTGGTAGGTACTCCAGTAGTATCTCAGGGTGTATTGAGGCTTCACTCCGACACGACTTATACTGCTATTGGGGGTCTGACGTTGCTAGCCCCCTAGGCGGATATGCGATACTCATTGACGAACGGACCGGACTGTATATACATTGTCACTGTTAGGCTCAGTAGGGTTTTCGGAGGAGTTCGCTCATCGGTCTCCCTTGAGTTCGCTCCTCGGCCATCCCTTGAGGTCAGTCCATGGGCAGCCGTTACGCATTGCTAGTGCCGCTGACGGTTTGTGGTTAAACCCACTGCCATGGTGCTGACGAGTCATTAGAGTCCCCCACAGACAGTTTCCCAAGTTCGGGCGAAACGTTGTAGAGGCCGTATGGTTTTATGGCAGGGTTCGGAAAATGCACGTGCGTTTACGCACGTGTTATTTTTCGGGCAGATAATACTGGTCGGCTTTGGTTTAAGCCTGATCCGAGTATTATATTGAGTAGGTATAATATCTTTGTCTCAGTTGCATTTGTATTCGGTCGTAATACAAATGCGGGTATATTTATACAGTTTCGGGGTTGTCCTGAAATTCGTTTCAGGATCACTTTTGGAAGTTGCCAGTTTCCAGTTTTCTATCTGTTGGAGATAATGCCCTCAGTGTCAATTATTGGATCACAGGCACGTGATTGCGGTGATTGAGGGAGGACCTATCCCGGTAGGACAGTCTTACTCGAGATGATAGTATGCTATCTGGTTTACCTTTATCATCGTGTACTTCTTTAGGTGACCTGACAGGTCGCTATTACACGTTGATAGAGCCCCTAGGGTTCTTGCTTGACCACCAGCAGTATGAGGGCGGTCATATAAGTGGGAGCTGGGAGTCTATAAGCATATCCTTAAATGGTCCCTAGTCGTGTGAGTTTCGAGACAGGGCATCGATACTCCATAGTAGACTAGTGTATACAGTCGAGACCCCGACGAGGGGCGGTGGCCGGTCTCACAAGCCACTGGTGTCAGTTGGATCACCTAAGATGTATACAGGTTCTCATTGGGTTATGAGTACACCGGACA
The DNA here is from genome assembly GCA_030015575.1 of Agapanthus africanus. NCBI lineage: Eukaryota > Viridiplantae > Streptophyta > Magnoliopsida > Asparagales > Amaryllidaceae > Agapanthus > Agapanthus africanus. Next base: position 435,758,320 of record JASDDO010000014.1, read on the forward strand.
GGACTCGCCGGGAACATGCTAGTTGGTCATATACCAGACGTCAGATGGCAGTTCCCTGGTGACATGTGTGCAGGTTAGTTCATCGACCTGGGGATCGTCATTTGTCTCGTGTGAGTTCCCACTGTACTTTGATTACTACCCTACCACGGCTCAAAGGAGTCGTGCAAACAGGTTTTAGTTGGGTACAGTCCCGAGCCACATGGAGGCAGTGAGCGCATCTTCAGGGGTTCGTCTCTCCCGGTATTGGGGGTGAGGTCGTGCTGTGTCTAGGAGAGCCATTACACGAAGCCCTCGGCCGAGGCAAGGAGATTTACTGGTAGGTATTCCAGTAGTATCTCAGGGTGTTCTGGGCTACACTCCGACACGACTTGTACCGCTTTTGGGGGTCTGACTTTTACCAACCCCCTAGGCCCGCCATGCGATGCTCATAGACGAACGGACCGGACTGTACGGATATTGTCACTGACAGGCTCAGTAGGGTTGTCAGGCTGAGTTCGCTCACAGACGTCCCTTTTAGTCAATACCTGGTAGCCCGTTACGTATTGGCTTATACCTCTGACGTGCTAGTGGTTAAATCCACAACCAAGGTGTTGACGAGTCTTTAGAGTCCCCCACATTCAGTTACTCAGCTTTCGGGCGAAAGGTTGTAGAGGCCGTATGGAGATATGGCAAGGTCCGATCAGATACGTGCGGTATTGCACGGATCAGGATCGGACAGTATGTACTATAGGCCGTATGGTTATATGGCAGGGTTCGATCAGATACGTGCGGTATTGCACGGATCAGGATCGAACAGATATTACTAGCCGGTTTTGGTATAAGCCGGATCCTAATATAGTACAGCGTAGACTTTGTCTCATTGCATTTGTATTTCGGTCGAAATACAGATGCGAGTGTGTATGCACTGTATCGGGGTTTTCCTGTAATTTATTACGGGACCAGTTTTCTGGAGTTGCCAGTTTGCTTTCCGTTTCGGCCGATTTCCATTGTTCCGTTCATTGGCCGAAGATTGGTGGAGGAGGGTTTATTTGCATTGTTGCAAATAAGCATTTTGTGGAGGGGGTCTTTGCATATGTGTGTATCATGATGGTTTTCATGATGAAGCCCCATCCATTGACCTTGCTTGACTTTTATCTTCATGATGGCATGACTTTTTGTGTCATCATGGTTGTTAATGATTTGTTGATGGAGTGTGGCTTTCCTAGTGATCATTTCTATTTGCATGATAGCTTCCTCTCTCTCTCTTACATGATATGAGTTTGGCTCCTATTATTTTTGCTCTCTCTATCATTTTTCCTCACCCTCCCCTCACTTGTAGTGGCCGGCCCAAGCATGAGAGGGGGCTGTCCAAAATTTTGGGGGTGGGTATTTGGTCCATTTCATGCTCCCAAATATCCACAAGTTCCATCTCCAAACTCCATAGTTCATCCCTCCACCAAAAGGCAATTCCTACAACCCCAAAGTGAGATTTGAGTACTACACATTCTACAACGAATCTTGGGCACGTCGAGTAGACGGCTTCGTGCCCGAGTTGCCTCGGCATTGAGGTGGGAGCCCGTAAAAGAAGTAGGCGATGTGGTGCACTTCCGGCGACGAGGAGGAGACGGGACATTCCGCAGGAGATCGGGACGACGACGTGAAGACCGGAGGACTCGGATCTGTCGGTATACTTCTCTTCCCTATCTTGTTAGTAGCTTAGACTTGTTAATGGTTACGATCCGGATGTTTAGTGCGCGGTGGTGCCGGTTTGCTAAGTCCGCAAAATTAAAGTTTTTCACCGCTTCCGCATTCCGGCGTCGGATTGACGGCCGGGGCGCCGCCGTGCACTTACAGTGGTATCAGAGCCTCGCCATTAACTTAGTCTAGCTTGGTTTAATGTGTTTGCATTTCCGATCGATCAAAAAGTTCCAAAACTGCATTTTACCTTCGCATCAGTTTCTGTTGAAAATGTTTTGTCTCGAAAATTTTTTCAGGTTGTAAAATATTGATGTACTGGAAAATCTAAGAGCTCTGTAAAAATTCGATGAAGTGACTCCACAGTTGGAGCGCGGAACCGCCGCGAAAACCCCCTTCCCGCCGCTGTTCCGCCGCGCACTGTGGAGATCACTGCACCAATTTTTTACAGAGGCTTTCTGGGGTGAAAAGTGAGGTTTTGGAATAATAACATTGGGCCCAGAATTTCTTGATCTGCTACAGTTTTGATTGGGGGCCCACTTGTTAAAATTTGATTGATCGAAAATTTTAAACACATATTTCACAGTATTTACATTATATCTGCGACCGTGAATGTCACTCGATCGGTAAATCCGGTCTAACTGCTATAGCCCGGTTAGACGGATTTGCGAACGTGACTTTCACGTTGATGTTCTGTTTTTGCTGTGATGTTGCGGATCGGTCGTGGGGATAGCCTAGATGCAATGCTAGTACAGTTGTGATTGTATTATGTACATTTGATATTGCGGGGCGAGCGTCCGACATGTGGACTGCCGTCACTGCCAGTTTGTATTATTATTTTGGGGCACGGCCAGGTTGCGGTCATTGTACCTGGTGTATGTATATTTTACTTTCTGTACTAGGATTACCCCAGGAGGGGTGCACGGATAACCGGGTTCTAGAAGGCAACAAGCCCGCATCTCATGGCATTGAGACAGAGGGGGCTTCACTCTAGGATTGGCAGGCTATTCGCCGCACTCGTAGGGGGTACAGGTTGACCCAGGAGGGGTGCCCAAGTTGCCGGATTCCGTGAAGTGCTGGGTGGTCCATTCACGGTACTGAAAGGGGCTGCCTCGCTTCAGGTTTTGGCGGGTGACTTGCCGCGCCCGTAGGGGTCTAGGATTTCATTGCGCAGGCTATCCACACGACCAAGGGAACGTCGGGTTTTAGTAGTGGCTCTGTGAAACCCGGGGATCCCAGATATCTGTATTGTTTCTGTGATGCTGTACATTTCTATGATGTTGCATTTCTTTCACGCCTTGAGCGAAATATAATATATTGGTATATATATTAGTAGATGTTGTATATGTTTTACATCCGCGCTAGTCCAGTCCCCGCTCTGTCGTTAGTTAGCTAACCTAACGGGTAATGACGGGACCCAGTGGCGAATGCGGATGGCATATACGTACATCAGTATATTTTCGTTCTTTTTGGTGTGATCAATTGATGGGACTGCATTGATTCGGATCAATGCAAGTTAAAAACAAACCTAATCTGATGTTGTTGGAACACTTTTTCAAAAAGCTGTTATTGCAAGGACGTTCACTTTTGTTTTGCATCGTGATATTCAGTTGGAATATCCTGCTCCTCAGTCGACGAGGCAAGGGCCGAGATCCCTTCACCGGGAGTGACCCCTTGGACAAAAGGTTTGCGTCAGGGCATTAACTTCACTATAGCCGATTACTTTTGCTTTGCACCGTGGTATTCAGTTGGAATATCCTGCACCCCATTCTACGGGGAAAGAGCCGAGATCCCTTCACCGGGAGTGACCTCTTTAGCGAAGGTTTTCGTCACTATATTTTCAAAAAGCTATTCGTTCCTTCAACGATATCAAGTTCATTACGTTAAAGGTTTTCGCCAGAAACCATTCGTAGCCCTCCGTCGTTTCATATGGGTAGTGTTAGTGTTTATGCCCTAGAAGGCCATTACTGTATCATACTAGCTTGTATATTACTTAATGGAAGCTTGGGATATTCACATGTATATAACAGTCTTGCTAAACATGGTAGTATGCTACTTGGTTTTTCTATCTTAATATGTGAGTATACGTATTGATAGAGCTCTTAGGATCTTGCTTGTCTACCAGCGTTGTGATGGCAGTCACACTAGTGGGGGCTGGGTAGTCTACAAGCACATCCTTATTCAGGTCCCTGGTCGTTGGATTATCGAGACAGAGCATCGATACTCCGGAGTAGACTGGTGTGTACGCTTCTCATCCCAGTTGGGGAGATGGTCTGTCCCACAGCCGTCAGTAGGTCGTACTGGAGATAGTATACAGGTGCTCGTTAGGTTACGGGTACACCGGACAGGACTCACAGGGAACTGTTGGTTGGTTTGATACCAGTCGTCAGTGAACAGTTCCCAGGTGACATGAGTACAGCGTAGTCCGCAGACTTGACACTGCTACTTCGCCTCGAGTGTGTCCCACTGTTCTTAGATTGCTACCCTACCACGGCTCAAAGGAGTCGTGCAAACAGGTAGCAGTTGGGTGCAGTCCCGAGCACTTGGAGGCAGTGGCGGTTAGACAGGATTCGTCCCTCCCGGTATTGGGAGTAGATATCGTGCTGTGTCAGAGAGCCATTACGCAAAGTCCCTGGCCAGGGCAAGCGAGATTTGCTGGTAGGTTCCAGCAGTTTCTCAGGGTGTAATGGGCTTCACTCCGACACGACTTATACCGCTATTAGGGGACTGACGCTTGCCGCCCCCTAGGCCCGATATGCGATAGTCATGGACGAACGGACCGGACTGTATGGAGATTGTCACATCAGACTCAGTAGGAGTTCGGATGGGTTTACTCATCGGCCTTCTTATCGACAACTACCTGGGGACTGTTACGTACAGCTAGTGCCGCTTGCGGTCTGTGGTTAAACCCACTGCCAGCGTAGTAGTCGAGTCTCTAGAGTCCCACACAGAGAGTTTCCTACTCCAGGCGAAACGATATAGAGGTTGCATGGTTTTGCGACAAAGGGTTCGGACGCATACGTGCGTTTACGCGCGTACGACTTTCGGACAGTTTTTACCAGTCGGCTTTGGTTTAAGCCAGTTACTGGTATCCGGTTATTGGATTTTTACAGTCTAAAGTTTTTCCGTATTTTTACGGATCGGAGGGGCGTTCTCGTAATTACTCGAGAAGCTTCTAGAAGATGTGACTAAGGAGGTTTCTTTTGGATAAGAGAGTGAGTCATGGTGGTGATTCATTCATTTCATTAATGCACATTTATTGCTTAATGACTCATGCTAATGAATCACCACTAGATATTTCATGAAGCATGCTTATTCATTTCTTTTTATTCATTATTGAAAAATAAGAATGCTTCATAATATTATGATACACTCTCTCTCTTCTCTCATTATCTTATCTCACATTCTCTCTCCTCAAGCTCTCATCTTCAAACCCTAATCCTTAATCCTCATGTGTTGAGATCAAAGGATTAGTTAGACTAAACAATCCATAACCTTCACTCTATATCATCCTCTCATATTTGATTAGCAATCAAAGTTGATTAGTTACCTCAAGTTAGAGGTTTAGCTTGGTGTTTTGCTCTCGGGTGGATCGTCTACTACCTAGAGAAGGTCGAGGAGAACAAAGGAGGACGTAAAGAAGAAGGACCGGTTTCATTAGGTATAATCCCTAATCACTTGTGAAAAGAAACTCATAGAATACGGTTATTTATAGTTTAGCTTCGATTCAAGCGGTTAGTCGATGTTCGTTGTTTAAACTTAATCGTTTTTGTAAAATCCGCCTCCCCACAAGTACTGGGGTGTACTACATCGACTTACAGTGGTATCAGAGCCTCGCTAAACACTAAATAACTTAATCGCAAATTTGTACGAATTTCGAACGGAAAAACGAAACCGGAAAACCCTAAAAAATACTAGTTTCTGTCGAATTTAAAACGATGTCAGAAAATTTTTCAGGTGTGTTCAGAGAGCTAGAAAGGAGTCCAGGAGAACACCCAAGAAATTCGAGCCCATGAATCGGTAACTCGGCCGCGGAAGCGCGGCGGATCGGTGGGATCCGCCGCCCTTCCGCGGCGCTTTGGCCGAGTCATGGACTCGTCTTTCTTGTGTGGGTCCCCTGTGACATTTGGGGTTTTCTGGAATATTTAATTATTGCTCAGGTTACTGTTTAACAGAGCAGATTTTGGAGCAATATTGATATTGTTTATTCGATCGAAATGTACAGTATTTGCGTATTGGATTATATCTGTGATTGTTTAATGTGTTCGTAAGCCTCCCCCAACTGCTAGTATGTCGGTTGGCAGGGGGTTGCACATTTCTGAAATGGTTATATCTGTTTGTGCATATAAACTGTATTGGACTGTTGTGGTGTATAGCCGGGGTTAGCAATGGGTTATTGATTAATTCATTTGTTGTAAATGTAATTTGTTGTAATATTATTTTCGCGGGGCACTTCCAGGTTGCGGTTGTAGCCACCGTTGTATTATTTCTTTTTACTGTTTTTGCTCCTAGGACTGACCCAAGGTGGGGTACACAGACTACCGGGTGGGTAGTTTGCCGTACTCGTAGGGGTCGAGGGTGGGGTAAACGGCTATTCATCACAACTGTGTAATCTGTCTTTTCTTGCAGGCTCAAAAGAAATACAGATTGCTTGCAAATCCAATATTGTTTATCTGTGTTCTGGAATGAATATCATTGCGTCAGACGAATGTAAAATATCTATATTTATTATAGCTATTTAGACGTCACTTATGTTTTACACCCGCGCTAGCCCAGCCCCCGCTCTGTCGTTAGTTAAGTAACCTAACGGGTGATGACGGGACCCCGTGGCGAATGCGGGTGGCATAAGAGGACGTTATATTTTCGTTGTTTTCTGCAATGATAGGTTAATGATGGGACGCATTATCTATAATGCAAAGTAAAACAAACCAAAGTTTAAATCGTTGGAACAATTTAAAAGAAACCACTCGGTTATTTTTTAAAACAGATATTTTTAAATACGGAGCTTTAACCACTCCTTTTAAAAGCTATCAGGTTCCTTCGGTTATATCAAGTTCACTACGTTTACGGTTTCGCCAAAACCAGTCGTAGCCCTCCGTCATTTCATTTGGGTATTCAGTAGTATTCAAGCTATGCATTTTGGCCAAAGTCAAGGCATAGTGTTTGGTAGCTACTGGGTTTTCATTTGTTGCATAAGATAGATGAGTTGGTTTGGGACAGTCGTATTACCATTTGACCAAAGTCAGGGGTATATACGGATGGGTTCAAATTGACAAGATAATGACGGGTAGAACTTGACATGTGACTTATGACATTTTGACCAAAGCCAAGGTCATAAGAGCATGGGGCAAAAACCTTATATCGGGAATTTCTAAAGAAACTGAAATTTGCAAAGAGATGCATACCATTTGGAGTTTGATGAATGTTGGTAGGATTCCTTCAACATTATCATACGATGATATTTGGATCCCGATCCTACTGTGAGTATATGCTACTTATCAGGATATTCGTCGCTTAACGATCAATGCTATAAACCTAGTAGGTGTCCAGAAAAGTGTCAGCGGGGTTACGCCCCCAGAGAAAAGAGGTTATTTAATTAAGGAACTTCGCGAAAGCGTTGGAAAACCTCCCTCGAAGTATCGACACCGGCCTGGCTGAACGGTTAAGCAAGTATTGTACGGTGAGAATAGTCTTGGCTAATTCTTCTTTTATGGTTTGAGGAAGGATTCGAGAAACAGTGGGAGCCATCCAGTTTAGATAAACTAAAAACCATTCTAAACTTGCAAGAGCATCATGCTAAAGAGTTTTCTTCTCTCTCTCCTAATTGCAGCGACCCTGAAAATGACTGGACTTAAGTTACTTTTAGAGAAAAATATACTGACGGGGCCAAACTATAAAGATTGGCTGCGGAATGTCAAGATGGCTTTGACCTATGACAAACTGGGGTACGTCCTCACCGCTACAGCACCTGCTGTCCTTGGTCCCAAATCCAGCAATGCGGATAAGGAAATCCGCAAAACCTGGGATTTAGATTGCGCGAGAGCCAAGTGCATCGTGCTTGCCTCGATGAACAATGAACATCAGAGGAGGCACGAGGATATGTCTCTAGATGGCATATTTCTCCATACAAAGGAACTTTATGGAGAGCAATCTCGTATAGCAAGATACGAGACCTCTAAGAAATTGTTTCGAGCGAGGTTGGCTGTCGGGTCATCAGTAGGTGAACATGTCCTACAGATGATCGGCTATATTAAAGAGCTCGCAGACCTTGGGACGACTTTGGATAATGAGCTCTATACAGACCTTGTTGTCCAGTCCCTTCCTCCCACCTATGCCCAGTTTATCCTCAACTTCAATCTTCAAGGAAAAGAAGTTGAACTTGCGGAACTCCTGAACATGTTAAGGAGTGCAGAGGGCACCTTGCAGAAGGCAAGGGAAACACCCGCTATGTTTGTTGGCGGTTCATCTTCTTCCGGGTCCAAGGCTAGGGCCAAAGGAAGGAAGAAGAAGGCCGCACCCAGACCTAGAGGAGGTGTTAGTAAGGTGGGAAAGAAGGGAAAGAAAAAGTTTACAGCACCGGTAGTTGGCCTGGATGAGTGCTTCCATTGTCACAGGAAAGGGCACTGGAAGAAGGATTGCAAGGCGTGGAACGCCAAGAACCAGGAACCGAAGCAGACTGTGGCTTCGACTTCAGGTGTGTTTGTAATTGAGAATTGTCTGTCGATCAACTCTACTTCCTGGGTATTGGATACCGGGTCAGGATCTCATATTTGCAATTCATTGCAGGCACTGAGAAACCGTAGAGTGCTGAAGGAAGGTGATATGATCCTCAGGGTTGCTAACGGAGCTAGCGTGGGAGCTGCGTCCGTCGGGGATTATCACCTAGGATTGACGAGTGGACACATTTTGGTTTTACATAACTGTTATTTTGTACCCAGCTTAACGTGTTATATCATATCAGTTTCCTTGTTATCGAATAAAGGTTATGATTTCACGTTTGTAAGAGATGTTGTCAACATCCACCTTAATCATGGTTTGATTGGGTCCGGTACTCTAAATAACGGCATATATATGTTAAACCAACTCCAAATTTTCAATGTCCAGAACACACTAAAAAGAAAGTCTCCAGATTTAAATAAAGCTTTCTTATGGCATTGTAGACTGGGTCACATCAATGAGAGAAGGTTGACTAAGTTGCATAGAGAAGGATATTTGGACACGTTCGAATATCAAACTTATGACACTTGTCAATCTTGTCTCAAAGGAAAGATGACAAAGACTCCATTCACTGGACAAGGAGTAAGAGCGAGCGAGCTCTTAGGACTCATACACAGTGATGTATGCGGTCCAATGTCTACACATGCGAGAGGTGGTTTTTCCTATTTCATTACTTTCACGGATGATTACTCAAGATACGGATTCATTTACCTGATGAAACATAAATCCGAGGCTTTTGAGAAATTCCAAGAGTATAAGAATGAAGTAGAAAACCAAACCGGCAAAAGTATAAAAACACTGAGATCTGATCGAGGTGGAGAATACTTAAGTGCCGAGTTCCTAGGTTACCTAAAAGAGAAAGGAATTCTCTCTCAGCTTACTCCTCCATACACTCCACAGCATAACGGTGTATCGGAGAGACGGAATCGAACCCTATTGGATATGGTACGATCCATGATGAGTAATGCTGAGTTACCGCGATCTTTCTGGGGTTATGCGCTAGAATCAGCGGCATATCTTCTGAACAGAGCTCCTACCAAGACTGTGCCTACCACTCCATATCAGATGTGGACTGGGAAGAAACCCCATCTTCAGCATATGAAGATTTGGGGATGTCCAGCTTTTATTAAAAAGCAGCATGTGGACAAGCTCGAGGCACGATCAGTAAAATGTATGTTTGTGGGATATCCAAAGAACTCCAAGGGATATTATTTCTATTACGCAGAGGAACAAAAGGTTTTTGTTTCTCGTAATGCCCATTTTCTGGAAAATCAGTTTTTAGAAAAGGAAATAAGTGGGAGCGAAATAGAACTGGAAGAAATTCCAGAACCACAAACTACTACTGAAAGTTTGGTAGAACCAGAGGTTCAAGAAGAACAGAACATTCCCGCACCCCTCCGCAGGAGTAGTAGGCCGTCTCGTCCGCCTGAGAGATACTACGGTTTTCTCATAGACGGGGATAGAGAGGATTGCATCATAGATGATGATGAACCTACTGACTTCCAGCAGGCCATCCAGAGCGGCGACTCGGTACGATGGCTAGATGCAATGCGGACCGAAATGGAGTCCATGTACACCAACAAAGTATGGACTTTGGACTTTGCTCCAGATGGGGTAAAACCCATAGGATGCAAATGGATCTTCAAGAAAAAGATTGGTGTAGATGGACAGGTGGAAACCTATAAGGCTAGACTTGTTGCAAAGGGTTTTCGTCAAAGACCTGGTTTGGACTATGACGAAACTTTTTCTCCAGTGGCTATGCTCAAATCCATTCGGGTCCTTCTTGCTATTGCTGCCTTCCATGATTATGAAATCTGGCAGATGGATGTAAAGACGGCTTTTCTGAATGGAAATTTAGAAGAGAGCGTCTATATGGATCAGCCAGAGGGTTTCAATCAGAGTGGAAGCAGCGGGAAAGTATGCAAGCTGCTTAAGTCTATTTATGGACTAAAGCAGGCATCGCGGAGTTGGAACATCTGTTTTGATGAGACAGTCAAAGAATATGACTTTATCAAAAATCCAGATGAACCGTGCATATATAGTAAAGTTGTGGCCAGAAGTGTCGTATTCCTCGTCTTGTACGTGGATGACATTCTATTGATAGGAAATGACATTCCTATGCTACAATCTGTCAAAGGATTCTTGTCACACAGGTTCTCCATGAAAGACCTGGGTGATGCCTCTTACATTCTGGGGATCCGGATCTATCGTGATAGATCCAAGAGGATGTTGGGACTTTCGCAGTCCAGGTATATCGACACTATACTGAAAAGATTCAGTATGGAAGATTCTAAGCGCGGTAATCTACCGGCTTGTCACGGAATCACCCTCTCCAAAGAGATGTCTCCCAAGACTGATTTGGAAAGGGAACGCATGTCTATTATACCCTACGCTTCTGCGGTAGGCTCTATAATGTATGCGATGTTGTGTACCAGACCAGATGTAGCTTATGCACTGAGCGTGGTAAGCCGGTATCAGTCAGACCCAGGGGAGAAACACTGGATAGCAGTAAAGAACATTCTCAAGTACCTGAGGAGGACTAAGGAGATGTTCTTGGTTTACGGCGGAAAAGACCTCAGGTTAGAGGCCTTTGCTGATTCCGGCTTCCAGAGTGATAAGGACGATTCCAAGTCCATGTCGGGTTATGTCTTTACCCTCAATGGAGGGGCGGTGTGCTGGAAGAGCTCCAAGCAGGACACCGTTGCTGACTCGACGATGGAAGCGGAGTATATAGCTGCTTGCGATGCCGCAAAAGAAGCAGTCTGGATGAAGAAGTTCCTAACAGAACTTCAGGTGGTTCCTACCATAGTTGATCCAATACCTCTGTATTGCGACAACAACGGAGCTATAGCTTTAGCGAAGGAACCAAGGTCCCATCAGAAGTCCAGACACATCTTGAGGCGGTATCACCTGATCAGGGAGATCATTGATCGTCAGGAGATCGAGGTTCGGAGAGTTGCTTCAGAAGAGAACATTGCTGATCCATTCACGAAGGCCCTTCCTCAGATTCAGTTCGAGAGGCTACTCGAGATCATTGGTCTACGATATGCCAGTACATGGCCCTAGTGCAAGTGGGAGATTGTTAGTGTTTATGCCCTAGAAGGCCATTACTGTATCATACTAGCTTGTATATTACTTAATGGAAGCTTGGGATATTCACATGTATATAACAGTCTTGCTAAACATGGTAGTATGCTACTTGGTTTTTCTATCTTAATATGTGAGTATACGTATTGATAGAGCTCTTAGGATCTTGCTTGTCTACCAGCGTTGTGATGGCAGTCACACTAGTGGGGGCTGGGTAGTCTACAAGCACATCCTTATTCAGGTCCCTGGTCGTTGGATTATCGAGACAGAGCATCGATACTCCGGAGTAGACTGGTGTGTACGCTTCTCATCCCAGTTGGGGAGATGGTCTGTCCCACAGCCGTCAGTAGGTCGTACTGGAGATAGTATACAGGTGCTCGTTAGGTTACGGGTACACCGGACAGGACTCACAGGGAACTGTTGGTTGGTTTGATACCAGTCGTCAGTGAACAGTTCCCAGGTGACATGAGTACAGCGTAGTCCGCAGACTTGACACTGCTACTTCGCCTCGAGTGTGTCCCACTGTTCTTAGATTGCTACCCTACCACGGCTCAAAGGAGTCGTGCAAACAGGTAGCAGTTGGGTGCAGTCCCGAGCACTTGGAGGCAGTGGCGGTTAGACAGGATTCGTCCCTCCCGGTATTGGGAGTAGATATCGTGCTGTGTCAGAGAGCCATTACGCAAAGTCCCTGGCCAGGGCAAGCGAGATTTGCTGGTAGGTTCCAGCAGTTTCTCAGGGTGTAATGGGCTTCACTCCGACACGACTTATACCGCTATTAGGGGACTGACGCTTGCCGCCCCCCTAGGCCCGATATGCGATAGTCATGGACGAACGGACCGGACTGTATGGAGATTGTCACATCAGACTCAGTAGGAGTTCGGATGGGTTTACTCATCGGCCTTCTTATCGACAACTACCTGGGGACCGTTACGTACAGCTAGTGCCGCTTGCGGTCTGTGGTTAAACCCACTGCCAGCGTAGTAGTCGAGTCTCTAGAGTCCCACACAGAGAGTTTCCTACTCCAGGCGAAACGATATAGAGGTTGCATGGTTTTGCGACAAAGGGTTCGGAAGCATACGTGCGTTTACGCGCGTACGACTTTCGGACAGTTTTTACCAGTCGGCTTTGGTTTAAGCCAGTTACTGGTATCCGGTTATTAGATTTTTACAGTCTAAAGTTTTTCCGTATTTTTATGGATCGGAGGGGCGTTCTCGTAATTACTCGAGAAGCTTCTAGAAGATGTGACTAAGGAGGTTTCTTTTGGATAAGAGAGTGAGTCATGGTGGTGATTCATTCATTTCATTAATGCACATTTATTGCTTAATGACTCATGCTAATGAATCACCACTAGATATTTCATGAAGCATGCTTATTCATTTCTTTTTATTCATTATTGAAAAATAAGAATGCTTCATAATATTATGATACACTCTCTCTCTTCTCTCATTATCTTATCTCACATTCTCTCTCCTCAAGCTCTCATCTTCAAACCCTAATCCTTAATCCTCATGTGTTGAGATCAAAGGATTAGTTAGACTAAACAATTCATAACCTTCACTCTATATCATCCTCTCATCTTTGATTAGCAATCAAAGTTGATTAGTTACCTCAAGTTAGAGGTTTAGCTTGGTGTTTTGCTCTCGGGTGGATCGTCTACTACCTAGAGAAGGTCGAGGAGAACAAAGGAGGACGTAAAGAAGAAGGACCGGTTTCATTAGGTATAATCCCTAATCACTTGTGAAAAGAAACTCATAGAATACGGTTATTTATAGTTTAGCTTCGATTCAAGCGGTTAGTCGATGTTCGTTGTTTAAACTTAATCGTTTTTGTAAAATCCGCCTCCCCACAAGTACTGGGGTGTACTACATCGACTTACAGTGGTATCAGAGCCTCGCTAAACACTAAATAACTTAATCGCAAATTTGTACGAATTTCGAACGGAAAAACGAAACCGGAAAACCCTAAAAAATACTAGTTTCTGTCGAATTTAAAACGATGTCAGAAAATTTTTCAGGTGTGTTCAGAGAGCTAGAAAGGAGTCCAGGAGAACACCCAAGAAATTCGAGCCCATGAATCGGTAACTCGGCCGCGGAAGCGCGGCGGATCGGTGGGATCCGCCGCCCTTCCGCGGCGCTTTGGCCGAGTCATGGACTCGTCTTTCTTGTGTGGGTCCCCTGTGACATTTGGGGTTTTCTGGAATATTTAATTATTGCTCAGGTTACTGTTTAACAGAGCAGATTTTGGAGCAATATTGATATTGTTTATTCGATCGAAATGTACAGTATTTGCGTATTGGATTATATCTGTGATTGTTTAATGTGTTCGTAAACCTCCCCCAACTGCTAGTATGTCGGTTGGCAGGGGGTTGCACATTTCTGAAATGGTTATATCTGTTTGTGCATATAAACTGTATTGGACTGTTGTGGTGTATAGCCGGGGTTAGCAATGGGTTATTGATTAATTCATTTGTTGTAAATGTAATTTGTTGTAATATTATTTTCGCGGGGCACTTCCAGGTTGCGGTTGTAGCCACCGTTGTATTATTTCTTTTTACTGTTTTTGCTCCTAGGACTGACCCAAGGTGGGGTACACAGACTGCCGGGTGGGTAGTTTGCCGTACTCGTAGGGGTCGAGGGTGGGGTAAACGGCTATTCATCACAACTGTGTAATCTGTCTTTTCTTGCAGGCTCAAAAGAAATACAGATTGCTTGCAAATCCAATATTGTTTATCTGTGTTCTGGAATGAATATCATTGCGTCAGACGAATGTAAAATATCTATATTTATTATAGCTATTTAGACGTCACTTATGTTTTACACCCGCGCTAGCCCAGCCCCCGCTCTGTCGTTAGTTAAGTAACCTAACGGGTGATGACGGGACCCCGTGGCGAATGCGGGTGGCATAAGAGGACGTTATATTTTCGTTGTTTTCTGCAATGATAGGTTAATGATGGGACGCATTATCTATAATGCAAAGTAAAACAAACCAAAGTTTAAATCGTTGGAACAATTTAAAAGAAACCACTCGGTTATTTTTTAAAACAGATATTTTTAAATACGGAGCTTTAACCACTCCTTTTAAAAGCTATCAGGTTCCTTCGGTTATATCAAGTTCACTACGTTTACGGTTTCGCCAAAACCAGTCGTAGCCCTCCGTCATTTCATTTGGGTATTCAGTAGTATTCAAGCTATGCATTTTGGCCAAAGTCAAGGCATAGTGTTTGGTAGCTACTGGGTTTTCATTTGTTGCATAAGATAGATGAGTTGGTTTGGGACAGTCGTATTACCATTTGACCAAAGTCAGGGGTATATACGGATGGGTTCAAATTGACAAGATAATGACGGGTAGAACTTGACATGTGACTTATGACATTTTGACCAAAGCCAAGGTCATAAGAGCATGGGGCAAAAACCTTATATCGGGAATTTCTAAAGAAACTGAAATTTGCAAAGAGATGCATACCATTTGGAGTTTGATGAATGTTGGTAGGATTCCTTCAACATTATCATACGATGATATTTGGATCCCGATCCTACTGTGAGTATATGCTACTTATCAGGATATTCGTCGCTTAACGATCAATGCTATAAACCTAGTAGGTGTCCAGAAAAGTGTCAGCGGGGTTACGCCCCCAGAGAAAAGAGGTTATTTAATTAAGGAACTTCGCGAAAGCGTTGGAAAACCTCCCTCGAAGTATCGACACCGGCCTGGCTGAACGGTTAAGCAAGTATTGTACGGTGAGAATAGTCTTGGCTAATTCTTCTTTTATGGTTTGAGGAAGGATTCGAGAAACAGTGGGAGCCATCCAGTTTAGATAAACTAAAAACCATTCTAAACTTGCAAGAGCATCATGCTAAAGAGTTTTCTTCTCTCTCTCCTAATTGCAGCGACCCTGAAAATGACTGGACTTAAGTTACTTTTAGAGAAAAATATACTGACGGGGCCAAACTATAAAGATTGGCTGCGGAATGTCAAGATGGCTTTGACCTATGACAAACTGGGGTACGTCCTCACCGCTACAGCACCTGCTGTCCTTGGTCCCAAATCCAGCAATGCGGATAAGGAAATCCGCAAAACCTGGGATTTAGATTGCGCGAGAGCCAAGTGCATCGTGCTTGCCTCGATGAACAATGAACATCAGAGGAGGCACGAGGATATGTCTCTAGATGGCATATTTCTCCATACAAAGGAACTTTATGGAGAGCAATCTCGTATAGCAAGATACGAGACCTCTAAGAAATTATTTCGAGCGAGGTTGGCTGTCGGGTCATCAGTAGGTGAACATGTCCTACAGATGATCGGCTATATTGAAGAGCTCGCAGACCTTGGGACGACTTTGGATAATGAGCTCTATACAGACCTTGTTCTCCAGTCCCTTCCTCCCACCTACGCCCAGTTTATCCTCAACTTCAATCTTCAAGGAAAAGAAGTTGAACTTGCGGAACTCCTGAACATGTTAAGGAGTGCAGAGGGCACCTTGCAGAAGGCAAGGGAAACACCCGCTATGTTTGTTGGCGGTTCATCTTCTTCCGGGTCCAAGGCTAGGGCCAAAGGAAGGAAGAAGAAGGCCGCACCCAGACCTAGAGGAGGTGTTAGTAAGGTGGGAAAGAAGGGAAAGAAAAAGTTTACAGCACCGGTAGTTGGCCTGGATGAGTGCTTCCATTGTCACAGGAAAGGGCACTGGAAGAAGGATTGCAAGGCGTGGAACGCCAAGAACCAGGAACCGAAGCAGACTGTGGCTTCGACTTCAGGTGTGTTTGTAATTGAGAATTGTCTGTCGATCAACTCTACTTCCTGGGTATTGGATACCGGGTCAGGATCTCATATTTGCAATTCATTGCAGGCACTGAGAAACCGTAGAGTGCTGAAGGAAGGTGATATGATCCTCAGGGTTGCTAACGGAGCTAGCGTGGGAGCTGCGTCCGTCGGGGATTATCACCTAGGATTGACGAGTGGACACATTTTGGTTTTACATAACTGTTATTTTGTACCCAGCTTAACGTGTAATATCATATCAGTTTCCTTGTTATCGAATAAAGGTTATGATTTCACGTTTGTAAGAGATGTTGTCAACATCCACCTTAATCATGGTTTGATTGGGTCCGGTACTCTAAATAACGGCATATATGTGTTAAACCAACTCCAAATTTTCAATGTCCAGAACACACTAAAAAGAAAGTCTCCAGATTTAAATAAAGCTTTCTTATGGCATTGTAGACTGGGTCACATCAATGAGAGAAGGTTGACTAAGTTGCATAGAGAAGGATATTTGGACACGTTCGAATATCAAACTTATGACACTTGTCAATCTTGTCTCAAAGGAAAGATGACAAAGACTCCATTCACTGGACAAGGAGTAAGAGCGAGCGAGCTCTTAGGACTCATACACAGTGATGTATGCGGTCCAATGTCTACACATGCGAGAGGTGGTTTTTCCTATTTCATTACTTTCACGGATGATTACTCAAGATACGGATTCATTTATCTGATGAAACATAAATCCGAGGCTTTTGAGAAATTCCAAGAGTATAAGAATGAAGTAGAAAACCAAACCGGCAAAAGTATAAAAACACTTAGATCTGATCGAGGTGGAGAATACTTAAGTGCCGAGTTCCTAGGTTACCTAAAAGAGAAAGGAATTCTCTCTCAGCTTACTCCTCCATACACTCCACAGCATAACGGTGTATCGGAGAGACGGAATCGAACCCTATTGGATATGGTACGATCCATGATGAGTAATGCTGAGTTACCGCGATCTTTCTGGGGTTATGCGCTAGAATCAGCGGCATATCTTCTGAACAGAGCTCCTACCAAGACTGTGCCTACCACTCCATATCAGATGTGGACTGGGAAGAAACCCCATCTTCAGCATATGAAGATTTGGGGATGTCCAGCTTTTATTAAAAAGCAGCATGTGGACAAGCTCGAGGCACGATCAGTAAAATGTATGTTTGTGGGATATCCAAAGAACTCCAAGGGATATTATTTCTATTACGCAGAGGAACAAAAGGTTTTTGTTTCTCGTAATGCCCATTTTCTGGAAAATCAGTTTTTAGAAAAGGAAATAAGTGGGAGCGAAATAGAACTGGAAGAAATTCCAGAACCACAAACTACTACTGAAAGTTTGGTAGAACCAGAGGTTCAAGAAGAACAGAACATTCCCGCACCCCTCCGCAGGAGTAGTAGGCCGTCTCGTCCGCCTGAGAGATACTACGGTTTTCTCATAGACGGGGATAGAGAGGATTGCATCATAGATGATGATGAACCTACTGACTTCCAGCAGGCCATCCAGAGCGGCGACTCGGTACGATGGCTAGATGCAATGCGGACCGAAATGGAGTCCATGTACACCAACAAAGTATGGACTTTGGACTTTGCTCCAGATGGGGTAAAACCCATAGGATGCAAATGGATCTTCAAGAAAAAGATTGGTGTAGATGGACAGGTGGAAACCTATAAGGCTAGACTTGTTGCAAAGGGTTTTCGTCAAAGACCTGGTTTGGACTATGACGAAACTTTTTCTCCAGTGGCTATGCTCAAATCCATTCGGGTCCTTCTTGCTATTGCTGCCTTCCATGATTATGAAATCTGGCAGATGGACGTAAAGACGGCTTTTCTGAATGGAAATTTAGAAGAGAGCGTCTATATGGATCAGCCAGAGGGTTTCAATCAGAGTGGAAGCAGCGGGAAAGTATGCAAGCTGCTTAAGTCTATTTATAGACTAAAGCAGGCATCGCGGAGTTGGAACATCTGTTTTGATGAGACAGTCAAAGAATATGACTTTATCAAAAATCCAGATGAACCGTGCATATATAGTAAAGTTGTGGCCAGAAGTGTCGTATTCCTCGTCTTGTACGTGGATGACATTCTATTGATAGGAAATGACATTCCTATGCTACAATCTGTCAAAGGATTCTTGTCACACAGGTTCTCCATGAAAGACCTGGGTGATGCCTCTTACATTCTGGGGATCCGGATCTATCGTGATAGATCCAAGAGGATGTTGGGACTTTCGCAGTCCAGGTATATCGACACTATACTGAAAAGATTCAGTATGGAAGATTCTAAGCGCGGTAATCTACCGGCTTGTCACGGAATCACCCTCTCCAAAGAGATGTCTCCCAAGACTGATTTGGAAAGGGAACGCATGTCTATTATACCCTACGCTTCTGCGGTAGGCTCTATAATGTATGCGATGTTGTGTACCAGACCAGATGTAGCTTATGCACTGAGCGTGGTAAGCCGGTATCAGTCAGACCCAGGGGAGAAACACTGGATAGCAGTAAAGAACATTCTCAAGTACCTGAGGAGGACTAAGGAGATGTTCTTGGTTTACGGCGGAAAAGACCTCAGGTTAGAGGCCTTTGCTGATTCCGGCTTCCAGAGTGATAAGGACGATTCCAAGTCCATGTCGGGTTATGTCTTTACCCTCAATGGAGGGGCGGTGTGCTGGAAGAGCTCCAAGCAGGACACCGTTGCTGACTCGACGATGGAAGCGGAGTATATAGCTGCTTGCGATGCCGCAAAAGAAGCAGTCTGGATGAAGAAGTTCCTAACAGAACTTCAGGTGGTTCCTACCATAGTTGATCCAATACCTCTGTATTGCGACAACAACGGAGCTATAGCTTTAGCGAAGGAACCAAGGTCCCATCAGAAGTCCAGACACATCTTGAGGCGGTATCACCTGATCAGGGAGATCATTGATCGTCAGGAGATCGAGGTTCGGAGAGTTGCTTCAGAAGAGAACATTGCTGATCCATTCACGAAGGCCCTTCCTCAGATTCAGTTCGAGAGGCTACTCGAGATCATTGGTCTACGATATGCCAGTACATGGCCCTAGTGCAAGTGGGAGATTGTTAGTGTTTATGCCCTAGAAGGCCATTACTGTATCATACTAGCTTGTATATTACTTAATGGAAGCTTGGGATATTCACATGTATATAACAGTCTTGCTAAACATGGTAGTATGCTACTTGGTTTTTCTATCTTAATATGTGAGTATACGTATTGATAGAGCTCTTAGGATCTTGCTTGTCTACCAGCGTTGTGATGGCAGTCACACTAGTGGGGGCTGGGTAGTCTACAAGCACATCCTTATTCAGGTCCCTGGTCGTTGGATTATCGAGACAGAGCATCGATACTCCGGAGTAGACTGGTGTGTACGCTTCTCATCCCAGTTGGGGAGATGGTCTGTCCCACAGCCGTCAGTACGTCGTACTGGAGATAGTATACAGGTGCTCGTTAGGTTACGGGTACACCGGACAGGACTCACAGGGAACTGTTGGTTGGTTTGATACCAGTCGTCAGTGAACAGTTCCCAGGTGACATGAGTACAGCGTAGTCCGCAGACTTGACACTGCTACTTCGCCTCGAGTGTGTCCCACTGTTCTTAGATTGCTACCCTACCACGGCTCAAAGGAGTCGTGCAAACAGGTAGCAGTTGGGTGCAGTCCCGAGCACTTGGAGGCAGTGGCGGTTAGACAGGATTCGTCCCTCCCGGTATTGGGAGTAGATATCGTGCTGTGTCAGAGAGCCATTACGCAAAGTCCCTGGCCAGGGCAAGCGAGATTTGCTGGTAGGTTCCAGCAGTTTCTCAGGGTGTAATGGGCTTCACTCCGACACGACTTATACCGCTATTAGGGGACTGACGCTTGCCGCCCCCTAGGCCCGATATGCGATAGTCATGGACGAACGGACCGGACTGTATGGAGATTGTCACATCAGACTCAGTAGGAGTTCGGATGGGTTTACTCATCGGCCTTCTTATCGACAACTACCTGGGGACCGTTACGTACAGCTAGTGCCGCTTGCGGTCTGTGGTTAAACCCACTGCCAGCGTAGTAGTCGAGTCTCTAGAGTCCCACACAGAGAGTTTCCTACTCCAGGCGAAACGATATAGAGGTTGCATGGTTTTGCGACAAAGGGTTCGGACGCATACGTGCGTTTACGCGCGTACGACTTTCGGACAGTTTTTACCAGTCGGCTTTGGTTTAAGCCAGTTACTGGTATCCGGTTATTGGATTTTTACAGTCTAAAGTTTTTCCGTATTTTTACGGATCGGAGGGGCGTTCTCGTAATTACTCGAGAAGCTTCTAGAAGATGTGACTAAGGAGGTTTCTTTTGGATAAGAGAGTGAGTCATGGTGGTGATTCATTCATTTCATTAATGCACATTTATTGCTTAATGACTCATGCTAATGAATCACCACTAGATATTTCATGAAGCATGCTTATTCATTTCTTTTTATTCATTATTGAAAAATAAGAATGCTTCATAATATTATGATACACTCTCTCTCTTCTCTCATTATCTTATCTCACATTCTCTCTCCTCAAGCTCTCATCTTCAAACCCTAATCCTTAATCCTCATGTGTTGAGATCAAAGGATTAGTTAGACTAAACAATCCATAACCTTCACTCTATATCATCCTCTCATCTTTGATTAGCAATCAAAGTTGATTAGTTACCTCAAGTTAGAGGTTTAGCTTGGTGTTTTGCTCTCGGGTGGATCGTCTACTACCTAGAGAAGGTCGAGGAGAACAAAGGAGGACGTAAAGAAGAAGGACCGGTTTCATTAGGTATAATCCCTAATCACTTGTGAAAAGAAACTCATAGAATACGGTTATTTATAGTTTAGCTTCGATTCAAGCGGTTAGTCGATGTTCGTTGTTTAAACTTAATCGTTTTTGTAAAATCCGCCTCCCCACAAGTACTGGGGTGTACTACATCGACTTACAGGTAGTCAATAGTATTCAAGCTGTGTTTGTTGGCCTTAGTCAAGGCACAGTGTTTGGTAGCTGTTGGGTGTTCATATGCTGCATAGATAGATGTGTTGGTTTGGGACAGTCGTATAGCCTTGTTGGCCCTAGTCAAGGGCTTGTACGGGTGGGTTGAAATCAACCTGGATAATGACGGGTAGAACTTGACATGTGACTTATGATTTGTTGGCCTTAGTCAAGGTCATAAGAGCATGGGGCAGAAATCACATCGGGAGTTTCAAAAGAACTGAAACTTGCCAGATATGCGCATACCTTCTGGAGTGTGATACCGTGAGCGGATTCCGTCACGTTGTCATGCGATGAGAGTTGGATCCCGATTCCCACTGATGAGTTAGTTTACTCCTCGGGTAACCCCGACTAATTCTTCTTTCAGGTTTGGAGGAGAATTTGAGGTACTGTGGGAGGATTCCAGATTAGATAAATCGGTTACCATTCTGATCTAGGTTAGAGTGCACGCTAAGTGTTTCTTTTCTCTCTCTCTTTGGCAGCGACCATTGACCCGACCCTATGACTATGACTCAGTGACCAAGTTGACCGAACCTTCTTAAACACTGGCTTATGGATTATCAGAATTGCAAACCTCATTGCCACTCCTACTTTTTCCCTTTTCTCCAGGACACCCCGTACTACTACGAACGTCCACTTCCATTGGACAAAACCATCGTATGGTTAGATACGAACTCGAAAGAATTTATTCGAGGATGGTTTCAGGTTCTGGAGAAAACGGATAGGATTATTCAGTTGTCTTTTCCTTTTACCCTCTCTCAGGTTACGAGTACTCCTTGGTTTAGGGGTAGTACACCTATTACGCAAATTGGATTGTCTTCTTCTAAACCTTAGGCTGGTGCCGACCGGTAGGGAATGAAGAAAACCAATTAGCATAACGATGGTGTGCAGAAGGTATTAAGTTAAGACAAAGCAAGGGATTAGTAAGAGGGCAAAGTAAATTGCGACTGATATTCACGACCAAACCAAGTATTCCTTCGCCAATCCTAAATCACCTTTGTATTTCTCCAGGACACTCCGTATCACTACGAAGATCCACAGTTTATTTGGATAATCCATCGTATGGTTATATACGAACTCGAAAGGAACTTGTTCCAGTTCAGGGATGGATCCTGGTTCAGGAGAAATAAGAATAAGGTTTATTCAGGTGTCTTTTATCTTCACCTTCTCTCATTGCGAGTGTTCCTGGGATTAGGACAGTACACCCGTTATGCTTATTGGATAGTCTTCTTCCAAACCATAGGCTGGTGCCGAACGGTAGGGAAGGAAGAAAACCATTTGGCCTAAAGGGGTGTACAGAAGGTAAAGACTAAAGGCATATGAAGGGATTTGGAGAGGTGGCAAAGAACTATACGGTTACAGTCGTGAATCTGGAAGAGGCATTACTAGGAATACCAGGATACCCCATCGAAACATTTCGATGTTTCAGTCTCACTGTGTACTGATTAAAGGAAAACTGATTTCCCGATTAGATACTTACTCCAGGGTATGTATTTACCAGGTTTGATTCTCACATCTGTATGGTTTTACAGATGATGAGTGGGAGTAGGTTATTGGAAATTGGGTGATCATCCTCATTATATCGGGATTCGTTGTAATCGGTGATATTTGAGGAAATCACCTGGGCTGTTTGCCTGTCGGCAAATATTTGGTTTTGAATATCCGCTTTTATGCACCAATTTCAAATTGATATATCTGTACGTCTATTTTCATAGAGTAAGATATACCTTTCTGAAATTATGTCTACGGCATTTACCTATATCAGTGGATGGTTAGGTAAGGAGCATTAAACAGCGGTGTAATTCTTCATAACCAAAGGTACAGTTTTTAACCTACGACACACAGTGAATGAGTTATCAGACTCAAGGGACTTATACAGAGTATTGTATGTTGTCCAGGGTCCATCAGGACAGAGGGGTTGGTCCTCGTACTATATTCGGTTTACTTATGACTTCTCTAGTTTTTAGACAAGTGTTTCGAGGAAACACAGGGTCCGAATTTTGAGAAGTTATAGGTATTTGAATAGAGTAGAGAACCAGGTATAGCAAGTATCGGGATTCTTCAAAGTGATCGAAGATGTAGATACTTGTCAATGGTATTCAGTTGATAGTAATGATTAAGAGATCTTGCTTCTCTTTCAGGTTACTCATAATTGGAAGCATTCCTAAGTTGAGTAACGCTGATCGGCCTCCTTCCATTTAGTTGATATGCACTGGGGACAGCTGCATGATTTGAATCTGGTTCAATTAAATCAGTGCCTCTGGTCCTATATGGGATATAGAACAGTTCGTATCTTAACGATGTTAAGGTACGGGGAGTTGTCCGGCTTATGATTAAAACCAGACACTGGACAACTCAAGGCACGTTTCTGTAATGGCTGTTTGTGGGTTGACCCAGGCTATGACGAGGGTTGACTTTCTACCATCTGGATGAACAATAGCAATATTGTTCTAGACTCGCCACAGTTTTATCAAAAATGGATTTTTTTCAGAAAACAGTAGTGGGAGTATGGTAGAACTGGAAGTGATTCCAGAACCACAAACGATTACTGAAGATTTGATAAGGAACCTAAAGATTCAATCTGGATTGACATTCCATTGACCACTCCGCAGATGAGGTGGGTAACTTCAGGCACCCGAGAGGTACTACGGTAGCCTCAATGACGGTGACAGGGAAGTTCTTGTTTACCCACATTTACCATTGCTGTTGTTCCAGGCTGCGAGACCCGGCAGGAGGATGAGTATAGCGTCGTTCTGAACTGGCTTCAGAAGTGTACGTGTATATGACTCTGCCAGAGGGTTGTCGTAGTCAGTGGGAGCAGCGGAAGCATTGGTGGACAGGTAGCTTATGTCTATTTATAGACTAAAGCAGATGTAGCGGAGATAGATCATCTATTTCTGACGTGACAGTCATGGGTTTGACTTCATCAGAATAGGGGATGGATCTGTTGAGAAGGTAGTAGGGTGTGATGTCATGGTATTTGGATGACATACACAGAATAGGAAAAGAAATTCCTACACTACAATCGGTTATACTTTGGTCGCCACACGGTGGTTTCTCCACAAAAGAAATGGATTTTATGTCAGACATACTGGTTACTAGATCTATGGTTTTAGATCTAGATTTGGGTGGTTTCCCAATCAGGGTACTTAGACAGCATTCTAAGAGTATTTAGAATGGACGACTCCTGGCACGGTAGTGTACCTGCAAGTGATGGAGTCACCCTCTCTAAAGGTGTCTTACAGACTAAAGTAGAGAGGGATGCGCATGATTGGCAGATCACTTGCTTAGGCAATTGAGTCAATCATGAGATGTCAAGTACCACACCAGATGTTGTTCTTGCAGTAGGTGCAATAAGTTGACATTAATCCAATCCTGGAGAAACAGTCGGAAGCAGTTTTAGAACATAAGTGAATGTTCTAGGGATATGATGACGACAGCCTCATTCGTGAGACAGTTATCATTCCAGGGTTCCAAGGTGACATGGACGACAAGGAGGTTGTCAGAGTTATAGTTTTCCCTCTGACGAGGGGCAGTATTTTGGACAGGTGGTCCAAGGCAATACTGAGGGAGGCATGGCGCAGGATACTGATTAACTTCAGTTGACGATACAGTCTAAGAAGTTTGGATTTGGAGTTCATTTATGAGCTATGTCCCATCAGACATCCAGACACATTCTAAGACAGGTATTGCTCATTTCGGGAGATGGGTTTCTCCGCGAACTTGAGATATAGAGAGACATAGAAAGAGACATCAAGACGGATCCACTCACTGAGGCTATTCCTCGAACGCAATAGTTTCGCAAACGAGCTTTGTGAGACTGACTAGTAGAGGAGTTGGGTGTTCGGTATCACACGGGCTGTGAGTATGCGACACGCAATAATTAGCCTTGAGTGCAAGTGGGAGATTGTTGGAGATAATGCCCTCAGAGTCAATTATTGGATCACAGGCACGTGATTGCGGTGATTGAGGGAGGACCTATCCCGGTAGGACAGTCTTACTCGAGATGATAGTATGCTATCTGGTTTACCTTTATCATCGTGTACTGCTTTAGGTGACCTGACAGTTCGCTATTACACGTTGATAGAGCCCCTAGGATTCTTGCTTGACCACCAGCAGTATGAGGGCGATCATATAAGTGGGAGCTGGGAGTCTATAAGCATATCCTTAAATGGTCCCTAGTCGTGTGAGTTTCGAGACAGGGCATCGATACTCCATAGTAGACTAGTGTATACAGTCGAGACCCCGACGAGGGGCGGTGGCCGGTCTCACAAGCCACTGGTGTCAGTTGGATCACCTAAGATGTATACAGGTGCTCATTGGGTTATGAGTACACCGGACAGGACTCGCCGGGAACATGCTAGTTGGTCATATACCAGACGTCAGATGGCAGTTCCCTGGTGACATGTGTGCAGGTTAGTTCATCGACCTGGGGATCGTCATTTGTCTCGTGTGAGTTCCCACTGTACTTTGATTACTACCCTACCACGGCTCAAAGGAGTCATGCAAACAGGTTTTAGTTGGGTACAGTCCCGAGCCACATGGAGGCAGTGAGCGCATCTTCAGGGGTTCGTCTCTCCCGGTATTGGGGGTGAGGTCGTGCTGTGTCTAGGAGAGCCATTACACGAAGCCCTCGGCCGAGGCAAGGAGATTTACTGGTAGGTATTCCAGTAGTATCTCAGGGTGTTCTGGGCTACACTCCGACACGACTTGTACCGCTTTTGGGGGTCTGACTTTTACCAACCCCCTAGGCCCGCCATGCGATGCTCATAGACGAACGGACCGGACTGTACGGATATTGTCACTGACAGGCTCAGTAGGGTTGTCAGGCTGAGTTCGCTCACAGACGTCCCTTTTAGTCAATACCTGGTAGCCCGTTACGTATTGGCTTATACCTCTGACGTGCTAGTGGTTAAATCCACAACCAAGGTGTTGACGAGTCTTTAGAGTCCCCCACATTCAGTTACTCAGCTTTCGGGCGAAAGGTTGTAGAGGCCGTATGGAGATATGGCAAGGTCCGATCAGATACGTGCGGTATTGCACGGATCAGGATCGGACAGTATGTACTATAGGCCGTATGGTTATATGGCAGGGTTCGATCAGATACGTGCGGTATTGCACGGATCAGGATCGAACAGATATTACTAGCCGGTTTTGGTATAAGCCGGATCCTAATATAGTACAGCGTAGACTTTGTCTCATTGCATTTGTATTTCGGTCGAAATACAGATGCGAGTGTGTATGCACTGTATCGGGGTTTTCCTGTAATTTATTACGGGACCAGTTTTCTGGAGTTGCCAGTTTGCTTTCCGTTTCGGCCGATTTCTATTGTTCCGGTCATTGGCCGAAGATTGGTGGAGGAGGGTTTATTTGCATTGTTGCAAATAAGCATTTTGTGGAGGGGGTCTTTGCATATGTGTGTATCATGATGGTTTTCATGATGAAGCCCCATCCATTGACCTTGCTTGACTTTTATCTTCATGATGGCATGACTTTTTGAGTCATCATGGTTGTTAATGATTTGTTGATGGAGTGTGGCTTTCCTAGTGATCATTTCTATTTGCATGATAGCTTCCTCTCTCTCTCTTACATGATATGAGTTTGGCTCCTATTATTTTTGCTCTCTCTCTCATTTTTCCTCACCCTCCCCTCACTTGTAGTGGCCGGCCCAAGCATGAGAGGGGGCTGTCCAAAATTTTGGGGGTGGGTATTTGGTCCATTTCATGCTCCCAAATATCCACAAATTCCATCTCCAAACTCCATAGTTCATCCCTCCACCAAAAGGCAATTACTACAACCCCAAAGTGAGATTTGAGTACTACACATTCTACAACGAATCTTGGACACGTCGAGTAGCCGGCTTCGTGCCCGAGTTGCCTCGGCATTGAGGTGGGAGCCCGTAAAAGAAGTAGGCGATGTGGTGCACTTCCGGCGACGAGGAGGAGACGGGACATTCCGCAGGAGATCGGGACGACGACGAGAAGACCGGAGGACTCGGATCTGTCGGTATACTTCTCTTCCCTATCTTGTTAGTAGCTTAGACTTGTTAATGGTTACGATCCGGATGTTTAGTGCGCGGTGGTGCCGGTTTGCTAAGTCCGCAAAATTAAAGTTTTTCACCGCTTCCGCATTCCGGCGTCGGATTGACGGCCGGGGCGCCGCCGTGCACTTACACTATCAGCCGTCTTTTAACATTTGGTTAAAGACGGATTTATCTTTTCTTCTGATGAGGTGAGTCGTGCTTCTA
Organism: Agapanthus africanus; assembly: GCA_030015575.1. NCBI lineage: Eukaryota > Viridiplantae > Streptophyta > Magnoliopsida > Asparagales > Amaryllidaceae > Agapanthus > Agapanthus africanus. Next base: position 435,785,830 of record JASDDO010000014.1, read on the forward strand.
GAAGGTTCTAGAATTTGGTGACTAGGTTTATTGGTGTTGTGTTCTAATTGGTTGCATTAAAGGTGTGATGAGGTGTATTAGTGATTCATGCTTTTGTTTTAATGCTTCTTGTTTTCTTAAAGATATTTTGAAGTGAGAAGCTTTTAGCTTATGGTCACCACTTGCTCCTACGGTCACCTCCCTCCATCATATAAAAGTGGTCGGCCTCCTCTCTCTCCTCACTTCTCACTTGATGTTTCATTTGCTAGAAAAGATTATGATAGCATTCGGGGTGTATGGAATTTTACAGTTCATTTCATTCCATCACCCGATTTCCACGGCAACTTCATTAACCGATCGTCCACGGATTTGGACGAAGTGAGACAAAGTCATCTACTCATTCTCTACATCATTCTTGGTCGTCTCTTTTAGCAAACTTGACGATCGAGTTGCCTCGAGTCAGGGGCGGGAGCCCGTTTAAAGAACCGATCATGTGGTGCCACCTCGACGAGGATATCGGAGATCGACGAGATTGGAGCAGCCGCAACGGAGCGTGGGATGATGGTTGAAGAACGAAGGACTCGGATCGTTCGGTACAATCTTTCTACACTCTTTACAGTTTGTTAGTTTAGCAATAATGGTAGATCCGGGTTAAAGTATACGATAGCGCCAGTTTAAAAGTTTTTGTTCCGCATTTGGCGTCTGTAGACTGCCGGGGCGCTAGCGTAGACTTACACTCCCTGATCAGGTGATACCGCCTTAAGATGTGTCTGGACTTCTGATGGGACCTTGGTTCCTTTGCTAAAGCTATAGCCCCGTTGTTGTCGCAATACAGAGGTATTGGATCAACAATGGACGGAACCACCTGAAGTTCAGTTAAGAACTTCCTTACCCAGACAGCTTCTTTTGCGGCATCTGCAGCAGCGATATATTCCGCTTCCATCGTCGAGTCAGCAACGGTTTCCTGTTTGGAACTCTTCCAACACACCGCCCCTCCATTGAGGGTAAAGACATAACCCGACATGGACTTGGAATCATCCTTGTCACTCTGGAAGCTGGAGTCAGCAAAGGCCTCGATCTGGAGGTCTTTTCCGCCATACACCAAGAACATCTCATTAGTCCTTCTCTGGTACTTGAGAATGTTCTTTACTGCTATCAAATGTTTCTCCCCAGGGTTAGACTGATACCGGCTTACCACACTCAGTGCATAAGCTACATCTGGTCTGGTACACAACATCGCATACATTATAGAGCCTACCGCAGAAGCGTAGGGTATAATAGACATGCGATCCCTTTCCAAATAAGTCTTGGGAGACATCTCTTTGGAGAGGATGATCCCGTGACAAGCCGGTAGATTACCGCGCTTGGAATCTTCCATACTGAATCTTTTCAGTATGGTGTCGATGTACCTGGACTGTGAAAGTCCTAATATCCTCTTGGATCTGTCACGATAGATCCGGATCCCCAGAATGTATGAAGCATCACCCAGTTCTTTCATGGAGAACCTGTGTGACAAGAACCCCTTGACAGATTGTAGCATAGGAATGTCATTTCCTATTAAGAGAATGTCATCCATGTATAAAACGAGGAATACTACAGTTCTCTCTACAAATCTACTATAGATGCATGGCTCATCTGGATTTTTGATAAAGCCAAATTCCTTGTCCGTCTCATCAAAACAGATGTTCCAACTCCGCGATGCCTGCTTTAGTCCATAGATAGACTTAAGCAACTTGCACACCTTTCCGCTGCTCCCACTCTGAATGAAACCCTCTGGCTGGTCCATATAAACACACTCCTCTAAATTTCCATTTAGAAAAGCGGTCTTTATGACCATCTGCCAAATCTCATAATCGTGGAAGGCAGTAATGGCAAGAAGGATCCGAATGGATTTCAGCATAGCTACTGGAGAAAAGGTCTCTTCATAGTCCAAACCAGGTCTTTGACGAAAACCCTTTGCAACCAGTCTAGCTTTATAGGTCTCAACCTGTCCATCTACACCAATCTTCCTTTTGAAGATCCACTTGCATCCTACGGGTTTTACCCCATCTGGAGCAACGTCCAACGTCCATACTTTGTTGGTGTACATGGAATCCATTTCGGTCCGCATTGCATCCAGCCATTTTACCGAGTCAACGCTCTGAATGGCCTGCTAGAAGCTAGTCGGCTCATCAGAATCTATGATGCAATCCTCTCTATCCCCGTCTATGAGAAAACCGTAGTATCTCTCGGGGGGATGAGACTGCCTACTACTCCTGCGGAGCGGCATAGGAATGTCATTTTCTTTTGAACCCTCTGGTTCCACTAAGCCTTCAGTAACAGTCTGTGGTTCTAGAATTTCTTCCAGTTCTATTTCGCTCCCACTTGTTTCCTTTTCTAAGAACTGGTGTTCTAGAAAATAGGCATTACGAGAAACAATGATCTTCTGTTCCCCTGCGTAATAGAAGAGATATCCCTTGGAGTTCTTTGGATATCCCACAAACTTGCACTCTACTGAGCGTGCCTCGAGCTTGTCCGCATGCTGCTTTTTGACAAAAGCTGGACTTCCCCATGTCTTAATGTGATTAAGATAGGGTCTCTTCCCACACCACATCTCATATGGTGTAGTAGGCACAGTCTTAGTTGGAACTCGGTTCAAAAGGTATGCAGCTGATTCTAGTGCATATCCCCAGAATGATCGCGGTAACTCAGCGTTACTCATCATGGACCGTACCATATCCAATATGGTTCGGTTCCGTCTCTCCGATACACCGTTATGTTGCGGAGTGTATGGAGGAGTAAGCTGAGAGAGAATTCCGTTCTCTTTTAAATAGTCCAGGAACTCGGCACTTAAGTATTCACCACCTCGATCCGATCTTAGAATCTTGATACTTTTGCCGGTTTGTTTTTCTACTTCATTCTTATATTCCTGGAATTTTCCAAAGGCTTCGGACTTATGTTTCATTAAGAAGACATAACCATACCTTGAAAAGTCATCCGTAAAGGTAATGAAGTAAGAATAACCGCTTCGCGCATGTGTAGACATTGGACCGCACACGTCGCTGTGTACGAGTCCCAAGAGCTCGCTCGCTCTTACTCCGTGTCCAGTGAACGGAGTCTTTGTCATCTTTCCTTTGAGACAAGATTGACAAGTGGCATATGATTGATATTCGAACGGATTCAAATATCCTTCTGTATGTAACTTCGTCAACCTTCTCTCATTGATGTGACCCAGTCTACAATGCCATAAGAAAGTCTGATTTATTTCTGGAGACTTTCTTTTGTGTGTATTCTGGACATTGAAAATCTGTGGTTGGTTTAGTACGTATATACCATTGCTTAATGTACCTGACCTAATCAGAACTTGATTAAGGTGAATGTTTACAACATTACTTACAAACGCAAATTCATAACCTTCTTTAGAAATCAAAGATACAGAAATGATATTACAAGTTGCGTTTGGTACAAAATAGCAATTACGCAAAACCAAAACATGTGCATCTGACATTCCCAGGTGATAGTCCCCCACGGCCTTAGCATCCATGCTAGCTCCGTTTGCAACTTTGAGGGTCATGTCACCTGCCTTCAAAACCCTACGGTTTCTCAACGCCTGCAAAGAATTACAGATATGAGATCCTGATCCGGTATCCAATACCCAGGAAGTAGAGTTTATTGACAGACAGTTTTCAATAACATACACACCTGAAGCTGAAGCTGAAGCCGCAACTTGCTTCAGTTCCTGTGTCCTGGCTTTCCAAGCCCTGCAATCTTTCTTCCAGTGACCACCCTTATGACAGAAAAAGCACTCTTCTTTCCCAATAAGCTTCCCCGCTATTTTTGTTGCTTTTGCTTTTACCTTCGTATCCACTTTACTAACACCGCTCCTTGGTTTGGCGGAGGCTTTCTTCTTCTTTCCATTGGCTTTCGCCTTGGACCTAGAAGATGAAGATCCTCCTACAAACAAAATGGATGTTTCCCTACCTTTCTGTAGGGTGCCCTCTGCACTCCTCAGCATGTTGAGGAGTTCTGAAAGTTCAACTTCTTTTTCTTGTAAGTTGAAGTTCAGGATAAACTGGGCGTAAGTGGAAGGAAGGGACTGGAGAATCAAGTCCGTATAGAGCTCGTTCTCTAACGTGGTCCCAAGTTCCGTGAGCTCCTCAATGAAGCCAATCATCTTAAGCACGTGTTCCTCTACCGATGATCCGATGGCCAACCTTGCCGAAAATAACTTCTTCGACACTTCGTATCTTGCGATACGAGATTGCTCTCCATATAGTTCTTTTGTATGGAGAAATATGGATTCGAGGTCCATATTCTCGTGCCTCCTCTGATGTTCGTTGTCCATAGAGGCAAGTACGAGGCACTTGGCCTTCGCGCTATCAATCTCCCAAGTCTTACGGATTTCCTTATCCACGACGCTGGAGGTGGGACTTGGGACAGGGGGAGCTTTGGTGGTAAGGAGATACCCCAACGTGTCATAAGTGATTGCCATTTTGACATTCCTGAGCCAATCTTTGTAGTTTGGCCCTGTCAGTATGTTTTTATCTAGAAGTAACTTAAGTCCGGTCATGTTGATTGGTCGCTGCAATTAGGAGAGAGAGAAGAAACACTCAGCATGATGCTCTTGCAAGTTTAGAGTGGTTTTTAGTTTGTCTAAACAGGATGGCTCCCACTGTCTCTCGAATCCCTCCTCAAACCAAAAAGGAAGAATTAGTCAGGATCAATCTCACGGTACAATACTTGCTTAACCGTTCGGCCAGGCTGGTGTTGGTACTTCGAGGGAGGTTTTCCAACGCTTTCGCGAAGTTCCTTAATTTAAGAACCTCTTTTCCCTGGGGGCGTAGCCCCGCTAACACCTTTCTAGACACCTACTTGGTTTATAGCATTGATCGTTAAGTGAGAAATTTCCCGAGGAGTAGCATATACTCACAGTAGGATCGGGATCCAAATATCATCGCGTGACGAAACTGAAGGAATCCTACCAGAATCATCACACTCCAAATGGTATGCAACACTAGCAAGTTTCAGTTCTTTTGAAACTCCCGATGTGGATTTTTGCCCCATGCTCTTATGACGTTGACTTTGGCCAAAATATCATAAGTCACATGTCAAGTTCTACCCGTCATTCTCCAGGTTAATTTGAGCCCATCCGCACATACCCTTGACTTTGGCCAAAATGGTAGTACGACTGTCCCAAACTAACACATCTATCTATGCTGCACATGAATACCCAATAGCTACCAATCACTATGCCTTGACTTTGGCCAACATACATAGCTTGAATACTATTGACCATCCATGTGAAACGACGGAGGGCTACGAATGATTTTGGCGAAACCGTAAACGTAGTGAACTTGATATAATCGATGGAACAAGATAGCTTTTAAAAGGAGTGGCTTAAGCTCCGCGTTTAAAAGTTATTTTGAAAAGAAACCGAGTGGTTTTTGAAAGTGTTCCAACGACTTTTACTTGGTTTATTTTTCTTTGCATTAGTTCTTTTAATGCGTATTTTTCTTGCATTAGTTCTTTTAATGCGTCCCATCATTTAATCCTACCATTGCAGAAAACAACCAAAATATGACGTACGCTTATGCCATTCGCATTCGCCACGGGGCCCCGTCATTACCCGTTAGGTTACTTAACTAACGACAGAGCGGGGGCTGGGCTAGCGCGGCTGCAAAACATAAGCAACGCCTAAATAATATCATATATAGATATATTGCAATGATAGCCATTTCAGATCACAGATGAACACATTGGATATACTAGGAATCCGCAATTCGTACGAGCCTGTAACGAAAAGCAGATTACACGGTCGCAGTGAATAGCCAATACCCTACCCAAGACCCCTATGGGTGCGGCAAACTACTCGCCAAGTACCCGAAGCGAAGCAACCTCCCTCAACTCCATGAGTAGGCCACTCAGCACTTCGGGATACCCGGTAGTTTGTGCACCCCCTCCATGGGTCTATCCTAGGAGCAAAAACAGTAAAAAGAAATTATACAATGACGGTTACAACCCCGACCCGGTTGTGCGGCCATACAAATAATTATTACATCAATTTACAAATTTACATGAATTGAAAGAAAAGAAAACTCTCGTCTCACAACCCCCGGCTATTCACCCGCGACAATCCAATAAATTCATATACACATTCCAATGTCATTACAGATCACAGATTTGTATAACCCCCACTAATCGACATATAGCGATTAGCAGACGTTCAAAACAAATATCACATCACAGAAATGAACCCGTCAGCTTAAGTCTTAAGAAACTCGATCAAAATACGGTTTTTAAAGCCTCAAAAACAAAATTTTCTTTCTGGAAAATCTGGGCTGAAAAAACATATACCAAAATTCCCAAAATACCCCACTGAACAAACTGCAATGAAGAAAATCCACAGAAGAGTTAAAGTGGCCGCGGAACCGCGGCAATAGCAAGCTATTGCCGCGTTTCCGCGGCGCTTTGATGAGATCACTTGATCGTTTTTCTTCAGTGCAATATAAAAACCCTGAGTCGATTTTTGAAGCATGATTTATTACTTTTACAGCACTCTGAAAATCGACAGCAAGTTTAAAATCCGGGTGTATTTCGCGAATTTTTCTCCGATCGAATATCTAGTTACTTTTCTAACATGTTAGATAGAGTTTAACTTGTCTCTGATACCACTGTAAGTCCATGCTACCCTTCCCCGGTACATACGGGGTTGCGGAATTGGTGAAAAACGATTTTCAAGAGGGTGGTAACATGGACTACCAATACGGATCTTCGTTAAACTACTAGCTAACAACCTAACAAGAGTTTACCTACTCGGTTAGGGGGCTATACCTTTCTTGAACTCCTTCGTCTTCGACTCCTCCCGGTGTACGGATCGGCCTCACCTCATCGTCTCTTTGCGTCGAAGATGGATCCACCCGAAAGCTTCTACCTTTGGCTTTTTCTTCGAACTTTGAAGAAACTAGATCACTTGGCTTGCTAGGCCTTGTGAATTAGAATGGGTAGAGGAATGTTTTGGTGTCTTTTTATCTCTAAGGCAATGAGTCTCAACACATGAGAATGGTTTGCCTTGAGGTAGAGAGAGCAAGAGGAAGAGGGAGAGCTTGAGAATGAGAGAGCTCAAGAGAGAGAAAGCAAATGATAGAATGAACCATACTCTTCTCATTCTCACCTCTCATAATCCAAAAGCCATCATCACAAAAATAGTAATCAAGTATTGTGTAAATGGTTTAAGTCAAAATGGCTATATCATTTCATGCACTCATTTTGCATATATAAACAAGCAATTAAAAGTCTTTGCCATGGAATGATAGCCATTGTCATGATGATGGTCAACTAGTCCAACCTAGTCAACCGGTCAACAAAGTCAACAAGTCAACAATGTCAACCCCTCAACAACCATGTCACTATAATACTTAATTAATATTAATGTTAATCATATATCTTATTCTCATTAGGGGTAAGCAAAAGTCAATGGTCAACAGTCAACAGTCAACAACCCCAATGAGAATACTCTGCCTCTGACTCTCTGTCAACTGTGCATACACACCCGCATCCGCGTTCCGAGGAACACGAATACATATGAGATAAAACCAACCCTAAAACGTACACTAGGATCTGGCTTAAACCAAAGCCCGCTAGTGTTAACTGTCCGGATACTGTACGTGCACAAGTGCACGGATGTGACCGAACCCTGTCGCAAAACCATGCGACCTGTCGCAAAACCATGCGACCTCTACTCTTTTGCCTAAAGGCGAATATCTTTCTGTGTGGGACTCTAAAGACTCGACACTACGCAGACAGTTGGTTTAACCACAGACCGCAAGCGACACTAGCTGTGCGTAACGGTCCCCAGGTAGATGCCGACAAGAAGACTGACGAGGTGAAACCCATCTGAACTCCTACTGAGTCTGACTGTGACAATCTCCATACAGTCCGGTCTGTTCGTCTGATACATCGCATGGCGGGTTTAGGGGCGGTAAACGTCAGTCCCCCAATAGCAGTACAAGTCGTGTCGGAGTGAAGCCCAGAACACCCTGAGATAACACTGGAAACCTACCAGTATATCTCGCTTGCCCTGACCAGGGACTACTCGTGTAATGGCTCTCCTAGACACAGCGCGATGTCAACCCCCAATACCAGGAGAGACGAATCCTGTCTAACCGTCACTGCCTCCAAGTGCTTCGGGACTGCACCCAAAAACTACCTGTTTGCACGACTCCTTTGAGCCGTGGTAGGGTAGTAATCAAAGTGCAGTAGGAACACACTCGAGGCGAAGTGACAGTGTCAAGTCAGCGGACTAAGCTGTACTTATGTCACCTGGGAACTGATAACTGACGATAGGTATAGTACCAACCAACAGTTCCCGAAGAGTCCTGTCCAGTGTACTCGTAACCCAACGAGCACCCGCATACTATCTCCAGTACGACGTACTGATGGCTGTGGGACAGACCATCTCCCACACTGGGATGAGAAGCGCATACGCTAGTCTACTCCGGAGTATCGATGCCCTGTCTCGATAGTCCTGCGACTAGGGACCTGCATAAGGATGTGCTTATAGATTACCTAGCCCCCACTAGTGTGACTGCCATCACAACGCTTGTAATCAAGCAAAGATCCTAAGGGCTCCACTAATGTGTATAGGTGATATACTAAAATAAACACATGTACACATTGAAGTAGAAACAAACCAAGTAGCATACTACTATATTGAGCAAGATTGTTTATACAACTGTGAATATCCCAAGCTTCCATTAAGTAATATACAAGCTAGTATGATACAGTAATGGCCTCTAGGGCATATACACTAACATTTTGTACTTCATTACATTCACTGATTATCTCTCAAGATCCGGACATATGTTCTTGTTGAAACACAAGTCTGGAACTTTTGAGATATTCACAGAATATAAGTTAGAAGTAGAGAACCAAAAACGGGTATAAGTATTATGTTCTTTGATGAGATCAAGGAGGAGAATACTTGAGCACGGAATTCCTGGACTATTCTAAAGGAGAATGAGATTCTCTCTCAGCATTACTCCTCCGAATACACCACAGCACCTCGGTGTATCGGGGCGGAGCAATCACACCCTATGAGATATGGTGAGCTCTATGATGAGTACTACTGAGTTTCCTATTTCCTTTTGGGAGGTATGCACTTGTGAAGCTGCATACCTATTGAATAGGGTTCCAATCAAATCAGTTGCCTACCACTTCATATGTGATATGGAATGGGAAGAGCCCATATCTTAGGTTTGTTAAGATTTGGGGTTGTCCGGCCTATGTCTAAAAGCATAATCCGGACAAACTCGAGGCAAAGTCAGATCTGTGGAAGTTTGTTGGATATCCCAAGCATACGCAAGGGAATATCTTCTACCTAACCGAAGAACAAAAGATGTTTTGTTTCTCAACATGCCACCTTTGTGAAAGGGAATTTCTTGTCGAAAAATTAGTGGTCATGAGGTAGAACTGGAAGGAGTTCCTGCTATACAAACTGCAGCTGATGATTTGGTAAAACCAAAGGATTCAATAGTAACCAACGAACCTCAGCTTCTTCGCCGATCTAGTAGGGTTCCTCACCCACCTGAGAGATACTTCGGTTTCTCTATGACAGTGGGAGCGAGGATTGCATCATGAGATGATGACCCAACTAGTTTCGGGCTGGCCATCAGGAGTGGGACTCTGTAAGAATGGCTGGATGCTTATCGACCTGAGATGGAATCCTTATACACCAACAAAGTATGGACTTTGGTTGCTTTATCTGAAGGGTTAAATCCCCATCAGGAGCAAGTATATCTTGAGAAGATTACTTGGTGTACATGGAAAAGTTGAGACTTTCAAAGCTATGCTTAAGTCCATCCAGATCCTACTTGCCACGGCTATATACCATGACTACAATATCTGGTGGTTGGGTGTCATGACTGCTTTTCTAAATGATGTTTTAGAAGAGAGCATCTATAAGTACACAGCCAGAGGGCTTCGTAGACAGTGGGAGCAGCAGAAACGTGTGCAAGATGTTTTATATGATAAAACAGGCATCGCGGAGTTGGAACATCTATTTTGATGTGATAGTCAAAGAGTTTGACTTCATCAAAATGGTAGATGAACCATGTATATACAAAAAGGTAGTAGAAAGTATGGTGATGATCCTCGTAGAGTACGTGGATGGCATACTCTTGATAGGGAAGGAGTTTCCTATGCTACGCTCGGTCAATCTCCTCTTATCACAATGATTCTCCATATAGGATCAAGGTGATACCTCCTAAATCCTAGGTTTTATATCTATGAGATAGATCTAAATGGATGTTAGGATTCTCACTAGTTGTAGTGAGATGGTATCAATCGATCCTGGGGAGAATCGCTGGAAAGGTTCCAGGGTGATAAGGATGACTGAATGTCAGTCGCAGGCATTGTCTTTACCCTCGGTAGAGGGACGGTATGTTGGAAGAGTTCCAAGATAGATACTGTGACTTACTAGACGATTAAAGGCAAGATACATCGTTACCAAGGATGCTACCAAATAGGCAGTCTGGATATATAAGTTCATGAGATGAACTTCGTTCCTACCATTGTGTGACAATGGAGTTATGGCTTTAGCCAAGGAACCACCGTCCCATCAGAAATCCAGATATAATTCTTAGGCAGTATCACCTGATGTAACATTTCAAAACAAATAAAATTTTATTTTTTGGGAATTTTTATAATTTAATATTATTTTATTGAATATTTTAATATTAGGTGTAATTAAATACGGAAAAATTATGGAAAAATTATGGAAAATTCTAAAATAGGTTATTTTATGGAATTATGCCATTTTTAAGTTTTTATAATTAGTTATATGCTAATTTAGTGCTAATCGCGATTAAAAATCGCTAATCGGGTTTTTAGCAATTTTGTGCAAAATATGCACATATCATTTTTATCACACTTGTGCATTTTCTATCATGTTATTTAGGGTTATCATTCTTGTGAGAAGGGTTTTTTAAGAGAAAAAGAAAAGAAAAAAGAAATGGAAAAGGAATAAAGAAATGAGGTATGGTGAGAGAGAGAAAGGTATGGTTTTACTTTGACCTTGGACTTAGCCATTCTCTTCATTCCTCATTCATTTTCCCTCCCTCTTCCTCCATTGTTGCTGCTGCTCCTGCTCCTCATTCTCCCCTCTTCAAGATCCTCAAAACACCTCAAAAACATCACCAAAACCTATCTCCATTTCATTAAGAGTGTGCACAAGCTCAAGATCTACACATTGGACCAAGGAAGCAAGGATTTTGGCCACTAGGGGCAACTCAAGAAAATTCTTGAGTTTCCAAATGAGGTATTTTCTGGACCATTAGAATAGTTTTAGCAATTCTTATACCCTCATGCTAGATTAGAATCGATATTGTTTGATTTGGTGACTTAAGGATAAACCTAGTTAGGGTTTGAGGAAATTTGGGTTATGATGTGAAATTTGGCTCAGTAGAGACTATACAAACACCCTAGTGTATGAATTGAGACCTAAACCTAAGACCTGAAACCCGGAATACGGATTTAGAAACCGATATCGGAGAATTTGTGAAATCTGTGATGGTTACATTGAATCTGCTTTTACCCCGAGACTCTGAAAATAAAATTGATTGTACAGTGACATGTGCAGGCACCTAGGAAGCTAACCCGAAGACCCCAGCCCCTAACTCTCTTCTTCGGCCGCCAATTTATTCCAATTGGCCGCAATTTGCGGCCAGACCTGCCCCATTTTGTCTCGTTTTGGTTCTGCTGCTCCTACATGTATAGATTAGACCCCTGGTATATATAGATTTGCCTAATTTGACCTAGGGTGAAAGCTGGAGCCTATTTCCTTAGTTGCTGTTTTGGATTCGTGTTTCCGTATTCCGTATTTTAGATTCTGAATTTACGTATTGTGTTTTACCTCGACTATTTGGCGTTTATACGACGATATCGAGGATTGATTGTTGGTTTTGGAGGCGTACCCATAGGTTCTAACCTATAGGCCCCATAGCGTATCGTTTTGGTTTTCGTATGCCGTTTTAGTGATGATTTGGTTTTGATACGCATTTGCGATACGTTAATGTGTAGGTACCCCATGAAGACTTCGGGACGACAAGCAAACGCGTGGTGACGTCGACAACGAAGACGCAAGGTGAGTAGATTATATCTACGGGGGAAGTCGGGAGGATAGCATATAGCACCCCCGCAGTCCGTAGTTGGTATACCTTATATGTATATATTATTTATGATAGTATAGTGTAGTGGATTATTTGAGATGTGATATCATGTGATAGGGTTAGAAGTAAACTAGAATATTTCCTAGTTGCGAACCCTAGGATTGGTTTACACCCACACGCACACACATGTTGATTCGCTATACTTATACTGTGATAATGATAGATAGTGGATGACTTTGGAGATGAGTCGATGATATTGGGTTTTGTGCCGCGAGATCGGTGATTTGATATGATTCGTATTTGGGATACGACATGTGATCTCTACCGGGCCTTTGGACCTGTGTTTACACACGCAGTCATATTGATGGTATCAGTTGTACTAGACTTAAATCAGTACCCCAGATTATGTGATATGGTGATGAGGATACCAAGTAATTGATGAGCTGATTGTGATATTGACCCATACCCAGCTATTGGGATGCCGTACGACGATTTACCGTACGAGCATTATATTGATGATAGATCCGCGCTCATGACTCGAGGATGTCAGATGATATACTATATCGTACGCGATACTATTGAGGCGGGATCACCGACTATTATATATATCGACTCAGATTTAGGTGGTTTCCAAACCTCCTGATGGACTTGGCTTAGTAGATGTTAGACTAGATCCGAGTCATACCTATTTCAAAACTAACGAATTGGGAGTATCTTAAGGACACGTAAAGGGATTCTACGGGTATTTTCAAAAGACGTATCTATTCTTAAAAACACCGTGACCCTTATTTTACCAAAACCCCGATTCGTCTTACTTCAAATGGCACCACTGCAGGACATGTACATATTGGTGTAGATTCTTCACTGTTGCATTGATTATTCGATTCCGCATCGCATCGCATGTGTTTATTTCTATATTGCAATCATGCTGTTAGGACACCAGCACCATTATCGATGATGCATATGTTCCACGTACACTTGCTTGCCGGCTCACACACTTCATCATCGATAATTGCCATGTCACTACACAGTAGTATTATTGCATCAAGATATGACCTTGTATGTGCATGCTATTATTCTAGGTCATATACATCATGCTTTCTGATTATACGCATTGAGATATTCGTTTTCATGATATTTCTGAATTTGGAAACCGTGGATAGTTTCAAAGGAGAGTATGTACTTATTTGAAATACTCGGTTTCCTTGATATGATATTTGCGCAGCCACCATGAAATTTATCGGTTCTGATTACATACCCCATACGAGGGGTGTGTGCCGTATGAGGGTACATGGTGGGGCCCGGTATGGTTCCCCTTGGCAAGATGATCGAAGGATTATGCCGATTGAGCCTGGAGGTGGGCGAGTACCTACCGGTGATTGTATTTGAGCTCGGCGGATATCCGAGGGATACCGACCGGAGTTGAGAGATGGACATGGTTGACCCATGCTGCCGGGGCTGAGGGCCGATACCGCAGACGGAGCCCCATATGGACGAGGATTTACGTGCCGATGCTAGGCACGGGTTTCATGATGTTTCCATGATTTTGATTATATCCTCACATTTACATGCATGATGCTTATTGTCATTTGGGTGACAGGTGGACGGGATCCACATTTATACAGACTATTATTACATTGATCATACTTCATTTGTATATATAACAGGGTATGCGGGCGCTGTTATATATACCCTTACACCAATATTAGTGGAATGGGACGCTAATATATGTGTATTGATATTCATTTTGATACTTCATCATATTTACTTCATGCAGACATACCTTATGTTTATGGCATGTTATTACCTGAGGCACTGACACGAGTATTTGGCACTACCTACATGTTTAGATGTTACATTGCCATCTTATCATGCTTCAGGCTTACTCTCTGAGGTTTATATCTGATTGTATTGACTTAGGATTATGTCATGCATTCGGTTTCTGCTTGTAGATATTCTCTATTCACGAGTTGGCAACTCGTCCCCGTTATGCTACAGTTCTTGCAGGTTTGCCGTACAGGTTCCATTGCGGCATCCCACTGCTTCTTTTGCGGGTGATTTGCTTTGGTAGGTGGGTTCTTTTGCATCAAGAACCACCATTGTACTTGTATTATTCCTTTGTATCTAGAATTCCATCAAGCAAAACTTGTATTTTGTTTCAGACTTAGACATTTGTGATGTATTATTCGACCTTAGAGTCGCGCTTAGTAGTATTGCGGTTTTCATGCTTATTGAGTTTCTTTTGGATTTGACCCTCGCCATTCGGCGTTGTATATTATACTGCTTGCGTGGTTGTGACCGTCAATTGACGAAGAGCTAGCTCCCGCTTGGGGATGCCTTTTTATCATTGCATATATATTGTTCTTGTTGTACCCCGTTCGGGGCCAGTATTTACAAAAGAAACTCTGCCGAAATTTTTAGAAAAGACTTTACATTTTAAAATGCATATTCGGCTTAGTTATTTAAAAACCTTGACTTCAAACATGTTTTTCTTCACTTCTCTAAACCAGTTTTCTTTACTTACTCTTAAAATGGTTTTAGATTTCTGGGCTTTTGGCTTACTTGGATCAGATGGAGTCCTTTAGACTTCATATGGTTCAAAGGCCAGTCACGTACTCTTTCGGGTCGTGACAAAGTTGGTATCAGAGCGCTAGGTTAACCTTGGTTCAAGTCTAAGTTTGACTATGTGGAGCCTAGGGCGTCTATATATATACGGAACTTAGACATAGTCGAGGGGGTATTAGACCCGAACTTTCGTCACGTAGGATGACCCTTGGTTGATGGAATAGGTGACTAAAGTAGAGTGACGTACCGTGGATATGTTCCGCGGCATACTTACGACACGCCACTCCGCTTAAGGAACCTTAGGATGTACATATTTTCGAGATCGGTGATTCTCTTCATATCCATGATTATACATCCATTTGAGATCCTTGATTCTATTAGTTCCATGATCATACTTTCATTGATGTTGTTCCTTCTTATGATCATGTATCCATTCTGGATCATTTGTTTTCTTTCTTGCTTTTGATCTGCTATCTTCGATACTCGATTGAGGTTCCTGTCGCCATGTTTGAGCGCAGTTTGGGCTGCTGCTAGGGTTACGGTCAGGGCGAGCTCGTCTGGTATGAGGGCCGACCATTGTGTTTTCTGGTGACATGGGAACATCTCGAGTTAGTATTGATGATTGTGACCTCCAGTGGAGGCAAGTGCCTGGTTTTGCGCCGGATGATCGGGCCATTGTTAGAGCTGCCAGTTGAGAGAGGACTGTTGATGTACAGCATACCTCAGAGATTAAGATGTCGCCTACCGTGCAGACAGATGGACCAGTTGTTGCTGAGATTGACAGGATGTCGCTTCCGGAGCTTACGAGCTGAGATCGCCGGAGCTTCCAGGCAGATATGAGACAGATGATAGCTTGTCTACCCGATGTGAGAGACGAAGGTGATTCGTCCGATTTATGCGCCGGAGCAGGCCCAGATGAGTTGAAGATTTCCAGTGTGGAGAGTCTTACTCAGATCTAAAGCAGACCGATTTAGAGAGGACCGCCAATGTATCGCCTTTCCTGGAGGATTGAGGCGGTATTCAGCGTACAGACGAATGAGCCAATTGCTGCTGCAAATGACGAGATATCGCCCAGACGATTGGAGCTACTGGAGCATGAGTATATACTTAGAGATATGATGGTGAGTCGCTAGTCACCCGAGGATGAATGACTAGGACAGGTGTTCATTTGCTTACCCCGATGCGAGGTCATCAGATAGATTGCTTCCAGCTAGAGACGACTTCACGCGGAGACGTTGAGAGTCGACAGCGACGATCGAATGTCGGGAGCCCATTTTCCAAGTTTAAAGTATATGGAAAGACATGTAGGCGATTCCATGGACCCTCTAGAAGAATGAAACCCTAACTCGACTTAATGACCGTGTGAAAGCCTTTGAACCATAGGGTTTGCGGCAGTTCCGCGGAGCCATTAGTGAGGCTTGGGTTTGCCCTTCTACGGCTGGACCACCGACGTTGTGGCATGTACTCGATACTATTAAACTGTACTCAAGATGTTGATCTCTTGGGGGATTATGAGGTTCTGACGAGTCGATCGAATGATTCAACATCATTCGGATATCATGTGATGGGATGCATTGCTTGGGAGACTCCAGATACGAGTATAGCCGTTGGAGCACAGTCCATGCAGCCACGATGAGACGAGTCCAAAGCAATCGACATTGAAGCAGAGTGAAGTAAAGGGTTCGCAAGAGATTTCGACGAGATGACGTCCCACTCCGCTGACATCATAGATGCGATACGCACGCAGGGGCGTTGTATATGGATATAGCTTCCAGAATGAGGCACGATGAGTATGCAACCGTTCCGGAACAAGAATTAGCTTCAGTAAAGGACGATGACTTCCGGGCAATTCGGCAGAAAAGAGATATGCGAGAGACTTTGGATGGACAGTAGCCGAGAACATTGCAGTGCGCAGATAAAGACGTGACGTCGATGTGGACGTTGATACAGACAAGCGGGACAAGAGGTTCGTACGAGACGCTGATGAGCTGTCATTACTTTCCATCGAGACCGGAGACCTGATATGCTTACAGAGGCATTGGGATGCGACCAATTTCTGAGAGAATGCGGTGCTGAGGACGCAGATGTCCATCGAGCGAGAAGAGATTATGCAAGAGTACCAACCTCCGTACAGACCGACATAGGCAAGATCGGAAGAGACCTTGAGCGGGATTCCTTCTAGGACACTGCTGCATTGACATTTGCATCCAGGATCAGATGTGATGTGCATTCAAAGAGACAGAGGCCGACGCCAGTGACATGCTGCTTTACGAGTGGTCGTGAGGATTGACCGAGAGATGGCCAGAGAAGTGCCAGAACGGAATCTTCCCCGTTAGCACACCTGACAGGGCCGATGAGCAGATTGATTGTGAGATTGGTAATCCACAGAGAAGATAAGGACCCGGAGGCAGAGGACGCCAGACCGTGAGCAAGAGGCAAGTAAATATCTTGCGCTGCTAGCATTGGATGCACCGACACCTTCTCGACTTTGAAGGAGGGACTACCGACGATGGTATTTATGATTTGTGATTTTGTGATTCGATTATCACGAATCCGTCACTTTGGATTTCGGTATTTTGGACGTTCTGTTTTCGTGATTTAGTCTTGATGGCTGAGTTTCATGATATTTGTTTTTATGCACCATGGTTGCACCCACTGGGTATTTATATTTTGTTCATAGTTATGACGTTGAGGTATTGATTGATTGTGATTTCATGCCTATTTTATTCCAGTGATTTGATTTACGCTTCCATCATAGTCTTCATGCACCTTTAGTGTTTGATACGATTTTGGTGCACGCCAGATGCACTAAATCGAGATTCTTCGTGCATGTCAAATGCACCTGATTTTGCTGTAAGGCACACACGTTGCCAATGACAGATGTTTCGTGCACACCCGTTGCACCTAGTTGTTGTTTTGTGCCCATGTATGGCACATATATGGATTTTGATTTCCGTGCGCACCAAACGCATGGGGTATTCTTATATACATTTTTTGGGATTGATTTCTTATAGAGCAGTACATTTTTATGATATTCGCTATGTATTGATGTTTTCGGAGCCCCGACAATTCGGATTTTTACTGAAATGTTTTAGTACTTCGGGGTTTAAATTTAAATTCGGGGACCGAATTTATTTAAGGGGGGAAGATTGTAACATTTCAAAAAAAATAAAATATTGTTTTTTGGGAATTTTTATAATTTAATATTATTTTATTGAATATTTTAATATTATTTTATTGAATATTTTAATATTAGGTGTAATTAAATACAGAAAAATTTGGAAAAATTATGGAAAATTCTAAAATAAGTTATTTAATGGAATTATGCCATTTTTAAGTTTTTATAATTAGTTATATGCTAATTTAGTGCTAATCACGATTAAAAATCGCTAATCGGGTTTTTAGCAATTTTGTGCAAAATATGCACATATCATTTTTATCACACTTGTGCATTTTCTATCATGTTATTTGGGGTTATCATTCATGTGAGAAGGGTTTTTGAAGAGAAAAAGAAAAGAAAAAAAGAAATGGAAAAGGAATAAAGAAATGAGGTATGGTGAGAGAGAGAAAGGTATGGTTTTACTTTGACCTTGGACTTAGCCATTCTCTTCATTCCTCATTCATTTTCCCTCCCTCTTCCTCCATTGCTGCTGCTGCTCCTGCTCCACATTCTCCCCCTCTTCAAGATCCTTAAAACACCTCAAAAACATCACCAAAACCCTATCTCCATTTCATTAAAAGTGTACACAATCTCAAGATCTACACATTGGACCAAGGAAGCAAGGATTTTGGCCACTAAGGGCAACTCAAGAAAATTCTTGAGTTGCCAAATGAGGAATTTTCTGGACCATTAGATTAGTTTTAGCAATTCTTATACCCTCATGCTAGTTTAGAACCGATATTGTTTGATTTGGTGACTTAAGGATAAACCTAGTTAGGGTTTGAAGAAATTTGGGTTATGATGTGAAATTTGGCTCAGTAGAGACTATACAAACACCCTAGTGTATGAATTGAGACCTAAACCTGAGACTTGAAACCCGGAATACGGATTTAGAAACCGATATCGGAGAATTTATGAAATCTGTGATGGTTACATTGAATCTGCTTTTACCCCGAGACTCTGAAAATAAAATTGATTGTACAGTGACATGTGCAGGAACCTAGGAAGCTAACCCCAAGACCCCAGCCCCTAACTCTCTTCTTCGGCCGCCAATTTATTCCAATTGGCCGCAATTTGAGGCCAGACCTGCCCCATTTTGTCTCGTTTTGGTTCTCCTGCTCCTACATGTATAGATTAGACCCCTGGTATATATAGATTTGCCTAATTTGACCTAGGGTGAAATCTGGAGCCAATTTCCTTAGTTGCTGTTTTGGATTCGTGTTTCCGTATTCCGTATTTTAGATTCTGAATTTAAGTATTGTGTTTTACCTCGACTATTTGGCGTTTATATGACGATATCGAGGATTTATTGTTGGTTTTAGAGGCGTACCCATAGGTTCTAACCTATAGGCCCCATAGCGTATCGTTTTGGTTTTCGTATGCCGTTTTAGTGATGATTTGGTTTTGATACGCATTTGTGATACGTTAATGTATATGTACCCCATGAAGACTTCGGGACGACAAGCAAACGTGTGGTGACGTCGACAACGAAGTCGTAAGGTGAGTAAATTATATCTACGGGGGAAGTCGGGTTGATGGCGTATAGCACCCCCGCAGTCCGTAGTTGGTATACCTTATATGTATATATTATTTATGATAGTATAGTGTAGTGGATTATTTGAGATGTGATATCATGTGATAGGTTTAGAAGTAAACTAGAATATTTCCTAGTTGCGAACCCTAGGATAGGTGTACACCCACACGCACACACATGTTGATTTGCTATACTTATACTGTGATAATGATAGATAGTGGATGACTTTGGAGATGAGTCGATGATATTGGGTTTTGTGCCGCGAGATCGGTGATTTGATATGATTCGTATTTTGGATACGACATGTGATCTCTAGTGGGCCTTTGGACGTGTGTTTACATACGCGGTCATATTAATTGTATCAGTTATACTAGACTTAGATCAGTACCCCAGATTATGTGATATGGTGATGAGGATACCAAATAATTGATGAGCTGATTGTGATATTGACCCATACCCAGCTATTGGGATGCCGTACGACGATTTACCGTACGAGCTTTATATTGATGATAGATCCATGCTCATGACTCGAGGATGTCAGATGATATACTTATCCTACACGATACTATTGAGGCAGGATCACCGACTATTATATATATCGACTCAGATTTAGGTGGTTTCCAAACACCTCCTGATGGACTTGGCTTAATAGATGTTAGACTAGACCCGAGTCATGCCTATTTCAAAACTAACGAATCGGGAGTATCTTAATGACAAGTAAAGGGATTCTACGGGTATTTTCAAAAGACGTATCTATTCTTAAAAACACCGTGACCCTTATTTTACCAAAACCCCGATTCGTCTTACTTCAAATGGCACCACTGCAGGACATGTACATATTGGTGTAGATTCTTCACTGTTGCATTGATTATTCGATTCCGCATCGCATCGCATGTGTTTATTTCTATATTGCAATCATGCTGTTAGGACACCAGCACCATTATCGATGATGCATATGTTCCACGTACACTTGCTTGCTGGCTCACACACTTCATCATCGATAATTGCCATGTCACTACACAGTAGTATTATTGCATCAGGATATGACCTTGTATGTGCATGCTATTATTCTAGGTCATATACATCATGCTTTCTGATTATACGCATTGAGATATTCGTTTTCATGATATTTCTGGATTTGGAAACCGTGGATAGTTTCAAAGGAGAGTATGTACTTATTTGAAATACTCGGTTTCCTTGATATAATATTTGCACAGCCACCATGAGATTTATCGGTTCTGATTACATACCCCATACGAGGGGTGTGTGCCGTATGAGGGTACATGGTGGGGCCCGGTATGGTTCCCCTTGGCAAGATGATCGAAGGATTATGCCGATTGCGCCTGGAGGTGGGCGAGTACCTACCGGTGATTGTATTTAAGCTCGGCGGATATCCGGGGGATACCGACCGGAGTTAAGAGATGGACATGGGTTGACCCATGCTGCCGGGGCTGAGGGCCGATACCGCAGACGGAGCCCCATATGGACGAGGATTTACGTGCCAATGCTAGGGACGGGTTTCATGATGTTTCCATGATTTTGATTATATCCTCACATTTACATGCATGATGCTTATTGTCATTTGGGTGACAGGTGTACGGGATCCACATTTATACAGACTATTATTACATTGATCATACTTCATTTGTATATATAACAGGGTATGCGGGCGCTGTTATATATACCCTTACACCAATATTAGTGGAACGGGATGCTAATATATGTGTATTGATATTCATTTTGATACTTCATCATATTTACTTCATGCAGACATACCTTATGTTTATGGCATGTTATTACCTGAGGCACCGACACGAGTATTTGGCACTACCTACATGTTTAGATGTTACATTACCACCTTATCATGCTTCAGGCTTACTCTCTGAGGTTTATATCTGATTGTATTGACTTAGGATTATGTCATGCATTCGGTTTCTGCTTGTAGATATTCTCTATTCACGAGTTGGCAACTCGCCCCCGTTGTGCCACAGTTCTTGCAGGTTTGCCGTACAGGTTCCATTGCGGCATTTCTGGCTCACTGCTTCTTTTGCGGGTGATTTGCTTTGGTAAGTGGGTTCTTTTGCATCAAGAACCACCATTGTACTTGTATTATTCCTTTGTATCTAGAATTCCATCAAGCAAAACTTGTATTTTGTTTCAGACTTAGACATTTATGATGTATTATTCGACCTTAGAGTCACGCTTAGTAGTATTGCGGTTTTCATGCTTATTGAGTTTCTTTTGGATTTGACCCTCGCCATTCGGAGTTGTATATTATACTACTTGCGTGGTTGTGACCGTCAATTGACGAAGAGCTAGCTCCCGCTTGGGGATGCCTTTTATCATTGCATATATATTGTTTTTGTTGTACCCCGTTTGGGGCTAGTATTTACAAAAGAAACTCTGCCGAAATTTTTAGAAAAGACTTTACATTTTAAAATGCATATTCGGCTTAGTTATTTAAAAACCTTGACTTCAAACATGTTTTTCTTCAGTTCTTTAAACCAGTTTTCTTTACTTACTCTTAAAATGGTTTTAGATTTCTGGGCTTTTGGCTTACTTGGATCAGATGGAGTCATTTAGACTTCATGTGGTTCAAGGGTCAGTCACGTGCTCTTTCGGGTCGTGACACCTGATCATGGAGATGGTTGATCTCCAGGGAGATCGAGGTTAAGAGAGTAAACACAAAGGACAACAGCGCGGATCTACTCACAAAGGCCTTTTTCCCAGTAGAGACTTTTATGGGATAGTTAAGTATGAGATACTTCAACCACAGCTAATTATTGAGTATGCGATACCACAACAGATGGCCCTAGTGCAAGTGGGAGATTGTTAGTTATATGTATGCCCTAGAGGCCATTACTGTACATACGATGTATATTGTAGTGGATGCTTGGACATATATAGGGAGGACTTTCTTGCTCGACATGATAGTATGCTATCTGGTTGTACTTTATCTTAACATGTACTTTGATTGTCTCTATGTTTCATGTTGATAAAGCCCTTAGGATATATACTCGACTAGTGGGACTATGATGAGATCATACTAGTGGGGCCACGGTAGTCGACGAGTACATCCTATAACTGTTCCTAGTCGAGGGTGTATCAAGACAGGGCATCGATGCACCAGAGTAGACTAGCGTATACGCATCTTGACCCATATGATGGGCGATGGATGATCCCATATCCATCGGTGTTTGACATCAAGGATGGTGTACGGGTGCTCAGTGGAGACTGGGTACACTGGACGGACTTGCCGAGAACTCCCAGATGGTATTATACCTCACGTCAGATGGCAGTTATCTGGTGACACTGGTACAAAGTACTCTGTTGACCCGAGATCGTCATAGAGACTTGTGTGATTCCCTCTGTGATTTGATTTCCATCATACCACATCCAAGAGGGCGTGCAAAAAGGTGGCTTTTGGGTACAGTCCCGAATCACATGGAGGCAATGAGCGATAGGAGGGGATTCGTCTCTCCCGGTATAGGGAGTTGATGTTGTGCTGTGTTCGATTGGCTATAACCGGAAATCCCTGGCCAGGGTTGCTGAGATTTACTGGTAAGTGTTATCAGTAGTTTCTCGAACTGTTATAGACCTCATATCGACACGACTTATCAAGCTACTGGGGCCTGACGTTTACCACCCCTAGGAGAGATATGCGACATATCAGACGACGAGACCGGACTGTACGGGAGTGTTACTGATTGGATTCACGGGAGAATGTACAGGCTTGCTTGTTGATCTTCTGAGCGCTCAATACCTGGGTGGCTGTTACGTTTAGCTGACCGCTTGCAGCTTGTTGGTGTTTGATATGATCATCACCTACTGCCGGCGTATTGACGATTCTTTAGAGTCCTACACAGAGGTTTCTTGACTCAGGCAAAATGGAGTAGGAGAACATATGTGATATGTGCGGGACTGAGGATAATGTGGTATGTGATACCATATTGGATTATCGCGATATGAGATATCGGCCGGGTATATGTGATATAGCCGGGTCATCGTATTAGTCGGTTATATGCGATATAGCCGGATTGTCGGATCAAGTGTTGATTCGATAATTTAATGTATAATAATATATATGATATATTAAATTACATTAACTAATATTAGCTCACTAAAAGTTTCTTTTTCTCACTCGGGTAATACATTGATATATATGCGATATATGTTAATTGTATTATTTTCTTTTGTTACAATAAATATTATATATGTGATATATAATATTGTAATATGATATGATAACTAATGAAACATGTTTAGTAGAGATTAAACAAGATTAGGGTTTGATTTGGGTTAATGCTTTCTAGATGTTTCTAGAAGGTTTTCTTTTGTTTTTGCAAAGATATTTATAAATGACTCATCTTTAACCTAACCCAAACCCTACACCCTTGGTTAATTCTCTACAAAGGTTTAACAACCATGGTTGCATTATTGATCATTATCTTCTTTCATTGTTCATCACAAAAGGATTCTATCATCTTCTTTCTTGAGTTCCTTCTTGGAAAAAGCTTTCTAGCTTTTTGCTAAGTGATGAAAATATGTGAGAAAAAGATTATAAATAAGAGCAAAAATCCTACTTCATCATTCTCATCTATCCTTGCCCTTTAGATGAGAGTGTTAACTTCATTTAGTGAGTGTTAGCTTGTGTTAATGAAACTTCAAGGTAGATCATCTTTGTTATCGAAGATCGGAAGCAAGACTGCATCTTTCTCTTCGTGAAGCCTCTCGAGAGTCCGGAACACGATGATCGCAGCGAAGGGACTTCAACACGGAGCTTAAGAAGTGAAGGACCGGATCTACAAAGGTTGTAATCCCTCTCACTTAGTGTTAAAGTGTTTAAAATGATTGTTTCGCATAAACTCTAGTTTAAAGATCCGGCTTCGGGTTGTTCGGCACGGCTAATTTTTAAATTGGGCATGGTTGATGCCTCGTAGAACCTTGTGCGTGTGCCTAACAACCCTACAAATCCACTTGCATATTTATGTTCCATTGTTTATGTATTTAGGAAAACTTTTGATTTCATCATACCTTATTTTCAAAACTTCACCACTTTTATTTTCTTAAAAATGTTTAGATATATGGGTTTCGGCTTACTTGAATTACGTTACGCCTTTAGACGTGGCGTGATTTAAGTGCCCGTCATGAGCGAATATTTAGAGTCGTGACAGTTAGTTATATGTATGCCCTAGAGGCCATTACTGTACATGCGATGTATATTATAGGGGATGTTTGGACATATATAGGGAGGACTTTCTTGCTCGACATGATAGTATGCTATCTGGTTGCTCTTTATCTTAACATGTACACTTATTGTCTCTCTATTACATGCTGATAAAGCCCTTAGGATGAGTACTTGACTACCAGGACTATGATGAAGATCATACTAGTGGGGACAGGGTAGTCGGTAAGTACATCCATCAAATGTTCCTAGTCATGGCAGTATCGAGACAGGGCATCGATACTCTTGAGTATACTAGCGTATACGCTTCTCGACCCATGTGATGGGCGATGGATGATCCCACATCCATTGGTCTTTGACATCAGAGAAGGTATACGGGTGCTCAGTGGAGACTGGGTACACTGAACAGACTCACCGAGAACTCCTAAATGGTATTATACCTATCGTCGGATAGCAGTTCTCTAGTGACACTGGTAAAAGTTAGTCTGTAGACCCGAGATCGTCATAGAGTCTAGTGTGATTCGCAATGTGCATTGATTTCCACCATACCACGGTCAAGAGATCGTGCAAAAAGATAGTTTTTGGGTACAGTCCCGAGTCACATGGAGGCAATGAGCGATAGGAGGGGTTTTGTCTCCCCTGGTATTGAGAGTTGATGTTGCGCTATGCTCGATTGGCCATAACAGGAAATCCCTGGCCATGGTTGCTGAGATTTACTGGTAAGTGTTACCAGTAGTTTCTAGAACCGTTATAGACCTTGTATCGGCATGACTTATCAGGCTATTGGGGTCTGACGTTATACCACCCCCAGGCTGTAATATGCGACATATCATACGAAGAGACCGGACTGTACGGTAGTGTTACTGATTGGATTCGCAGGAGTACGAGCAGGCTTGCTTGTTGATCTTCTGATCGCTCAATACCCGGGTGGCCGTTACGTTTAGCAGACCGCTTGCGGCTTGTGGGTGTTTTATATGATCATCACCTACTGCCGGCGTATTGACGAGTCTTTAGAGTCCTACACAGAGGTTTCCTGGCTCAAGTGAAACGGAGTAGGAGAACATATGTGATATGTGCGGGACCGAGATTAATGCGTGTATATGATACCGCATTCCATTCTCGCGATATGTGATATCGGTCAGTTATATATGATATAGCCGGGTTATCGGATCAAGTGTTGATTCGATAAGTTGATTCATATGATATTAGTCGGTTATATGTAATATAGCCGGATTATTAAATCAAGTGTTGATTTAATAATTTAATGTATAATTATATATTTGATATATTACATTACATTAACTAATATTAGCTCACTTAAGATTTACTTTTTCTCACTTGATGATACATTGATATATATGTGATATATGTTAATTGTATTATTTTCTTTTTGTACACAAAATATATGTGTGATATATATTGTTGTGTCATGCTAGGTTACAGTTGCAACATGTATGTATGAGACTTTTACCATGCTAGGGTTTAAGCTAAAGTTTTATTTGTTTTAAGCAAATCAAACATTTGGATTTAGTCAAGGTTAAGCTTGGAGAAGCTTGTAGAACACTGACCAAGTCCACTCTTTTGTCATTGCTTAAGATATTTGTTAACCCAACCTTAACCCTTGACCTTGGTTTATTCTCTACATGAGTTAGGCATGACACTAACTCACCCATGGTTGCAATTCTAACCTCACTCTCTCATGAGTTCATTCTTCTTCTTCTTCTTCTTCTTCTTCTTCATCAAAAGAAAAAAGCTTTCTAGGTTTTTTCTAGGTGAAGAATTAGTGTGAGAAAAATAAAACTAAAGTGAGCCCACTTCCTACTTCATCATCCTCTACTACTTTCCATTTAGTTTAGGGTGTTTGCTTCACTAATCTCACCATTAGTGAAGAGATAGCTTGGGTTAGTGTCTCCTCGACGTAGATCATCTTCGGTCTTGAAGACTTCGATGCAAGCTTGTTCGTTTCTTTATGGGATCTCTCTAGAGTCCGGGAGTTCGTGATCGCAGCGAAGGGACTACTACACGGAGCTATTGAAGTGAAGGACCGGTCTACAAAGGTTGTATTCCTTGTTCACTTTAGATGTAAAGTTTTTGCATAATGTTTCGTCGGATTTTCTAGTAGCGATTCTAGGGTTAGCTAGAACGACAAAATTTGAAATTGGCATCAATGATGCCTCCCGAAAACTTGTTGTCGTGCTAGGTAACCCAACAGTGGTATCAGAGCCATGCTAGAGAATTAGACGATGTTTGCTAGGATGCGTCCCGGCCGTCTTTCCAAGGCCAAAATGCGGAATCAAAAATTTTCTTAACTTTTAACCGGCGCCACCGCGGACCATAAACCCGGATCGGGCCATTAACATAGTCCTAGCAAACTAGAGAAGGGTAGAGAGATATACCGAGCGATCCGTGTCCTTCGGTCTTCTCGTCGTCATCCCGATCTCCCCGCGGAATCTCCAGTCTTCATCTCCTCGTTGGAAGGGCACCACATCGCCGGGTTCTTTTACGGGCTCCCACCTTTGGACCGAGGCAACTCGGGCACGAAGTTGGCGAGCCGACGTGCCCAAGAATTGTTGTAGAATAAGTGTAGTGCTATGTCTCATTGGGGTTACTAGAAGTTGCCTTTTGAGTGGAGGAATGAGATATACTTTGGAGATGAGCTAAGGGTGTTTTTAGCAAGCCAAAAAGATGAAAACCCCCACACCAAATTTTTGGACAGCCCCTCCTCAAGGTAGTGGCCGGCCAAGCATCATCAAGGGAGAATTAGAGGAGTGATAGAGTGGAACAATAATTCAAGAAGGAATGATGTGTGATCATGAGAAGAAATCATCATAAACAAAGTCCAACACTCCATCAACAACCATCTCATCACAAAGTCAAGTCATCATGAACTCATGAAGTCAAAGGAAGCTAGAATCATGATGAACCATCAAGAAGCAACAATTTATAAAGACCACCCTCCACAATGCTAATTTGCACATTTGCTAATAAGCCCTCCTCCACCAATTTTCAGCCAATGAAAGATACAAAGAAAAATGGCCGAAACGGAAAGCAAACTGGCAAGTTCATAAAACTGATCCCGTAATAAATTACAGGAAACCCCGCTACTGTATATACATACCCGCATTTGTATTCCGACCGAATACAAATGCAATGAGACAAAATCTACACTGTACAATACTAGGATCCGGCTTAAACCAAAGCCATCTAGTATTATCCGTCCGATCATGATCCGTGCAATACCGCACGTATCTGATCGAACCCTGCCATATCTCCATACGGCCTCTACAGCGTTTTGCCCGAAACTTGAGAAAATGGTCTGTGGGGGATTCTAAAGACTCGTCAATACTTTGGTTGTGGATTTAACCACTAGCACGTCAGAGGTATTAGCCATACGTAACGGGCTACCAGGTATTGACCAAAAGGGACGTCGATGAGCGAACTCATCCTGACACCCTACTGAGCCTGTCAGTGACAATATCCGTACAGTCCGGTCCGTTCGTCTATGAGTATCGCATGGCGGGCCTAGGGGTTGGTAAAAGTCAGACCCCCAAAAGCGGTACAAGTCGCGTCGGAGTGTAGCCCAGAACACCCTGAGATACTACTGGAATACCTACCAGTAAATCTCCTGCCTCGGCCGAGGGCTTTGTGTAATGGCTCTCCTAGACACAGCGCGATCTCACCCCCAATACCGGGAGAGACGAACCCCTGCAGATCCGCTCACTGCCTCCATGTGGCTCGGGACTGTACCCAACTAAAACCTGTTTGCACGACTCCTTTGAGCCATGGTAGGGTAGTAATCAAAGTACAGTGGGAACTCACACGAGACAAATGACGATCTCAGGTCGATGAACTAACCTGTACACATGTCACCAGGGAACTGCTATCTGACGTCAGGTATAAGACCAACTAGCATGTTCCCGGCGAGTCCTGTCCGGTGTACTCATAACCCAATGAGCACATGTATACATCTTAGGTGACCAACTGACACCAGTGGCTTGTGAGACCAGCCACCGCCCCTCGTCGGGGTCTCGACTGTATACACTAGTCTACTCTGGAGTATCGATGCCCTGTCTCGAAACTGTAGGGGTTCCTAGGCACACTTGTGAAGGTTCATATAGCATCAAACATGCCCGAATAAAATTTTGCATGTGCCGAACAACCCAAAGACGGGATCTTTGCTAGATTATTAGGGTTTAGCATGCAAGATAACATCTTTAATACTAAGTGTGAGGGATTACAACCTTTGTAGTCCGCTCCTTCGCTTCACAAGCTCCGAGTAGAAGTCCCTTCACCGCGATCCACGATCTCCCGGACTCAAGAGAGGCTCCACGACTCGAACGATCCATGCTAGCTTGAAGTGTTCCGATTCTCCGATGATCTACGTCGAAGTTGCTATAACCCAAGCTTTCTCACTCTAAAGAGATGAACACCCTAATCTAATGGGCTAGATTAGATGAGGATGATGGAGTGGTATTCATGCTTTCTTTTTAATTCACTTTCTCACAATAAATCATCACAAAAAGGATTAACTAGTGAGCTCTCTCTCAAAACTCAAGAGAGATGAAGAATGAAAGAATAATCCTTTTGTGATGAATAGTATTCAAGAATATATGATTGATTATCAAACCATGGTCAAGGATGAGAGACTTAACCTTTGTAGAGAATAAACTAGAGTTAGGGTTTGGTTAGGTTAAGGATAAGTATCAACCATAATATCTTAACCAAGACAAAATAGAATCCTTCTAGAATGAACAAGAATGAGCTAACCCTAATCAACCCTAATCCCTTTTTATCATCCTTAAACATGTTTTATAATAAATCATATCATGTCACAATAATATATATCACATATATATTATATATTTGCAACAAAAGAAAATAATACAATTAACATATATCGCATATATATCAATGTATTAATCCGGTGAGAAAATTAAATAATAAAGTAAGCCAATATTAGAGAATATAATACGATATATCATATATATCATTATACATTAAATCATCGAATCAACACTTGATCCAACGATCCGGCTATATCGAATATAACCGACTAATATATCATGTACCGATTCATCGAATCAACACTTGATCCGATGTCCCGATTCATATCTAAATATCGCGAGAATATAATACGGTATCTCATATCGCATTATCCTCGGTCCTGCACATATCACATATGTGCCTCTACTCCGTTTTGCCTGAGCCAAGAAACCTCTGTGTAGGACTCTAAAGAATCGTCAATACGCCGATAGCAGGTGATGATCATATCAAACACCCACAAGCTGCAAGCGGTCAGCTAACGTAACAGCCACCCAGGTATTGAGCGATCAGAAGATCAACAAGCTAGCATGTCCGTTCTCCTGTGAATCCAATCAGTAACACTCCCGTACAGTCATGTCTGTTCGTCTGATATGTCGCATATCAAGTCTAGGGGTGGTATACGTCAGACCCCAGTAACCGATAAGTCGTGTCGATGTGAGGCTCATAACAGGTCGAGAAACTACTAGTAACAATTACCAGTATATCTCTATATCAGCCCTGGCCAGGGACTTCCAGTTATATCCAATCGAACACAGCAAAACATCAACTCCCTATACCGGGAGAGACGAATCCCCTCCTATCGCTCATTGCCTCCATGTGATTCGGGAATATACCTAAAAGCCACCGTTTTGCACGCCCTCTTGGACGTGGCAAGGTGGAAATCAAAACACAGTGGGAATCACACAAGACTATATGACGATCTCGGGTCTACAGAATACCCTGTACCAGTGTCACCGGAGAACTGCCATCTGACGTATGGTATATCACCATCTGGGAGTTCTCGGCGAGTCCGTCCAGTGTACCCAGTCTCCACTGAGCACCCGTACACCATCCTTGATGTCAAACACCGATGGATATGGGATCATCCATCGCCCATCATATGGGTCAAGATGCGTATACGCTAGTCTACTCTGGTGTATCGATGCCCTGTCTCGATATACCCTCGACTAGGAACATTTATAGGATGTACTCATCGACTACCGTGGCCCCACTAGTATGATCTCATCATAATCCCCGTAGTCGAGTACTGATCCTAAGGGCTTTATCAACATGTGAGAGAAAGACAGTAAACCAATACAAGTCAACATGTTAAGATAAAGTGAAACCAAATAGCATACTATCATGACGAGCAAGAAAGCACTCTCTGTATATATCCAAGCATCCATCATAATATACATCATATGTACAACAATGGCCTCTAGGGCATATACATAACTAACAATCTCCCACTTACACTAAGGCCAGCTGCTGTAATATCTCATACCTTGCATCCCGAATAATCTCTCAAACTGTATCTGGGGAATGGCCTTCGTGAGTGGATCCGCAGTGTTGTCCTTCGTATCTACTCTCCTGACCTCGATCTCCCGGCGATCAACTATCTCCCTGATCAGGTGATACCGCCTCAGAATATGTCTGGATTTCTGATGGGATCTGGGTTCCTTGGACAAAGCCACAGCTCCATTGTTATCGCAATACAAAGGTATTGGATGTTCAATGGATGGAACAACACCAAGTTCAGTGATGAACTTCTTCATCCAGACAGCCTCTTTGGCAGCATCGTTGGCAGCGATGTATTCAGCCTCCATCGTCGAGTCTGCAACGGTATCCTGTTTGGAACTCTTCCAACATACCGCCCCTCCATTGAGGGTAAAGACAAATCCCGAGTGCGACCTAGAGTCGTCCTTATCACTTTGGAAGATGGAATCGGTAAAAGACTCCACCCGGAGTTTTCCGTTACCATACACCAAGAACATATCTATAGTCCTTCGCAAGTACTTGAGAATGTTCTTCACAGCTGTCCAGTGACTCTCTCCAGGATCTGCTTGATACCGACTCACTATACTTAGTGAGTACGCTATATCGGGTCTGGTACATAGCATCGCATACATGATAGAGCCTACTGCCGAAGCATAGGGTATCCCTTGCATGCGAGCTCTCTCCAAATCAGTCTTGGGAGACATCTCTTTGGAGAGAGTGAGTCCAGAGATCATGGGTTGGTTCCCACGCTTGGATTCTTCCATACTAAACCTTTTTAGTTTGGTGTCAATGTACCTGGATTGGGACAATCCCAGTATCCTTTTGGATCTATATCTATAGATCCTAATCCCCAATATGTAGGAGGCATCACCTAGATCTTTCATTGAGAATCTTTGTGATAAGAAGAGCTTGACTGATTGCAGCATAGGAATATCATTTCCTATCAAGAGTATGTCATCCACGTACAATTCGAGGAAGACAACCTTACTCTCTGCTATCTTCTTATAGATACAAGGTTCATCTATGTTTTTGATGAAGTCAAACTCTTTGACTCCTACATCAAAACAGATGTTCCAACTCCGCGATGCTTGCTTTAACCCATAAATGGATTTAAGCAGTTCGCACACCTTTCCGCTACTCCCACTATCTACGAAGCCCTCTGGCTGAGTCATGTACACGCACTCTTCTTAATAACCATTTAGAAAGGCGGTCATAACATCCATTTGCCAGATTTCGTAGTCATGGTATGCAGCAATGGCAAGCAAGATCCGGATGGACTTAAGCATAGCCACTGGAGAAAATGTTTCGTCATAGTCCACACCTGGTCGTTGACGAAATCCCTTTGCTACAAGTCTAGCTTTGAAAGTCTCAACTTTTCCATCTACACCAAATTTCTTTTTAAAAATCCACTTGCTCCCAATGGGTTTTACCCCTTCAGGAGCATTTTCTAAAATCCATACTTTATTGGTGTACATTGATTCCATCTCAGATCGCATTGCATCCAGCCATTTCACAGAGTCACCACTCGTGATGGCCTGCTCGAAACTAGTCGGGTCATCATCTTCTATGATGCAATCCTCGCTTCCACCATCAATGAAACCGTATTATCTCTCAGGTGGATAAGAAACCCTGCTAGATCGGAGGAGAGGCTGGGGTTCGTCGGGTACTACTGAATCCTCTGGTTCAACCAAGTCTTCTGTTATAGTTTGTGTTGCCGGAACCTCTTCCAGTTCTACCTCAATGCCACTAATCTGTTTCATAAGAAAACCTTTTTCTAAGAAAGTGGCATGTCGAGGAACAAACACCTTTTGTTCCTCGGAGTGGTAGAAGATATACCCTCGCGAATGTTTGGGATATCCAATAAACTTACATAGGACAGACCTTGCCTCGAGATTGTCCGGATTGTGTGTTTTAACATAGGCCAGACAACCCCATATCTGAATAAAATTAAGACATGGTCTCTTACCATTCCATATCTCATATGGAGTGGTAGGCACTGATTTCGTTGGAACTCTATTCAATAGGTATGCAGCTGTCTCCAGTGCATATCCCCAGAAGAAAATAGGTAACTCAGCTGTACTCATCATAGAGCGCACCATATCTAATAGAGTGCGATTCTTCCGCTCCGATACACCGTTGTGCTGTGGTGTATAAGGAGGAGTAAGCTGAGAGAGAATCCCATTCTCTTTTAGATAATCTAGGAAATCATTGCTTAAGTATTCTCCTCCTCGATCAGATCGTAGGATCTTAATACTTTTGCCCGTTTGTTTTTCTACTTCGTGCTTATATTCTCTGAATTTCTCAAAAGCTTCAGACTTATGTTTCATCAGGAACACATGTCCGAATCTAGAGAGATCGTCAGTGAATGTAATGAAGTAGGAAGAACCGTTCCTGGCATGCGTAGACATGGGACCGCATACATCACTATGTACCAGTCCTAAGAGTTCAGTAACTCTTTCTCCGTGTCCACTAAACGGAGCTTTGGTCATTTTTCCTTTGAGACATGAATGGCAAGTATCATAAGATGATAATTCGAACAGATTCAAATAACCATCCTTATGTAACTTAGCCAGTCGTGTCGCATTGATATGACCAAGTCTACAATGCCACAAGTAGGATTCGTTCATTTCGGAACTTTTCCTCTTATGTGTGTTTTGTATATTGAGGACTGTATTCTGATTTAGAATGAATATGCCATTATGTAACGAGCCTGATGCAATCAACTTTTGATCTAGGAATATGTTCATAACATTATCCTGTACTACAAAATTATATCCTTCTTTACTTAATAAAGAAACTGATATAATGTTGCACATCATATTTGGTATATAATAGCACTCATTCAGAATCAGTGTATCACCACTTGGTAATACTAGGTGATATTCGCCAACTACTTTGGCTGCAACATTTGCACCGTTTCCTACTTGAACGGAATGATCACATTTTCCCAGTTCTCTACCTTTTCGTAGCCCATGTAACAATTTACATATGTGGGATCCTGATCCGGTATCTAATACCCAGGACGTAGGGTGAACTGAGAAACAGTTCTCAATAACTAACACACCTGAAGAAGATGCATCAACATGTATGTTCTTTTGGGCGGCTTGAGAATTCAGATATTCTTCTATTCTCTGTTCAGTCTTATAACTCTTATAAGAAAGAACGGGTCCAACGTTCCCCTGCTCAGTATAATAAGCGGGTTCAGTCAATACATCAATATTATTATCTTGATTATGGCCTGACATGGTCGCTACCTGGAGAGAGAGGGAAGAAAACACTTTAGCGTATGCTCTTGCAAGATTAGATTGGTTATTATCTTATCTAATCAGGATGTCTCCCACTGTTTTTATCAAATCTACCTTCAAACCCTAAAAGGTAATATTAGCCGGGATTAATTACACCCTACAATTTCGTCAATCTTTTAGCCAGATCAGTGTCGGTACTTTGAGGGAGGTTCCCCGTGCTTTCGCACGGACCCTAATTAAAGTAAACCTCGTTTTCCCAGAGGCCTAACCCCGTTAACACTTTTCTAGACACCTACTTGATCGACTAATTGTCCTGTGTAAAACTCTCCCAGGAGTAACAATTACTCGCAGTGGGTATCGGGATCCAACTATCTCATAGGAGGTATGCAATCTCATTGCAAATTTCAACACTTGAAATTCCCGATGATGCTTTTACCCCTAGCGTCCCATGACCTTGACGGAGGCCAAACTACCCATAGGGCACTAGTCAAGTTCTGTAGGGTTCCTAGGCACACCCTATGAGGTTCTACAAGTGATCAAACATGGCCAATTCAAAAATTTCCTATGTGCCAAGTAACCCTAAGCAAGATCGTAACTAGAGGATAAGCGATGCAAGCAAGTAAACAACTTTATTGCTAAAGGAAAGTGACTACAACATTTGTAGATCCGGTGCTCCACTTCCTTGGCTCCGTGATGACGTCCTTCCGCTGTACCCATCGGAATCCTAGACTCTCGCGGTGGTTTCATCGGAGAAATGATCGGGCTAGGTCGTCGACTTCGATGCCGAAGATGATCTACGTCGAGGCTACTCAAGATCAAGCTCCAACTTCACAAGTCATGAAACTTGTGAAGAAAACACCCTATACTACTTGGCAAGTGGTAGAGAATGAAGAAATAGGAAGTGGGTTCACTTTAGAATTGGATTTCTCACTCTTTTTCTCATTTCACCATTGAAGCTAGCAAGCTTTCATGAAGCTTAATGAAGATGAAGAAGATGAAAGAATATGATAAGAATTATTTTTAAAAAGAAAAATCCATTCATTCTTATCATAATTTGCAACCATGGTTTAGTGTAGAGAATAAACTAGGGTTAGGTGAATGGTTAGGTTTAGGAAAGAAACAAAGTGGTCAAAGCTTCATGAAGATTCAAAGAAAAAACAAAAGAAGCCACCCTTTTGTTTCTTGCCTTAAAAAGAATAAATAAAATAAATAGATAAGTAAATCAAAACCCTAACCATGGTTTAATCATACACACCCAAGTTTGCATGTATCATCAAACATGATACAAACTAGTGCACAAAACTATATCATATATACAATGTGCACATCAAGTGAGAAAATCCATCTTAAGTGAACTAATACTAGTTAATGTAAAGTAATATATCAAATATATAATTATACATTAAATCATTAAATCAATACTTGATTTAATGATCCGGTCATACTGTAGGGTTCCTAGGGCACACTAATGAAGTCTCACAAGTGATCAAACATGAACAAATCAAAATTCCTTGTGCCTACAAACCCTAATACGGATCGTTAACTAGATATATAGGCGAAGCAAGCATGTAATCGAATTAAATGCTAAGGGAAAGTGACTACAACCTTTGTAGATTCCGGTCCACCACTTCCTAAGCTCCGCGATGATCTCCCTCCGCTGTCCAAATCGAACCCTTGACTCTAGCATCGGCTTCGTCGAAGAAATGGGCGGGCTTGATCGTCGGTTCGATGCGAAGATGATCTACGTCGAGGCATCACAAGAACGAGCTCCGCCTTCGCCAAGTCAAGAACTTGTGAAGACAACACACTCTACTACATGGCAAGTAGTAGAGGATGAAGAAATAGGAAGTGGGTAGACTTTAGATTTGGATTTCTCACTTGATTTGGCTAGTTGCCATTGAAGCTATCAACATCTTTCTTCTTGAAG
This sequence comes from Agapanthus africanus, assembly GCA_030015575.1. Taxonomy (NCBI): domain Eukaryota; kingdom Viridiplantae; phylum Streptophyta; class Magnoliopsida; order Asparagales; family Amaryllidaceae; genus Agapanthus; species Agapanthus africanus. Next base: position 435,821,868 of record JASDDO010000014.1, read on the forward strand.
AAGAAGAAGAAGATAATATATGATAAGTTATTATTTAAAATAAAAAACCATATGATACTTATCATGTCAACAACCATGGTTTAGTGTAGAGATTTAACTATGGGTTAGAGTGAGTGGTTAGGGTTAGACATGAGACAAGAATGGTGGACTTATTCAAAGCTTCAAGAAGCTTCAATGTAAAACAAAGAAAGCCACCATCCTTTTCTTTTGCCAAAAAGAATGAATAAATAAATAAATGGATAAAGAATTAAAAGAAAAGAAACCCTAACCATTCACTAATCATGGTTTAAGTCTTTACACAAACCCAAGGTTGCATGTATCATCAAACATGATACAAACAAGCGCACAAGAATATATCACATATACAATGTGCATCATCAAGTGAGAATATCCTCATAAAGTGAACCAATACTAGTTAATGTAAAGTAATATATCAAATATATAATTATGCATTAAATCATTAAATCAATACTTGATTTAACGATCCGGTCATATCGCATATAACCGGCTAGTATCCAATGTATCGGCTTATCGAATCGATCCTTGATTCGATAACTAGGTTATATCGCATATAACTAATCGATACATTCATCGCGAGAATGGAATACGGTATCACACACACGAATTATTCTCGGTCCCGCACATATCTCATATGCGCTCCTATTTCGTTTCGCTTGAGGCAGGAAACCTCTGTGTAGGACTCTAAAGACTCGTCAATACGCCGGTAGCAGAAGATGATCATATCAAGCACCCACAAGCCGCAAGCGGTCTGCTAAACGTAACGGCCACCCGGGTATTGAGCGATCAGAAGATCGACGAGCAAGCCCGCTCATACTCCTGTGAATCCAACCAGTATCACTTACCGTACAGTCCGGTCTGTTCGTCTGATATGTCGCATATCTCGCCTAGGGGTGGTAAACGTCAGACCCCAATATCTTGATAAGTCATGCCGACGTGAAGTCCATGACATTCGTGAAACTACTGATAACTCTTACCAGTATATCACTGCAACCCTGGCCAGGGATTTCCTGTTATGGCCAGTCGAGCATAGCGCAACATCAACCCCCAATACCGGGAGAGACGAATCCCCTCCTATCGCTCATTGCCTCCATATGAATCGGGACTGTACCCAAAAACCACCTGTTTGCACAACTCAGTAGAGCCGTGGTAGGGTGGAAATCAAAGCACAGTGGGAGACACACAAGACTCTATGACGATCTCGGGTCAACAGACTAAGCTGTACCAGTGTCACCAGAGAACTGCCATCTGACGTGAGGTATAATACCATCTGGGAGTTCTCGGCGAGTCCGTTCAGTGTACCCAGTCTCCACTGAGCACCCGCATACCATCTTCGATGTCAAACACCAATGGATATGGGATCATCCATCGCCCATCGCATGGGTCGAGAAGATATGCGCTAGTCTACTCTGGAATATCGATGCCCTGTCTCGATATTCCCTCGACTAGGAACATTTCAAGGATGTACTCATGGACTATCCAGGCCCCACTAGTATGATCTGCATCACAGTCCTGGAAGTCGAGTACACATCCTAAGGGCTTTATCAACATGTAACAGAGAGACAGAAAGTATACACGTTAAGATAAACAGCAACAAGATAGCGTACTATCATGTCGAGCAAGAATGTCCTATCTATATATGTCCCAGCATCCACTACAATATACATCCAATGTACAGTAATGGCCTCTAGGGCATACATATAACTAACAATCTCCCACTTGCACTAGGGCCATCTGTATCAGTGGTTGCAGTATCACATACTCAACCATCCCCTAAAAGTCTCTCTTTGGGAAAAGGCCTTCGTGAGTGGATCCCCGTGTTGTCCTCTGAGTCTACTCTCCTAACCTCGATCACCCCGGAGATCAACTATCTCCATGATCAGGTGATGCTTCCTCAGAATTTGTCTGGGTCACTGATGGGACCAGGGTTCCAGGGCCGAAGCCACACTTCCATTGTCATACAATGGCAGGAACCTAGTTCATCTTATGAACCAATATACACCCAAACTTTCTCTTTGGTAGTATCTTCAATAGCGATGTTACCAGCCTTTATCGTTTAGTTTGCCACGGTATCTAGCTTGGAACTCTTCCAATATACCGTCCCTCTACTGAGGGTAAAGACAATGCCCGTGACTGACATTCAGTCGTCTTTATCACCCTGGAACTCTTCCAGTGATTCTCCCCAGGATCGATTGATACCATCTCACTACATCTAGTGAGAATCCTAGCATCCAATTACATCTATCTCATAGATGAAAACTCAGGATTTAGGAGGTATCACTTTGATCCTATTTGGAGAATCCTTGTGATAATAGGAGATTGACCGATCGTAGTATAGGAAACTCTTTTCCTATCAAGAGTATGTTGTCTACGTACAATACGAAGATGACCACCTTACTCTCTACTACCCTTTTGTATATACAAGGTTCGTCTACCATTTTGATGAAGTCAAACACTTTGACTTTCACATCAAAACAGACGTTCCAACTCCGTGATGTCTGCTTTATTCTGTAAAGCAACTTGCACACGTTTCCGCTGCTCCCACTGTCTACGAGGCCCTCTGGCTGTGTACTTACAGACGTTCTCTTCTAAATCAGTATTTAGAAAAGCAGTCATGGCACCCAACCGGCAGATATCGTAGTCATGGTATGTAGCCGTGGTAAGTAGGATCTGGATAGACTTAAGCATAGCTACTGGAAAAAGGTTTCATCATTATCCACGCCTGGTCGATGACGAAAACCTTTAACAAGTCTAGCTTTGAAAGTCTCAACTTTTCCATCTACACCAAGTAATCTTCTCAAGATATACTTGCTCCTGATGGGGATTTAACCCTTCAGATATAGCAGCTAAAGTCCATACTTTGCTGGTGTACATGGATTCCATCTCAGATCGTTAAGCATCCAGCCATTCTTACAGAGTCCCTACTCTCGATGGCCTGCTCGAAACTAGTTGGGTCATCATCTTATGATGCATTCCTCGCTCCCACTGTCATCGAGAAACCGAGGTATCTTTCAGGCGGATGAGGAACCCTACTAGATCGGCGGAGAGGCTGAGGTTCGTCGGGAACTATAGAATCCTTTGGCTCTGTCAAATTATCAACTGCAGTTTTGTATAGCTGGAACCTTTCCAGTTCTACAGAACTGATCCTGCCTCGATCTTGTCCGGATTTTGCTTTAAACATAGGCCGGACAACCCCAAATCTTAACTAGCTTAAGACATGGGCTCTTCCCATACCATATCTCATATGGAGTGGTAGGCACTGATTTGATTCAAACCTAATTCAATATGTATGCAGCTTCTCAAGTGCATAACACCCAAAAGGAAACAGGTAACTCAGTAATACTCATCATAGAGCACATGATATCTAATATTGTGTGATTGCTCCGCCCCGATACACCGTTGTGCTGTGGTGTATTCAGAGGAGTAACACTGAGAGAAAATCTCATTCTCCTTTAGAATAGTCCAGGAATTCTATGCACAAGCATTCTCCTCCCTGATCTTATCATAGGACATAATACTTATACCCGTATTTGTTAGTTATGTATATGCCCTAGAGGCCATTGTTGTACATATGATGTATATTATGATGGATGCTTAGATATATACAGAGAGGACTTTCTTGCCCGTCATGATAGTATGCTATTTGGTTTCACTTTATCTTAACATGTTGACTTGTATTGGTTTACTGTTTTACTCTCACATGTTGATAAAGCCCTTAGGATCTGTACTCGACTACTGGGACTATGATGAGATCATACTAGTGGGGCCACGGTAGTCGATGAGTACATCCTATAATTGTTCCTAGTCGAGGGTATATCGAGACAGGGCATCGATACACCAGAGTAGACTAGCGTATACGCATCTTGACCCATATGATGGGCGATGGATGATCCCATATCCATCGGTGTTTGACATCAGAGATGGTGTACGGGTGCTCAGTGTAGACTGGGTACACTGGACGGACTCGCCGAGAACTCCCAGATGGTGATATACCACACGTCAGATGGCAGTTCTCCGGTGACACTGGTACAGGGTAGTCTGTAGACCCGAGATCGTCATAGAGTCTTGTGTGATTCCCACTGTGCTTTGATTTCCACCTTACCACGTCCAAGAGGGCGTGCAAAACGGTGGCTTTTGGGTACAGTCCCGAATCACATGGAGGCAATGAGCGATAGGAGGGGATTCGTCTCTCCCGGTATAGGGAGTTGATGTTGTGCTGTGTTCGATTGGCTATAACTGGAAGTCCCTGGCCAGGACTGATATAGAGATTTACTGGTAAGTGTTACCAGTAGTTTATCGACCCGTTATGAGCCATACATGGACACGACTTATCGGTTACTGGGGTCTGACGTATACCACCCCTAGACTAGATATGCGACATATCAGACGAACAGACCGGACTGTACGGGAGTGTTACTGATCGGATTCACAGGAGAACGCACATGCTAGCTTGTTGATCTTCTGATCGCTCAATACCTGGGTGGCTGTTACGTTTAGCTGACCGCTTGCAGCTTGTGGGTGTTTGATATGATCATCACCTGCTACCGGCGTATTGACGATTCTTTAGAGTCCTACACAGAGGTTTCTTAGCTCAGGCGAAACGGAGTAGAGGCACATATGTGATATGTGCAGGACCGAGAATAATGCGATATGGGATAGCGTATTATATTCTCGCGATATTTAGATATGAACCGGGACATCGGATCAAGTGTTGATTCGATGAATCGGTACATGATATATTAGTCGGTAATATTCGATATAGCCGGATCATCGATTCAAGTGTTGATTCGATGATTTAATGTATAATAATATATATGATATATTGTATTACATTATCTAATATTGGCGCGCTTTATTATTTCATTTTCTCACTGGATGATACATTGATATATATGCGATATATGTTAATTGTATTATTTTCTTTTGTTGCAAATATATAATATATATGTGATATATATTATTGTGACATGATATGATTAATTGTTAAACATGTTTAAGGATGATTAATTGAGATTAGGGTTTGATTTGGGTTAGTTGCTTCATGCACCTTCTAGAAGCATTTTTCTTTTGTCATTCTTAGGATATTTTTGGATGACACTTATTTAACTCAACCAAACCCTAACTCTAGTTATTTCTCTACAAAATCTTGACCACTCATCCTTGACCATGGTTTACAATTCAATCATATAGTTTATATTCTATTCATCACAAAAGGATTTTTTGATTATTCTTATTAGCTTTTCCATTATCATCTTCTTCTTCTCTCTTGAAGAAAGCTCACTTGATATTTCTTTATGTGATGAATAAATATGAGAAAATGATTTAAAAAAGAAAGCAAAATTACTACTCTCTCATCCTCATCTCATCTAGCCCTTGAGATTAGTGTGTTCATCTCTTTAGAGTGAGAAAGCTTGAGTCGTAGCAACTTCAAGGTAGATCATCGGAGATTTGGAATACTTCGAGCTAGCATGGATCGTTCGAGTCGTGGAGCCTCTCATGAGTCCGGGAGATCGTGGATCACGGCAAAGGGACTTCTACTCGGAGCTTGTGAAGTGAAGGAACGGACTACAAAAGTTGTAATCCCTCACACTTAGATAAAAGTTATCTTCTTGCATGTTAAACCCTAATAATCTAGCAAAGATCCCGGCTTTGGGTTGTTCGGCACGTCTAAATTTTTATCCGGGCATGTTTGATGACTTTTGAACCTTCACAAGAGTGCCTAGGAACCCTACAGTGGTATCAGAGCCTAGCTAGAGCATTAGGCGATGTGTTTACGAAGTTAAAACTCCGATCGAACCCGAAACGACGAAACCAGACCCCTCTCTGGAAATTTTTTAAATTTTGGGATTTTTCGGAATTAAAAATATGTAAAAAAATAAGCAGGGAATTCTAAGAATTACCATAAAACCCGAGCCCCCAATTTGTCCAAACGGCGGCGGAACCGCGGCGCAAGCATGCCTTGAGCGGCGGTTCCGCGGCGGAACAGTGCATTCATGACACGTGGCTTTTATGGTAATGTTTGTAGGTACTTGTTGATGCTTCTGGATATTTTTAACAGTGATTCCAGTATTGTTTAAATCTAGGGTTTATTTTGTAATAGTAGATTCGATCGGAATATTTAAGTTCGTATTTCTTTCCGGATATTTAGAAATTGTTAAACTAGTTGAACGGATATCATTAACCGACTTTTTCCCCGCACGTAAAACTTTCAAGCGTTGAATTCTTACTGGGTTTAAATCTTTCGGAAAAATTGTACAAGTTAAGCGGTGGACCCTCTAGAAGACAACAAACCTTAACTCGATTATGTGACCGTCTTGAACTGCCTTTTGAACCTTCGGGTTTGGGGCAGTACGGCGTGCCACATGTGAGGCGTTGGCTTAACCCTTCTACGGCTGGATCACCGGTACTGTGACATATTCTGGGATTATTTGAACTCCGCTCAAGAGTTGAGCACTTTGGGAAATTTTGGGTATTTGATTATCTGTTCGGAAAGTTTAATACTGTCTATTTATCTGGAATGTGATACAATATGTGGAATTCATAGAGTTAGGCATGAAATGCGGACTATGTGAAATTTCGGATTTACGATGTCTAAAGTGATTGTGGATTCCAAATATTGTAGTTTTACACTTTCTTTTCTGTGACCGTAAGTGTAATATGTGATATCGCCGGTTTCGTTGCTATATGTCAACGACAATTGGGATGCGCATATTTACTTACGTTGATGATATGAGATATTATGTGTTTCTGTAATATGTTATATTGGATCGTCGCGTTCTGAATAGCCGGGGGTTTTATGTAAGATGAGGGTTTTTATTTTCATTCATGTAAAATTCATTTGTAATGTAATATTCTTTTATTTGGGGCACTTCCAGGTTGCGGTTGATGTCACCAGTGTATATTATTTACTTTTCCGCATTAGGTAGACCCAAGGAGGGGAGCACAAGTAACCGGGTTCTAGGGTCCAGTGGGAGGCCATCTCGAGGAGTCGAGAACGGGTCTCCTAACCCTAGAATTGGCAGTGTTACTTGCCGCTCTCGTAGGGGTCTTGGGATGTGGGTTTGGCTATTCGTCGCGACCGTGGAATCCGTGTTTTATACAGGCTCGTATTAAAAACACGGACGTCGTAGTATATCCAATATTTCATATATGTTCTTCTGTTGCAATGTTCTGTGATGAGATCATATTACTGCCTGAGACGAATGCTTATACTATATCTATATGCTGATATATAAATATTACTGCTTTCGTTTCTTCTGTGATGCTTAGGAAGCATAAGCTGATGGGATTTTTATTAATGAGATTAATAAAAGAAAAGAAACCTAAAGATGTTGTAGAATCAAAACTTTATAAAAAGGGTAGCTACAGTTTTGCTTTGCACAGCGATATATATGATATATCCTGTACCTTATTCGATGAGGAAAGGACCGAGATCCCTTCACCGGGAGTGACTCCTTTAGCGAAACTGGCAGATGCTACAAAACGCTGTTTGTCTTTTGATTGCTTTTAGTGTTTTGCTTTGCACAGCGGTATATATGATATATCCTGCACCTTATTCGATGAGGAAAGGGCCGACGATCCCTTCACCGGGAGTGACCCCTTTAGCGAAACTAAGAAAAGCCTCAAAAACACTCCTTTTCAAAAACTACTCGATTCTACGACGACATCAAGTTCATTACGCAATAGGTTTTCTGAAAAACCTGTCGTAGCCCTCCGTCATTTCGGATAAAGACTATTTAGTATTCGTGCTGCGTTTGTTGACCTCTGTCAAGGCGTAGTGTGCGGTAGCTAACTAGTAATTATCTGTAAAGCATGTGATGTGATTGGATTAGGGTAGTCGTACGACCTTGTTGACCTCTGTCAAGGGTCGTGCGAGTGAGTTTGATTCAATCAAGAAATGATGGGTTGAACTTGACTAGTGCACTATGGTTTGTTGACCTCTGTCAAGGTCATGGCACACTAGGGGAAAAATATTATCGGGAATTTCAAATGTTGAAATTTGCAATGAGATTGCATACCTCCTATGAGATAGTTGGATCCCGATACCCACTGCGAGTAAGTGTTACTCCTGGGAGAGTTTTACACAGGACAATTAGCCGATCAAGTAGGTGTCTAGAAAAGTGTTAACGGGGTTACGCCTCTGGGAAAACGAGGTTTACTTTAATTAGGTCCGTGCGAAAGCACGGGGAACCTCCCTCAAAGTACCGACACTGATCTGGCTGAAAGATTGACGAAATTGTAGGGTGTAATTAATCCCGGCTAATCTTACCTTTTAGGGTTTTAAGGTAGATTTGATAAAAACAGTGGGAGACATCCTGATTAGATAAGATAATAACCAATCTAATCTTGCAAGAGCATACGGTAAAGTGTTTTCTTCTCTCTCTCTCCAGGTAGCGACCATGTCAGGCCATAATCAAGATAATAATATTGATGTATTGACTAAACCTAATTATTGTACTGAGTAAGGGAACGTTGGACCCGTTCTTTCTTATAAGAGTTATAAGACTGAAAAGGAAACAGGAGAATATCTAGATTCTCACGCCGCCCAAAAGAACATGCATGTTGATGCATCTTCTTCGGGTGTGTTAGTTATTGAGAACTGTTTCTCAGTTCACCCTACGTCCTGGGTATTAGATACCGGATCAGGATCCCACATATGTAAACAGTTACATGGGCTACGTAAAGGTAGAGAACTGGGAAAAGGTGATCATTCCATTCAAGTAGGGAACGGTGCAAATGTTGCAGCCAAAGCAGTTGGCAAATATCACCTAGTATTACCAAGTGGTGATACACTGATTCTAAATGAGTGCTATTATATACCGAACATGATGTGCAACATTATATCAGTTTCTTTATTGAGTAAAGAAGGATATAATTTTGTAGTAAAGGATAATGTTATGAACATATTTCTAGATCAAAAGTTGATTGCATCAGGCTCGTTACATAATGGCATATTCATTCTAAATCAGAATACAGTCCTGAATATACAAAACACACACAAGAGGAAAAGTTCAGATATGAACGAATCCTACTTGTGGCATTGTAGACTTGGTCATATCAATGCGACACGACTGGCTAAGTTACATAAAGATGGTTATTTGAATCCGTTCGAATTATCATCTTATGATACTTGCCATTCATGTCTCAAAGGAAAAATGACCAAAGCTCCGTTTAGTGGACACGGAGAAAGAGTTAATGAACTCTTAGGACTGATACATAGTGATGTATGCGGTCCCATGTCTACGCATGCCAGGAACGGTTCTTCCTACTTTATTACATTCACTGACGATCTCTCTAGATTCGGACATGTATTCCTGATGAAATACAAGTCTGAAGCTTTTGAGAAATTCAGAGAGTATAAACACGAAGTAAAAAAACAAACGAGCAAAAGTATTAAGATCCTTCGATCTGATCGAGGAGAAGAATACTTAAGCAATGAGTTCCTAGATTATCTAAAAGAGAATGGGATTCTCTCTCAGCTTACTCCTCCTTATACACCACAGCACAACGGTGTATCGGAGCGGAGGAATCACACCCTATTAGATATGATGCGCTCGATGATGAGTACAGCTGAGTTACCTATTTCCTTCTGGGGGTATGCACTTGAGACAGCAGCATACCTATTGAATCAAGTTTCGACTAAATCTGTACCTACCACACCATATGAGATATGGAGTGGGAAGAGACCATGTCTTAAACGAGTTAAGATATGGGGTTGTCTGGCCTATGTCAAAAGGCAAAATCCAGACAAACTCGAGGCACGGTCAGTTCTATGTAAGTTTGTAGGATATCCAAAACATTCAAATGGATATTTTTTCTACCACAGTGAACAACAAAAAGTGTTTATTGCTCAACATGCCACCTTTTTAGAAAAGGAATTTCTTGCAAAAGAGATTAGTGGCTCTGAGGTAGAACTGGAAGAGGTTCCAGCGACACAAACTACAATAGATGATTTAGTGGAACCAGAAGATTCAGTAGTACCCGACGAACCCCAGCCTCTCCGCCGATCTAGCAGGGTTTCTCGTCCACCTGAGAGATACTACGGTTTTCTCATTGATGGTGGAAGCGAGGATTGCATCATGGATGATGATGACCCCACTAGTTTCGAGCAGGCCATCACGAGTGGTGACTCTGTGAAATGGCTGGATGCAATGCGATCTGAGATGGAATCCATATACACCAACAAAGTATGGACTCTAGACTTCCATTTTGAACCACCAAGCAAGGTAATGCTCCTGAAGGGGTAAAACCCATTGGGAGCAAGTGGATCTTTAAAAAGAAATTTGGTGTAGATGGAAAAGTTGAGACTTTCAAAGCTAGACTTGTAGCAAAAGGTTTTCGTCAAAGACCAGGTATGGACTATGACGAAACCTTTTCTCCAGTGGCTATGCTTAAGTCCATCCGGATCTTACTCGCCATTGCTGCATACCATGACTACGAAATCTGGCAAATGGATGTTAAGACCGCCTTTCTAAACGGTGATTTAGAAGAGTGCGTGTACATGACTCAGCCAGAGGGCTTCGTAGATAGTGGGAGCAGCGGAAAGGTGTGCAAGCTGCTTAAATCCATTTATGGGTTAAAGCAAGTATCGCGGAGTTGGAACATCTGTTTTGATGTTGTAGTCAAAGAGTTTGACTTCATCAAAAATATAGATGAACCTTGTATCTATAAGAAGGTAGCTGAGGGTAAGGTTGTCTTCCTCGTATTGTACGTAGATGACATACTCTTGATCGGAAATGATATTCCTATGCTGCAATCAGTCAAGCTCTTCTTATCACAGAGATTCTTAATGAAAGATCTAGGTGATGCCTCCTGCATATTGGGAATCATGATCTATAGAGATAGATCTATACGGATATTGGGATTGTCCCAATCCAGGTACATTGACACCATACTAAAGAGGTTTAGTATGGAAGAATCCAAGCATGGGAATCAGCCCACGATCTCTGGACTCACTCTCTCCAAAGAGATGTCTCCCAAGACTGATTTGGAAAGAGCTCGCATGCAAGAGATACCCTATGCTTCGGCAGTAGGCTCTATCATGTATGCGATGCTATGTACCAGACCCGATGTAGCATACTCACTAAGTGTAGTGAGTCAGTATCAAGCAGATCCTGGAGAGAGTCACTGGACAGCTGTGAAGAACATTCTCAAGTACTTGCAAAGGACTAAGGAGATGTTCTTGGTGTATGGTAACGGAGAACTCCAGGTGGAGTCCTTTACCGATTCCAGCTTCCAAAGTGATAAGGACAACTCTAAGTCGCATTCGGTCTTTGTCTTTACCCTCAATGGAGGGGCGGTATGTTGGAAGAGTTCCAAACAGGATACCGTTGCAGACTCGACGATGGAGGCTGAATACATCGCTGCCAACGATGCTGCCAAGGAGGCTGTCTGGATAAAGAAGTTAATTAGTGAACTTGGTGTGGTTCCATCCATTGAGCATCCAATACCTCTGTATTGCGATAACAATGGAGCTGTGGCTTTGGGCAAGGAACCCAGGTCCCATCAGAAGTCCAGACATATTCTGAGGCGGTATCACCTGATCAGGGAGATAGTTGATCGCCAGGAGATCGAGGTCAGGAGAGTAGATACGAAGGACAACACTGCGGATCCATTCACGAAGGCTATTCCCCAGATACAGTTTGAGAGATTATTCGGGATGCTAGGTATGCGATACTACAGCAGCTGGCCTTAGTGCAAGTGGGAGATTGTTAGTTATGTATATGCCCTAGAGGCCATTGTTGTACATATGATGTATATTATGATGGATGCTTAGATATATACAGAGAGGACTTTCTTGCTCGTCATGATAGTATGCTATTTGGATTCACTTTATCTTAACATGTTGACTTGTATTGGTTTACTGTTTTACTCTCACATGTTGATAAAGCCCATAAGATCTGTACTCGACTACTGGGACTATGATGAGATCATACTAGTGGGGCTACGGTAGTCGATGAGTACATCCTATAACTGTTCCTAGTCGAGGGTATATCGAGACAGGGCATCGATACACCAGAGTAGACTAGCGTATACGCATCTTGACCCATATGATGGGCGATGGATGATCCCATATCCATCGGTGTTTGACATCAGAGATGGTGTACGGGTGCTCAGTGGAGACTGGGTACACTGGACGGACTCGGCGAGAACTCCCAGATGGTGATATGCCACACGTCAGATGGCAGTTCTCCGGTGACACTGGTACAGGGTAGTCTGTAGACCCGAGATCGTCATAGAGCCTTGTGTGATTCCCACTGTGCTTTGATTTCCACCTTACCACGTCCAAGAGGGCGTGCAAAACGGTGGCTTTTGGGTACAGTCCCGAATCACATGGAGGCAATGAGCGATAGGAGGGGATTCGTCTCTCCCGGTATAGGGAGTTGATGTTGTGCTGTGTTCGATTGGCTATAACTGGAAGTCCCTGGCCAGGGCTGATATAGAGATTTACTGGTAAGTGTTACCAGTAGTTTCTCGACCCGTTATGAGCCATACATGGACACGACTTATCGGTTACTGGGGTCTGACGTATACCACCCCTAGACTAGATATGCGACATATCAGACGAACAGACCGGACTGTACGGGAGTGTTACTGATCGGATTCACAGGAGAACGCACAGGCTAGCTTGTTGATCTTCTGATCGCTCAATACCTGGGTGGCTGTTACGTTTAGCTGACCGCTTGCAGCTTGTGGGTGTTTGATATGATCATCACCTGCTACCGGCGTATTGACGATTCTTTAGAGTCCTACACAGAGGTTTCTTGGCTCAGGAGAAACGGAGTAGAGGCACATATGTGATATGTGCAGGACCGAGAATAATGCGATATGGGATAGCGTATTATATTCTCGCGATATTTAGATATGAACCGGGACATCGGATCAAGTGTTGATTCGATGAATCGGTACATGATATATTAGTCGGTAATATTCGATATAGCCGGATCATCGATTCAAGTGTTGATTCGATGATATAATGTATAATAATATATATGATATATTGTATTACATTATCTAATATTGGCGCGCTTTATTATTTCATTTTCTCACTGGATGATACATTGATATATATGCGATATATGTTAATTGTATTATTTTCTTTTGTTGCAAATATATAATATATATGTGATATATATTATTGTGACATGATATGATTAATTGTTAAACATGTTTAAGGATGATTAATTGAGGTTAGGGTTTGATTTGGGTTAGTTGCTTCATGCACCTTCTAGAAGCATTTTTCTTTTGTCATTCTTAGGATATTTTTGGATGACACTTATTTAACTCAACCAAACCCTAACTCTAGTTATTTCTCTACAAAATCTTGACCACTCATCCTTGACCATGGTTTACAATTCAATCATATAGTTTATATTCTATTCATCACAAAAGGATTTTTTGATTATTCTTATTAGCTTTTCCATTATCATCTTCTTCTTCTCTCTTGAAGAAAGCTCACTTGATATTTCTTTATGTGATGAATAAATATGAGAAAATGATTTAAAAAAGAAAGAAAAATTACTACTCTCTCATCCTCATCTCATCTAGCCCTTGAGATTAGTGTGTTCATCTCTTTAGAGTGAGAAAGCTTGAGTCGTAGCAACTTCAAGGTAGATCATCGGAGATTTGGAATACTTCGAGCTAGCATGGATTGTTCGAGTCGTGGAGCCTCTCATGAGTCCGGGAGATCGTGGATCGCGGCAAAGGGACTTCTACTCGGAGCTTGTGAAGTGAAGGAGCGGACTACAAAGGTTGTAATCCCTCACACTTAGATAAAAGTTATCTTCTTGCATGTTAAACCCTAATAATCTAGCAAAGATCCCGGCTTTGGGTTGTTCGGCACGTCTAAATTTTTATCCGGGCATGTTTGATGCCTTTTGAACCTTCACAAGAGTGCCTAGGAACCCTACAGTATTTTGGTTCTCTACTTCTAACTTATATTCTGTGAATATCTCAAAAGGTTCGGACTCATGTTTCAACAGGAACATATGACTGAATCTTGAGAGATTATCAAAGAACGTAATGAAGTATAAAGAACCAGTCCTGGCATGTGTAGACAGGAGACCTTATATACATCATAATGTATCATTCCCAAGAGTTTACCAACTCTTTCTCTGTTTCCAATAAACAGAGCTATGGTCATCTTATCTTTGTGACATGACTGGCAAGTTTCATAAGATGTAAATTCAAACTGATTTAAATATGCATCTAAAATGTAACTTCAGCCAGTCGGGTCGCATTGATGTGACCTAGTCTACAATGCCTCAAGAAGGATTCGTTCATTTCTGAACTCTTCCTCTTGTGTGTGTTCTGTATACTAGGAACTGCAGTTTGATTTAGAACGTCAATGCTTTTAGATAACGTGCCTAAACCGATCAACTTTTGATATAGGAAATGTTCAAAACATTATCCAACAATACAAAATTATATCCTTCTTTACTAATAAAGAGACTGGTATGATTTTGTATATCAGGTTCGGTATCTAATAGCATTTGTTCAGAATCAATGTACTGGTAATACAGGGTGACAGTGACCAACAGACTTGGCTGCAACACTTGCCCCGGTTTCTGTCTCATGAAACTTATCACCCGTTCTCAGTTTTTCTACCTTTTTGTAGCCCTATGCAACATATTACATATCTGGGATCCTGATCCGGTATCATATACCCAGGATATAGAGGATACTGAGAAACAGTTCTTTGTAATGAACACACCTGAAGGAGATGCATCCCATGCACTTTCTTCGTTTGGGCGGCATGGGAATCCTGGCATTCCCCTATTTCCTGCTCTGTCTTATAACAATTATAAGTTGGAGCGGGACCAACGTTCCCCAGCTCAGTATAACAAGCGGGTTCGGTCAAAATTCCGTATTATTATCTTGATTAAGGCGTGATATGGTCGCTACCTGGAGAGAGAGAGAAGAAAACACTCAGCGTGCGCTCTTGCAAGATCAGATTGGTTATATATTTTATCTAATCAGGATGGCTCCCACTGTTTTTATCAAATCTTCCTTCAAACCCTTAAAGGAAAGACTAGCCGGGATTAATTACACTCTACAAGTTCGCCAATCTTTCAGCCAGGCCAGTGTCGGTACTTTAAGGGAGGTTCCCCGTGCTTTCGCACGGACCTAATTACAGTAAACCTCGTTTTGCCAGAGGCGTAACCCTGTTGACACCTTTCTAGACACCTACTTGATCGGCTAATTGTAAAGTGCAAAACTCTCCCAGGAGTAACAATTACTCGCAGTGGGTATCGGGATCCAACTATCATATAGAAGGTATGCAATCTCATTGCAAGTTTCAACACTTGAAACTCCCGATAATGGTTTTTACTCCTAGCACCTATGACCTTAACTATGGTCAACAAATCATAAGTACTAGTCAAGTTCTACCCGTCATTTCGTGATTAATCAGACCCACCCACATGACCCTTAACTAAGGTCAACAAAGTCACGCGACTGTCCTAACTAATCGCATCATATGCGGTGTAGGAAGACATCACTTAGCTACCGTACACTGTGCCTTAACTAAAGTCAACAAACACAGCACGAATACTAAGTACTCTACTTCCTAAAATGACGGAGGGTTGTGAATGGTTTTTGTGAAAACCTTTAACGCTTTGAACTTGATCTCGTTGCGGAATCAAATGGTTTTTAAATGGAATGTTTTTGAGGCTTTTCTAGTTTTGCTAAAGGGGTCACTCCCGGTGAAGGGATCGTCGACCCTTTCCTCGTCGAATGAGGTGCGGGATATATCATATACATCACTGTGCAAAGCGGAAACTATAGAAGCGATCAAATGACAAACCGATGGTTGTAGCATCTTCCAGTTATTGCTAAAGGAGTCACTCCTGGTGAAGGGATCTCGGTCCTTTCCTCATCGAATAAGGTGCAGGATGTTCTATAATGAACACCGCGATGCAAAGCAAGAACTGTAGCTACCTGTTTTTATTTTGAAATTCGATTCCACAACATCAATTAGGTTTATTTTCTTTCATTAATCTCATTAATGAATATCCCATCATTTAAGTCCACCTAATCATCACAGATAAATATAACGTACGCTTATGCCATCCGCATTCGCCTCGATGTCCCGTCTGCACCGTTAGGTTAGGTAACTAACGCCAGAGCGAGGCAGGGCTAGCGCGGGTGTAAAACATAAGCAACGTCTATATAATATATCATATATACTATATACTATATCTATCTGAACAGAGCACAGAACATCGCATGATCACATCACAGATAACGCAGCAGAAGAAACATATGAAATATTGGATATACTAGGACGTCCGTGTTTTCAATACGAGCCAGTATAAAACACGGATTCCACGGTCGTGATGAATAGCCAATCCCACACCTCTAGACCCCTACGAGAGCGGCAAGCAACCCTACCAATTCTAGGGTTAGGAGACCCGGACTCGACTCCTCGAGTTGGTCTCCCACTGGACCCCAGAACCCGGTTACTTGTGCTCCCCTCCTTGGGTCTATCCTAATGCGGAAAAGTAAATAATATACAATGGGTGACAACTTCCACAACCTGGAAGTGCCCTGATAAAAGAATATTACATACAAGTTTTTACATGAATGAAAATGAAAAAACACTCATCTCATATAAAAACCCCCATGCTATTCAAACACGACGATCCAATATAACATATCCAGCAACACATAACATCACATGTCATCAACGTAAGTAAATATGCGCATCCCAATTGTCGTTGACATATAGCAACGAAACCGGCGATATCACATATTACACTTACGGTCATAGAAAAGAAAGTGTAAAACTACAACAGTTGGAATCCGCAACTCCTTTAGACATCACATGCCTAATCAAATGAATTCTTTAGACATCGCATGCCTAACAATTATAAACCCCGCATTTTAGTCTTATTATCGAAAACTCTTTTCAATATCAAGTCAGGCAATTCAACAGGATTCCCGACATTCTGATCGAATGCTCGTCGCAAACTTCAGTAGACGGCCGCACCCCCGACGCCGTCGACAAAGTGCACCAAGGCGGAACACCGCTGCCGCGAGCACCCGGACGGATGCTTTCGGCGACGGGGTTCTCCTACAGTCACTTAGTCGGGGCTATGGGGTGAGGCTGTCTATTAAGTTTACCCGGCGAGTATCCGCGTACGCTACGTGATTGCAACGGACTTTTGATCACATCAAAATTCCGTGGCAACCGATCAAGTGAGACTAAACTGCTATGTTTATAACATTCATCCAGTCATCTCATAACTATTTGCGAATTCCAAGTATTGCATCACATTCCGGATAAATAGAAAATGCTAAACTTTTCGATCGAACAATCGAACACCCAAGTTTTCCCGATACAGCTCAACACATGAAATAAGTCTAACAACATTCAGTTCGTGCCTCAGTACCAATGGTCCAGCCGTAGAAGGGTCAAGCCAACGCCTCACATGTGGCACGCCGTACTGCCCCAAACCCGAAGGTTCAAAGGGCAGTTCAAGACGGTCACATAATCGAGTTAAGGTTTGTTGTCTTCTAGAGGGTCCATCACGTTACTTGCACTACTTAGAACGTCGTTAAACTACGGAAAAATCCAACAATTGGAAATTTCCCGGCAGGGGAAAAAGTGGGTATTTATATCCGGTCGAACTTTTTAACATATTCTAAAATACCCGAAAAAACACACTGACAAAATTAGACAATCCGATCGATACACTGAGTTCCCAATACAACCCAGAAAATAAAACTCTGGAATAAATATTAAAATATTCCCAGGAAACCCAGAACTAAAAAACTAGGAGTTACTGTGAAAAAGAAAAATGCTGATGTGACTAGTGGGCCGCGGAACCGCCTCACGAGCCATGCTCGTGCCGCGGTTCCGCCGCGCTTTAGAGGAATCATGCTCTCGAATTTCACAGTAATTCTTAGGAATACCTGCTGAGTTTTCTGCATATTTTTAATTCAAAAAAAATCCACTAATTTCAAAAAAGTCCAGAGAGTATGTTAAAATCGGGGTTTCGGGTCGATCGGACTTCTAATTCCGTCTAGACTTCGCCTAAGGCTCTAGCCAGGATCTGATACCACTGTAGGGTTCTTAGGAACACTAATAAAGTCTCACAAGTGATCAAACATGCACAAATCAAAAATTCCTTGTGCCTACAAACCCTAATACGGATCGTTAACTAGATATATAGGCGAAGCAAGCATGTAATCGAATTAAATGCTAAGGGAAAGTGACTACAACCTTTGTAGATCCGGTCCACCACTTCCTAAGCTCCGCGATGATCTCCCTCCGCTGTCCAAATCGAACCCTTGACTCTAGCATCGGCTTCGTCGAAGAAATGGGCGGGCTTGATCGTCGGTTCGATGCCGAAGATGATCTACGTCGAGGCATCACAAGAACGAGCTCCGCCTTCGCCAAGTCAAGAAACTTGTGAAGACAACACACTCTACTACATGGCAAGTAGTAGAGGATGAAGAAATAGGAAGTGGGTAGACTTTAGATTTGGATTTCTCACTTGATTTGGCTAGTTGCCATTGAAGCTATCAACATCTTTCTTCTTGAAGAAGAAGAAGAAGATAATATATGATAAGTTATTATTTAAAATAAAAAACCATATGATACTTATCATGTCAACAACCATGGTTTAGTGTAGAGATTTAACTAGGGTTAGATGAGTGGTTAGGGTTAGACATGAGACAAGAATGGTGGACTTATTCAAAGCTTCAAGAAGCTTCAATGTAAAACAAAGAAAGCCACCATCCTTTTCTTTTGCCAAAAAGAATGAATAAATAAATAAATGGATAAAGAATTAAAAGAAAAGAAACCCTAACCATTCACTAATCATGGTTTAAGTCATTACACAAACCCAAGGTTGCATGTATCATCAAACATGATACAAACAAGCGCAAAAGAATATATCACATATACAATGTGCATCATCAAGTGAGAATATCCTCATAAAGTGAACCAATACTAGTTAATGTAAAGTAATATATCAAATATATAATTATGCATTAAATCATTAAATCAATACTTGATTTAACGATCCGGTCATATCGCATATAACCGGCTAGTATCCAATGTATCGGCTTATCGAATCGATCCTTGATTCGATAACTAGGTTATATCGCATATAACTAATCGATACATTCATCGCGAGAATGGAATACGGTATCACATACACAAATTATTCTCAGTCCCGCACATATCTTATATCCGCTCCTATTTCGTTTCGCTTGAGCCAGGAAACCTCTGTGTAGGACTCTAAAGACTCGTCAATACGCCGGTAGCAGAAGATGATCATATCAAGCACCCACAAGCCGCAAGCGGTCTGCTAAACGTAACGGCCACCCGGGTATTGAGCGATCAGAAGATCGACGAGCAAGCCCGCTCATACTCCTGTGAATCCAACCAGTATCACTTACCGTACAGTCCGGTCTGTTCGTCTGATATGTCGCATATCTCGCCTAGGGGTGGTAAACGTCAGACCCCAATATCTTGATAAGTCATGCCGACGTGAAGTCCATGACATTCGTGAAACTACTGATAACTCTTACCAGTATATCACTGCAACCCTGGCCAGGGATTTCCTGTTATGGCCAGTCGAGCATAGCGCAACATCAACCCCCAATACCGGGAGAGACGAATCCCCTCCTATCGCTCATTGCCTCCATATGAATCGGGACTGTACCCAAAAACCACCTGTTTGCACAACTCAGTAGAGCCGTGGTAGGGTGGAAATCAAAGCACAGTGGGAGACACACAAGACTCTATGACGATCTCGGGTCAACAGACTAAGCTGTACCAGTGTCACCAGAGAACTGCCATCTGACGTGAGGTATAATACCATCTGGGAGTTCTCGGCGAGTCCGTTCAGTGTACCCAGTCTCCATTGAGCACCCGCATACCATCTTCGATGTCAAACACCAATGGATATGGGATCATCCATCGCCCATCGCATGAGTCGAGAAGATATGCGCTAGTCTACTCTGGAATATCGATGCCCTGTCTCGATATTCCCTCGACTAGGAACATTTCAAGGATGTACTCATGGACTATCCAGGCCCCACTAGTATGATCTGCATCACAGTCCTGGAAGTCGAGTACACATCCTAAGGGCTTTATCAACATGTAACAGAGAGACAGAAAGTATACACGTTAAGATAAACAGCAACCAAATAGCGTACTATCATGTCGAGCAAGAAAGTCATATCTATATATGTCCCAGCATCCACTACAATATACATCCAATGTACAGTAATGGCCTCTAGGGCATACATATAACTAACACATACTGCATGTAACCGACTAATATCAAGTGTATCAATGTATCGAATCAATACTTGATTCGGTAACCCGGCTATATCCTATATATAACCGTCCAATGATACATATCGTGAGAATAGAATACAGTATCACATACTGGTATTATTCTCGGTCCCGCACATATCTCATATGCGCTCCTATTTCGTTTCGCTTGAGCCAGGAAACCTCTGTGTAGGACTCTAAAGACTCGTCAATACACCGGCAGCAGGTGATGATCGTATCAAACACCCACAAGCCGCAAGCGGTCTGCTAAACGTAACGGCCACCCGGGTATTGAGCGATCACAAGATCGACGAGCAAGCCCGCTCACACTCCTGTGAATCTAACCAGCAACACTTACCGTACAGTCCGGTCTGATCGTCTGATATGTCGCATATCTCGCCTAGGGGTGGTAAACGTCAGACCCCAGTAGCTCGATAAGTCATGCCGATGTAAGGTCCATAACAAGCACGAAACTACTGATAACACTTACCAGTAAATCAGTGCAACCCTGGCCAGGGATTTCCAGTTATGGCCAGTCGAGCATAGCACAACATCAACCCCCAATACCGGGAGAGACGAATCCCCTCCTATCGCTCATTGCCTCCATGTGAATCGGGACTGTACCCAAAAACCACCTGTTTGCACGACTCAGTAGAGCCGTGGTAGGGTGGAAATCAAAGCACAGTGGGAGACACACAAGACTCTATGACGATCTCGGGTCAACAGACTAAGCTGCACCAGTGTCACCAGAGAACTGCCATCTGACGTGAGGTATAATACCATCTGGGAGTTCTCGGCGAGTCCGTTCAGTGTACCCAGTCTCCACTGAGCACCCGCATACCATCTCTGATGTCAAACACCAATGGATATGGGATCATCCATCGCCCATCACATGGGTCGAGAAGATATACGCTAGTCTACACTGGAATATCGATGCCCCGTCTCGATATTCCCATGACTAGGAACATTGAAGGATGTACTCATGGACTACCCAGGCCCCACTAGTATGATCTACATCATAGTCCTGGAAGTCGAGCACACATCCTAAGGGCTTTATCGACATGTAATAGAGAGACTGCAAGTATACATGTTAAGATAAAGAGCAACCAGATAGCGTACTATCATGTCGAGCAAGAAAGTCCTACCTATATATGTCCCAGCATCCACTACAATATACATCCAATGTACAGTAATGGCCTCTAGGGCATACATATAACTAACAATCTCCCACTTGCACTAGGGCCATCTGTAGAAGTGGTTGCAGTATCACATACTCAACCATCCCATAAAAGTCTCTCTTTGGGAAAAGGCCTTTGTGAGTGGATCCGCCGTGTTGTCCTCTGAGTCTTCTCTCCTTACCTCGATCACCCTAGAGATCAACTATCTCCATGATCAGGTGATGCTGCCTCAGAATATGTCTGGGTCACTGATGGGATCAGGGTTCCTGGGCCAAAGCCACACTTCCATTGTCATACAATAGTGGGAACCTAGTTCATCTTATGAACCAATATACACCCAAACTGCCTCTTTGGTAGTATCTTTCATAGCGATGTTACCAGCCTTTATCGTCTAGTTTGCCACGTTATCTAGCTTGGAACTCTTCAAACATACCATCCCTTTTCTGGGGGTAAAGACAATGCCTGTGACTGACTTTCAGTCGTCCTTATCACTCTGGAACCTTTCCAGTGATTCTCCCCAGGATCGATTGATACCATCTCACTATATCTAGTGAGTATCCTAACATCCAATTACATCTATCTCATAGATGAAAACTCAGGATTTAGGAGGTATCAACTTTATCCTATATGGAGAATCCATGTGATAAGTGGAGATTGACCGTGCGCGGCATAGGAAACTCTTTTCTTATCAAGAGTATGTTGTCCACGTACAATACGAGGATGACCACCTTACTCTCTACTACCTTTTTGTATATACAAGGTTCGTCTACCATTTTGATGAAGTCAAACTCTTTGACTACCACATCAAAACAGACGTTCCAACTCCGCGATGCCTGCTTTATCCTGTAAAGCAACTTGCACATGTTTCCGCTGCTCCCACTGTTTACGAAGCTCTCTGGCTGTGTACTTATAGACGTTCTCTTCTAAATCACTATTTAGAAAAGTAGTCATGGCACCCAACCGCCAGATATCGTAGTCATGGTGTGTAGCAATGGCAAGTAGGATCTGGATGGACTTAAGCATTGTCCCCAAAAAAGGTTTCATCACTATCCACGCCTGGTCGATGACGAAAACCTTTAACGAGTCTAGCTTTATAAGACTCAACTTTTCCATCTACACCAAGTAATTTTCTCAAGATATACTTGCTCCTGATGGGGATTTAACCCTTCAGATATCGCAACCAAAGTCCATACTTTGTTGGTGTATATGGATTCCATCTTAGATCGCTAAGCATCCAGCCATTCTTACAGAGTCCTTACTCTCGATGACCTGCTCGAATCTAATTGGGTCATCATCTCATGATGCAATCCTCGCTCCCACTGTCATCGAGAAACCAAAGTATCTCTCAGGCAGGTGAGGAACCCTACCAGATCGGTGGAGAGGCTGAGGTTCGTCGGGGACTATTGAATCCTTTGGTTCTGTCAAATCATCAGCTGCAGTTTTGTATAGCTGGAACCTTTCCAGTTCTACAGAACTGACCTTGCCTCGATCTTGTCCGGATTTTGCTTTTGACATAGGCCGGACAATCCTAAATCTTAACTTACTTAAGAGATAGGCTCTTCCCATACCATATCTTATATGGAGTGGTAGGCACTGATTTGAATTGAACCCTATTCAATAGGTATGCAACTTCATAAGTGCATAACTCCCTAAAAGAAACAGGTAACTCAGTAATACTCATCATAGAGCACACTATATCATATAGGGTGCTATTGCTCCGCCCCGATACATCGTTGTGCTGTGGTATAATCAGAGGAATAATACCGAGAGAGAATCTCATTCTCCTTTAGAATAATCCAGGAATTCTATGCACAAGTATTCTCCTCCCTGATCTTATCATAGGACATAATACTTATACCCAGTTTTTGGTTCTCTATTTCTAACTTAGATTCTGTGAATATCTCAAAAGGTTCGGACTTGTGTTTCAACAGGAACATATGTCTGAATCTTGAGAGATTATCAGAGAATGTAATGAAATACAAAGAACCGGTCTTGGCATGTGTAGACAGGGGATCTTACATACATCATCATGTATCAGTCCCAAAAGTTCACTAACTCTTTCTCTGTTTCCAATAAACAGAGCTATGGTTATCTAATCTTTGTGACATGACTGGCAAGTTTCACAAGATGTAAATTCAAACTGATTTAAATATGCATCTAAATGTAAGTTCAGCTAGTCGGGTCGCATTGATATGACCTAGTCTACAATGCCTCAAGAAGGATTCGTTCATTTCTGAACTCTTCCTCTTGTGTGTGTTCTGTATACTAGGAACTGTAGTTTGATTTAGAACATCAATGCTTTTAGATAACGTGCCTCAACCGATCAACTTTTGATATAGGAAATGTTCAAAACATTATCCATCAATACAAAATTTTATCCTTTCTTTACTAATAAAGAGACTGATATGATTTTGTATATCAGGTTCGGTATCTAATAGCATTTGTTCAAAATCAATGTATTGGTAATACAAGGTGACAGTGACCAACAGACTTGGCTGCAACACTTGCCCCGTTTTCTGTCTCATGAAACTTATCACCCGTTCTCAGTTCTCTGCCTTCATGTAGCCCTATGTAACAGATTACATATCTGGGATCCTGATCCGGTATCAGATACCCAGGACGCAGAGGATACTGAGAAACAGTTCTGTATAATGAACACACCCGAAGGAGATGCATCATATGCACTTTCTTCGTTTGGGCGGCATAGGAATTCTGGTATTCCCCTATTTCCTACTCTGTCTTATAACAATTATAAGTTGGGGCGGGACCTACGTTCCCCAGCTCAGTATAACAAGCGGGTTCGGTCAATACATCCATATTATTATCTTGATTAAGGCATGATATGGTCGCTACCTGGAGAGAGAGAAAAGAAAACACTCTGCGTGCTCTCTTGCAAGATTAGATTAGTTATTTATTTTATCTAATCAGGATGGCTCCCACTGTTTTTATCAAATCTTCCTTCAAACCCTAAAAGGAAAGACTAGCCGGGATTAATTACACTTTACAAGTTCGCCAATCTTTCAGCCAGGCCAGTGTCGTTACTTTGAGGGAGGTTCCCCGTGCTTTCGCACGGACCTAACTAAAGTAAACCTCGTTTTCCCAGAGGCGTAACCCCGTTGACACCTTTCTAGACACCTACTTGATCAGCTAATTGTAAAGTGCAAAACTCTCCCAGGAGTAACAATTACTCGCAGTGGGTATCGGGATCCAACTATCATATAGAAGGTATGCAATCTCATTGCAAATTTCAACACTTGAAACTCCCGATAAAGATTTTTACCCCTAGCACTTATGACCTTAACTATGGTCAACAAATCATAAGTACTAGTCAAGTTCTACCCGTAATTTCGTGATTAATTAGACCCACCCACATGACCCTTAACTAAGGTCAACAAAGTCACGCGACTGTCCTAACTAATCGCATCATATGCGGTGTAGGAAGACATCACTTAGCTACCGTACACTGTGCCTTGACTATGGTCAACAAACACAGCACGAATACTAGGTACTCTACTTCCTAAAATGACGGAGGGTTGCGAATGGTTTTTGTGAAAACCTTTAACGCTTTGAACTTGATCTCGTTGCGGAATCAAATGGTTTTTAAATGGAGTGTTTTTTAGGCTTTTCTAGTTTTGCTAAAGGGGTCACTCCCGGTGAAAGGATCGTCGGCCCTTTCCTCGTAGAATGAGGTGCGGGATATATCATATATATCACTGTGCAAAGCAGAAACTATAAAAGCAATCAAAAGACAAACCGAATGTGTAGCATCTGCCAGTTATTGCTAAAGGAGTCACTCCCGGTGAAGGGATCTCGGTCCTTTCCTTATCGAATATGGTGCAGGATGTTCTACAAGGAACACCGCGATGCAAAGCAAGAACTATAGCTACCTGTTTTATTTTGAAATTCAATTCTACAACATCTTTTAGGTTTATTTTCTTTCATTAATCTCATTAATGAACATCCCATCATTTAAATCCACCTAAACATCACAGATAAATATAACGTACGCTTATGCCATCTGCATTCGCCTCGATGTCCCGTCTACACCGTTAGGTTAGGTAACTAACGGCAGAGCGAGGCAGGGCTAGCGTGGGTGTAAAACATAAGCAACGTCTATATAATATATCATATATACTATATACTATATCTATCTGAACATATCACATGATCATATCACAGATAACGCAGCAGAAAATATCATATGAAATATTGGATATACTAGGACGTCCGTATTTTTAATACGAGCCAGTATAAAACACGGATTCCACGGTCATGATGAATAGCCAATCCCACACCCCTAGACCCCTACGAGAGCGGCAAGCAACCCTACCAATTCTAGGGTTAGGAGACTCGGACTCGACTCCTCGAGATGGTCTCCTACTGGACCCTAGAACCCGGTTACTTGTGCTCCCCTCCTTGGGTCTATCCTAATGCGGAAAAGTAAATAATATACAAATGGTGACATCATCCGCAACCTGTAAGTGCCCCAATAAAAGAATATTACATACAAGTTTTTACATGAATGAAAATGAAAAACACTCATCTCACATAAAAAAAAACCCGGCTATTCTAACACGACGATCCAATATAACATATCCAGCAACACATAACATCACATGTCATCAACGTAAGTAAACATGCGTATCCCAATTGTCATTGACATATAGCAACGAAACCGGCGATATCACATATTACACTTACGGTCACAGAAAAGAAAGTGTAAAACTACAACAGTTGGAATCCGCAAACTCTTTAGACATCGCATGCCTAACCAAATGAATTCCTTAGACATCGCATGCCTAACAATTATAAACCCCGCATTTTAGTCTCATTATCGAAAACTCTTTTCAATATCAAGTCAGGCAATTCAACAGGATTCCCGATATCTTGATCGAATGCTCGTCGCAAACTTTAGTAGACGGTCGCACCCCCGATACCATCGACGAAGTGCACTAAGGCGGAACACCGCTACCGCGAGCACCCGAACGGATGCTTTTGGCGACGGGGTTCTCCTACAGTCACTTGGTCGGGGCTATGGGGTGTAGTTGTCTATTAAGTTTATCCGGCGAGTATCCGCATACGCTACGCGATTGAAACGGACTTTTGATCACATCAAAATCCCGTGGCAATCGATCAAGTGAGACTAAAGTGCTATGTTTATAACATCCAAATCAGTTATCTCATAACATCTTGTGGATTCCAAGTATTGTATCACATTCCGGATAAATAGAAAATGTTAAACTTTCCAATCGAACAATCGAACACCCAAGTTTTCCCGAAATAGCTCAACACATGAAATAAGTTTAAAAACATTCACTTCGTGCCTCAGTACCAACGGTCCAGCCGTAGAAGGGTCAAGCCAACGCCTCACATGTGGCACGCCGTACTGCCCCAAACCCTAATGTTCAAAGGGCAGTTCAAGACGGTCACATAATCGAGTTAAGGTTTGTTGTCTTCTAGAGGGACCATCGCGTTACTTGCACTACTTAGAACGTCATTAAACTACGGAAAAATCCAACAATTGGAAATTTCCCGGCAGGGGAAAAAGTGGGTATTTATATCCGGTCGAACTTTTTAACATGTTCTAAAAATATCATGAAAACAAAGTAAACAAAGTTAAATAATCCGATCAAACCATCGAGTCCCCAATACAACCCCAGAACACTCAACTCTTGAGTCAGATTAAAAATTCCCAGAGAACAGAGGAAACAGATACGGGCGTTACTGTATAAAAATAAATCCCTAATCAGTACATATGGCCGCGGAACCGCCGCAAAAGGAGGCTACTGCCGCGGTTCCGCGGCGCCACAGTGGAATTAGGGGTTCGTTTTCTGCAGTAACTCTTAGAATTTCCTGCTCTATTTTCTGAGCATTTTTAATTCACAAAAATCCACAGTTTGCAAAAATGTACAGAGAGGGGTCATAGATTAGGGTTTCGGGTTCGATCGGGTTTCTAACTCCGTCTACGCATCGCCTAAGGCTCTAGCTAGGCTCTGATACCACTGTAGGTCAGGCAGCCACCCCATCCAATGGGGTCACCGTGGCACCAACGGGTCCCTCAGCAGCTACTTTTTACGCATGCCCCCTCGCGAGGACTACAACCCGCCGGAACACCTTCCGGTCTCGGGACACCCTGGGGGTAAGAGCCTATGCTTCGCCACACTGTCACACAGTGAGAACCCCCCATAGGTTGACATCCAATGCCTAGTAGCTCTGATACCACTGTAGGGTTCCTAGGCACACCCATGAGGTTCTACAAGTGATCAAACATGGCCAATTCAAAATTTTCCTATGTGCCAAGTAACCCTAAGCAAGATCGTAACTAGAGGATAAGCGATGAAAGCAAGTAAACAACTTTATTGCTAAAGGAAAGTGACTACAACCTTTGTAGATCCGGTGCTCCACTTCCTTGGCTCCGTGATGACGTCCCTCCACTGTACCCATCGGAATCCTAGACTCTCGCAGTGGTTTCATCGGAGAAATGATCGGGCTAGGTCGTCGACTTCGATGCCGAAGATGATCTACGTCGAGGCTACTCAAGATCAAGCTCCAACTTCACCAAGTCATGAAACTTGTGAAGAAAACACCCTATACTACTTGGCAAGTGGTAGAGGATGAAGAAATAGGAAGTGGGTTCACTTTAGAATTGGATTTCTCACTCTTTTCCTCATTTCACCATTGAAGCTAGCAAGCTTTCATGAAGCTTGATGAAGATGAAGAAGATGAAAGAATATGATAAGAATTATTTTTAAAAAGAAAATCCCATTCATTCTTATCATAATTTGCAACCATGGTTTAGTGTAGAGAATAAACTAGGGTTAGGTGAATGGTTAGATTTAGGAAAGAAACAAAGTGGTCAAAGCTTCATGAAGCTTCAAAGAAAAAACAAAAGAAGCCACCCTTTTGTTTCTTGCCTTAAAAAGAATAAATAAAAATAAATAGATAAGTAAATCAAAACCCTAACCATTAACATAACCATGGTTTAATCATACACACCCAAGTTTGCATGTATCATCAAACATGATACAAACTAGTGCACAAAACTATATCATATATACAATGTGCACATCAAGTGAGAAAATCCATCTTAAGTGAACTAATACTAGTTAATGTAAAGTAATATATTAAATAGATAATTATACATTAAATCATTAAATCAACACTTGATTTAATGATCCGGTCATACTGCATGTAACCGACTAATATCAAGTGTATCAATGTATCGAATCAATACTTGATTCGGTAACCCGGCTATATCCTATATATAACCGTCCAATGATACATATCGCGAGAATAGAATACAGTATCACATACTGGTATTATTCTCGGTCCCGCACATATCTCATATGCGCTCCTATTTCGTTTCGCTTGAGCCAGGAAACCTCTGTGTAGGACTCTAAAGACTCGTTAATACGCCGGCAGCAGGTGATAATCATATCAAACACCCACAAGCCGCAAGCGGTCTGCTAAACGTAACGGCCACCCGGGTATTAAGCGATCAGAAGATCGACGAGCAAGCCCGCTCACACTCCTGTGAATCCAACCAGCAACACTTACCGTACAGTCCGGTCTGATCGTCCGATATGTCGCATATCTCGCCTAGGGGTGGTAAACGTCAGACCCCAGTAGCTCGATAAGTCATGCCGATGTAAGGTCCATAACAAGCATGAAACTACTGATAACACTTACCAGTAAATCAGTGCAACCCTGGCTAGGGATTTCCAGTTATGGCCAGTCGAGCATAGCACAACATCAACCCCCAATACCGGGAGAGACGAATCCCCTCCTATCGCTCATTGCCTCCATGTGAATCGGGACTGTATCCAAAAACCACCTGTTTGCACGACTCAGTAGAGCCGTGGTAGGGTGGAAATTAAAGCACAGTGGGAGACACACAAGACTCTTTGACGATCTCGGGTCCACAGACTAAGCTGCACTAGTGTCACCAAAGAACTGCCATCTGATGTGAGGTATAATACCATCTGGGAGTTCTCGGCGAGTCCGTTCAGTGTACCCAGTCTCCACTGAGCATCGCATACCATCTCTGATGTCAAACACCAATGGATATGGGATCATCCATCGCCCATCACATGGGTCGAGAAGATATACGCTAGTCTACACTGGAATATCGATGCCCCGTCTCGATATTCCCACGACTAGGAACATTGAAGGATGTACTCATGGACTACCCAGGCCCCACTAGTATGATCTACATCATAGTCCTGGAAGTCGAGCACACATCCTAAGGGCTTTATCAACATGTAATAGAGAGACTGCAAGTATACATGTTAAGATAAAGAGCAACCAGATAGCGTACTATCATGTCGAGCAAGAAAGTCCTACCTATATATGTCCCAGCATCCACTACAATATACATCCAATGTACAGTAATGGCCTCTAGGGCATACATATAACTAACAAGTTCAACCCGTCATTTCTTGATTGAATTAAACCCACCCGTACGACCCTTGACGGAGGCCAAACTACGCCGTACGAATACCCTAATCCAATCGCATCATATGCTGGCAGATAAGCACTATTTAGCTACCGTAAACTACGCCTTGACGGAGGCCAAACTACCGCAGCACGAATACTAAGTAGTATTTATCTGAAATGACAGAGGGCTATGCAGGTTTTTCAGAAAACCATGAGCGTAATGAATTTGATATCGTCGTAGAATCATGTGAAATTTTGAAATGGAGTGTTTTTTAGGCTTTCATTGCTTTTGCTAAATAGGTCACTCCCGGTGAAGGGATCTCGGCTCTTTCCTCATCGAATAAGGTGCAGGACATATCATATATATCTCTGTGCAAAGCAAAACTCTAAAAGTAATCAAAAGACAAACCGAGTTTTGTAGCATCTGCCAGTTTCTCTAAAGAGGTCACTCCCGGTGAAGGGATCTCGGCTCTTTCCTCATCGAATAAGGTGCATGATATATCATATATACCACTATGCAAAGCAAAACTGTAGCTACCCTTTTTATAAAGTTTTGATTCTACAACATCTTTTAGGTTTCTTTTCTTTTTATTAATCTCATTAATAAAAAATCCCATCAGCTTATGCTTCCTAAGCATTACAGATAAATACGACGTACACTTATGCCATCCGCATTCGCCTCGATGTCCCCTCGTGCACCGTTAGGTTAGATAACTAACGACAGAGCAGGGCAGGGCTAGTGCGGGTGTAAAACATAAGTAACGTCTATATAATATATCATATATACTATATACTGTATCCATCACAACATATCAAATGATCACATCACAGATATCGCAGCAGAAACATAGATATAATGTGGGATATACTAGGACGTCCGTATTTAGTATTTAGCCAACAATAGAAAATACGGATTCCACAGTCGCGATGAATAGCCAAGCCCACACCCTGGACCCCTACGAGAGCGGCAAGCGACCCTACCAATTTTTGGAGTTTAGGAGACCTGGTCTCGACTCCTCGAGATGGCCTCCCACTGAACCCCAGAACCCGGTCACCTGTGCTCCCCTCCTTGGGTCTATCCTAATGCGGAAAAGTAAATAATATACAACACTGGTGGCATCAACCTCAACCTGGAAGTGCCCCAAATAAAAGAATATTACATTACATTTGAATTTACATGAATGAAAATATAAAACTCTTATCTCACATAAAACCCCCGGCTATTCAATCGCGACAATCCTGCACATCATATCTCAGCAACACATAATATCTCATATCATCAACGTAAGTAAGTATGCATACACTGATCGTCGTCGATGTATAGCAACGAAAACCGGCAATACAACTACATACTGTACTTACGGTTACAGAAAAGAAATTGTAAAACTACAATATTTGGAATCCACAATCACTTTAGACATCGTAAATCCGAAATATCACATACTTCGCATTTCATGCCTAACTCTATGAATTCCACATATTGTATCACATTCCAGATAAATAGACAGCATTAAACTTTTCGAACAGATAATCAAATACCCAAAATTTCCTAAAGTGCTCAACACTTGAGCGGAGTTCAAACAATCCCAGAATATGTCACAGTACCAGTGATCCAGCCGTAGAAGGGTCAAGCCAACGCCTCACATGTGGCACGCTGTACTGCCCGAAACCCGAAGGTTCAAAAGGCAGTTCAAGACGGTCACAAAATCGAGTTAAGGTTTGTTGTCTTCTAGAGGGTCCACCGTGTTACTTGCACATTTTTCCGAAGGATTTAAACTCGAGAAAAGATTCAACGCTTGAAAAAAAAATTCTGTCGGGAAAAAGTGAGTTAATGATATCCGTTCGAACTTTTTAACAGTTTCTAAATATCCGGAAAAACAATAACGAATTTAAAATTCCCGATCGAATCGACGATTACAAAATAAACCCCAGAATACTCAACACTTGAGTCAGATTAAAAATACCCATAAAATAGTAAACACAGAGACAAGAATTACTGTGCACAAAACCGTACCTGATACTCTTACTCTGCCGCGGAACCGCCGCCAAAGGTGGGTAATTGCCGCGGTTCCGCGGCCATTTAGAGGAATTGGGGGCACGTGTTTCACTATAATTCTTATAATTTCCTGCTGAATTTTTTAGGTATTTTTAATTCTGGAAAAACCCAGATTTTAAAAAATGTAGAGAGAGGGGTTTTAAATGTCGTATTCGGGTTCGATCGGGGTTTTAACTTCGTTAACACATCGCCTAATGCTCTAGCTAGGCTCTGATACCTCCGTAAGGGTTCCTAGGCACACTTGTGAAGGTTCATATAGCATCAAACATGCCCGAATAAAATTTTACATGTGCCGAACAACCCAAAGACGGGATCTTTGCTAGATTATTAGGGTTTAGCATGCAAGATAACATCTTTAATACTAAGTGTGAGGGATTACAACCTTTGTAGTCTGCTCCTTCGCTTCATAAGCTCCGAGTAGAAGTCCCTTCGCCACGATCCACGTTCTCCCGGACTCAAGAGAGGCTCCACGACTCGAACGATCCATGCTAGCTTGAAGTGTTCCGATTCTCCGATGATCTACGTCGAAATTGCTATAACCCAAGCTTTCTCACTCTAAAGAGATGAACACCCTAATCTAATGGGCTAGATTAGATGAGGATGATGGAGTAGTATTTATGCTTTATTTTTAATTCACTTTCTCGCAATAAATCATCACAAAAAGGATTAACTAGTGAGCTCTCTCTCAAAACTCAAGAGAGAAGAAGATGAAGAATGAAAGAATAATCCTTTTGTGATGAATAGTATTCAAGAATATATGATTGATTATCAAACCATGGTCAAGGATGAGAGACTTAACCTTTCTAGAGAATAAACTAGAGTTAGGGTTTGGTTAGGTTAAGGATAAGTATCAACCATAATATCTTAACCAAGACAAAATAGAATCCTTCTAGAATGAACAAGAATGAGCTAACCCTAATCAAACCCTAATCCCTTTTTATCATCCTTAAACATGTTTTATAATAAATCATATCATGTCACAATAATATATATCACATATATATTATATATTTGCAACAAAAGAAAATAATACAATTAACATATATCGCATATATATCAATGTATTAATCCGGTGAGAAAATGAAATAATAAAGTAAGCCAATATTAGACAATGTAATACAATATATCATATAAATCATTATACATTAAATCATCGAATCAACACTTGATCCAACGATCCGGCTATATCGAATATAACCGACTAATATATCATGTACCGATTCATCGAATCAACACTTGATCCGATATCCCGATTCATATCTAAATATCGCGAGAATATAATACGGTATCTCATATCGCATTATCCTCGGTCCTGCACATATCACATATGTGCCTCTACTCCGTTTTGCCTGAGCCAAGAAACCTCTGTGTAGGACACTAAAGAATCGTCAATACGCCGGTAGCAGGTGATGATCATATCAAACACCCACAAGCTGCAAGCGGTCAGCTAAACGTAACAGCCACCCAGGTATTGAGCGATCAGAAGATCAACAAGCTAGCCTGTCCGTTCTCCAGTGAATCCAATCAGTAACACTCCCGTACAGTCCTGTCTGTTCGTCTGATATGTCGCATATCAAGTCTAGGGGTGGTATACGTCAGACCCAGTAACCGATAAGTCGTGTCGATGTGAGGCTCATAAAAGGTCGAGAAACTACTAGTAACACTTACCAGTATATCTCTATATCAGCCCTGGCCAGGGATTTCCAGTTATAGCCATTCGAACACAGCACAACATCAACTCCCTATACCGGGAGAGACGAATCCCCTCATATCGCTCATTGCCTCCATGTGATTCGGGACTGTACCCAAAAGCCACCATTTTGCATGCCCTCTTGGACGTGGTAAGGTGGAAATCAAAACACAGTGGGAATCACACAAGACTCTATGACGATCTCGGGTCTACAGACTACCCTGTACCAGTGTCACCGGAGAACTGCCATCTGACGTGTGGTATATCACCATCTGGGAGTTCTCGGCGAGTCCGTCCAGTGTACCCAGTCTCCACTGAGCACCCGTACACCATCCTTGATGTCAAACACCGATGGATATGGGATCATCCATCACCCATCATATGGGTTAAGATGCGTATACGCTAGTCTACTCTGGTGTATCGATGCCCTGTCTCGATATACCCTCGACTAGGAACATTTATAGGATGTACTCATCAACTACCGTGGCCCCACTAGTATGATCTCATCATAATCCCAGTAGTCGAGTACTGATCCTAAGGGCTTTATCAACATGTGAGAGAAAGTCAGTAAACCAATACAACTCAACATGTTAAGATAAAGTGAAACCAAATAGCATACTATCATGACGAGCAAGAAAGTCCTCTCTGTATATATCCAAGCATCCATCATAATATACATCATATGTACAACAATGGTCTCTAGGGCATATACATAACTAACAGAAACTCCCACGACTAGGGACCTTTTAAGGATGTGCTTATAGACCCCATCTCCCACGTATATGATCGCCATCATACTGCTGGCCGTCAAGCAAGAATCCTAAGGGCTCTATCAACGCGCAATAGTGACCTGTAAGGTCACCTAAAGTAGTACACGATAATAAAGATAAACCAGATAGCATACTATCATCTTGAGTAAGACTGTCCTACCGGTATAGGTCCTCCCTCAATCATTTCAATCACGTGCCTGTGATCCAATAATTGACTCTGAGGGCACTATCTCCAACAATCTCCCACTTGCACTCAAGGCTAATTATTGCGATGTCGCATACTCACAGCCCGTGTGATACCGAACACCCAACTCCTCTACTAGTCAGTCTCATAAAGCTCGTTTGCGCAACTATTGCGTTCGATGAATAGCCTCAGTGAGTGGATCCGTCCTAATGTTTCTTTCTATGTCTCTCTTTATCTCATGTTCGCGGAGAAACCCATCTCCCGAAAAGAGCAATACCTGTCTTAGAATATGTCTGGATGTCTGATGGGACCTAGTTCATAAATGAACTCCAAATACAAACTTCTTAGACTGTATCGTCAACTGAACTTAATCAGTATCCAGCGCCATGCCTCCCTCAGTATCCGCCTGGACCACCTGTCCAAAATATTG
Source organism: Agapanthus africanus (assembly GCA_030015575.1). Classification (NCBI taxonomy): domain Eukaryota; kingdom Viridiplantae; phylum Streptophyta; class Magnoliopsida; order Asparagales; family Amaryllidaceae; genus Agapanthus; species Agapanthus africanus. The sequence continues at coordinate 435,856,923 of JASDDO010000014.1, forward strand.
CCCCTCGTCGGAGGGAAAACTATAACTCTGACAGCCACTCTGTCAACCAGGTCACCTTGGAAGCCTGGAATGATAACCATCTCCCGAATGAGGCTGTCGTTATCATATCCCTAGAACATCCACTTATGTTCTAAAAATGCTTCCGATTGGTTTTCCAGGATTGGATTATTATCAACTTATTGCATCTACTGCAAAAACAATATTTGGTGTGGTACTTGACATCTCATGATTGACTCAATTGCCTAAGCAAGTGATCTGCCAATCATGCACATCCCTCTCCTCTTTAGTCTGTAAGACTCCTTTAGAGAGGGTGACTCCATCACCTGCAGGTATACTACCGTACCAGGAGTCGTCCATTCTAAAACACCATTAGAATGCTGTCTAAATACCCAGATTGGGAAACTACCCAAATCTAGATCTAAAACCATAGATCCAGTAACCAGAATGTCTGATATAATATCCAAGTCCTTTGTGGAGAAACCACTGTGTAACAACGAAAGTATAACCGATCGTAGTATAGGAATTTCACTTCCTACTCTGTGTATGTCATCCAGATATCACACCCTACTTGTAGGGTTACTAGGCACACAAGCAAGGCTCTACAAGGCATCGACCATGCCAAAATTAAAATTTTAAATGCCGTGCAACCCTAAGCAAGATCGTTAACTAGAGTTTAGGCGAAACTAATGGCATGTAAACAACTTTACACTAAAGGGAACGCGATATACAACCTTTGTAGATCGGTCATCCACTTCATTTGCTCCTTGTTGAAGTCCCTTCGCTGCGATCAAGGTTCTCCCGGGCTCTTGCATGGCTTCACGACGCGAAGGATGCGACCTTGCTTGAAGTCTCTGAGGCCGAAGATGATCTACGTCGAGGGAATTCCGACTCAAGCTCCTACTTCACTAAGTAGAGAATTAGTGAAGTAAACACCCTAAACTAAAGTGCTAGTCTAGTAGATGATGGAGAAATAGGAAGTGGGTTCTCTTTAGAATTTTGTTTCTCACAAGGATTCTCACTTTGGATCAAACCCTAGCTTGCTTTTCTCTTGCTCAATGAAGAAGAAGATGATGAACAAAAGAAAAGAAATGAGGATAATGATTAAGTGAGAAGGCTAACCATGGTGAGTGAGTATCATATACTAACACATGTAGAGACTTTACCATAGCTAAGTGTAAATGGCTAGGTTAAACAAAGATCTAAGGTAAAACAAAACAAGTGGACTTTTTCAAACCATCCACAAGCTTCTACAAGCTTCATGCTTATGAAAGAAATTCCACTAATTTGTAATTACCTTAAATAAATATAAACCACCATTTAAAAATAGAATGGTGTGTGTCTTGTACACCCATGTTTAGTGTATCATCAACCATGATACAAAACAAAACACTTAATATATATATCATATATATATATTCAAGTGTGCAAGTGTGAGAAAAACCCTAAAGTGAACAAGTGTTAGTAAATGTAAATCAGTATATCTAATATACAATTATACACTTAATTATTAAATCAACACTTTACTTAATAATCCGGTCATATCTCATATAACCGGCTAACATTCATTGTATCGACTTATCGAATCAACACTTGATTCGATAACCCGGCTATATCATATATAACCGACCGATACAAAAAGTCGCGAGAATAGAATACGGTATCACATACACGCATTATTCTCGGTCCCGCACATATCACATATGCGCCCCTATTTCGTTTTGCCTGAGCCAGTAAAACCTCTATGTAGGACTCTAAAGACTCGTAAATACGCCGGCAGTGGGTGATGATCACATCACACCCCCACAAGCCGTCAGCGGTACTAGCTGGACCTAATGGCTACCCGGGTATTGAGCGATCAGAAGATTAGCAAGCAAGCCCACTCCAACTCCTGTAAAAGCCTGCCGGTAACACTTCCCGTACAGTCCGGTCTTCTCGTCTGATATGTCGCATATCAAGTCTAGGGGTGGTAAACGTCAGACCCCAATAACCGATAAGTCGTGCCGATGTGAGGCTCATAATGGGTCGAGAAATTGCTGGTAACACTTACCAGTAAATCTCTAATCAGCCCTGGCCAGGGACTTCCCTGTTACGGCCAATCGAGCATAGCGCAACATCAACCCCAAATACCGGGATAGACGAAACCCCTCCTATCGCTCATTGCCTCCATGTGACTCGGGACTGTACCGAAAAACCACCATTTTGCACGCCCTCATGGACGTGGTAAGGTGGAAATCAAAGCACAGTGGGAATCACACGAGACTCTATGACGATCTCGGGTCTACAGACTAACCTGCACAAGTGTCACCAGAGAACTGCCATCTGACGTGAGGAATAATACCATCTGGGAGTTCTCGGCGAATCCGTCCAGTGTACCCAGTCTCCACTGAGCACCCGTATACCATCTCTGATGTCAAACACCAATGGATATGGGATCATCCATCGCCCATCTCATGGGTTGAGAAGCGTATACGCTAGTCTACTCTGGTATATCGATGCCCCGTCTCGATACACCCACGACTAGGGACCTTGAAGGATGTACTTATGGACTACCATGTCCCCACCAGTATGATCCGCATCATAGTCCAGGTAGTCAAGTACACATCCTAAGGGCTTTACCAACATGTAACTATAAGACAGTATAAAGAGACATGTATACATGTTTAAGTAAAGAGCAACCAGATAGCATACTATCATATCGGGCAAGAAAGTCCTCTCTAAATATGTCCAAGCATCCAATATAATATACATCATCTGTACAATACTGGACTCTAGTGTAACATTTCAAAAAAGATAAAATGTTAATTTTGGGAATTTTTATAATTTAATATTATTTTATTGAATATTTTAATATTTTGGAATTATTAAATACAAATAAATGGGGAAAAATTTTGGAAAATTCTAAAATAGGGTAAATTAGAGAATTATGACATTTTAAAGTTTTTGTGATTAATTTGACACTAATTTAGTGCTAATCGCGATTAAAAATCGCTAATCGGTTTTTAGCTTTTTGTGCAACACATGCACATATCACTTTTTCACACTTGTGCATTTTCTTGCCATGCTTTTCATTTGGGTTTAATATTTGAGTGAGAAGGGTTTTAAAAGGAAAAAGAAAAGGAAAAGAATAAAGAAATGGGTAGTTGGTGAGAGAGAGAGAGGTATGGGCTTCATTGACTAAGGACTTAACCATTTCTCCCCTCATTTCCCTCCCTCTTCTCCCTTCTCCTGCTGCTGCTCCTGCACCTCCTTTCCCTCCCCTCTTCAAGCTCCAAAACACCTCTAAAACAACCCCAAAACCCAATCTCCATTTCATTAAATGTGTGCACAATCCCTAGATCTACACTTGGTGCTAAAGAAGCAAGGATTTTGGCCACTAGGGGCAACTCAAGAAAATTCTTGAGTTGCAAAATGAGGTATTTTCTGGACCTTAAACTTAGTTTATGCATTTCCTTTACCCTCATCTTAAGATCGAATCGATATTGTGTGATATTGTAGACTTGTGGATAACCTAGTTAGGGTTGTGATGATTTATGGGTTGTAATATGGAATTGAGGTCAGTAGAGGTTATACCATCACCCTAGTGTATGAATTGGAAATCCAAAACCTGAAGCTTAGACCATAATACGGATTTTAGAAACCGATATCGGGGAATTTATGAAATCTGTGAAGGGTATATTGAATCTGCTATCACCCGAGACACCCTAAATTAAAATTGATTGGACAGTGACACGTGCAGGCACCCAGGAAGCTAACCCCAAGACCCCAGCTACCACTTCTTCTTCCCGGCCGCCAATTTATCCCCATTGGCCGCAAATTGCGGCCTGGGTCCCACCATTTTGGCTCGTATTGGTTCTGTAGCTCCTACATGTTCATGTTAGACCCCTGGTATATATAGATTTGTATAAAGTGACCTAGGGTAAAATCTGGGACATATTTCCTAAGTTGCTGTTTTAGATTCATGTTTCCGTATTCCGTATTTTTAATTCTGCAATTGTGGATTGTGTTTTGCCTCGACTATTTGGCGTTTATACGACGATATAGAGGATGTGTTGATGGTTTTGAAGGCGTGCCATGGGTTTTAACCTATAGGCCTCTTATCGTATCATTTTGGATTTCATGTGCCGTTTAAGCTTTGATTTGGTTTTAATGCGCATATACGATATTTTGATGTGTAGGTACCCCATGAAGACTTCGGGACGACAAGCAAGCGCGTGGCGACGTCCACAAATGAAGACGCTAGGTGAGTAGATTATATCTACTGGGGGAAGTCGGGTGGATGGCGTATAGCACCCCCGCAGTCCGTAGTTGTTATTATATATGATAGTTAAGTGTATTATGGATAGTGTAGGGTTAGAAGTGACTAGTGTAGTTCATAGTCGCGAACCCTAGAATAGAATTACACCTACACGCACACCCTTGCATATTACTTATACTGGCACTGTGTTGATGATATTGGATGACTTTGGAGATGAGTCAATGAAATTGGGCTTTGTGCCGCGAGATCGGTGATGTGATATGATTCGTATTTGGGATACGAAATGTGATTCTTGCGGGCTTGGGATGTGTGTTTACCCCCACATGCATACTTTATTGATGGTATCGATTTATACTAGACATAGAATAGTACCCCAGATTATATGATATGTTGATAGTGATACCTGAAGTGTGATGAGATAGTGTGATATTGACCCGTACCCAGCTATTGGGATGCCGTACGACGATTTACCGTATGAGCTTTACATTGATGATAGATCCGCACTCATGACTTGAGGATGTCATATGATATACTGTATCGTACGCGATACTATTGAGGCGGAATCACCGACTATTATATCTATATATATATCGACTCAGATGTTAGGCGGTTTCCTTACCTGTAGCTCAGCTTGTTAGTTCAGCTGTATAGTTTAGTGTAGTTGTTAGATTAGATTAGACTCCTACCTATTTCAAAACTAGCGGGTCGTGGGTATTTTAAAAGACAGGTCAAGGGATCTACGGACATTTCAAAAGGCGTATCTTTTCATAAAAACACCATAGCCCCTATTTTCAAAACCCCATGATTCGTGATATTTCAAAAGGCACCATTTGTAGGACTTATATTAGATTAATGCAGATTAGTTATAGTTGCGTCTAGATTCAGCTCCCACTTTTTTTGTGGTTCGCTTTGCATCGCATTCTTATATTATGTTTCATACTCCATTATTGATATCATGCTGTTAGGACACCAGCACCATTACCGATGTTGCGTATGTAACACGTACACTTACTTACCGGCTCACACACATCTTCATCGGTAATTGCCATGTCACGTACACCTTAGAAAATACTATTGCTTGACATAACCTATTAGCTAATAGTTTAGACATTGTAGTTATTACCTGCTACTTCATGCATACTGATATTCATTGTTATGCCGCATTCATGGATTCTCATGCATATATTCACTCTTTTACGTGTTACTGAGGTTTTGGATTTGGATTTCCGTGAGATTTTCTGGATTTGGAGGAAAACTGCAAAAACACAGATAAACATTTTCTCTCTTTTAAAATAAAAAGTGCGGTTTTCCCATGATGTATGAGTCGTCCACCATGAGTTTGCTGATGGATTTGGAAACCCGATTCGAGGAGACGGATGAACCGTTTCGGGTACATGGTGGACCCGGTGCGGTACCCCGGGGCAAGATGAATGTGGTGATGACGTTGAGCCTGGCAGGGGAGCACTACCGACCGGTGATTTTACCTGACGCGTCGGATATCCGGAGGATACCGTCGTGGTCTTGAGATTGATGGTAGGGGCCGGTCTGGACTGACGGCGCCCTAGATTTTGTGATTGGGATACAGAGATATAGGGATATTTGGATTACGTTTTGTGCCGATGTTAGGCACTGTTTTATGCTGATTTCATTATGATACATCATTTTAAAAATACAAAGGAAATCTCACTAAAGTATGAAAACAGTTTCTTCATTTACATGTATTATGTTCTCATGCATTCATACCTCATTCTTATGTTATATTGCTACCTGAGGCACTGACACAGGCACAGGAGATTACACTCGGGTTAGATATTTACCCTAGCCTTGTTATAGGCTGCATGTTTTATATTGAGGATTTTGTACTGATCGTTTTGACCTAGGATTATGTCTTGCGTTCGGTTTCTGCTTGTAGTTATTCTCTATTCACGAGTTGGCAACTCACCCCCGTTATGCCACAGTTCTTGCAGGTTTTGCCGTACAGGTTCCTTTGCGGCATTTCTGGCACATTGCTTCCTTGCAGGTGAATTGCATTTGGTAGGTGGTTCCTTTTGCATCAAAACCACCATTGTACTTATATTATTCTTTGTATCTAGAATTTCCATCAACCAAATTTGTTTATTGTTTCAGACTCAGACTTTAGTGATGTTTTATTTGGCCTTAGAGTCGCACTTAGTAGTATTGCGGTTTTCATGCTTACTGTGTTTCTTTTGGATCGATCCTCACCTTTCGGCGTTGTATATTATATTGCATGTGTGGTTGTGACCGTCAATTGACGAAGAGCTAGCTCCCGCTTGGGGATGCCTTTTATCATTGTATATATGTTATACTTGTTATATCCCGTTCGGGGCCAGTATTTACAAAAGAAACTCTGCCGAAATTTTTAGAAAAGACTTTACCTTTTAAAAATGCACCTTCGGCTTAGTTATTTAAAAACCTCGACTTCAAACATATTTTCCTTCACTTCTTTAAACCAGTTTTCTTCACTTACTCTTAAAATGGTTTTAGATTTCTGGGCTTTGGCTTACTTGGATCAGATGGAGTCCTATAGATTTCATATGGTTCGAGGGCCAGTCACGTGCTCTTTCGGGTCGTGACAAAGTTGGTATCAGAGCGCTAGGTTGACCTTGGTTCGAGTCTAAGTTTGACTATGTGGAGCCTAGGGCGTTTATATATATACGGAACTTAGGCTTGACCTTACGGAACTTAGACTTAGTCGAGGGGGTATTATACCCGAACTTTCGTCGTATAGGATGACCCTTGGTTGATGGAATAGGTGACTAAAGTAGAGTGACGTACCGTTGGTATGTTCCGCGGCATACTTACGACACGCCACTCCGCTTAAGAAACCTTAGGATGTACATATTTTCGAGATCAGTGATTCTCTTTATATCCATGATTATACATCCATTTGAGATCCCTGATTCTATTAGTCCATGATCATACCTTCATTGATGCTGTTCCTTCTTATGATCGTGTATCCACTCTGGATCTGTTGTTTCCTTTCTTGCCATTGATCTGCTCTCTTCGATACTCGATTGAGGTTCCTGTCGCCATGTTTGAGCGCAGTTTGGGCTGCTGCTAGGGTTACGGTCAGGGCGAGCTTGTCTGGTACGAGGGCTGACCATTGTGTTTTCTGGTGACATGGGAACGTCTCGAGTTAGTATTGATGACTGTGACCTCAAGTGGAGGCGAGTGCTTGGTTTTGCACCGGATGATCGGGCCATTGTTAGAGCTGCCAGTTGAGAGAGGACTGTTGATGTACATCATACCTCAGAGATTATGATGTCGCCTACCGTGCAGACAGAGGGACCAGCTGTTGCTGAGATTGACGGGATGTCGCTTTCGGAGCTTACGAGCTTAGATTGTCGGAGCTTCCAGACATATATGAGACAGATTATAGCTAGTCTACTCGATTTGAGAGACGAAGGTGATTCGTCCGATTTATGCACCGGAGCGGGCCCAGTTGAGTTGAAGATTTCCAGTGTGGAGAGTCTTACTCAGATCTAGAGCAGACCGATTCAGAGATGACCGCCAATGTGTCGTCTTTCCTGGAGGATTGAGGCGCTGTTCGGCGTGCAGGTGAATGAGCCAGTTGCTGCTGCAAATGACGAGATATCGCCCAGATGGTTGGAGCTGCTGCAACGTGAGCATATACTTAGAGAGATGATAGCGAGTCGCCAGTCACCTGAGGATGAATGACTAGGACATTTGGTTCGTCCGTTTACCGATGCGAGGTCATCAGATAGATTGATTCCAGCTAGAGACGACTTTACGCAGATTCGTTGAGAGTCGATTGAGACGATCGAATGTCAGGAGCCCATTTTCCAAGTTTAAAGTATACGGAAAGACATGCAGGTGATTCTATGGAACCTCTAGAAGAATGAAACCCTAACTCGACTTAATGACCGTGTGAAAGCCTTTGAACCTTAGGGTTTACGGCAGTTCCGTGGCGCCATTAGTGAGGCTTGGGTTTGCCCTTCTACGGCTGGACCACCGACGCTGAGGCATGTACTCGATACTATTAAACTGTACTCAAGATGTTGATCTCTTGGGGGATTATAAGGTTCTAACGAGTCGATCGAATGTTTCGACATCATTCGGATATCATGTGATGGGATGCATTGCTTGGGAGACTCCAGATACGAGTATAGCCGTTGGAGCATAGTCCATGCAGCCACGATGAGACGAGTCCGAATCAGTCGACATTGAAGTAGAGTGAAGAAAAGAGTTCGCAAGAGATTTCGACGAGATGACGTCCCACTCCGCTGACATTAGAGATGTGATACGCACCCAGAGGCGTTGTATATGGATATATCTTCCAGAAAGAAGCGCGATAAGTATGCAGCCGTTCCGGAACAAGAATTTGCTTCAGCAAGGGATGATGACTTCTGGGCAATTCGGCAGGGATGAGATTTGAGAGAGACTTCGACATGACCTTTCTGGAATACTATACGAGAAGACCTGACCCAGGAGTGGTCATATTGCGCACAACCAGCAGGCTAGAGTTAGCATTGTCGACGAGGTAGTTGACCAGATTCGGATAAAGGAACTTACCCAGATGCGTTGCGAATCGATCAAGGACGGACGAGTATTGAGTATTCCTCCGATGGTTGGGACGTGTTCCCGAGGACCTGTTCGGCCTGACATCTTCTACAGAATGATGAAGCTACAGAGTACGCGATTTCGAGTCCGTGTGAGAGACTTCAGATTGACCGTGGCCGAGAACAGTCCAGTGCGTAGATATGCATGGCGTGACGTCATAGTGGATGACGATAGAGACAGGTGGAACCAGAGGTTTGGGCGAGACGCTGACGAGCTGTCATTGCTTCCCGTCTAGACCAGAGGTCAGATATGCTTACAGAGGCATTGGGATGCAACCAGATTCCGAGAAATATTGTGCTGAGGACACAGATGTCTATCGAGTGAGAAGAGATTATGCAGGAGAGCCAGCCTCTGTACAGTTCGGCATAGGCAAGATCGGAAGAGACCTTGAGCAGGATTCCTTCCAGGACATTGCTGCAATGATGTTTGCACCCAGGATCAGGTATGTGACGTGCATTCAGAGAGCCAGAGGCCGACGCCAGTGATGGGCTGCTTCACGAGTGGTCGTGAGGATTGACCGATAGGTGACCAGAGAAGTGCCAGAACGGAATCGTCCCTGTTAGCACATCTGACAGGGCCGATTGACTGCGAGATAGGTAATCCTCAGAGAAGATAAGGACCCAGAGTCAGAGGGCGCCAGACCGTGAGCAAGAGGCAAGTAGATATCTTGCGCTGCTAGCAGTGGATGCACCGACTCCTTCTCGACCTCGAAAGAGGAACTACCGACGACGGTACTATGATTTGTGATTTTGTGATTCGATTATCACGTATCCGTCATTTTGGATTTCGGTATTTTGGGCGTTCTGTTTGCATGATTTAGTTTTGATGACTGAGTTTCATGATATTTGTTTCATGCACCCACTGGATATTTATATTTTGCGCATAGTTATTAGATTCGAGGTTTTGATTGTGAATTCACGCCCACCTTATACAGTGATTTGATTTACACTTCCAGCAGAGTTTTCATGCACCTTTAGTGTTTTGATATACGATTTTGGTGCACGCTAGATGCACTAAATCGGGATTCTTCGTGCATGTTACATGCACCTGATTTGGTTGCTGTCAGGCACACACGTTGCCTATGACAGATGTTTCGTGCACACCTGTTGCACCTAGATGTTGTTTTGTACAACTGTATGACACATATATGGATTTTGATTCCTTGCGCACCAGACGCATAGGATATTCTCTATGTATTGATGTATTCGGAGCCCCGACAAATTGGAGTATTACAAAAATTGTTTTAGTATTGGGGGTTTAAATTTAAATTCGGGGACCGAATTTCTTTAAGGGGGGTAGATTGTAACATTTCAAAAAAGATAAAATGTTAATTTTGGGAAATTTTATAATTTAATATTATTTTATTGAATATTTTAATATTTTGGAATTATTAAATACAAATAAATGGGGAAAAATTTTGGAAAATTCTAAAATAGGGTAAATTAGAGAATTATGACATTTTAAAGTTTTTGTGATTAATTTGACACTAATTTAGTGCTAATCGCGATTAAAAATCGCTAATCGGTTTTTAGCTTTTTGTGCAACACATGCACATATCACTTTTTCACACTTGTGCATTTTCTTGCCATGCTTTTCATTTGGGTTTACTATTTGAGTGAGAAGGGTTTTAAAAGGAAAAAGAAAAGGAAAAGAATAAAGAAATGGGTAGTTGGTGAGAGAGAGAGAGGTATGGGCTTCATTGACTAAGGACTTAACCATTTCTCCCCTCGTTTTCCTCCCTCTTCTCTCTTCTCCGGCTGCTGCTCCTGCACCTCCTTTCCCTCCCCTCTTCAAGCTCCAAAACACCTCTAAAACAACCCCAAAACCCAATCTCCATTTCATTAAATGTGTGCACAATCCCTAGATCTACACTTGGTGCTAAAGAAGCAAGGATTTTGGCCACTAGGGGTAACTCAAGAAAATTCTTGAGTTGCCAAATGAGGTATTTTCTGGACTTTAAACTTAGTTTATGCATTTCCTTTACCCTCATATTAAGATCGAATCGATATTGTGTGATATTGTGGACTTGTGGATAACCTAGTTAGGGTTGTGATGATTTATGGGTTGTAATATGGAATTGAGGTCAGTAGAGGTTATACCATCACCCTAGTGTATGAATTGGAAATCCAAAACCTGAAGCTTAAACCATAATACGGATTCTAGAAACCGATATCGGGGAATTTATGAAATCTGTGAAGGGTATATTGAATCTGCTATCACCCGAGACACCCTAAATTAAAATTGATTGGACAGTGACACGTGCAGGCACCCAGGAAGCTAACCCCAAGACCCCAGCTCCCACTTCTTCTTCCCGGCCGCCAATTTATCCCCATTGGCCGCAAATTGCGGCCTGGGTCCCACCATTTTGGCTCGTATTGGTTCTGTAGCTCCTACATGTTCATGTTAGACCCCTGGTATATATAGATTTGTATAAAGTGACCTAGGGTAAAATCTGGGACATATTTCCTAAGTTGCTGTTTTAGATTCATGTTTCCGTATTCCGTATTTTTAATTCTGCAATTGTGGATTGTGTTTTGCCTCGACTATTTGGCGTTTATACGACGATATAGAGGATGTGTTGATGGTTTTGAAGGCGTGCCATGGGTTTTAACCTATAGGCCTCTTATCGTATCATTTTGGATTTCATGTGCCGTTTTAGCTTTGATTTGGTTTTAATGCGCATATACGATATTTTGATGTGTAGGTACCCCATGAAGACTTCGGGACGACAAGCAAGCGCGTGGCGACGTCCACAAATGAAGACGCTAGGTGAGTAGATTATATCTACTGGGGGAAGTCGGGTGGATGGCGTATAGCACCCCCGCAGTCCGTAGTTGTTATTATATATGATAGTTAGGTGTATTATGGATAGTGTAGGGTTAGAAGTGACTAGTGTAGTTCATAGTCGCGAACCCTAGAATAGAATTACACCTACACGCACACCCTTGCATATTACTTATACTGGCACTGTGTTGATGATATTGGATGACTTTGGAGATGAGTCAATGAAATTGGGCTTTGTGCTGCGAGATCGGTGATGTGATATGATTCGTATTTGGGATACGAAATGTGATTCTTGCGGGCTTGGGATGTGTGTTTACCCCCGCATGCATACTTTATTGATGGTATCGATTTATACTAGACATAGAATAGTACCCCAGATTATATGATATGTTGATAGTGATACCTGAAGTGTGATGAGATAGTGTGATATTGACCCGTACCCAGCTATTGGGATGCCGTACGACGATTTACCGTATGAGCTTTACATTGATGATAGATCCGCACTCATGACTTGAGGATGTCATATGATATACTGTATCGTACGCGATACTATTGAGGCGGAATCACCGACTATTATATCTATATATATATCGACTCAGATGTTAGGCGGTTTCCTTACCTGTAGCTCAGCTTGTTAGTTCAGCTGTATAGTTTAGTGTAGTTGTTAGATTAGATTAGACTCCTACCTATTTCAAAACTAGCGGGTCGTGGGTATTTTAAAAGACAGGTCAAGGGATCTACGGACATTTCAAAAGGCGTATCTTTTCATAAAAACACCGTAGCCCCTATTTTCAAAACCCCATGATTCGTGATATTTCAAAAGGCACCATTTGTAGGACTTATATTAGATTAATACAGATTAGTTATAGTTGCGTCTAGATTCAGCTCCCACTTTTTTTGTGGTTCGCTTTGCATCGCATTCTTATATTTTGTTTCATACTCCATTATTGATATCATGCTGTTAGGACACCAGCACCATTACCGATGTTGCGTATGTACCACGTACACTTACTTGCCGGCTCACACACATCTTCATCGGTAATTGCCATGTCACGTACACCTTAGAAAATACTATTGCTTGACATAACCTATTAGCTAATAGTATAGACATTGTAGTTATTACCTGCTACTTCATGCATACTGATATTCATTGTTATGCCGCATTCATGGATTCTCATGCATATATTCACTATTTTACGTGTTACTGAGGTTTTGGATTTGGATTTCCGTGAGATTTTCTGGATTTGGAGGAAAACTGCAAAAACACAGATAAACATTTTCTCTCTTTTAAAATAAAAAGTGTGGTTTTCCCATGATGTATGAGTCGTCCACCATGAGTTTGCTGATGGATTTGGAAACCCGATTTGAGGAGACGGATGAACCGTTTCGGGTACATGGTGGACCCGGTGCGGTACCCCGGGGCAAGATGAATGTGGTGATGATGTTGAGCCTGGCAGGGGAGCACTACCGACCGGTGATTTTACCTGATGCGTCGGATATCCGGAGGATACCGTCGTGGTCTTGAGATTGATGGTAGGGGCCGGTCTGGACTGACGGCGCCCTAGATTTTGTGATTGGGATACAGAGATATCGGGATATTTGGATTACGTTTTGTGCCAATGTTAGGCACTGTTTTATGCTGATTTCATTATGATACCTCATTTTAAAAATACAAAGGAAATCTCACTAAAGTATGAAAACAGTTTCTTCATTTACATGTATTATGTTCTCATGCATTCATACCTCATTCTTATGTTATATTGCTACCTGAGGCACTGACACAGGCACAGGAGATTACACTCGGGTTAGATATTTACCCTAGCCTTGTTATAGGCTGCATGTTTTATATTGAGGATTTTGTACTGATCGTTTTGACCTAGGATTATGTCTTGCGTTCGGTTTCTGCTTGTAGTTATTCTCTATTCACGAGTTGGCAACCCACCCCCGTTGTGCCACAGTTCTTGCAGGTTTTGCCGTACAGGTTCCTTTGCGGCATTTCTGGCACATTGCTTCCTTGCAGGTGAATTGCATTTGGTAGGTGGTTCCTTTTTCATCAAAACCACCATTGTACTTATATTATTCTTTGTATCTAGAGTTTCCATCAACCAAATTTGTTTATTGTTTCAGACTCAGACTTTAGTGATGTTTTATTTGGCCTTAGAGTCGCGCTTAGTAGTATTGCGGTTTTCATGCTTACTGTGTTTCTTTTGGATCGATCCTCGCCTTTTGATTGATAGGATACGTGCGTGTTCAAGTTCTAGTTTAAATACCGCAATCAAGACGGTTTCGCTTGTAGCTAGCCGGTTGAGTACGGGTCGTCCGCAGGGAGATGGGAGTCTTTTTCAAAGTGTTTTAACGAGTTAAGTCCGGTTGTTCAGATTTTTGTTGTGGTTATCTAAGTGTTAAGTTGATATTTAAAGAGAGCTTGTTAGGGTTAGGATTAGGTTAGTTTGAGTTAGGAGTCTCCACATCTTTCGTTGCCCCACTTAATACCGGTGTTACGGTAATCGGCAACAACGGGGATTAGCACGACTAGGAAGGTACTTGCGAGTATAAGCTAGGCTTTCCAACGCATAGTCCTTCCTTTTGGTGCTTGTCCGTCCGTTCTTGGCTCTTATCCATAACCTCCGGTTAATTCAACCACAACCGGTCTCACTACGGAATCACCGCTATCATGTAGGATAGGGTGCCGTAAGGAGCGGATTGTGGTTCAATTAACGGGAGTCGATTTAAGTTGTTGGGCGAGGAAAGAGTGAGAGAGATTTCCTTCTCTCAAACTTCTCTTATCCTACCCTAACAAGTATAAAACTACTCACACTTTATGATAAGAAAAAACAAAACAAAACAAAGAGGAAGATAGAAAGAAGGAGATTAGAAGAATACGACTAACTATTTGCGACCTCACCTTGGCGAGGATCGAGCGTAAGTATCATTGTCATATGAAGGATAAAGGAAAAGAGAGAAGAAAGAAACAATCAAACAAATAACAACAACTACTTAACAATTAAAACTACAACAAATTACAACAAGTAAAGAAAGAGACAAGCATGATAATAAAAATGGTATTCTTTATTCATCACTCTTCACTCAAATGCTCACTACAAGTTTAATGGAGAAGAGGTGAGAAGAGGAAGAAGAACAACACTAAAACTAGGCAAAAATGAGAATACAAAAATTGACCCTTCCTTCACAAAATTCTGGACTATTTTTAGGCCAAGAAATGAAACCCTAGGGCAACCACCAGAACCCTGACGAAATGACCAAACTGCCCCTGAAAAGTCTCTGCCTGAACTCCCTGTACGGCCGCGGATCCGCCGCCTATAGCCCCCTATGGCCGCAGATCCGCGCCCCTACTGTAGGTTTAGGGTGTGGGCTTCTGTGGTTTTTCCTGATCTCCTGTCCCCTCTTGTCTGGTGTGGGTATTTTCTGATAATTCATTCCTATTTCTTCCAGAATTTCTATTGAGCAAAGGTGGACTTTTTTGTGGATGATTGCCTCGAGCTCCGCGTAGATCTCTTGGATTTTGTGCTACCATTGAGCCTTGTGCATGAGAATGATATTGAGTTGACACTTTGTCTTCCTAAACTGGTATCTGGCAACATACGGATGAAGAGCGGAGACCGTGTTTTATCTGTGGTTGGCAGGAACCGGATTTTGTCGTGTTTTTCATGAATTTCTCCGTTTGAGAACCGGGAACCTGTATCCTGCAATTGACTAGCAAACACGGCTCAAGAGTATCTACCGATATGCAATGTGATAAAAATTGGGCGGTATGAAAATGCAAAAATCTGATATGAACAAATACCCCCAAACTTATCATTTGCTCGTCCCGAGCAAAGCCCATTTATTCACAAAAAATTTCCTAACCTCACTTTCGCAGGGAACGCGATTGCACTGAGCATGTGCAACAAGCCGTTTAACCTCTAGGTATCCCTAGTAGGAGGAGTGTTGTCTCCTGAGGGTTTTCAGCGGATACTACCCACAAAATCCGGTCAAGTTGGTTTTGTAAAATAACTAAGCTTCAAACCCTAAAGTTTTGTTTTAGAAAATAACAATTCTATAATCCTAAGTCTAGACCATCGAACCTTTATTTTTCACACCTCGCTTCTTATTTAACTACAGATTTTATATGTCTTTACGTGCAGTGCAAATAGTGTCGTTAAGTTCCCGAAAGGTCGAATAAAGTCATCATGTCGCACAATAAAGCCCAGATAACAATTTTAAAAGGATCACATAAGTTTTATAAAGAGTTAAGCATTTTTCAAGTTTCGTTTTCCAGTAAGGTTTCAACGTCAGAATTTCTATCTTCCTTAACAGGAAACTAAGTCGTATTTTTCACTCCACCTTTTTCTTGTTTTCATTTCATACACACCTCTGTGAACGTGCAATAGTCTTTTATCAAAGAGTAAAACCTTCATATCTCCGTTAAAATTTTTTTTTTAAAAGCCTGTCTTTTATCAAGATTATTCTCACACAAAGAACCGTTAGGAATTTTAACTCCGAGAGAACACTTGCTTGACTTTGTTTTAAACTGGACTTTCTAGGCTTCTTAGCGAGCTCTGGGCCAATGCACCCAAACCAGTTGGTTTTAGGGCATTAGGTGTAAAAACACCCCAGCGGACTTAATTACTCAAGTTACCTAGGTCCAAAAACAAAAGACAGATTGGCGTGAAAATCAGATGATTCAATACGAACGGAGATATAACCGGCAGTTCAAATATTTTTTGGATAAAAGACGTGTCTAGTGGGTTTGGTGTGTAATCATTCCAATCAAGTTTTAGATGGGTTATTTTTCAGACTTAGCTCCAATTACGGCATCAATAACATTCCTTCATATTCGCTTTACTTCATAAACTATTCTTGACATTACTTATTTCAGAACAAACCTATTTGATCCTCAGAAAATCATTTATCTGTTTAAAAGTTTAAACATGAAAGACTTGTCATCTAATTCCCAAAATCTTACGACTCGTGTAGTGTGATGTAAAGACGTATATCAGCTATAGTTAACTTCAAAGGAGAGTTATCTTTCAGGTTTTCAAAATCCAAACATAAGATCTAGTTATTCCTATTTTTTTAAACAAAAACCGTCGAAATGTTGAATCAAAGTTCTTCCACAAGCTAACTTGACAAAAAAGTTTTTATATTTTTTAGAAAATTTTCCGATTTTTATGGATTTTATGGATTTTTATGCAGATGCAAAATATACATATGAATGCGAAGGTAAGAAATGCGTACCGAGCGTACCCCCAAACTTAAACTGGACAGTGTCCTCACTGTCGTTGCATGAATAGATCAGTTGAAGGGTCAAAATTGTCGGTTAGCAATATACAAATTTTATTTGTTTGTGTTTTTAAAGAAAAGAAAAAGAATATACACAAATATAAACAAAATAGTTTGTACATACCCCCAAACTTATTTGGAACAGTGTCCACTGTTCTTGGCTGGATAACCGAAGTTTGGAGGTAGGCAGAGGAAGATCATTCAGGGTAAACCGGCTCCTGTAAGAACAGGAGCTCCTCTGTTGGTTCGGCGCTAAGGTACGGTTTGCATCGGTGTCCATTTACCTTGAAGAGTGAACCGTCCTTTGGATTTTCCAAATCCACAGCGCCCTGCGGATACACATTCCGCACAAAATATGGCCCTTTCCAGCGAGATCGGAGCTTTCCTGGATGAAAATGAAGTCGGGTGTCGTAAAGAAGTACCTGTTGACCAGGTACGAAGGTTTTGCGCAAAAGGTGTTTATCATGAAACACCTTCGTTCGATTCTTAACGACAACCGCGTTGTCGTAAGCCTCATCCCTAAGCTCGCTCAGTTCGTTCAGCTGCAGCTTCCGATGGCTGCCCGCATCCTCAAGAGATAGATTCAGCTCCTTTATCGCCCAAAACGCGCGATGCTCGATTTCGACAGGAAGGTGGCAGGCTTTTCCGTACACAAGCCGATAGGGAGACATGCCAAGATCGGTCTTATAAGCAGTTCTAAATGCCCAAAGGGAATCAGTGAGTTTCAGAGACCAATCCTTACGGTTCTTGGAAACCGTTTTCTCCAATATCTGCTTGATTTGCCGATTTGAAACTTCGGCCTGCCCGCAGGTTTAGGGGTGGTAGGGCGTAGAGAGCTTATGATTAATGGAGTATTTCCGCATCAAGGCTTCGAAAGTTTTATTGCAGAAATGACTTCCATTGTCTCTAATGATCGCTCGGGGGTGGCCAAACCGGGAGAAAATGTTTTCTTTAAGGAACCTAACGACAACCTTGTTGTCGTTAGTCCGGCTGGCCACAGCCTCGACCCATTTAGAGACGTAATCAACAGCTAGAAGAATGTACATGTTCCCAAAAGAGCTGGGAAACGGCCCCATGAAGTCTATCCCCCAAACATCGAAAATCTCCACAACCAAGATTGGTTGGAGCGACATCTCGTTTCTCCGGGATATCCGGCCCATGTGTTGGCACCGGGAGCAAGTCTTGCAATAGTCGTGAGCGTCTTTGAAAAGTTGTGGCCAGTAGAAACCACATTGCAAGATCTTCTCAGCTGTCTTTCTGGGCCCAAAATGCCCGCCACATGCTTGGTCGTGGCAAAATGACAGCACACTCTTGAATTCCTCATCTGGGACACACCGACGAATAATCTGGTCGGGACAGTACTTGAACAAGTAGGGTTCGTCCCAGTAAAAGTGTTTTACTTGGGATAAGAAGCGAAGTCTGTCCTGACTCGACCATTCAGTCGGTAGTAATCCCGTGGCCAAATAATTCATAATATCTGCGAACCAGGGTTCGCATGATACTGTCAAGAGTTGTTCATCCGGAAACACGTCGTTAATCGGAATTGGAAGCGAGGGCGAAGAAGGAAGTCGTGAGAGATGGTCGGCAACTACGTTTTCACATCCTCTTTTGTCCTTAATGACAAGGTCAAACTCTTGAAGCAAGAGGATCCAACGTATTAACCGAGATTTGGCATCTTTCTTCGCAAAAAGATGGCGCAGAGCTGAATGGTCCGTGTAGACAATAACTGGAGAGCCGATGAGGTAGGGCCAGAACTTTTCTAAAGCAAATACAACAGCTAAGAATTCCTTCTCAGTTGTTGTATAATT
Organism: Agapanthus africanus; assembly: GCA_030015575.1. Taxonomy (NCBI): domain Eukaryota; kingdom Viridiplantae; phylum Streptophyta; class Magnoliopsida; order Asparagales; family Amaryllidaceae; genus Agapanthus; species Agapanthus africanus. Next base: position 435,875,655 of record JASDDO010000014.1, read on the forward strand.
TAGTTGGGCGTCGTTCAGGGTCCGGCTCGCGTAATAGATTACGTGCGGCATCTTGTTGATGTGCTGTCCAAGGACAGCACCGATGGCAAAGTCGGATGCATCGCACATAATCTCAAATGGGTGCGTCCAGTCAGGGGAAGAAAGAACGGGAGCAGAAGTGAGTGAGCGTTTCAGTGACTCGAATGCAGTCACACAGCTCGAGTTGAAGTCGAAAGGTGTTTCCTTGGCCAGCAAAAGCGTCAAGGGCCTAGCAATCTTGCTAAAGTCCTTGATAAACCGTCTATAAAAACCGGCATGGCCAAGGAAGGCTCGGATATCTCTGACGCATCGGGGAGGAGGCAGATTGGAAATGACCTCAATCTTTGCTTTGTCAACCTCTATGCCATTTTGCGAGATGATATGTCCTAAGACAATACCTTCGCGCACCATGAAGTGGCATTTCTCCCAGTTCAAAGTGAGATTCTTGTCCTTACATCGGGTAAGGACAGCGTCAAGATGCAGCAAACACTCGTCAAAGGAGTCGCCGAAGATGGAGAAGTCATCCATGAAAATCTCCAAAAAAATTTCCACCATGTCAGAGAAAATTCCCATCATACACCGCTGGAAGGTAGCGGGCGCATTGCATAACCCAAAGGGCATGCGTCGATATGCAAACGTGCCGAAAGGACAAGTGAAAGTGGTCTTGTCCTGGTCTTTTTCGGCGATGGGAATTTGATTATAGCCAGAGTAGCCATCAAGATAACAATAGTACTCATGTCCGGCCAATCGTTCCAGCATCTGGTCAATGAAAGGTAGCGGAAAGTGGTCTTTCCGCGTTGCGGCGTTGAGTTTTCTGTAATCAATGCAAACTCGCCACCCGGTTTGGGTGCGAGTAGGGATTAACTCATTCGCCTCGTTGGTTATGACCGTGATGCCCGACTTCTTGGGGACAACATGAATGGGGCTAACCCACTGGCTATCAGAGATAGGGTAAATGATACCACTATCTAGACATTTGACGATCTCCTTCTTCACAGCCTCCTTCATGACTGGATTAAGACGTCTTTGTGGATCCCGGGCTGGTTTGGCATCATCCATCAGATGAATGTGATGCTCAACGATCAGGGGACTAATCCCCTTGATGTCCGCCATGGACCAGCCAAAAGCTTGCCTGTTGCTGTGCAAGACCGTGAGAAGGGCTTTCTCTTGCTCTGGTGCTAGAGAAGCCGAAATGATGACAGGGAGGGTCTCGTTCTCACCTAAGTAAGCATACTTAAGGTGAGACGGAAACGGCTTGAGTTCGAGCGTTGGAGGTGAAATGATGGAAGGCAAGACCGGTGCAAAGGTCTCGAACTCAAAGGACTCCAGCAAAGGTTCAAAACGAGTGTAGGCAACCGAGTCGGATGGTTCAGGTAACTCATCCGGGAAGTCGAAAGATTCAAACTCGGGTTGTGCGCGGCTAAGATCGTTCGAGAATGTGAAACACTCGTATTCGTTATCGGGCGCAGAAACAACAGCAGGTTCGAAGAGAAACGCACTAGTGGCGTCAAGATTATCGTGATCAAACAGAAACTCCTCGAATTCACACTCTTCTGGTATGATCTCCTGGATCGAGCAGACATCCAGTATATGAGCATTAGGTTCGGCGGGCTGATTCCCTAACCTAAAAATGTTGAGTTCAATCGTCATGTTTCCAAAAGAGAGGTTCATCGAACCATTGCGACAATTGATCACAGCATTTGAGGTTGCGAGAAATGGGCGACCGAGTATCACCGGAATTTGATTCCGGGGGTTAGCTACAGGCTGTGTATCTAATACAATGAAGTCAACGGGGAATATGAAGTCCCCGACTTTTATCAACACATCCTCTAGCTCACCCCTAGGGTGGGTGATCGATCGGTCGGCCATTTGGAGAGTGCAGTGTGTGGGTTTCAACTCTCCGACGCCTAATTGCTCGTATACTGAATACGGAAGCAGGTTAACACTGGCACCAAGATCTAATAGTGCGCGGTTGATGTTCTTATCCCCAATGGTAATTGAAATCGTAGGACAGCCAGGGTCCTTCCGTTTTTGTGGTAAAGATTGGGTAAGGGCATCACTCACAACACTAGCCAAGAAAACTTTCTTGGGTACCTGAGACTTCCTCTTTTTCGTGCACAAGTCCTTTAAGATTTTCGCGTAGGACGGGACTTGTTGGACAACATCTAAAAGAGGAATATTAATGTTAACCTGCTTGAATAACTCCAGAATCTTCTCCATTTGAGGATTTTGTTTATTAGACCTCAACCGGTTTGGAAATGGAACATTTTGAAAATTGGTTGAGTCTAATGCTGGAGGAGGAGATTTTGGAGTTGGAACGGATCCCAGAATAGGTGTTTTCGTGGAGTGAGAAGTGGGTCCGTTCAGAGCAGAAGAAGAGGAAGGAGAGCCTGTTGAAGAACGGAGAATAGGCTCGGAAGACGAAGAAGAAGAAGGAGAAAAAGAAGAAGAAGAAGAAGCGGCGGCCGGGGTGTCATCGTTGATTCGCTTGCCAATGTTGTTTTGCAGCATCCTTCCCGATCTCAGTGTAGTCACGGCACTCACATTATGGTTTTGTTGTTCAAGAGCAACATGTGCATTATGTGGGTGACCGGGATTTGGAAGTGGCTAGGACGGGAGCTTCCCCTTCTCTCGCTCCTCAAGGCCGCGTTCAGCTGTGCAATCTGGGCCTCGATGGTCTTGATGCTCTGCCCGTGTGCGGCGGTGTGTTGCACTAAAGATTGGATCGAAGACTGGATGTTGGCGGTGGATTGAGTCGATTGTTTAACAAACGCCTCCAGACTTCGCTCGAGCGAGGAAACCTTATTGTTGTTTGACGGAACAAAGTTGTTGTTTGGTGGAAAAGAATTGTTTGGTGCAAAGTTGTTCGTCTGATTTTGGTAAGGTTGGGGTTGGAAGGGCTGCTGATATGGATGTGGAGTTTGTTGTTGCGCTTGTTGTTGCGGTGGAGGGGCCCTTTGGAAATTGTTGCCCTGGAATTGATTCTGATTCTGATTCCAGGCGAAATTGGGGTGGTTCCTCCAACCGGGATTGTAGGTGGAAGAGTATGGATCATTCCTCGGTCTTTGCTGGAAGGCAGCATTAACCTGATCCTGTCCTTGCGAGGGTGGATTGTAAGGACACTCTTCGGTCAAGTGAGAAGGATCGGAACAACAAGCGCAGATGGTACGAAGGGGGAGAACAGGGGCAGGAGCAGGAGCAGAAAATTTGCTCTCTATCGCTTCAAGCTTTCGTGTTATCGCAGCCATTTCAGCTTTCATCGCAATAGAGACGTCAAGTTGGTGGATTCCTACCCTAGACTGACCGGTAGAAGTGGAGGTAGAAGAAGAAGAAGTCGGTCTGGTGCTCTCCCACTGTAGCGTTTGCTCCGCAAGATCGTCAAAGAACTGCCACGCTTCCTCGTCAGATTTCGATAGGAAGTGGCCCTGACAGATGGTTTCCAGCAACTGCTTCGTTGCTGGGTTCAGTCCCTCGTATAAGGTTTGGCAGAGCTGCCATTTCTCTATACCGTGGTGAGGACACTGAACAAGAAGGTCTTTGTACCGGTCAAAGCACTTCCAGAAGGGTTCAGAAGGAAGCTGGGAGAATTGGTTGATTTCATTTCAAATTCTTGCGGTCTTATGATTTGGATAGAATTTTTTCAGAAACGCTTTAACAAACTCGTCCCAGCTGGTGATTGAGTGGGAAGCGGTGCTATACAGCCATTTTTCAGCAAGATCGCATAAAGTGAACGGAATGACCCGTAGGCGTATAGCATCGTCCGACAGCTGGGTGGTTTTCATCATGGCACAGACATTTTGAAATTTATTGATGAAGATATAGGCATCTTCAGTTTCAAGCCCATGAAAACGTGGAAGCATGTTGATGAAATGGGGCTTTATTTCAAAGTTGTCCCCATTGGCCGGAGGAAGAGAAAAGCAGGTGGGAAGTGCAGAACGGGTGGGGTAGAAACGATCCTGGAGCGCAATTCGCTGCGGCGCTACAACAGACGGAGGTGGTGGAAGATTGGTCTCCGTAGGAGGTGGAGCCAATCCAGCGGTGGTCAAAGAGATGTTCGGATTAAATCCCGACATCGCGGAAGAAGAGGTTGGTGAAGGTGAAGGTGAAGGTGAAGGTGAAGATGTATGAACAGAATTCCGGTCAACGTCGGAGTTGGCCGGCAAAGGAAGGGGTGAAAGAGGAGTGGACAGAGTATCGACTTCGGAGTCGATCGCGTAGTCGGTAGCGACTAACGTAACGCGGACTAGACGGGAGCTAGTGTCCCGAGTCCAAGCGGACATACACTAAACGAGTTTAGTATAGTTAAAGCGGAGAAGGTGAGGGTAAGAAAACGTCAATGAAGAAAGGCGATGGGTGGTGGGTGAAAAATGGATTTGGCGACAAAGGGCAAGTTTTTATAAAAGTTTTTTGATTTTTTCTTTTTTTTTTTAGAAAGAGATTTACAGAAATATGTACGGAAATACGGCTTAAGCAATCACAAACAAGATATACACAATCACACCTAGATCTAGGGTAACCTAGGTCTACTAGACCTGCTCCTGAATTTGATTTTCGAAGTTAAACAGTGTCGAGAAACAGGCTTAAAAATACACCGATCACGGGGCCAGGTAAGTGCAGAGATAAGGGGAGGTTGTCCAACGCTTTCGCGAAGTTCCTTAATTAAATAACCCTTTCTCTTTCGGCGGTTGCGCTTTTAACACTTTCCTAGAAACCCCGTAAACAATGTACGGTTAAGCGAGGTTCTAAACACGGTTTATCTTCTCCTAATGAGCGCGAAGTCCTTAGGGCTGAAGTCTAGTATTTTTTAATTTACAATGGACAATGCATATGCTTTAGTGATTTTTGGGGTCCTGGGAAGGGTGATGAAATTCCCACCCAATCTGGATTGGTTTCAAGCCCCTTAAGTCCGTATTAAAGAATGCAAAACAGTAACAAATCAACTGCAAACAATTTTTATTTTGCGGCGCAAAGAATCCTGCACAAGAACAGTTTATTGGAAGGGGGAGAAGAATTTGCGCAAAGAAGGCTGCAGAAAACACAGTTCAGTGGAGTCCAGAGGAGAGGAGAGAGAAAGAGAGACTTACAGAGAGAAGATGGGACCCTGAGGCCACCACTTGGCCGCGGATCCGCGGCCTAAGCCTTCTGTTGCCGCGGCAGGAACAGGGAATTGGGGCACCATTTTTCTTGAGCTTGCTGCTATGGGACTCCTCTGCTTGTCTGTATCTTCTGAATTTTTACTTGCTCACTGTACCTGCTCCAGATCTTGACAGTAGACCGTATGCTTCGTTTTTGTCCGTCGCGGTGTAGCCGCGAACTGTGGGTCTATCTTCCCACATCTTTGGCACTGTACTTGAACTCCGTATTTTCAACGTCCTTGGCGTCGATCTTGAACTTCGTATTTTCCTGCACACTTGCACAAAAACTAATCAAGAATAACAAGATGGTTTCTTTTACAAAGTATATTTTTTTTCGTTTTTTTTATACTTACAAATTAACCCAAAATTACATAAAGAAATAAACTACCGTCTCCCCGGCAGCGGCGCCATTTGATTGATAGGATACGTGCGTGTTCAAGTTCTAGTTTAAATACCGCAATCAAGACGGTTTCGCTTGTAGCTAGCCGGTTGAGTACGGGTCGTCCGCAGGGAGATGCGAGTCTTTTTCAAAGTGTTTTAACGAGTTAAGTCCGGTTGTTCAGATTTTTGTTGTGGTTATCTAAGTGTTAAGTTGATATTTAAAGAGAGCTTGTTAGGGTTAGGATTAGGTTAGTTTGAGTTAGGAGTCTCCACATCTTTCGTTGCCCCACTTAATACCGGTGTTACGGTAATCGGCAACAACGGGGATTAGCACGACTAGGAAGGTACTTGCGAGTATAAGCTAGGCTTTCCAACGCATAGTCCTTCCTTTTGGTGCTTGTCCGTCCGTTCTTGGCTCTTATCCATAACCTCCGGTTAATTCAACCACAACCGGTCTCACTACGGAATCACCGCTATCATGTAGGATAGGGTGCCGTAAGGAGCGGATTGTGGTTCAATTAACGGGAGTCAATTTAAGTTGTTGGGCAAGGAAAGAGTGAGAGAGATTTCCTTCTCTCAAACTTCCCTTATCCTACCCTAACAAGTATAAAACTACTCACACTTCATGATAAGAAAAAACAAAACAAAACAAAGAGGAAGATAGAAAGAAGGAGATTAGAAGAATACGACTAACTATTTGCGACCTCACCTTGGCGAGGATCGAGCGTAAGTATCATTGTCATATGAAGGATAAAGGAAAAGAGAGAAGAAAGAAACAATCAAACAAATAACAACAACTACGTAACAATTAAAACTACAACAAATTACAACAAGTAAAGAAAGAGACAAGCATGATAATAAAAATGGTCTTCTTTATTCATCACTCTTCACTCAAAAGCTCACTACAAGTTTAATGGAGAAGAGGTGAGAAGAGGAAGAAGAACAACACTAAAACTAGGCAAAAATGAGAATACAAAAATTTACCCTTCCTTCACAAAATTCTGGACTATTTATAGGCCAAGAAATGAAACCCTAGGGCAACCACCAGAACCCTGACGAAATGACCAAACTGCCCCTGAAAAGTCTCTGCCTGAACTCCCTGTACGGCCGCGGATCCGCGCCCCTACTGTAGGTTTAGGGTGTGGGCTTCTGTGGTTTTTCCTGATCTCCTGTCCCCTCTTGTCTGGTGTGGGTATTTTCTGATAATTCATTCCTATTTCTTCCAGAATTTCTATTGAGCAAAGGTGGACTTTTTTGTGGATGATTGCCTCGAGCTCCGCGTAGATCTCTTGGATTTTGTGCTACCATTGAGCCTTGTGCATGAGAATGACATTGAGTTGACACTTTGTCTTCCTAAACTGGTATCTGGCAACATACGGATGAAGAGCGGAGACCGTGTTTTATTTGTGGTTGGCAGGAACCGGATTTTGTCGTGTTTTTCATGAATTTCTCCGTTTGAGAACCGGGAACCTGTATCCTGCAATTGACTAGCAAACACGGCTCAAGAGTATCTACCGATATGCAATGTGATAAAAATTGGGCGGTATGAAAATGCAAAAATCTGATATGAACACCTTTCGGCGTTGTATATTATATTGCATGTGTGGTTGTGACTGTCAATTGACGAAGAGCTAGCTCCCGCTTGGGGATGCCTTTTATCATTGTATATATGTTATGGTTGTTGTATCCCGTTCGGGGCCAGTATATACAAAAGAAACTCTGCCGAAATTTTTAGAAAAGACTTTACCTTTTAAAAATGCACCTTCGGCTTAGTTATTTAAAAACCTCGACTTCAAACATATTTTCCTTCACTTCTTTAAACCAGTTTTCTTCACTTACTCTTAAAATGGTTTTAGATTTCTGGGCTTTGGCTTACTTGGATCAAATGGAGTCCTATAGATTTCATATGGTTCGAGGGCCAGTCACGTGCTCTTTCGGGTCGTGACATCTAGGGCATACATACAACTAACAATCTCCCACTTGCACTCGGGCCAGGTGCTATAGTATCGCATACCGAGCATCCCAAAGAGTCTCTCAAACTGTATCTGTGGAATGGCCTTCGTGAGTGGATCCGCAGTGTTGTTTTTCGTGTCAACCCGCCTGACCTCGATCTCCCGGCGATCAACTATCTCCCGGATCAGGTGATACCGCCTCAGAATATGCCTGGATCGCTGATGGGACCTGGGTTCCTTGGCCAAAGCCACCGCTCCATTGTTATCGCAATACAAAGGTATTGGATGCTCAATGGATGGAACCACTCCAAGTTCAGTAATGAACTTCTTGATCCAGACAGCCTCTTTGGCAGCATCGTTGGCAGCGATGTATTCATCCTCCATCGTCGAGTTTGCCACGGTTTCCTGCTTGGAACTCTTCCAGCGAACCGCCCCTCCGTAAAGGGTAAAGACAAATCCCGACTGCGACGTAGAGTCGTCCTTATCACTCTGGAAGCTCGAATCGGTAAAGGACTCCACTTGGAGTTCTCCGTTACCATACACCAAGAGCATCTCTTTAGTCCTTCGTAAGTACTTGAGAATGCTCTTCACAGCTGTCCAGTGACTCTCTCCAGGATCAGCTTGATACCTACTCACTATACTTAGTGAGTATGCTACATCGGGTCTGGTACATAGCATCGCATATATGATAGAGCCTACTGCAGAAGCATAGGGTATCCCTTGCATGCGAGCTCTCTCCAAATCAGTCTTAGGAGACATCTCTTTAGAGAGAGTGAGCCCTGAGATCGTGGGTAAAAACCCACGTTTGGACTCTTCCATACTAAACCTCTTTAGTATGGTGTCAATGTACCTGGATTGGGACAATCCCAATATCCGTTTAGATCTATCTCTATAGATAATAAATCCCAATATGCAAGAGGCATCACCAAGATCTTTCATTGAGAATCTTTGTGATAAGAAGAGCTTTACCGATTGCAGCATAGGAATGTCATTTCCTATCAAGAGTATGTCGTCCACGTACAATACGAGGAAGACAACCTTACTCTCTGCCACCTTCTCGTAGATACAAGGTTCATCTACGTTTTTGACAAAATCAAACTCTTTGATAACGACGTCAAAGCAGATGTTCCAACTCCGCGATGCTTGCTTCAATCCATAAATGGATTTAAGCAGCTTGCACACCTTCCCGCTACTCCCACTATTTACGAAGCCCTCTAGCTGAGTCATGTACACGCACTCTTCTAAATCACCATTTAGAAAGGCGGTCTTAACATCCATTTGCCAGATTTCGTAGTCATGATATGCAGCGATGGCAAGTATGATCTGGATGGATTTAAGCATAGCCACTGGAGAAAAGGTTTCGTCATAGTCCACACCTGGTCTTTGACGAAAACCTTTTGCAACAAGTCTAGCTTTGGAAGTCTCCACTTTCCCATCTACACCAAGTTTTTTCTTGAATATCCATTTGCTCCCAATGGGTTTTACCCCTTCAGGAGCAACTTCCAAAGTCCATACTTTGTTGGTGTACATGGATTCCATCTCGGACCGCATTGCATCCAGCCATTTCACTGAGTCCCCACTCGTGATGGCCTGCTCGAAGCTAGTTGGGTCATCATCAACCATGATGCAATCCTCGCTCCCACCATCCATGAGAAAACCGTAGTATCTCTCAGGTGGGTGAGGAACCCTACTAGATCGGCGGAGTGGCTGGGGTTCATCGGGAACTACCGAATCTTCTGGTTCTACCAAATCTTCTGTTGTGGTTTGTACAGCTGGAACCTCTTCCAGTTCTACCTCAGAGTCACTAATCTCTTTAGTAAGAAATTCCTTTTCTAAAAAGGTGGCGTGTTGAGCAACAAACACCCTTTGTTCCTCACTGTGGTAGAAGATATACCCTCGCGAATGCTTGGGATATCCAACAAACTTACACAAAACAGACCTTGCCTCGAGTTTGTCCGGTTTTTGTCTTTTGACATAGGCTGGGCAACCCCATATCTTAATAAAATTAAGATATGGTCTTTCCCCTCCCATATCTCATATGGGGTGGTAGACACAGATATGGTAGTAACCCTATTCAGTAGGTATGCTGCTGTCTCCAATGCATATCCCCAGAAGGAAATAGGTAACTCAGCTACACTCATCATTGAGCGCACCATATCTAATAGGGTGCGGTTCCTCCGTTCCGATACACCGTTGTGCTGTGGTGTATATGGAGGAGTTAGCTGAGAGAGAATCCCATTTTCTTTTAGGAAGTCCAGGAATTCATTGCTCAAGTATTCACCTCCTCGATCAGATCGAAGGATTTTAATACTTTTCCCGGTTTGGTTCTCGACTTCTTGTTTATATTCTCTAAATTTCTTAAAAGCTTCTGATTTGTGTTTCATCAGGAACACATATCCGAATCTAGAGAGATCGTCAGTGAATGTAATGAAGTACGAAGAACCATCCCTAGCATGTGTAGACATAGGACCGCATACATCACATTGTATCAGTCCCAAGAGTTCGGTAACTCTTTCTCCGTGTCCCGTAAATGGAGTTTTGGTCATCTTGCCTTTGAGACATGACTGGCAAGTGTCATAAGATGAAAATTCAAACGGATTTAAATATCCATCCTTATGCAACTTAGCTAGTCGTGTCGCATTGATGTGACCCAGTCTACAATACCACAAGAAGGATTCGTTCAGTTCTGAACTCTTCCTCTTATGTGTGTTTGTTGTGCTCAGAACTGTTGATTGATTTAGAACATAAATGCCATTGCACAACGTGCCTGATCCAACCAACTTTTGGTTAAGGAAAATGTTCATAACATTATCCTGTAATACAAAATTATATCCCTCTTTACTCAACAAAGAAACCGATATAATGTTGCATATCAGGTGTAACGTTTTCAAAATAATAAAATATGATTTTTGGGAAATTTTATAATTTAATATTATTTTAATGAATATTTTAATATTCTGGTATAATTAAATACAAATAAATGGGGGGAAATTTTGGAAAATTCTAAAATAGGGTATTTTATGGAATTATGCCATTTTAAAGTTTTTAAGATTAGTTATATGCTAATTTAGTGCTAATCGCGATTAAAAATCGCTAATTGGATTTTTAGCATTTTTGTGCAAAAATGTGCACATATCATTTTCCACACTTGTTACACTTGTGTTACATTTCTTTTGCCATGGTTGTTCTTTTGGGTTCACTATTGGAGTGAGAAGGAAAAGAAAAGAAAAGGAAAAAGTAGCATAAGAGAGAGAGAGACCAAGTCAACCCTCACTTTATGAACCATTCCCCATCATTTTCCCCTTCTCATTCTCTCTCCTCTCCCTCCCCTTGTTGCTGCTGCTGCTGCTGTCCCTCTCTCTCCCTCTTCACAAAAACCCTAGATCCACAATGAAACCAACCCCAAAACCCCATTCCTACTTCACAAAACTTGCTCCCAAGCTCACTAGCTACACATTGAACCTAGCAAGATTGAATTTGGAGGACTTTGAGCAACCCAAGAATTTTCTTGAGTTGCCAAAGGAGGTAATTTCTGCACCTATTAGAGTAGTATCTCATTTCTTGTGCATCAATACTAGTTTTGTGTCGATATGGTGTCGGTTGATGGATTTGTGAAACTTCAAGTTAGGGTTTATGTGAGATCTGAAATTAAAGATGAAATTGAGGATTGTGGTGACCTTAGAACCCCTTGTATAATGCTAATTTGAACCCAAACCTGAACTAGAAACCAGAATACAGATTTATGAGACGATGTCGGAGAAAAACTGTAAATCTGGGAGTGTTTTGTGGAATCTGCTATCACCCATTGTTGGATATATGTATGCCCTAGAGGCCATTATGTGATAGTGGATGTATCTATGCATGTATATATATTCAGTTTGCATTCTTGCTCGACATGATAGTATGCTATCTGGTTCTTCTTTATCTGACATGTTTATTTGATCATGCTTCTATTCATTCATACATGCTGATAAAGCCCTGAGGATATCGGCCTGACTACTCTGATTATGATGGAGATCATACTAGTGGGACATCTGTAGTCTATAAGCATATCCCGGAAAGTCCCTAGTCGTAGGTATATCGAGACGGGGCATCGATATACCAGAGTAGACTAGCGTATATGATACTAGACCCATACTATGGGCGATGGATGCTCCCACATTCATCGATGTTTGACATCAAGATCATATACGGGTGCTCAGTGGTGACTGGGTACACTGGACGGACTCACCGAGAACTCCTATATGGAATTATATCTATCGTCGGATAGCAGTTCTCAGGTGACACTGGTACAGGTTTGTCTGTAGACCCGAGATCGTCATGGAGTCTTGTGTGTTCTCCCACTGTACTTTGATTGCCACCCTACCACGGCTCTACTGAGTCGTGCAAACAGGTGGCCGTTGGGTACAGTCCCGAGACACACGAAGGCAATGAACGATAGGAGGGGTTTCGTCTCTCCCGATATTAGGAGTTGATGTTGTGCTGTGCCCGACTGGTTATATCAGTAAGTCCCTGGCCAGGGCTGCTGAGATTTGCTGATAAGTGTTATCAGTAGTTTCTTGATCTGTTATAGACCATTCATCGGCACGACTTATTGAGTTATTAGGGTTGACGTGACCATCCCTAGGCTCGATATGCAGCATATCTGACGAAGAGACCGGACTGTACGGTAGTGTTACCGGATGGCTCGACGAGAGTTGTAGCAGGTTCGCTTGTTTTCTTCTGATCGCTCAATACCCGGGTGGCCGTTACGTTTAGCTGACCGCTTGCGGCTTGAGGGTACCTGATATGATCATCACCCTCTTCCGGCGTATTGACGAGTCTTAGAGTCCCACAGAGGAGTTACCCAGTCCAGGCGAAACGTTGTGGTGCGCGTATGCGATATGCGCTTGCACCCGATTGAAATGTGCGTATATGATACCGAACATTGATCGGGTGGCCTACTTTTGGTGGGGTCGTATGAGATATGACCGGATTGATAAATTAAGTGTTGATTTATCATCTAACCATTAGTTATCTCACTTGAAACCTTTCTAGGGTTTGATGGATGTATGCATGCATGCATGTGTTTCTTTATTTTCATTCTAGTTTCATGCACATGTGGATGTGCATACATGCATACATACATACACCCATGCATCATGGTTGTTAGCATATGGAAATGGTGGCAATGCAAGACTCACACCATGGATTAAATAATTGATAATTATTTAATTTTGGTTTTAAAGTTAAATGAAAAAGAAAAGGATACTCATGTTAGTTTCCACACTCTTCTTCTAACCTAACCTAGCTCAACTACCACTAACCTATGGTTATCCTTCTCTTTATCATTCTAAACCCAAGTTAAATTAACTATCTATCATTTAATCATGGTTGAAGTCAAGAAGGAATTAAATATATATAGTGATATATATCTCTTTCTCTTGCTTAACTCAAGGTTATCTTTTTACCTCTTGCAAAGAAAGGCCACCATCTTCATCTTCCTTCATCTTTTCCTCTCTAGGTTTTTCTAGTGAGTTAAATACAATCAAAGAAAGGTTTTTGAAGTGAGATCCAAAGCCACAACACCATTCTACTCAAGTCTAGCCAACTTGATTAGAGTGTTTCCTTTGATTTTGCAAAGTAGAGAGCTTGGACGGAGATCTCTGTAGGGTGTTTTTCGTCACCCCATTGAGATGGGAATACGCGCGCGCTTGTCAGGCGTACTACAGATTCCCCCTGCTAGGGTAGGCCGGGGTTTAATGATTGTGGGGATCCGAATCTCCGGCAGCCGCGGACTAAGCTGCCGTTAATTACCCCTCGCCTTTGGGGCGAGGGAACCTCCGATTAACGGGTTAAATTGGTCATGCGGACTCAATGTGCAGTGTGCGTGTGTTTTGTTTTGAAAGGGGGGTTTTGGATATATCGGGAGCCACGCAGAGTTTTTACGGGGGTCCCGCTACCCGGATAGCGGGCTGGGGGTCTAGGGGGCTAGCAGCCCTCTTGCGGGGTTCGGGGCAGCGCCCCGGCCCGAAATTTTTTTTTGAGGGGGAGAATGTGGCGGAGTATGTATATGTGTAAATTTGTATAGATATGTATATGTATATGTATGTACATAAAAAGAGAGGGAAAAGGCATCCAAGGGATGCGTGGGGGCCACGTGTCGGCACGCGGGCGTCTTGCGCACTTGCGCAGGTGCGCAAGCGCGCGCGCCACGTGTCGGCGCGCGGGCGCCTTGCGCACTTGCGCAGGTGCGCAAGCGCGAGCGGGCCACGTGTCGGCGCGCGGGCGCCTTGCGCACTTGTGCAGGTGCGCAAGCGCGCGCGCCACGTGTCGGCACGCGGGCGCCTTGCGCACTTGCGCAAGCGCGTAGGTGCGCAAGCGTGCGCGCCACGTGTCGGCACGCGGGCGCCTTGCGCACGTGCGCAAGCGCGCAGGTGCGCAAGCGCGCGCGCCACGTGTCGGCACGCCGGCGCCTTGCGCACTTGCGCTGCGCGCCGGAGAGGCACAAGAGGCTTTTAGCCTGAAAAAATTTCTCAGAAGAGAAATCAGAAAGGAGTTGGACTCCTGAATGTGTTTTTCTTCTTTTTTTGAGGGTTTAGTGAAAGATGTTCTTCTTCCTCCTCTGTTAGCTGGATCTTGAAGATCAAGAGATGTGGGATTTCAAAATCTTTTCTTTTTGAGATCTGATGGAAGATCTGAGTTCCCCTTGATGGGTTTTGTGGTGAAAAACTAATTTGTTTTGAAAAAGGAAGAGTAAAACTCTTGATTTAATTCAAAAGAAAGAAGAAGGTTTTGGAACCTTGGAGAAGGAAGAAAGAGCTCAGCTCTGAAACTTTTTTTTTGGAGAGAGAAAAAGTTGTTGAGATATTTCATTATCTTTGCCTTTATAGGCCATACATTTTACACATAGCCCCTTGGGCTTCACAAAATGGCATTTTACCTATTTCATGGCTCATGTGCCATTTCTTTTTGCACATAAGCCATGGGCTTTACAAAAATTTGGCTTTATGCCCATTTTCTTACATTTAGCCATAAAATAAAATAAAAGAAAATGCAACAAGATTATTTATTACAAAAATTTTATCTTGGCGTGGAGGAGGCCGGCCGCTTCATGTTCGGGCTCGACTCGGGCATGGGCCCACTGGGTCTGGGCTTGGGCCCACTTGGCTTGGGGTTGACTTGGATTTTGACTTGGTCAACCGGGGTGTAAATTTTTACCCCAACAATCTCCGTGGTGGATCGTCGTGGACACAAGGGGAGTTCAAGAGGACCTCGATTCAACACCCAAGACACCAAGGAGTCTTGCAAAAGGGAGCTACAAAGGTTGTAGCCTTCAAACCCTAGTCTTTACTAGCTTAAAGTTTTGATAACCCTAATTTTCTAGGATCTATCCTTTGCATGTTAGCTTAGCACCTTAAAAAATACAAACTTTGAGACATGTGATGCTTGAAAACTCTTCATAGGGTGCTATACTAACCTTACATTGGTATCAGAGCCGACCTAGAATATTAGGCGACCTTTTTGCGAAGTAAAAAGTCCGATCGAAACAAAATACGACTTTTAAAGGTGCTCTCTGGAAATTTTTTAAAAACTGACCTTTTTCAGAATTAAAAATTCTCAAAAAATAGAGCAGGTAAAAATAAGACAATCTGGAGAATTCGTACCCATGGACAGTAACTTTGGCCGCGGAAGCGCGGCATAAGCAAGCTTAGGCCGCGCATCCACGACCATATGAGGGGATCTTTGACCAATTTTTTGCACAGTGTTTTTCTTTACCTGCTACAGTATATTTTGAGTATATTTAATCTGAATCTGCTGTTGAAACATTCTGGAGATATTTTTAGACTCGTGGTTTCGATCGGAATTTTCGTTTCGTTTTCTTTTCCGGGTAAACTAGAAAGTATTGAAGTTCTTGAACGAATATCATTTACTCAATATTTACGGGGTTTAAATAATTTGGAGATACGTGCAAGTCTTTTTGCGGTGGTCCCTCTAGAAGACAACAAACCTTAACTCGATTATGTGACCGTCTCGAACTGCCCTTTTGAACCCTAGGGTTTAGGGCAGTACGGCGTGCCACATGTGAGGCATTGGCTTGACCCTTCTACGGCTGGACCGCCACTACTGTGCCACACTCCGGATCTTTTGAACCCTGCTCAAGTGTTGAGCTTTAGTGAGTCTTGGGTGCTTGATTGTTCGTTCGAAAACTTTAATGATGTCTGTTTATCTGGAAAGTGATACAATATGTGGAATTCATATAGTTAAGGCATGAAATACGAAATATGTGATATTTCGCATTTATGATGTCTAAAGAGAATCTGGATTCCAAATATTGTAGTTTTACACTTTCTTTTCTGTGACCGTAAGTGTAGTATGTACGATATCGCCGGTTTCGTTGCTATACATCAACGACAATCGGGGTACGCATACTTACTTACGTTGATGATATGTGATATTATGTGTTGCTGAGATATGATGTGCAGGATTGTCGCGATCGAATAGCCGGGGGGTTTTTGTGAGATGAGAGTTTTATATTTTCATTCATGTAAATTCAAATGTAATGTCATATTCTTTTATTTGGGGCACTTCCAGGTTGCGGTTGTGTCACCAGTGTTGTATATTATTTACTTTTCCACATTAGGATGGACCCAAGGAGGAGAGCACAGGTGACCGAGTTCTGGGGTTCAGTGGGAGGCCATCTCGAGGAGTCGAGACCGGGTCTCCTAAACTCCAGGATTGGTAGGGTCACTTGCCGCTCTCGTAGGGGTCCAGGGTGTGGGCTTGGCTATTCATCGCGACTGTGGAATCCGTATTTTCTATTCTGGCTAAATACTAAATACGGACGTCCTAGTATATCCCACGTTATATCTATATTTCTGCTGCCTGTGTTCTGTGATATCTGAGACGAATGACATATTATATATATGATATATAGTAGACGTTGCTTATGTTTTACACCCGCGCTGGTCCCGTCCCGGTATGCCGTTAGTTAAGTAACCTAACGGTGCATAACGGAACATTGCGGCGAATGCGGATGGCATAAGCGTACGTGTTATTTTCTTTTCTTTTCTGTGATTGGCTTAAGGACTTAAATGATGGGATTACATTAAGGTGATTAATGTAAAGAAAATAAACCTAAAAGATGTTGTAGAATCGGATTTAAAAACTACTCGGCTACTTATGAAAAAGCTATATTTCAAAACTGCGGAGCTTAAGCCACTCCTTTTGAAAACCTTTTGATTCTACAACGATATCAAGCTCAAAGCGTTAAAGATTTTCTTAAAAATCATCCGCAACCCTCCGTCATTTTAGGAAGTAGAGTACTTAGTATTCGTGCTACGTTTGTTGACCTTAGCCAAGGCGTAGTGTACGGTAGCTAAGTGATGTCTTCCTACAAACGCATATGATGCAGATTAATTAGGACGAGCATATGACTTTGTTGACCTTAGCCAAGGGTCATGTGAACGGGTCTAATTAATCAAGAAATGACGGGTTGAGCTTGACTAGTGCTCGTGATTTGTTGACCTTAGCCAAGGTCACGAGTATTAGGGGTAAAAACCACATCGGGAATTTCAAGTGTTGAAATTTGCAATGAGATTGCATACCTTCCATATGATGGTTGGATCCCGATCCCACTGTGGGCAATAGTTGCTCCTAGGAGAGTTTTACAGTTTACAATTAGCTAACTCATTAGGTGTCTAGAAAGGTGTTAACGGGGCTACGCCTCTGGGAAAACGAGGTTTACTCTAATTAGGTCCGTGCGAAAGCACGGGGAACCTCCCTCAAAGTACCGACACTGGCCTGGCTGAACGGTTAGCGAAGTTGTAGACTGTAATTAATCCTGGCTAGTTTTTCTTTTTAAGGTTTGAAAGAAAACTTGATAAAAAGCAGTGGGAAACATCGATTAGACAAGATAATAAACCAACCTAATCTGTGCAAGAGCTTTCGCTGAGTGTATTCTTTTCTCTCTCTTAATGGCAGATACCAATGACTGGACTTAAGCTTCTACTAGATAAGAACAAACTGAATGGGACCAACTATAAAGACTGGCTAAGGAATCTGAAGATCGCCTTGACTTATGATAAAGTATCATATGTCCTCACGGCTTCAGCCCCGCCCGTCCCAGGCCCAAAATCCTCAGTTGCGGACATTGAAGTCCGCAAGACATGGGACGCTGACTGTGCCACGGCAAAATGCCTCGCGCTTGCAGCGATGGACAACACACATCAAAAGCAGCACGAGGACATGGACATTCACGGGATACTGCTCCATACAAAGGAGTTGTATGGGGAACAGTCCCGCGTATTACGATATACGACTTGTTTTAGCATGGATTTTGGTATTTGGTGATTCGTTTCTGTCGGGTGGCGTTTGGACGTCAACGACAAGTGGATATTGAACGTGTTTACATGCGAGACGATAGGTTTTTACCAATACGAGTAGCGTGTGCTATTTTGGTTTACGATGTGATTTTCATGTGCTTTAGCGTTGTGATATACTTGTAGGTACCCTACGTGATGTTGAGGCAAAGAAGATGAAGATGGCGACATCGGCACCGACAAATGAGAAGCAAGGTGAGTAGATTTATATCTACGGGGAGAAGTCGGGTGGATGGCGTATAGCACCCCCGCAGTCCGTGGTGATGTATACGAATACGTATACACACATATATTTATTATGTGTTGTTTAGGATTATTGATGGTAAAAATGGATTATTGATAATAAGGATGTATTGGTTTAGTAGTGCGAAACCCTAGAGTAGTGGGTGCACTCACACATACATACATACTTGCATACATTCTTTCATTTATCTGTGCGCATATGATGGTGTGTATATCTACACATGGGTATGGGACTATGTGTTCATATACGAGTTTTGAGGATGATACGTGGGATTGAGATGAGTCGATGAGATTCGATTGAGGCCGTGAGATTTGGTGACATGACAGAGTTCGTATTGGAGATGTGATATGATGGTAGTGATACCTGTCATGTGATGAGATTGTGTGATATCGACTCAGATTTAAGTGGTTTCCATACCCCTCTCGATTGACTTGATTGCTGGGTTCGTAGTTCGCATAATAGGCGTTAGGCTATACCCGAGTCATACCTATTTCAAAACTAACGAATTGGGGATATTTTAAAGATAAGAAAAAGGGTTTATACGGATATTTTCAAACGACGCATCTTTTCTTAAAACACCGTAGCCCTTATTTTACCAAAAGCCCTGATTCGTCTTATTTCAAAAGGCAAGGTTGCATGATATATTTATTGAGGAAGGTTCTTTACTGTTGCGTGATTACTCGATTTCGCATATTCATGCTGTTTGCATTGCATCGCTTATATTGTTGATATATTTCAGTCATGCTGCTAGGACACCAGCATAATTATCGATGATGCGTATGTTCCACGTACACTTGTTTGCCGGCTCACACACTTCATCATCGATAATTGCCATGTCACTACACTGTAGTACTGTTGCATTCAGGATATGGCCCTTGCATGACATATTGATATGCTTACTTTTCTGCTATATGTCGCATACATGCTGCTTTCTGATTATACGCATTGAGATATGTTGTTTCCATGATATTTCTGGTTTTGGGAACCGTGGGTGTTTCAAAGAGGATATGTAATTGTTTTAAAAACCCGGTTACCCTTGATATGATATTTCAGTGCGTCCACCATGTGTTTTCTCGGTGCTGAGAGCGACATGTGAAACCCGATTCGAGAAGGCGGATGAGGCCGATTGCGGGTACATGGTGGACCCGGTATAGTTCCCCGGGGCAAGAAATGTTTTTCGTAGAGTAGACGATGAGCCTGGCAGGGTGGCGAGTACCTACCGGTGATTGGTTGGACCTGGCGGTTATCCGGAGGATACTGACCAGAGTCGATAGATGGATATGGGCGTACTGCCGGGGCCGAGGGCCGATACCGCAGACAGAGCCCGTGGGCCGATCCGGACTGACAGAGCCCGATATATGAGGATTTACGTGCCGATGCTGGGCACAGTTTTCATGACGTTTTTGAGTGCCGATGCTGGGCACTCCGGTTCCATGATTTTGACGTGTCGCGAGGGACACAGGTGGTTTATATCCTCATATTTCCATGCATATGCTGATGATATTTACATGCATGATGGTTATTGTCATTGGTGACGAGTGGACGGGATCCACGTACATGCAGATTGATTTCATTGATCATACCTCACATTTATGATATGCTATTACCTGAGGCACTGGCACGAGCACATGGCACTACACTCATGTATATAGATTACATTGCCAGTTTAGCATGCTTCAGATTTATTCATATTGAGGTTTATTTTATCTGATCGTATTGACCTAGGATGGGTCATGCATTCGATCTCTTCTTGTAGATATTTTCTATTCACGAGTTGGCAACTCACCCCCATTGTGCCACAGTCCTTGCAGGTTTTTGCCGTACAGATTCCATAGCGGCATTTCTGGCACACTGCTTCCATATGGGTGACTTGCGTTGGTAGGTGGGTTCTTTCGTATCAGAACCGCCATTGCTCCTGTATTATTCATTGTATCTAGTAATTCCATCAACCAAAACTTGTATATTGTTTCAGACTTAGAAAACAGTGTTGTATTATTTCGACCTTAGAGTCGCGCTTGTAGTATTACGGTTTTCTGGCTGTTTGAGTTTCTTTTTGGATTTTGATTCTCGCCCTTCGGCGTTGTATATTATTATTGCTTGCGTGGTTGTGACCGTCGATTGACGAAGAGCTAGCTCCCGCTTGGGGATACCTTTTATCATTTCTTATATATTATTCTTGTTGTACCCCGTTTAGGGCCAGTTTTTACAAAGGAAACTCTGCCGAAATTTTCAGAAAAGACTATACATTTTTAAAATGCATTTCGGCTTAGTTATTTAGAAACTTTGATTTTCAAAACATGATTTCTTTACTCCTTAAAACCAGTTTTCCTTATTTACTCTTTAAATGGTTTTAGATTTCTGGGCTTTTGGCTTACTTGGATCAGATGGGGTCCTATAGACTTCATATGGTTCAAGGGCCAGTCACGTGCTCTTTCGGGTCATGACAAAGTTGGTATCAGAGCGCTAGGTTGACCTTGGTTCGAGTCTAAGTTTGACTACGTGGAGCCTAGGGCGTTATATATATACGGAACTTTGGCTTGACCTTACGGAACTTAGACTTAGTCGAGGGGGTATTATACCCGAACTTTCGTCGCGTAGGATGACCCTTGGTTGATGGAATAGGTGACTAAAGTAGAGTGACGTACCGTGGGTATGTTCCGCGGCATACTTACGACATGCCACTCCGCTTAAGAAACCTTAGGTTGTACATTTCCTTGCACCGTATTATATTCCTTCCTATGGTCTATCTTCATCGATACTGGTTATGGTTTTGTTGCCACGATTGCACGGGCAGAGTGAGCTACGGCTCGAGTTGCGTCAGCATGAGCTCGTCGGGGACGAGGACTGACCAGGGCGTGATTCCAGAGGTGTACGATTGCAAATTGAGGAGTCGTCTTATTGTGTTTTCACGCCATGAGCGTTGGATTGATCGCTTTTATGAGATTTTCCCGGGTGTGTTGATCGGCACCAGAGGATTGAGCCACTGATAGAGGCCAGCCAGGATGTGATGACCGTTGATATTATCGCTTATCCAGGACGATTGAGGCGTTGTCCAACGCACGGACGAAGGAGCCAGTTGTTGCTGCGGAAGATGAGATATAGCCCAGATGATTGGAGCTACTGCAGCATGAGCATATTCTTAGAGATATGATAGTGAGTCGCTAGTCACCGAGGATTAATGACTAGGACATATGGTTCGTTCACTTACCCCGATGCAAGGTCATCAGATAGATTGATTCCAGCTAGAGGCGACTTCACACAGATTCGTTGAGAGTCGATTGAGACGATCGAATGTCAGGAACCCCTTTTCCAAGTTTAAAGTATTCGGAAAGACATGCAAGCGATTCTATGGACCCTCTAGAAGAATGAAACCCTAACTCGACATAATGACCGTGTGAAAGCCTTTGAACCTTAGGGTTTGCGGCAGTTCCGCGGCGCCATTAGAGAGGTTGGGTTTGCCCTTCTACGGCTGGACCACCGATGCTGTGGTACGTACTCGATACTATTAAACTGTACCCGAGATGTTGAGCTCTTGGAGGATTGTGAGGTTCTGACGAGTCGATCGAATGGTTCGACATCTTTCGGATATCATTTGATGAGACACTGCTTGGGAGACTCCAGATACGAGCATAGCCGTTGGAGCGCAGTCTGTGTAGCCACGATGAGATGAGTCTGAATCTGTCGATATTGAAGCAGAGTGGAGTAAAGAGTTTGCACGAGATTTCGTCGAGATGACGTTTCACTCCACTGACATCAGAGATGCGATATGCACGCTGAGGACGTGTTCGGCTAGATATCTCCTACTGAGTGATGAAGATACCGAGTTCGTGATTTAGAGTCCGTGTGAGAGGCTTCGGATGGACCGTAGCCGAGGACATTGCAGTGCGCAGATAGAGACGCGACGTCGAAATGGAAGGTGATACAGACAAGCAGGATAGAAGTTCGTGCGAGATGCAGACGAGCTGTTACTACTCCCCGTTAAGATTAAAGGTTGGATATGCCTACATAGGCGCAGGGATGCGACCAGCTTCCGAGGAGATGTTGTACTAAGGACGCAGATGTCCAGAGAGCGAGAAAAGATTCAGAATACCAGCCTCCGTACAGTTTGGCTTAGGCAAGATCAGAAGAGACCTTGAGTAGGATTCCTTCCAGTACACTGCTGCAATAAGATTTGCACCAGGAGCAGATACGTGATGTGCATTCAGAGGACCCGAGGTCGGCGCCACAGATGTGCTGCTTTACGAGCGGTCATGAGGATTGACCGAGAGATGACCAGGGAAGTGCCAGAACGGAATCGTTCCTGTCAGCACACCTGACCGGGCCGATGAGCCGATGGATTGCGAGATTGGTAATCCACAGGGAAGATAAGGAACCAGAGGCAGAGGACGCCAGCCGTGAGCAAGAGGCCAGTAGATATCTTGCGCCGCTAACATTGGATGTACCGGCACCTTCTCGACTCGAAGGAGGATATACCGACGACAGTATTTATGATTTATGATTTGTGATTTTGTGATTTGACTATCACGTATCCGTCGCTTTGGATTCGGTATTTTGGGCGACCTATTTGCATGATTTAGTCTTGATGACTGAATTCCATGATATTTGATTTTGTGCATCATGGTTGCACCTACTGGGTATTTATACCTTGCACATAGTTATAACTCTTGAGGTATTGATTGTGATTTCATGCCTATTTTATGCCGGTGATTTGATTTATGCTTCCAGCATAGTTTCATGCACTTTTAGTGTTTTGATTTGTGCACGCTGATGCACGCGGTTGTGAGTTTTTCCATCGCGGTACACCTGATTTTGATTAAGCCGTGTTGTATATCGTTTCGTGCCTTGGCTGCACCTACTTATGACTTTATGGATTTCATACGGTTGATTTGATGTTGTGCATATGTTACGCACACGATTTGATTTTTGCACTCGGTATAGCTTATATGTGCTTGTAGTGCATTGATATGTGTTTTGTGCACGCAGTTGCACATATTTATGATTTCCTTTATACCTGGGTACACTTGGTGTTGCTACTTACGTATTTGAGTTATTGCTTGGTATTTGTGCATGGGATGCACCAGTTCTATACTTCGTGCATTTGTCGCACCAGTTTTATATTTCTTGCGTTTATCGCATCAGATTTATATATCATGCCTTTGTTGCACCGGATTTACATTTTGTGCATTACGGTTGCACCTAACTTCGATTTGATGTCTTTCAATATGTCGATTTTTATTCTGATATTGATGTGGATTCTTGCACTCCGTGCTTTTGACTGAACTTACGCATGTTCGGCGTTGCTATCGGATTTTGTGTTTCCGTGCATGTTGAGTGCACAGGGTCTAGATTTTCATTCGTGCACGATAGATGCACCGATTTGGATTTTCGCGCATGTTGGGCGCATGCTTTGAGATACGATTTTGGTGCACACCCGATGCACTAAATCGAGATTCTTCGTGCTTGTCAGATGCACCGGATTTTGGCTGTCAGGCACACACGTTGCCTATGACAGATGCTTCGTGCACACCCGTTGCACCTAGATGTTGTTTTATGCACCTGTATGGCACATATATGGATTTTGATTTTCGTGCGCAGCAGACGCACAGGGTGATGTTATGTGCATTTTTGGGATTTATTCCTTTTGGAGCAGTACATTTCTATGATATTTGATATTCGTTTTGTACCGAGCAGGACTAGTCAGAGGACAGTACCTGGATATATTTTGCATGCATTGATAGTTTGAAGGGATTTCCAAAGAGAGAGCTATAGTCTCGGTATATATATACATACGTGTCCGATATGACACGGAACGTTTTAAAAACAAGGAAAACCCTTCTAAATTGTTTTCTAAACGGCGGAACGTACCTATTAAACAAAGGATATATATATACGTATATAGTTATTTTCTTATGAAAAACGTCCGCCACTGTGCAGTGTTACGCGCATCGTACAGCGACTCAAAAAGATTTGGCATGCATTGACATCAGCTATTCACATGTATAGGTTGGATGTCTACATGTATAGTTCTAATCTATATCATATTGGTTTTGTATTGGATTTGACATTTGTGTCGTTACCATGACTCCGATGATTGCGGGATGCTTGATGGAGTGTTGCTTTTGAGTTATCTGCTCAGTACTCATGCGCATGAATTGCGCTATGATGTTTTATGTATAGACGATTTCGGAGCCCCGATGACTTGGAATTTGTATTGAAATATTTTAGTATTTGGGGGTTTAAATTTAAATTCGGGGACCGAATTACTTTAAGGGGGGTAGATTGTAACGTTTTCAAAATAATAAAATATGATTTTTGGGAAATTTTATAATTTAATATTATTTTAATGATTATTTTAATATTCTGGTATAATTAAATACAAATAAATGGGGAAAAATTTTGGAAAATTCTAAAATAGGGTATTTTATGGAATTATGCCATTTTAAAGTTTTTAAGATTAGTTATATGCTAATTTAGTGCTAATCGCGATTAAAAATCGCTAATTGGATTTTTAGCATTTTTGTGCAAAAATGTGCACATATCATTTTCCATACTTATTACACTTGTGTTACGTTTCTTTTGCCATGGTTGTTCTTTTGAGTTCACTATTGGAGTGAGAAGGAAAAGAAAAGAAAAGGAAAAAGTAGCATGAGAGAGAGAGAGAGAGACCAAGTCAACCCTCACTTTATGAACCATTCCCCATCATTTTCCCCTTCTCATTCTCTCTCCTTTCCCTCCCCTTGTTGCTGTTGCTGCTGCTGTCCCTCTCTCTCCCTCTTCACAAAAACCCTATATCCACAATGAAACCAACCCCAAAACCCCATTCCCACTTCACAAAACTTGCTCCCAAGCTCACTAGCTACACATTGAACCTAGCAAGATTGGATTTGGAGGACTTTGAGCAACCCAAGAATTTTCTTGAGTTGCCAAAGGAGGTAATTTCTGCACCTATTAGAGTAGTATCTCATTTCTTGTGCATCAATACTAGTTTTGTGTCGATATGGTGTCGGTTGATGGATTTGTGAAACTTCAAGTTAGGGTTTATGTAAGATCTGAAATTAAAGATGAAATTGAGGATTGTGGTGACCTTAGAACCCCTTGTGTGATGCGAACCCAAACCTGAACTAGAAACCAGAATACGGATTTATGAGACGATGTCGGAGAAAAACTATAAATCTGGGAGTGTTTTGTGGAATCTGCTATCACCCCGAGACCCCAAAAATAAAACTGAGTTGACAGTGAGATGTGCAGTCACCATGGAACCACCACACCAAACCCTAGCCCCCAGCTCCAAAGTACGGCCGCCAATTTATTCCTTCTGGCAGCAAATTGCGGCCAAAGCAGGAGGGAACTATCTCGATTTTTGTGCATGGCCCTATTTCCTCTAGTCTTGACCCTGGGTATGTCTAGTTTTGACTGATTCCATCTAGGGTGAAATCTGGGTTGAATTGCTTGAGTTGGCGTATGATATACGACTTGTTTTAGCATGGATTTTGGTATTTGGTGATTCGTTTCTGTCGGGTGGCGTTTGGACGTCAACGACAAGTGGATATTGAACGTGTTTACATGCGAGACGATAGGTTTTTACCAATGCGAGTAGCGTGTGCTATTTTGGTTTTCGATGTGATTTTCATGTGCTTTAGCGTTGTGATATACTTGTAGGTACCCTACGTGATGTTGAGGCAAAGAAGATGAAGATGGCGACATCGGCACCGACAAATGAGAAGCAAGGTGAGTAGATTTATATTTACGGGAAGAAGTCGGGTGGATGGCGTATAGCACCCCCGCAGTCCGAAGTGATGTATACGAATACGTATACACACATATATTTATTATGTGTTGTTTATGTTGGAGAAGTGCCCTCAGAGTCGATTATTGGATCACAGGCACGTGATTGCAATGATTGAGGGAGGACCTATCCCGGTAGGACAGTCTTACTCGAGATGATAGTATGCTATTTGGTTTACCTTTATCATCGTGTACTGCTTTAGGTGACATGACAGGTCACTATTGCACGTTGATAGAGCCCCTAGGATTCTTGCTTGACTACCGGCAGTATGAGGGCGATCATATACGTGGGAGCTGGTAGTCTATAAGCACATCCTTAAAAGGTCCCTAGTCATGGGAGTTTCGAGATAGGGCATCGATACTCCAGAGTAGACTAGTGTATACAGTCGAGACCCCGACGAGGGGCGGTGGCCGGTCTCACAAGCCACTGGTGTCAGTTGGTTCACCTAAGATGTATACAGGTGCTCATTGGGTTATGAGTACACCGGACAGGACTCGCCGGGAACATGCTAGTTGGTCTTATACCTGACGTCAGATAGCAGTTCCCTGGTGACATGTGTACAGGTTAGTTCATCGACCTGGGGATCGTCATTTGTCTCGTGTGAGTTCCCACTGTACTTTGATTACTACCCTACCACGGCTCAAAGGAGTCGTGCAAACAGGTTTTAGTTGGGTACAGTCCCGAGCCACATGGAGGCAGTGAGCGGATCTTCAGGGGTTCGTCTCTCCCGGTATTGGGGGTGAGGTCGCGCTGTGTCTAGGAGAGCCATTACACGAAGACCTTGGCCAAGGCAGGAGATTTATTGATAGGTATTCCAGTAGTATCTCAGGGTGTTCTGGGCTACACTCCGACACGACTTGTACCGCTTTTGGGGGTCTGACTTTTACCAACCCCCTAGGCCCGACATGCGATGCTCATAGACGAACGGACCGGACTGTACGGATATTGTCACTGACAGGCTCAGTAGGGTGTCAGGATGAGTTCGCTCATCGACGTCCCTTTTAGTCAATAGCTGGTGGCCCGTCACGTATTGGCTTATACCTCTGACGTGGTAGTGGTTAAATCCACAGCCATAGTATTGACGAGTCTTTAGAGTCCACCACACTTTCAGTTACTCAAGCTTTCGGGCGAAACGCTGTAGAGGCCGTATGGAGATATGGCAGGGTTCGATCAGATACGTGCGGTATTGCACGGATCGTGATCGGACGGTTTTTACTAGCCGGCTTTGGCTTAAGCCGGATCCTAGTATTTGATAGTGTAGTTTTGTCTCATTGCATTTGTATCCGGACGGAATACGGATGCGGGTGTGTATGCACAGTATCGGGGTTTTCCTGTAATTTATTACGGGACCAGTTTTCTGGAGTTGCCAGTTTGCATTCCGTTCCGGCCGGTTTTCCTTTGTTCTTTCCCGGCCGGACTTTTCCGATGGAGGGGGTTATTTGCAAGTTTGCAAATAACACATTGTGGAGGTTTTTCTTGCAAATGTATTTATTATGAAAGCATCTTTTGATACCATTCTTATCCATCATTATCACTTGCTTTTTGTTGATTAGAAGTGATTAGAGTTTGATGTGAGATGGTTATGATGATGTTTTGGATGTGGTCACCACTTGTGCTCCTACCATCACCTCCCTTCATGCTTCATTTTCTTTCTTCCACCATTTCTAAGGGAAAGAAGTTTTTTCATGGTTGAGAGAGAAGAAGATGAGAGCTTCATTTTGAGAGTGTAGCATTTTGATCTCTTTTCATGTTAAGAAAAATGCAAGCACCATTTTTCTTATCTTATTTCCTCCATCATCTTCAAATGGCAACGAACCCAAATGAGACATAGCCTCTACACTACACTTCCTACAGCAAATCTTGGACGCGTCGACTCGCCAGCTTCGCGCCCGAGTTGCCTCGGTATTGAGGTGGGAGCCCGTAAAAGATGCAGGCGATGTGGTGCCCTTCCGGCGAAGAGGCGACAACGAGGAGATGAAGGACGAAGCGTCCGCGGGAGATCGGAGTAGAGACGAAGACCGAAGGACTCGGATCATTCGGTATATCTCTTCCCCTTCTTGTACTTTGCTAGATCTAGTTTAATGGCCCGATCCGGGGTTTAGTGCGCGGTGGTGCCGGTTTGCTAAGTCCGCAAAATTAAAGTTTATCACCGCTTCCGCATTCCGGCGTCGGATTGACGGCCGGGGCGCCGCCGTGCACTTACAGTGGTATCAGAGCCTCGCCATTAACTTCGTCTAGCTTTGTTTGATGTGTTTTTCAGTTCCGATCGACCAAAATTCCAAAAACCCAATTTTAGTTCACATCAGTTTTCTGTTGAAATCTTTTGAAGTCTAAAATTTTTTCAGGTGGTCTCAGAATGATGTGCAGGAAGTTCTAAGAACTCTTGGAAAATTCGAGACAATGATCCCTCAGCTCGAGCGCGGAACCGCGGTAAAACCCCCCTTGTTGCCGCGGTTCCGCCGCAGGTTGGTGGGATCAATGCTTCGAAATTCTCCAGTGGGCTTCTGGGCTGTAATTAGGGGATTTGGAATATTAATTTTGGGCCCAGAATTTCTGTGAGTACTACAGTATTGCTTGGGGGCCCACTTGTTAATTTTTGATCGATCGGATATTTTAAACACATTATTTCACAGTATTTACATTATATCTGCGACCGTGAATGTCACTTGAATGGTAAATCCGGTCTAACTGCTATAGCCCGGTTAGACGGATTTGCGAACGTGACTTTCACGTTGATGTTCTGTTTTTGCTGTGATGTTGCGGATCGGTCGTGGGGGATAGCCTGGATGCAATGCTAGTACAGTGTTGGTGTATTATGTACATTTGATATTGCGGGGCGAGCGTCCGACATGTGGACTGCCGTCACTGCCTGATTGTATTATTCTTTTGGGGCACGACCTGGTTGCGGTCGATGTACCCGTTGTATATATATTTTACTTTCTGTACTAGGATTGCCCCGCGGTGGGGTGCACGGATAGCCGGGTTCTGGAGGGCAACAAGCCCGCATCTCATGGCATTGGGACGGAGGGGGCTTCACTCTAGGATTGGCGGGCTATTCGCCGCACTCGTAGGGGGTACAGGTTGACCCAGGAGTGGTGCCCAAGTTGCCGGATTCCGTGAAGTGCTGGGTGGTCCATTCACGGAGCTGAAGGGGGCTGCCTCGCTTCAGGTTTTGGCGGGTAACTTGCCGCACCCGTAGGGGTCTAGGATTTCATTGCACAGGCTATCCACACGACCAGGGGAACGTCGGGTTTCAGTAGTGGCTCTGTGAAACCCGGGGATCCCAGATATCTGTATTGTTCTGTGATGCTGTACATTTCTGTGATGTTGCATTTTTATCACGCCTTGAGCGAAATATAATATATTGGTATATATATTAGAAGATGTTGTATATGTTTTACATCCGCGCTACTCCAGTCCCCGCTCTGTCGTTAGTTAGCTAACCTAACGGGTGATGACGGGACCCAGTGGCGAATGCGGATGGCAAATACGTACGTCAGTATATTTTCGTTCTTTATGGTGTGATCAATTGATGGGACTGCGTTGATTCGGATCAACGCAAGTTATAAACCAACCTATTCTGATGTTGTTGGAACACTTTTCAAAAAGCTGTTATTGCAAGGACGTTCACTTTTGTTTTGCATCGTGGTATTCATTTGGAATATCCTGCTCCTCAGTCGACGAGGCAAGGGCCGAGATCCCTTCACCGGGAGTGACCCCTTGGACAGAAGTTTGCGTCAGGGCATTAACTTCACTATAGCCGATTACTTTTGCTTTGCATCGTGGTATTCAGTTGGAATATCCTGCACCTCATTCTATGGGGAAAGAGTCGAGATCCCTTCACCGGGAGTGACCTCTTTAGTAAAGGTTTTCGTCACTATATTTTCTAAAAAGCTATCCGTTCCTTCAACGATATCAAGTTCATTACGTTAAAGGTTTTCGCCAGAAACCATTCGTAGCCCTCCGTCGTTTCATATGGGTGGTCAATAGTATTCAAGCTGTGTATGTTGGCCAAAGTCAAGGCACAGTGATTGGTAGCTATTGGGGTATTCATATGCAGCATAGATAGATGCGTTGGTTTGGGACAGTCGTACTGCCATTTTGGCCAAAGTCAAGGGTATGTACGGGTGGGTTCAAATTAACATGGAGAATGACGGGTAGAACTTGACATGTGACTTATGATATGTTGGCCAAAGTCAAGGTCATAAGAGCATGGGGTAGAAATCACATCGGGAGTTTCAAAAGTACTGAAACTTGCCAGATAGGCGCATACCTTCTGGAGTGTGACACCGTGAGCGGATTCCGTCACGTTATCATGCAATGATAGTTGGATCCCGATTCCCACTGATGAGTTAGTTTACTCCTCGGATGACCCCGACTAATTCTTCTTTCAGGTTTGGAGAAGAATTTGAGGTACAGTGGGAGGTTTCCTGATTAGAAAAAGTGATAACCATTCTGATCTAGGATAGAGTGCACGCTGAGTGTTTCTTTTCTCTCTCTCTTTGGCAGAGACCATTGACCTGACCCTTGACTATGACTCAGTGACCAAGTTGACCGAACCTTCTTAACACTGGCTTTTGGATTGTCAGAGTTGCAGACCTCATTGCCACTCCTACTTTTACCCTTTTCTCCAGGACACCCCGTATTACTACGAACGTCCACTTCCATTGGACAAAACCATCGTATGGTTATATACGAACTCGAAGGACTTCGAGGATGGTTTCTGGTTCTGGAGAAAACGGATAGGATTATTCAGTTGTCTTTTCCCTTTTACCTTCTCTCAAGTTGTGAGTACTTCTTGGTTTAGGAGATAGTACACCTATTACGCAAATTGGATAGTCTTCTTCCAAACCTTAGGCTGGTGCCGACCGGTAGGGAATGAAGAAAACCAATTAGCCTAAACGGTGTACAGAAGGTATTAAGATTAAGACAAAGCAAGGGATTAGTAAAAGGGCAAAGTAAATTGCGACTGATATTCACGACCAAACCAAGTATTTCTTCGCCAATCCTAAATCACCTTTGTATTTCTCCAGGACACTCCGTATCACTACGAAGATCCACAGTTTATTTGGATACTCCATCGTATGGTTATATACGAACTCGAAAGGAACTTGTTCCAATTCGGGGATAGATTCTGGTCCAGGAGAAATAGGAATAAGGTTTATTCGGTTGTCTTTTATCTTCACCTTCTCTCGCATTGCGAGTGCTCCTAGGATTAGGACAGTACACCCATTATGCTTATTGGATAGTCTTCTTCCAAACCATAGGCTGGTGCCGAACGGTAGGGAAGGAAGAAAACCATTTGGCCTAAGGGGTGTGCAGAAGGTAATGACTAAAGACATATAAAGGGATTTGGAGAGGTGGCAAAGAATTATACGGTTATAGTTGTGAATCTGGATACTGGAAGAGGCATTGCTAGGAATACCAGGATACCCCATCGAAACATTTCAATGTTTTAATTCAACTGTGTACTGTTAAAAGAAAACTGATTTCCCGATTAGACACTTGCTCCAGGGTATGAATTTACCAGGTATGATTCTCACATCTGTATGGTTTTACAGATGATGAGTGGGAGTAAGTTATTGGGAATTAGGTGACCATCCTCATTATATCGGGATTCGTTGGAATTGGTGATATTTGAGGAAGCCACCTGGGTTGTTTGCCGGTCGGCAAATATTTGGTTTTGAATATCCGCTGTTGTGCACCAATTTCAAATTGATATATCTGTACGTCTATTTTCATAGAGTGAGATATACCTTTTGATATTATGTAGTTGACATTTACCTATATCAGTGGATGGTTAGGTAAGGAGCATTAAACAGCGGTGTAATTCTTCTTAACCATAAGTACAGTTTTCAACCTACGACACACAGTGAAAGAGTTGTTAGACTCAGCGGACTTATACAGAGTATTGCATGTTGTCCAGTGTCCATTAGGACAGAGGGGTTGGTCCTCTTACTATATTCTTTTTACTTTTAACTTCTCTAGTTCTTAGACATGTGTTTCATAGAAACACAGGGTCTAAGTTTTGAGGAGTTATAGGTATTTGAATAGAGTAGAGAACCAGGTGTAGCAAGTATTGGGATTCTTCAAAGTGATCGAAGATGTAGATACTTGTGTATGGTATTCAGTTGATAGTAATGATAAAGAGAAATTGCTTCTCTTTCAGGTTACTCATAATTGGAAGCATTCCTAAGTTGAGTAACGCTGATCGGCCTCTCTCCATTTAGTTGACATGCACTGGAGACAGCTGCATGATTTGAATCTGGTTAAATTAAATCAGTGCCTCTGGTTCTATATTGGATATAGAACAGTTCATATCTTAACGATGTTAAGGTACGGGGAGTTGTCCGGCTTATGATTAAAACCAGACACTGGACAACTCAAGGCACGTTTCTGTAATGGCAGTTTGTGGGTTGACCCAGGCTATGACGAGGGTTGATTTTCTACCATCTGGCAGATCAATAGAAATATTGTTCTAGACTCGCCACAGTTTCATTAAAAATGGATTTTTTCAAAAACAGTAGTGGGAGTATGGTAGAACTGGAAGTGATTCCAGAACCGCAAACGATTACTGAAGATTTGATAAGGAACCTAAAGATTCAATCTGATTTGACATTCCATTGGCTACTCCGCAGATAAGGTGGGTAACTTCAGGCACCCGAGAGGTACTCCGGTAGCCTCAAGGACGGTGACAGGGAAGTTCTTGTTTACCCACACTTGCCATTGTTGTTGTTCCAGGCTGCGAGACCCGGCAGGAGGATGGGTATAGCGTCGTTCTAAACTTGCTTTAGAAGTGCACGTCTATATGACTCTGCCAGAGGGTTGTCGTAGTCAGTGGGAGCAGCGGAAGCATTGGTGGACATCAGGCTTATGTCTATTTATAGACTAAAGCAGATGTAGCGGAGATAGATCATCTATTTCTGATGTGACAGTCATAGGTTTGACGTCATCAGAATAGGGGATGGATCTGTTGAGAAGGTAATAGGAAGTGATATTCCTATACTACGATCGGTTATACTTTGGTCGTCATACAGTGGTTTCTCCATAAAGGACTTGGACATTATATCAGACATACTGGTTACTAGATCTATGGTTTTAGATCTAGATTTGGGTGGTTTCCTAATCAGGGTACTGTGACAGCATTCTAAGAATATTTAGAATGGACGACTCCTGGCATGGTAGTGTACCTGCAGGTGATGGAGTCACCCTCTCTAAAGGTGTCTTATAGACTAAAGGGGAGAGGGATGTTCATGATTGGCAGATCACTTGCTTAGGCAATTGAGTCAATCATGAGATGTCAAGTACCACACCAGATGTTGTTCTTGCACTAGATGCAATAAGTTGACATTGATCCAATCCTGGAAAAACAGTCGGAAGCAGTTTTAGAACATAAGTGGCTGTTCTAGGGATATGATAACGAAAGCCCCATTCGGGAAACAGTTATCATTCCAGGCTTCCAAGGTGACCTGGACGACAAGGAGGTCGTCAAAGTTATAGTTTTCCTTCTGACGAGGGACAGTATTTTGGACAGGTGGTCCAAGGCAATACTGAGGGAGGCATGGCGCAGGATACTGATTAGATTCAGTTGACGATACAGTCTAAGAAGTTTGGATTTGGAGTTCACTTATGAGCTAGGCCCATCAGACATCCAGACATTCTAAGACAGGTATTGCTCATTTCGGGAGATGGTTTTCTCCACGAACATGAGATATAGAGAGACATAGAAAGAAACACCACAGGCGGATCCACTCACTGAGGCTATTCCTCGAACGCAATAGTTCCACAAACGAGTTTTGTGAGACTGACAAGTAGAGGAGTTGGATGTTCGGTATCACACGGGCTGTGAGTATGCGACATCGCAATAATTAGCCTTGAGTGCAAGTGGGAGATTGTTGGAGATAGTGCCCTCAGAGTCGATTATTGGATCACAGGCACGTGATTGCAATGATTGAGGGAGGACCTATCCTGGTAGGACAGTCTTACTCGAGATGATAGTATGCTATCTGGTTTACCTTTATCATCGTGTACTGCTTTAGGTGACATGACAGGTCACTATTGCACGTTGATAGAGCCCCTAGGATTCTTGCTTGACTACCGGCAGTATGAGGGCGATCATATATGTGGGAGCTGGTAGTCTATAAGCAAATCCTTAAAAGGTCCCTAGTCGTGGGAGTTTCGAGATAGGGCATCGATACTCCAGAGTAGACTAGTGTATACAGTCGAGACCCCGACGAGGGGCGGTGGCCGGTCTCACAAGCCACTGGTGTCAGTTGGTTCACCTAAGATGTATACAGGTGCTCATTGGGTTATGAGTACACCGGACAGGACTCGCCGGGAACATGCTAGTTGGTCTTATACCTGACGTCAGATAGCAGTTCCCTGGTGACATGTGTACAGGTTAGTTCATCGACCTGGGGATCGTCATTTATCTTGTGTGAGTTCCCACTGTACTTTGATTACTACCCTACCACGGCTCAAAGGAGTCGTGCAAACAGGTTTTAGTTGGGTACAGTCCCGAGCCACATGGAGGCAGTGAGCGGATCTTCAGGGGTTCGTCTCTCCCGGTATTGGGGGTGAGGTCGCGCTGTGTCTAGGAGAGCCATTACACGAAGACCTTGGCCAAGGCAGGAGATTTACTGGTAGGTATTCCAGTAGTATCTCAGGTTGTTCTGGGCTACACTCCGACACGACTTGTACCGCTTTTGGGGGTCTGACTTTTACCAACCCCCTAGGCCCGACATGCGATGCTCATAGACGAACGGACCGGACTGTACAGATATTGTCACTGACAGGCTCAGTAGGGTGTCAGGATGAGTTCGCTCATCGACGTCCCTTTTAGTCAATAGCTGGTGGCCCGTCACGTATTGGCTTATACCTCTGACGTGCTAGTGGTTAAATCCACAGCCATAGTATTGACGAGTCTTTAGAGTCCACCACACATTCAGTTACTCAAGCTTTCGGGCGAAACGCTGTAGAGGCCGTATGGAGATATGGCAGGGTTCGATCAGATACGTGCGGTATTGCACGGATCGTGATCGGACGGTTTTTACTAGCCGGCTTTGGCTTAAGCCGGATCCTAGTATTTGATAGTGTAGTTTTGTCTCATTGCATTTGTATCCGGACGGAATACGGATGCGGGTGTGTATGCACAGTATCGGGGTTTTCCTGTAATTTATTACGGGACCAGTTTTCTGGAGTTGCCAGTTTGCATTCCGTTCCGGCCGGTTTTCCTTTGTTCTTTCCCGGCCGGACTTTTCCGATGGAGGGGGTTATTTGCAAGTTTGCAAATAACACATTGTGGAGGTTTTTCTTGCAAATGTATTTATTATGAAAGCATCTTTTGATACCATTCTTATCCATCATTATCACTTGCTTTTTGTTGATTAGAAGTGATTAGAGTTTGATGTGAGATGGTTATGATGATGTTTTTGATGTGGTCACCACTTGTGCTCCTACCATCACCTCCCTTCATGCTTCATATTCTTTCTTCCACCATTTCTAAGGGAAAGAAGTTTTTTCATGGTTGAGAGAGAAGAAGATGAGAGCTTCATTTTGAGAGTGTAGCATTTTGATCTCTTTTCATGTTAAGAAAAATGCAAGCACCATTTTTCTTATCTTATTTCCTCCATCATCTTCAAATGGCAACGAACCCAAATGAGACATAGCCTCTACACTACACTTCCTACAGCAAATCTTGGACGCGTCGACTCGCCAGCTTCGCGCCCGAGTTGCCTCGGTATTGAGGTGGGAGCCCGTAAAAGATGCAGGCGATGTGGTGCCCTTCCGGCGAAGAGGCGACAACGAGGAGATGAAGGACGAAGCGTCCGCGGGAGATCGGAGTAGAGACGAAGACCGAAGGACTCAGATCATTCGGTATATCTCTTCCCCTTCTTGTACTTTGCTAGATCTAGTTTAATGGCCCGATCCGGGGTTTAGTGCGCGGTGGTGCCGGTTTGCTAAGTCCGCAAAATTAAAGTTTATCACCGCTTCCGCATTCCGGCGTCGGATTGACGGCCGGGGCGCCGCCGTGCACTTACAGTTTAGGATTATTGATGGTAAAAATGGATTATTGATAATAAGGATGTATTGGTTTAGTAGTACGAAACCCTAGAGTAGTGGGTGCACTCACACATACACACATACTTGCATACATTCTTTCATTTATCTGTGCGCATATGATGGTGTGTATATCTACACATGGGTATGGGACTATGTGTTCATATACGAGTTTTGAGGATGATACGTGGGATTGAGATGAGTCGATGAGATTCGATTGAGGCCGTGAGATTTGGCGACATGACAGAGTTCGTATTGGAGATGTGATAAGATGGTAGTGATACCTGTCATATGATGAGATTGTGTGATATCGACTCAGATTTAGGTGGTTTCCATACCCCTCTCGATTGACTTGATTGTTGGGTTCGTAGTTCGCATAATAGGCGTTAGGCTATACCCGAGTCATACCTATTTCAAAACTAACGAATCGGGGATATTTTAAAGATAAGCAAAAGGGTTTATACGGATATTTTCAAACGACGCATCTTTTCTTAAAACATCGTAGCCCTTATTTTACCAAAAGCCCTGATTCGTCTTATTTCAAAAGGCAAGGTTGCATGATATATTTATTGAGGAAGGTTCTTTAATGTTGCGTGATTACTCGATTTCGCATATTCATGCTGTTTGCATTGCATCGCTTATATTGTTGATATATTTCAGTCATGCTGCTAGGACACCAGCACAATTATCGATGATGCGTATGTTCCACATACACTTGTTTGCCGGCTCACACACTTCATCATCGATAATTGCCATGTCACTACACTGTAGTACTGTTGCATTCAGGATATGGCCCTTGCATGACATATTGATATGCTTACCTTTCTGCTATATGTCGCATACATGCTGCTTTCTGATTATACGCATTGAGATATGTTGTTTCCATGATATTTCTGGTTTTGGGAACCGTGGGTGTTTCAAAGAGGATATGTAATTGTTTTAAAAACCCGGTTACCCTTGATATGATATTTCAGTGCGTCCACCATGTGTTTTCTCGGTGCTGAGAGCGACATGTGAAACCCGATTCGAGGAGGCGGATGAGGCCGATTGCGGGTACATGGTGGACCCGGTATGGTTCCCCGGGGCAAGAAATGTTTTTCGTGGAGTAGACGATGAGCCTGGCAGGGTGGCGAGTACCTACCGATGATTGGTTGGACCTGGCGGTTATCCGGAGGATACTGACCAGAGTCGATAGATGGATATGGGCGTACTGCCGGGGCCGAGGGCCAATACCGCAGACAGAGCCCGTGGGCCGATCCGGACTGACGGAGCCCGATATATGAGGATTTACGTGCCGATGCTGGGCACAGTTTTCATGATGTTTTCGAGTGCCGATGCTGGGCACTCCGGTTCCATGATTTTGACGTGTCGCGAGGGACACAGGTGGTTTATATCCTCATATTTCCATGCATATGCTGATGATATTTACATGCATGATGGTTATTGTCATTGGTGACGAGTGGACGGGATCCACGTACATGCAGATTGATTTCATTGATCATACCTCACATTTATGATATGCTATTACCTGAGGCACTGGCACGAGCACATGGCACTACACTCATGTATATAGATTACATTGCCAGTTTAGCATGCTTCAGATTTATTCATATTGAGGTTTATTTTATCTGATCGTATTGACCTAGGATGGGTCATGCATTCGATCTCTGCTTGTAGATATTTTCTATTCACGAGTTGGCAACTCACCCCCGTTGTGCCACTGTCCTTGCAGGTTTTTGCCGTACAGATTCCATAGCGGCATTTCTGGCACACTGCTTCCATATGGGTGACTTTCATTGGTAGGTGGGTTCTTTCGTATCAGAACCGCCATTGCTCCTGTATTATTCATTGTATCTAATAATTCCATCAACCAAAACTTGTATATTGTTTCAGACTTAGAAAACAGTGTTGTATTATTTCGACCATAGAGTCGCGCTTGTGGTATTACGGTTTTCTGGCTGTTTGAGTTTCTTTTTGGATTTTGATCCTCGCCCTTCGGCGTTGTATATTATTATTGCTTGCGTGGTTGTGACCGTCGATTGACGAAGAGCTAGCTCCCGCTTGGGGATGCCTTTTATCATTTCTTATATATTATTCTTGTTGTACCCCGTTTGGGGCCAGTTTTTACAGAGGAAACTCTGCCGAAATTTTCAGAAAAAACTATACATTTTTAAAATGCATTTCGGCTTAGTTGTTTAGAAACTTTGATTTTCAAAACATGATTTCTTTACTCCTTAAAACCAGTTTTCCTTATTTACTCTTCAAATGGTTTTAGATTTCTGGGCTTTTGGCTTACTTGGATCAGATGGGGTCCTATAGACTTCATATGGTTCAAGGGCCAGTAACGTGCTCTTTCGGGTCGTGACATCAGGTTTGGCATGTAATAGCATTCGTTCAGAATCAATGTATTACCAGTTGGCAATACAAGGTGATATTCCCCGACAGTTTTAGCTGCAACAATTGCACCATTTCCAACTCTTATGTCTTTATCACCTTCTCCAAGTTCTCTATCTTTCCTGAGCCCATGTAACTGATTACATATATGGGATCCTGACCCGGTATCTAATACCCAGGACGTAGAGCAAATGGAGAAATAGTTCTCTGTAACGAACACACCCGAAGAAAATGCATCAACATGTACTTTCTTCATTCGGGTGGTATGGGAATCCTGGTATTCCCCTATATCCTGATCAGTCTTATAACTCTTATAAGAAAGAACGGAACCAACATTCCCCAGCACAGTATAACATGCGGGTTCGGTCAATACATCCATATTATTATCTTGATTAAGGCATGATATGGTCGCTACCTGGAGAGAGAGAGAAGAAAACACTTTAGCGTATGCTCTTGCAAGATCAGATTGGTTATTATCTTATCTAATCAGGATGGCTCCCACTGTTTTTATCAAATCTTCCTTCTAACCCTAAAAGGAAAGACTAGCCGGGATTAATTACACCCTACAACTTCGCCAATCTTTCAGCCAGCCCAGTGTCGGTACTTTGAGGGAGGTTCCCCGTGCTTTCGCACGGATCTAATTAAAGTAAACCTCGTTTTCCCAGAGGCGTAACCCCGTTGACACCTTTCTAGACACCTACTTGATCGGCTAATTGTCCTCTGTAAAACTCTCCCAGGAGTAACAATTACTCGCAGTGGGTATCGGGATCCAACTATCTCATAGAAGGCATGCAGTCTCATTGAAAATCTCAACACTTGAAATTCCCGATAATATTTTGCCCCAAGCATCCCATGACCTTGACGGAGGTCAACAAACCATAGGGTGCAAGTCAAGTTCAACCCGTCATTTCTTGATTGAATCAAACCCACCCGCACGACCCTTGATGGAGGTCAACAAGGTCGTACGACTACCCTAATCCAATCTGCATCATATGCATAAGCAGATAAATACTAGTTAGCTACCGCACACTACGCCTTGACAGAGGTCAACAAACGTAGCACGAATACTAAGCAGGACTTATCTGAAATGACGGAGGGCTACGACAGGTTTTTCTGAAAACCTATTGCGTAATGAACTTGATATCGTTGTAGAATCTTGTGAATTTTGAAATGGTGTGATTTTGAGGCTTTTATTAGTTTTGCTAAAGAGGTCACTCCCGGTGAAGGGATCTCGGCTCTTTCCTTATGGAATAAGGTGCAGGATATATCATATACATCACAATGCAAATCAAAAACTCCAAAAGCAGTCAAAAGCAAACCGAGTGTTGTAACATCTGCCAGTTTTGCTAAAGAGGTCACTCCCGGTGAAGGGATCTCGGCTCTTTCCTCATCGAATAAGGTGCAGGGTATATCATATATACCTCTATGCAAAGCAAAACTGTAGCTACCCTTTTATTTGAAAATTTGATTCTACAATATCTTTTAGGTTTCTTTTCTTTCATTAATCACATTAATGAAGTCCCATCATATCAGTCACCTAAACATCACAGATAAATACGACGTACACTTATGCCATCCGCATTCGCCTCGATGTCCCCTCGTGCACCGTTAGGTTAGGTAACTAACGGCAGAGCAGGGCAGGGCTAGCGCGGGTGTAAAACATAAGTAACGCCTATATAATATATCATATATACTATATACAGTATTTATCACAGAACATCAAATGATCACATCATAGATATCGCAGCAGAAGAAACATATGAAACATTGGATATACTAGGACGTCCATGTTTTATTTTGAGCCTCTATAAAACACGGATTCCACGGTCGCGACGAATAGCCAAACCCACACCCCTAGACCCCTACGAGAGCGGCAATCAACCCTGCCAATTCTACGGTTAGGAGACCCGGACTCGACTCCTTGAGTTGGTCTCCCACTGGACTCTAGAACCCGGTTACTTGTGCTCCCTCATTGGGTCTATCCTAGTGCGGAAAAGTAAATAATATACAAATGGTGACAACAACCTCATCCCGGAAGTGCCCCAATAAAAGAATATTACATACAATTTATTTTACATGAATGAAAATAAAAACTCTCATCTCACATAAAACCCCCGGCTATTCAAAACATGACGATCCAATATAACATATCCAGCAACACAGAACATCACATGTCATCAACGTAAGTAAATATGTGCATCCCAATTTTCGTTGACATATAGCAACGAAACCGGCGATAACACATATTACACTTACGGTCACAGAAAAGAAAGTGTAAACTACAACATTTGGAATCCACAATTTCTTTAGACATCGTAAATCCGAAATATCACATATTTCGCATTTCATGCCTAACTGTATGAATTCCACATATTGTATCACATTCCAGATAAATAGACAGTATTAAACTTTCCGATCGAATAATCAAATACCAAAGATTTCCAAAAATCGCTCAACACTTGAGCGGAGTTCAAAAAATTCCAGAATACCTCACAGTAGCAACGGTCCAGCCGTAGAAGGGTCAAGCCAACGCCTCACATGTGGCACGCCGTACTGCCCCAAACCCTAAGGTTCAAAGGGCAGTTCAAGACGGTCACATAATCTAGTTAAGGTTTGTTGTCTTCTAGAGGGTCCGTCACATCACATGCACGTCTTTCCGAAAGATTTAAAACCCGAGAAAAATTCAACACTTGAATGTTTTTCGTGCCGAGAAAAATTGAGTTAATGATATCCGTTCGAACATTTTAATACTTTCTAAATTATCCGGAATAATAGAACAAAATTAAATTCTCCGATCGAATCGACGATTTCAAAATAAACCCCAAAATTACTCAACACTTGAGTCAGATTAAAAATACCCATAAAATAGTAACAACAGAATAAATAATTACTGTGCAAAAACCAGTCCCTAATACCATTACTATGCCGCGGAACCGCCGCCAAAGGGGGGTTATTGCCGCGGTTCCGCGGCCACGTGGAGGACTTAGGGGCTCGTTTTGCATGGTTATTCTTATAAAACACTGCTGAATTTTTTAGGTATTTTTAATTCGGAAAAATACCTGATTTCAAATATTGTCCAGAGAGGGGGTAAACTTGGACGTATCGGGTTCGTTCGGAGTTTTAACTTTGTTAACACATCGCCTAAGGCTCTAGCTAGGCTCTGATACCACTGTAGGGTTACTAGGCACACAAGCAAGGCTCTACAAGGCATCGACCATGCCAAAATTAAAATTTTATGTGCCGCGAAACCCTAAGCAATATCGTTAACTAGAGTTTAGGCGAAACTAATGGCATGTAAACATCTTTACACTAAAGAGAATGCGATATACAACCTTTGTAGATCGGTCCTCCACTTCATTTGCTCCTTGTTGAAGTCCCTTCGCTGCGATCAAGGTTCTCCCAGGCTCTTGCATGGCTTCACGACACGAAGGATGCGACCTTGCTTGAAGTCTCTGAGGCTGAAGATGATCTACGTCGAGGGAATTCCGACTCAAGCTCCTACTTCACTAAGTAGAGAATTAGCGAAGTAAACACCCTAAACTAAAGTGCTAGTCTAGTAGAGGATGGAGAAATAGGAAGTGGGTTCTCTTTAGAATTTTCTTTCTCACAAGGATTCTCACATTGGATCAAACTCTAGCTTGCTTTTCTCTTGCTCAATGAAGAAGAAGATGATGAAAAAAAGAAAAGAAATGAGGA
The DNA here is from genome assembly GCA_030015575.1 of Agapanthus africanus. Taxonomy (NCBI): domain Eukaryota; kingdom Viridiplantae; phylum Streptophyta; class Magnoliopsida; order Asparagales; family Amaryllidaceae; genus Agapanthus; species Agapanthus africanus. The sequence goes on from JASDDO010000014.1 coordinate 435,917,681, forward strand.
TAATGATTAAGTGAGAAGGCTAACCATGGTGAGTGAGTATCATATACTAACTCATGTAGAGACTTTACCATAGCTAAGTGTAAATGGTTAGGTTAAACAAAGAACTAAGGTAAAACAAAAAAGTGGACTTTTTCAAAGCATCCACAAGCTTTTGAAAGAAATTCCACTAATTTGTAATTACCTTAAATAAATGTAAACCACCATTTAAAAATAGAATGGTGTGTGTCTTGTACACCCATGTTTAGTGTATCATCAACCATGATACAAAACAAAACACTTAATATATCTATCATATAGATATATATATATTCAAGTGTGCAAGTGTGAGAAAAACCCTAAAGTGAACAAGTGTTAGTAAATGTAAATTAATATATCTAATATACAATTATACACTTAATTATTAAATCAACACTTTACTTAATAATCCGGTCATATCTCATATAACCGGCTAACATTCATTGTATCGACTTATCGAATCAACCCGGCTATATCATATATAACCGACCGATACAAAAAGTCGCGAGAATAGAATACGGTATCACATACACGCATTATTCTCGGTCCCGCACATATCACATATGCGCTCCTATTTCGTTTTGCCTGAGCCAGTAAAACCTCTATGTCGGACTCTAAAGACCCGTCAATACGCCGGCAGTAGGTGATGATCACATCACATACCCACAAGCCGTCAACGGTACTAGCTGGACGTAACGGCTACCCGGGTATTGAGCGATCAGAAGATCAGCAAGCAAGCCCGCTCCAATTCCTGTAAAAGCCTGCCGGTAACACTTCCCGTACAGTCCGGTCTCCTCGTCTGATATGTCGCATATCAAGTCTAGGGGTGGTAAACGTCAGACCCCAATAACCGATAAGTCGTGCCGATGTGAGGCTCATAACGGGTCGAGAAACTACTGGTAACACTTACCAGTAAATCTCAAATCAGCCCTGGCCAGGGACTTCCCTGTTACGGCCAATCGAGCACAGCGCAACATCAACCCCCAATACCGGGAGAGACGAAACCCCTCTTATCGCTCATTGTCTCCATGTGACTCGGGACTGTACCTAAAACCACCGTTTTGCACGCCCTCATGGACGTGGTAAGGTGGAAATCAAAGCGTAGTGGGAATCACACGAGACTCTATGACGATCTCGGGTCTACAGTCTAACCTGCACAAGTGTCACCAGAGAACTGCCATCTGACGTGAGGTATAATACCATCTGGAAGTTCTCGGCGAGTCCGTCCAGTGTACCCAGTCTTCACTGAGCATCCGTATACCATCTCTGATGTCAAACACCAATGGATATGGGATCATCCATCACCCATCTCATGGGTCGAGAAGCGTATACTCTAGTCTACTCTGGTATATCGATGCCCCGTCTCGATATACCCACGACTAGGGACCTTGAAGGATGTACTTATGGACTACCATGTCCCCACCAGTATGATCCGCATCATAGTCCAGGTAGTCAAGTACACATCCTAAGGGCTTTACCAACATGTAACTATAAGACAGTATAAAGAGACATGTATACATGTTAAAGTAAAGAGCAACTAGATAGCATACTATCATATCGGGCAAGAAAGTCCTCTCTATATATGTCCAAGCATCCAATATAATATACATCATCTGTACAATACTGGCCTCTAGGGCATACATACAACTAATAATCTCCCACTTGCAATAGGGCCAGGTGCTATAGTATCGCATACCGAGCATCCCGAAGAGTCTATCAAACTGTATCTGGGGAATGGCCTTCGTGAGTGGATCCGCAGTGTTGTTCTTCGTGTCAACCCTCCTGACCTCGATCTCCCGGCGATCAACTATCTCCCGGATCAGGTGAAACCGCCTCAGAATATGCCTGGATCGCTGATGGGACCTGGGTTCCTTGGCCAAAGCCACCGCTCCATTGTTATCGCAATACAAAAGTATTGAATGCTCAATGGATGGAACCACTCCAAGTTCAGTAATGAACTTCTTGATCCAGACAGCCTCTTTGGCAGCATCGTTGGCAGCGATGTATTCAGCCTCCATCGTTGAGTCTGCCACGGTTTCCTGCTTGGAACTCTTCCAGCTAACCGCCCCTCCGTAAAGGGTAAAGACAAATCCCGACTGCGACTTAGAGTCGTCCTTATCACTCTGGAAGCTCGAATCGGTAAAGGACTCCACTTGGAGTTCTCCGTTACCATACACCAAGAGCATCTCTTTAGTCCTTCGTAAGTACTTGAGAATGCTCTTTACGGCTGTCCAGTGACTCTCTCCAGGATCAGCTTGATACCTACTCACTATACTTAGTGAGTATGCTACATCGGGTCTCGTACATAGCATCGCATACATGATAGAGCCTACTGCAGAAGCATAGGGTATCCCTTGCATGCGAGCTCTCTCCAAATCAGTCTTAGGAGACATCTCTTTGGAGAGAGTGAGCCCTGAGATCGTGGATAAAAACCCACGTTTGGACTCTTCCATACTAAACCTCTTTAGTATGGTATCAATGTACCTGGATTGGGACAATCCCAATATCCGTTTAGATCTATCTCTATAGATCATAATTCTCAATATACAAGAGGCTTCACCAAGATCTTTCATTGAGAATCTTTGTGATAAGAAGAGTTTTACCGATTGCAGCATAGGAATGTCATTTCCTATCAAGAGTATGTCGTCCACATACAATACGAGGAAGACAACCTTACTCTCTGCCACCTTCTTGTAAATACAAGGTTCATCTACGTTTTTGACGAAATCAAACTCTTTGATAACGACGTCAAAGCAGATGTTCCAACTCCGCGATGCTTGCTTCAATCCATAAATGGATTTAAGCAGCTTGCACACATTCCCGCTGCTCCCACTATCTACGAAGCCCTCTAGCTGAGTCATGTACACGCACTCTTCTAAATCACCATTTAGAAAGGCGGTCTTAACATCCATTTGCCAGATTTTGTAGTCATGATATGCAGCGATGGTAAGCATGATCCGGATGGATTTAAGCATAGCCACTGGAGAAAAGGTTTCGTCATAGTCCACACCTGGTCTTTGACGAAAACCTTTTGCAACAAGTCTAGCTTTGAAAGTCTCCACTTTCCTATCTACACCAAGTTTTTTCTTGAATATCCATTTGCTCCCAATGGGTTTTACCCCTTCAGGAGCAACTTCCAAAGTCCATACTTTGTTGGTGTATATGGATTCCATCTCGGACCGCATTGCATCCAGCCATTTCACTGAGTCCCCACTCGTGATGGCCTGCTCGAAGCTAGTTGGGTCATCATCAACCATGATGCAATCCTCGCTCCCACCATCCATGAGAAAACCGTAGTATCTCTCAGGTGGGTGAGGAACCCTACTAGATCGGCGGAGTGGCCGGGGTTCATCGGGAACTACCGAATCTCCGCTATTTCTGCTTTAGTCTATACATAGACATAAGCCACTTGTCCACCAATGCTTCCGCTGCTCCCACTGACTATGACAACCCTCTGTCAGAGTTATATAGATGTACACTTCTAAAGCTTATTTAGAACGACACTATACTCATCCTCCTGCCGGGTCTCATAGTCTGGAACAACTGCAATGGCAAGTCTGGTAAACAAGAACCTCCCTGCTACCGTCCTTGAGGCTACCGGAGTACCTCTCGGATGCCTGAGGTTAACCACCTTATCTGCGGAGTGGCCAATGGAATGTCAATCCAGATTGAATCTTTAGGTTCTTATTAAATTTTCAGTAACCGTTTACTGTTCTGGAATCACTTCCAGTTCTACCATACTCCCACTACTGTTTTCTGAAAAAATCCATTTTTTTTATCAAAACGGTGGCGAGTCAAGAACAATATCACTATTGATCTTCCAGATGGTAGAAAGTCAACCCTCGTCATAGCCCGGCTCAACCCACAAACAACCATTACAGAAACGTGCCTTGAGTCATCCAGAGTCTAGTTTTAAGCATAAGCCGGACAACTCCCCGTACCTTAACATCGTTAAGATATGAACTGTTCTATATCCAATACAGACACAGAAGCACTGATTTAATTGAACCAGATTCAAATCATGTAGCTGTCTCCAGTGCATGTCAACTAAATGGAAAGAGGTCGATCAGCATTACTCAACTTAGGAGTGCTTCCAATTATGAGTAACCTGAAAGAGAAGCAAGTTCTCTCAATCATTACTATCAACTGAACACCATACACAAGTATCTACATCTTCGATCACCTTGAAGAATCATGATACTTGCAATACCTGGTTCTCTACTTTACTCTTATACCTATGATTTCTCAAAACTTGGACCTTGTGTTTCTACGAAACACTTATCTAAGAACTAGAGAAGTCATAAGTAAACTGAATATAGTATGAGGACCAACCCCTCTGTCCTAATGGACACTGGACAACATACAATACTTTGTATAAGACCCTTGAGTCTGATAACTCAATCCATGTGTGTCGTAGGTTGAAAATTGTACTATGGTTATGAAGGATTACACCGCTGTTTAATGCTCCTTACCTAACCATCCACTGATATAGGTAAATGTCACTGACATAATTTCAAAAAGTTATATCTCACTCTATAAAAATAGATGTACAGATATATCAATTTGAAATTGGTGCATAACAGCGAATATTCAAAACCAAATATTTGCCGTCCGGCAAACAACCCAGGCGATTTCCTCAAATATCACCAATTACAACGAATTCCGATATAATGAGGATGATCACCTAATTCCCAATAACTTACTCCCACTCATCATCTGTAAAACCATACAGATGTGAGAATCATACCTGGTAAATACATACCCTGGAGCAAGGGCTAATTGGGAAATCAGTTTTCTTTTAACAGTACACAGTGAAACTGAAACATTGAAATGTTTCGTAGGGGTATCCGGGTATTCCTTGTAATGCCTCTTCCATTATCCAGATTCACAACTGTAGCCGTGTATTTCTTTGTCATCTCTCCAAATTCCTTCATATGTCTTTAGTCATTACCTTTTGTACACCCCTTTAGGCCAAATGGTTTTCTTCCTTCCCAACCGCTCGGCACCAGCCCATGGTTTGGAAGAAGACTATCCAATAAGCATAATGGGTGTATTGTCCTAATCCTAGGAACACTCGCAATGCGAGAGAATGTGAAGATAAAAGACAACTGAATAAACCTTATTCCTATTTCTCCTGAACCAGAATCCATCCCTGAACTGGAACAAGTTCCTTTCGAGTTCGTATATAACCATACGATGGAATATCCAATAAACTGTGGATCTTCATAGTGATACGGAGTGTTTTGGAGAAATACAAAGGTGATGTAGGATTGGTGAAGAAATACTTGGTTTGTTCGTGAATAGCAGTCGCAATTTACTTTGCCCTCCTTCTAATCCCTTTATTTATCTTTACATAATACCTTTTGTACACCATCGTTAGGCTAATTGGTTTTCTTCATTCCCTACTGGTTGGCACCTGCCTATGGTTTGGAAGAAGACTATCCAATTTGCGTAATAGGTGTACTATCCCCTAATCTAAAGGGCACTCGCAATCTGAGAGAAGGTAAAAGGAAAAGACAACTGAATAGTCCTATTCGTTTTCTCCAGAACCGGAAGCCATCCTCGAATAAATTCTTTCGAGTTCGTATATAACCATACGATGGTTTTATCCAATGGAAGTGGACGTTCGTAATAATACGGGGTGTCCTGGAGAAAAGGGTAAAAGTAGGAGTGGCAATGAGGTATGCAACTCTGACAATCCAAAAGTCGGTGTTTAAGAAGATTCGGTTAATCTTGGTCACTGAGTCATAATCAAGGGTCGGGTTATGGTCGCTGCCAAAGAGAGAGAGAAAAGAAACACTCAGCGTGCACTCTAACCTAGATCAGAATGGTTACCAATTTATCTAATCAGGGAAACCTCCCAATGTAACCTCAAATTCTCCCCCAAACCTGAAAGAAGAATTAGTCGGGATCACCCAAGGAGTAAACCAACTCATCAGTGGGAATCGGGATCAAACTATCATCGCATGATAACGTGACGGAATCCACTCACGTCACCACACTTCAGAAGGTATGCGCATATCTGGCAAGTTTCAGTTTCTTTAGAAACTCCCGATGTGATTTTTACCCCTAGGACCCAAGTGACCTTGACGAATAATCAACAAATCAAAAGGTCCTAGTCAAGTTCAACCCATCATTATCTTGATTGCGTTAAACCCACCAGCACGACCCTTGACGAATAATCAACAAAGTCGTACGACCGTCCTAACCTATCCACATATCCAAGCGACAGAAAGCATTACAGAGCTACCGCACACTACGCCTCGACGAATAGCAACGACAAACGTAGCGCGAATACTAAGCAATACTAATCTGAAATGACGGAGGGCTACGAATGGTTTTTAGGGAAAAACATTTTACCGTAACGAACTTGATATCGTTGAAGGAACTGGATAACCTTTTATAAAAATATAGTGGCGAAAACCTTTGGTAAAGAGGTCACTCCCGGTGAAGGGATCTCGGCCCTTGCCTCGTCGACTGAGGTGCTGGATATTCATAACCGAATACCACTGTGCAAAGCAAAAGTAATCGGCAATAGTGAAGTTATTGCCCTGACGCAAACTTCTGTCCAAGGGGTCACTCCCGGTGAAGGGATCTCGGCCCTTGCAATAAAAGCTTTTTGAAAAATGTTCCAACAACATCAGAATATGTTTGTTTAGCTAGCATTGATCCGAATCAACGCAGTCCCATCAATTGATCACACCAATAAAGAACGAAAATAATGATGTATGTATATGCCATCCGCATTCGCCACTGGGTCCCGTCATTACCCGTTAGGTTACTTAACTAACGACAGAGCGGGGACTGGACTAGCGCGGATGCAAAACATATACAACCTCTACTAGTATATATATTAATATATAATATTCGCTCAAGGCGTGATAAAATGCAACATCATAGAAATGTAATAAGCATCACAGAACAATAAAGATATCTGGGATCCCCGGGTTACTGAAACCCGACGTTCCCCTGGTCGTGTGGATAGCCTGTGCAATGAAATCCAAGACCCCTACGGGCGCGACTAGTTACCCGCCAAAACCTGAAGCGAGGCAGCCCCCTTCAGCAACGTGAATGGACCACCCAGCACTTCACGGAATCCGGTAACTTGGAAACCCCTCCTTAGGTCAACCTGTACCCCCTACGAGTGCGGCGAATAGCCAGCCAATTCTAGAGTGAAGCCCCCTCCGTCTCAAAGCCATGAGATGCGGGCTCGTTGCCCTCTAGAACCCGGCTATCCGTGCACCCCACCTTGGGGTAATCTTAGTACAGAAAGTAAAATATACATACAATGGGTACATCGACCTCAGCCCGGTCGTGCCCCAAAAGAATAATATACAAACATGCAGTGACGGCAGTCCACATGTTGGACGCTCGCCCCGCAATATCAAATGTACATAAATAACCAAACTATACTACCATTGCATCCAGGCTATCCACCACGACAATCCGCAACATCACAGCACAACACAGAACATCAACGTGAATGTCACGTTCGCAAATCCTTCTAAAAGGGTTATAGCAGTTAGACAGGATTTACCGATCAAATGACATTCACGGTCGCAGATATAAAGTAAATACTGTGAACTAACATGTTTAAAATTTTCGATCGAATGAATTTTCCGAAGTGGGCCCCAAGCACAACTGTAGCACTCAAAAACATCTGGGCCCAAAAAGAATGTACCAGAAACCCTATTTCCATGTCAGAAGCTCACTGTAAAAATTTGGTGCAGTTTGGACACAAAATGGCGGCGGATCCGCGGCCCAAACATGGTTTTGGTCGCTGATCCGACGCGCTACAGTAACATCAGCTTACCAAATTTTCACAGAATTCATAAAAAAACCCTGTACGTAATTTTCCAATGTACCAAAAAAATTTTAGAGCACAGAAAAATTCGACAGAAAGTACGACATGGAAACGCGGTTGTTGGAAAATCCGTTCGATCGAACTTGTAAACACGTTAGAGCAAGCTAGACTAGGTTAATGGTGTGGCTCTGATACCATGTTGGGCCACGGCAGCGCCCCGGCCGTCTTTCCGAGGCCAAAATGCGGAATCAAAAATTTTCTTAACTTTTAACCGGCACCACCGCAGACCATAAACCCGGATCGGGCCATTAACATAGTCCTAGCAAACTAGAGAAGGGTATAGAGATATACCGAGCGATCCGTGTCCTTCGGTCTTCTCGTCGTCATCCCGATCTCCCCGCAGAATCTCCGGTCTTCATCTCCTCGTTGGAAGGGCACCACATCGCCGGGTTCTTTTACGGGCTCCCACCTCTGGACCGAGGCAACTCGGGCACGAAGTTGGCGAGCCGACGTGCCCAAGAATTGCTGTAGAATAAGTGTAGTGCTATGTCTCATTGGGGTTACTAGAAGTTGCCTTTTGAGTGGAGGAATGAGATATACTTTGGAGATGAGCTAAGTGGGTTTTTAGCGAGCCAAAAAGATGAAAAACCCCACACCAAATTTTTGGACAGCCCCTCCTCAAGGTAGTGGCTGGCCAAGCATCATCAACGGAGAATTAGAGGAGTGAGAGAGTGGAACAATAATGCAAGAAGGAATGATGTGTGATCATGAGAAGAAATCATCATAAACAAAGTCCAACACTCCATCAACAACCATCTCATCACAAAGTCAAGTCATCATGAACACATGAAGTCAAAGGAAGCTAGAATCATGATGAACCATCATGAAGCAACAATTTATAAAGACCACCCTCCACAATGTTAATTTGCAAATTTGCAAATAAACCCTCCTCCACCAATTTTCAGCCAATAAAAGATACAAAGAAAAATGGCCTAAACGGAAAGCAAACTGGCAACTTCATAAAACTGATCCCGTAATAAATTACAGGAAACCGCGCTACAGTATATACATACCCGCATTTGTATTCCGACCGAATACAAATGCAATGAGACAAAATCTACACTGTACAATACTAGGATCCGGCTTAATCCAAAGCCCTCTAGTATTATCCGTCCGATTATGATCCGTGCAATACCGCACGTTTCTGATCGAACCCTGCCATATCTCCATACAGCCTCTACAGTGTTTTGCCCGAAACTTGAGTAAACGGTCTGTGGGGGACTCTAAAGACTCGTCAATACTTTGGTTGTGGATTTAACCACTAGCACGTCAGAGGTATTAGCCATACGTAACGGGCTACCAGGTATTGACAAAAAGGGACGTCGATGAGCGAACTCATCCTGACACCCTACTGAGCCTGTCAGCGATAATATCCATACAGTCCGGTCCGTTCGTCTATGAATATCGCATGGCGGGCCTAGGGGGTTGGTAAAAGTCAGACCCCCAAAAGCGGTACAAGTCGTGTCGGAGTGTAGCCCAGAACACCCTGAGATACTACTGGAATACCTACCGGTAAATCTCCTGCCTCGGCCGAGGGCTTTGTGTAATGGATCTCCTAGACACAGCGCGACCTCACCCCCAATACCGGGAGAGACGAACCCCTGCAGATCCGTTCACTGCCTCCATGTGGCTCGGGACTGTACCCAACTAAAACCTGTTTGCACGACTCCTTTGAGCCGTGGTAGGGTAGTAATCAAAGTACAGTGGGAACTCACACGAGACAAATGACGATCTCAGGTCGATGAACTAACCTGTACACATGTCACCAGGGAACTGCTATCTGACGTCAGGTATAAGACCAACTAGCATGTTCCCGGCGAGTCCTGTCCGGTGTACTCATAACCCAATGAGCACCTGTATACATCTTAGGTGAACCAACTGACACCAGTGGCTTCTGAGACCGGCCACCGCCCCTCGTCGGGGTCTCGACTATATACACTAGTCTACTCTGGAGTATCGATGCCCTGTCTCGAAACTCCCACGACTAGGGACCTTTTAAGGATGTGCTTATAGACCCCAGCTCCCACGTATATGATCGTCATCATACTGCTGGCCGTCAAGCAAGAATCCTATGGGCTCTATCAACGCGCAATAGTGACCTGTAAGGTCACCTAAAGCTGTACACGATGATAAAGATAAACCAGATAGCATACTATCATCTTGAGTAAGACTGTCCTACCGGTATAGGTCCTCCCTCAATCATTGCAATCACGTGCCTGTGATCCAATAATTGACTCTGAGGGCACTATCTCCAACAGGTAGTGCTCCCCTGCCTGGCTCATCGAATACAACTCGAGCTTCTTGCCCCGGGGTACCATACCGGGTCCACCATGTACCCGCAGACGGTTCATCCAACTCCTCGAATCGGGTCTCGAAAACCATCTTAGAACCGAGAAAACATCATGGTGGACGACTAATACATCACGAGAAAACCACACTTTTCATTTTAAAGAGAGAGAGAGAGAGAAGTTTATATATATACTTGCGGTTTTCTTCCAAATCCAGGAAATCTTATGAAAATCCGAAATGAAATCATCAATAGCAAGTAAACAGTGAATATCGGCATAAAACTGCATAATACTGCATAACGGTGAATAATAATATTCATGAAGTAGCAAGTAATAACTACAATATCTAAACTAGCATATAAAGACAAGTACGCTAATACCATGTCGAACTATCAGTTAACAAGATATGTCAATGAGTAATATTCTCTAAAGTGTACGTGACATGGCAATTACCGATGATGATGTGTGTGAGCCGGCAAGTAAGTGTATGTAGAACATACACATCATCGGTAATGGTGCTGGTTTCCTGACAGCATGATCTCAATATTAACATATGAAAACACAATATAAGCATGCGATGCGATGCAAACAGCAATAATATACGGGAGCTGAATAATAACGCAACAATAAGGAATTTAAAATACTATACAAGTGTCAAAACTGGTTTGCCATTTGAAATAATACGAATCGTGGTGTTTTGAAAATAAGGGCTATGTTGTTTTTAAGAAAAGATGCGTCCTTTGAAATACCCGTAGAATCCTTTGTGCCGTCTTTAAAATACACACGATTCGTTGGTTTTGAAATAGGTATGACTCAAATCTAGTCTAACATCTACAAATAAACTACAGGACTGAGCTAACAGGCTAAACGAATGGTAAGGAAACCGCCAAACATCTAAGTCGATACATATATAATATATAATAGTCGGTGATCCCACCTCAATAGTATCCCATACGATACCCTAATATAATATGATATCCTCGAGTCAAGAGTGCGGATCTATCATCAATATATAGCTCGTACGGTAAATCCGACGTACGGCTTCCCAAATCTGGGTACGGGTCAAAGTCACATTATCTCATTATTCATCGGGTATCCTCTTTTTCAAATATCAAGATCCGGGGTACTGGTCAATGTCTAGTACAATACTTGTTAGTTATATGTATGCTCGTATCTGGATGTATATTGTAGTGGATGCTGGGGCATATATAGGGAGAACTTTCTTGCTCGACATGATAGTATGCTATCTGGTTGCTCTTTATCTTAACGTGTACACTGATTGTCTCTCTGTTACATGTTGGTTAAGCATTTAGGATGTGTACTTGACTACCAGGACTATGATGCGGATCATACTAGTGGGGACATGGTAGTCCATAAGTACATCCTTCAAGGTCCCTAGTCGTGGGTGTATCGAGACGGGGCATCGATATACCAGAGTAGACTAGCGTATACCTTTTCGACCCATATAGATGGGCGATGGATGATCCCATATCCATTGGTGTTTGACATCAGAGATGATATACGGGTTCTCAGTGGAGACTGGGTACACTGGACGGACTCGCCGAGAACTTCCAGATGGTATTATACCTTACGTCAGATGGCAGTTCTCTGGTGACACTGGTACAGGTTAGTCTGTAGACCCAAGATTGTCATAGAGTCTTGTGTGATTCCCACTGTGCTTTGATTTCCACCTTACCACGTCTAAGAGGGCGTGCAAAACGGTGGTTTTTGGGTACAGTCCCGAATCACATGGAGGCAATGAGCGATAGGAGGGGATTCGTCTCTCCCGGTATAGGGAGTTGATGTTGCGCTGTGTTCGATTGGCTATAACCGGAAATCCCTGGCCAGGGTTGCTGAGATCTACTGGTAAGTGTTACCAGTAGTTTCTCGAACTGTTATAAACCTCATATCCACACGACTTATCGAGCTAATGGGGTCTGACGTTTACCACCCCTATGCGAGATATGCGACATATCAGAAGAACAGACCGGACTGTACGGTAAGTGTTACTGGTTGGATTCACAGGAGTGTGAGCGGGCTTGCTCGTTGATCTTCTGATCGCTCAATACCCGGATGGCCGTTATGTTTAGCAGACCGCTTGCGTCTTGTGGGTGTTTGATATGATCATCACCTACTGCCGGCGTATTGACGAGTCTTTAGAGTCCTACACAGAGGTTTCCTGGCTCAAGCGAAACGAAATAGGAGCGCATATGAGATATGTGCGGGACCGAGAATAATACAAGTATGTGATACTGTATTCTATTCTCGCGATATGTATCATTGGACGGTTATATGAGATATAGCCGGGTTACCGAATCAAGTGTTGATTCGATACATTGATACACTTGATATTTGTCGGTTATATGCAGTATGACCGGATCATTAAATCAAGTGTTGATTTAATGATTTAATGTATAATTATATATTTGATATATTACTTTACATTAACTAGTATTGGTTCACTTAAGATTATTTTCTCACTAGATTGTGCACATTGTATATATGATATATATTTGTGCACTTGTATGTGTCATGTTTGATGATACATGCAAACTTTGGTGTGCATGCTTTAAACCATAGTTTAGGTTAATGGTTAAGGTATTATTTATTTATTTATTTATTTTATTTATTTAGTTAAAACAAAATGGCGGCTTTCTTTCTTTTCTTTACTAGAAGCTTCATGTTGTTTTCTAGCATCTTTGAAAAAGTCTTACCATTTTGTTTTATTCCTTAACCCTAACCATTTACCTAAGCCCTAGTTTATTCTCTACATGAGTTTATCTCACCCATGGTTGCAATATGATAGATATCACTTGAATTTTCTTTTTGTGATAATTCTTTTTCTTTCTTCTTCTTCTTCTTCTTCATGAAGAAAAGAAAAGCTTACTAGAAAATTCTAAGTGATGAAATCAAGTGAGAAATCCAAATCCAAAGTGAACCCACTTCCTATTTCTTCATCCTCTACCACTTGCCATGTAGTAGAGTGTGTTATCTTCACAAGTTTCATGACCAAGTGAAGATGGAGCTTGAGTTAGAGTTGCCTCGACGTAGATCATCTTCGGCATCGAAGTCAACGACCTAGCCCGCTCATTTCTCCGACGAAACCATCGCATGAGTCCGGGATCCCGGTGATCGCAGCGAAGGGACGTCATCACGGAGCTAAAGAAGTGGAGGACCGGATCTACAAAGGTTGTATTTCCATTCACTTGTTAGCAAAGTAGTTTGCTTGCTTTTCTTTTCGCCTTACCTCTAGTAATCGATCTAGTTTAGGGTTTCTCGGCACCGGAAAATTTGAATTTGGCATGGATGATGCCTTGTGGAACCTCTTGAGTGTGCCTAGGAACCCTACAATACTGATACCATCTACATATATGTATGCGTATATGCGAAACACATCGCCTAAAGATCCTCTATAACATCATGTCGTATCTCCTAATACGAACCAAATCCCATCACCGATCTCACGGCATCATGCCCGATCCCAACGACTCATCCCATAATATCATATACCATCCTCATCATCCGTGTATACGTATATGTATATATATAATATCACCAAAATATCCACATAAACCTATATATATATGTATGACGTATACACCCAAAACCATACCCCGTGTGTGTATATGTATGAGTACAAACTTACCCTAGGGTTCACGACTAAGAAATCAACTAAATCACTTTCCTCAATCTCGCTAACACTAACTCAAGATCTCCTAACCTTTTCTTGCTAAGTGTTTAATCTCTCCATAACGTATAACTGCATATCAATATCATATCACAACATTTCTTACGACTTTGCGGGGGTGCTATACGCCATCCACCCGACTTCTCCCCGTAGATATATATCTACTCACCTTTTACTTGCCGATGTCGCCACGCGCTTGCTTTTCGCCTCTAAATCTTCAAAAGGGTACCTACATATAATAAACAATCGCAATTGCTATTAACATCAAGTCCAGAAACCAAAACGGCACACGGATTGCCTATGGGTCAAAACCTATAGCCCACACGTGCAAAAACGACTAAACAACCCTTGTTGTTGATGTACAAACATGCAACAACCCAATGCGAATACAAATATCAAGAATTAACATTTCAAAATATGGAAAACATAGCCAAAATCACACTAGAATGCTCCCAGATTTTGATTCGGGTCAAATAAAGCTAACCAAACAAGTCTAGGGTGTTGTATATGATGTATATGAGCTACTGGACCAACCCTGACACCCTACCCCACCAAGTGGCCGGCCCCTACCCCTAAAATAACGAGCTCGCCAGCCTTGGCACTCCAATGGGGTTTGTCTAGCTACAGGGGTTCCTAGGGTCAAAAATGGGTCTCTGGTATTGTTTAGGAAGCTCAGAAAGTCCCCGGGTTGCTCCAGATTTCCCTGCACACCCTATATCCTCACAAAACCGACATGGATCAATTCTAAAGTTTGTATTCTCTGTTCTAAACTTAGTTCTAGGTCTAGGATTTGATCCCTAGGTTCTTGTACATCCATCATACATCACTAATTCCCAAACCCTTCACTTAGGATTTTCTAATTTCCACAAATCACCACTAAACGAGTTCTAAGCTAAACTAAAAACTAGGAATTCAAACTAAACTAACATGGAAAAAGATATACCTCATGGATGTCTCTTAAGCAAACCCTAGAAGTCCCAAAGTTGCCAAAATCCCATTTTGCTTGGTTCAATGTGATGAGCATGAAGAGGGGATCACTTTTTGTGAAAGGGGTATATGGTTTAGATGGAAATTTGGAGATGGATTTAGGGTTTGAAGGTAGAGGGAGATGAGGGTGAGGAAGATGAAGAAGGAGATGGAAAAAAGATGGGGAAAGGGAATGAGGTGGCTGTTAGTTATATGTATGCCCTAGAGGCCATTACTGTACATTGGATGTATATTGTAGTGGATGCTGGGACATATATAGGAAGGACTTTCTTGCTCGACATGATAGTATGCTATCTGGTTGCTCTTTATCTTAACGTGTATACTTTCAGTCTCTCTGTTACATGTTGATAAAGCCCTTAGGATGTGTACTCGACTTCCAGGACTATGATGAAGATCATACTAGTGGGGCCTGGGTAGTCAATGAGTACATCCTTCATTGTTCCTAGTCGTGGGAATATCGAGACAGGGCATCGATATTCCAGAGTAGACTAGCGCATATCTTCTCGACCCATGCGATGGGCGATGGATGATCCCATATCCATTGGTGTTTGACATCGAAGATGATATGCGGGTGCTCAGTGGAGACTGGGTACACTGAACGGACTCGCCGAGAACTCCCAGATGGTATTATACCTCACGTCAGATGGCAGTTCTCTGGTGACACTGGTACAGCTTAGTCTGTTGACCCGAGATCGTCATAGAGTCTTGTGTGTCTCCCACTGTGCTTTGATTTCCACCCTACCACGGCTCTACTGAGTTGTGCAAACAGGTGGTTTTTGGGTACAGTCCCGATTCACATGGAGGCAATGAGCGATAGGAGGGGATTCGTCTCTCCCGGTATTGGGGGTTGATGTTGTGCTATGCTCGACTGGCCATAACAGGAAATCCCTGGCCAGGGTTGCTGTGATATACTGGTAAGAGTTATCAGTAGTTTCACGAATGTTATGGACCTTACGTCGGCATGACTTATCGAGCTATTGGGGTCTGACGTTTACCACCCCTAGGCGAGATATGCGACATATCAGACGAACAGACCGGACTGTACGGTAAGTGTTACTGGTTGGATTCCCAGGAGTGTGAGCGGGCTTGCTCGTCGATCTTCTGATCGCTCAATACCCGGGTGGCCGTTACGTTTAGCAGACCGCTTGCGGCTTGTGGGTGTTTGATATGATCATCATCTGCTGCCGGCGTATTGACGAGTCTTTAGAGTCCTACACAGAGGTTTCCTGGCTCAAGCAAAACGAAATAGGAGCGCATATGAGATATGTGCGGGACCGAGAATAATGCGTGTATGTGATACCGCATTCTATTCTCGCGATGAATGTATCGATTGGTTATATGCGATCTAACCTAGTTATCGAATCAAGGATTGATTCGATAAGCCGATACATATAATACTAGTCGGTTGTGTGCGACATGACCGGATCATTGAATCAAGTGTTGATTTAATGATTTAATGCATAATTATATATTTGATATATTACTTTGCGTTAACTAGTATTGGTTCACATTAAATGGATTTTCTCACTCGGCTTGTACACATTGTATATGTGATATACTTTTGTGCACATGCTTGTATCATATATGATGATATATGATAGCTAGGATTTGTGTAAAGAGTTAATACCTTGGTTAAATAAATGGTTAAGGTTTTTATTCATTTTATTCATTTATTCTTTTATTCTTTTAGAAAAAGAAAAAGAAATGAGATAAATGGTGGCATTCTTTTCATTCATGAAGCTTCATGAATACTTTGACCATGTCACCATTTTTGTCTTCTTTTTAAACCTAACCATTTTCATTAACTCAAGTTAGCTCTCTACACTTTACCATAGTCATTATTATGATAAGAATTATCATTCTAATATATTCTATTATTCTTATCATAATTTTTTTGAGCTTCTTCTTCTTCTTTCTTCAAGTGAAGAAAAGCTTGACCATCAATGGCAACTTCATGAAATGAGTGAGAAATCCAATTCTAAAGTCTACCACTTCCTATTTCTTCATCCTCTACCTCTTGCCTAGTAGTAGAGTGTGTTTCCTTCATAAGTTTTCAGGGCAAGGTGAAGGTGGAGCTTGATTTAGCGATGCCTCGACGTAGATCATCTTCGGCATGGACATCGACGACCTAGCTCGCTTATTCTTCGACGAAGCCGACGTTAGAGTCCGGATTCTTTTTGGACAGTGGAGGGGACTTCGTTGCGGAGCCGTGGAGGTGGTGGACCGGATCTACAAAGGTTGTATGTCCGTTCCCTTAGTTAAAATGTTAACTAGTTTGCTTGTTTCGCCTAAATATCTAGTAAACGATCCGTAGTCGGGTTTGTAGGCACCCGTAAAATTTGATTTGTGCATGTTTGATCACTTGTGAGACTTCACTAGAGTGCCTAGGAACCCTACAGTGGTATCAGAGCCTAGCTAGAGCCTTAGGCGAAGTCCCGACGGAATCAGAAGTCCGATCGACCCAAAACCCGACTAGGAAATTGCTCTCTGTACATTTTTCAATTTCTGGGATTTTTGTGAATTAAAAATATCCATAAATATCAGCAGGAAAATATAAGATTAACTGTGCAATTCATAACCCTAACTCCATTAAGCTGCCGCGGTTCCGCGGCACGAGCGTGGCTCGTGCGGCGGTTCCGCGGCACGTTTGTCGTTTTGTGAATCGACTTCTGCACAGTAATACTTAGTTTTCTGTGCTCATATTCCTGGGAATTTTTAATAATTTATTCCAGAGTTTTATTTTCTGGCTTGTTTTGGGAACTCTGTATATTCGATCGGACTGTCTAATTCTGTCGGTGTGGCTTTCCGTGTAATTTTAGAATATGTTAAAAAGTTCGACTGGATATAAATACCCACTTTTTCCCCTGCCGGGAAATTTCCAATTGTTGGATTTTTCCGTAGTTTAACGACGTTCTAAGTAGTGCAAGTAACGCGATGGACCCTCTAGAAGACAACAAACCTTAACTCGATTATGTGACCGTCTTGAACTGCCCTTTGAACCTTCGGGTTTGGGGCAGTACGGCGTGCCACATGTGAGGCGTTGGCTTGACCCTTCTACGGCTGGACCGTTGGTATTGAGGCACGAACTGAATGTCGTTAGACTTATTTCATGTGTTGAGCTGTATTGGGAAAACATGGGTGTTCGATTGTTCGATCGAAAAGTTTAGCATTTTCTATTTATCCGGAATGGGATACAATAATTGGAATTCACAATAAGTTATGAGATAACTGAATGAATGTTATAAACGTAGCACTTTAGTCTCATTTGATCGGTTGCCACGGAATTTTGATGTGATCAAAAGTCCGTCGCAATCACGTAGCGTACGCGGATACTCGCCGGGTAAACTTAATAGACAGCCTCACTCCATAGCCCCGACCAAGTGACTGTAGGAGAACCCCGTCGCCGAAAGCATCCGTCCGGGTGCTCGCGGCTGCGGTGTTCCGCCTTGGTGCACTTCGTCGACGGTATCGGGGGTGCGACTGTCTACTGAAGTTTACGACGAGCATTCGATCAGATTTTCGGGAATCTTGTTGAATTGCCCGACTTGATATTGAAAAGAGTTTTCGATAAATGAGACTAAAATGCGGGGTTTATAAATGTTAGGCATGCGATGTCTAAGTAATTCATTTGGTCAGGCATGTGATGTCTGAGGTGGTTGCGGATTCCAACTGTTGTAGTTTTACACTTTCTTTTCTGTGACCGTAAGTGTAATATGTGATATCGCCGGTTTCGTTGCTATATGTCAACGACAATTGGGATGCGCATATTTACTTACGTTGATGACATGTGATGTTATGTGTTGCTGGATATGTTATATTGGATCGTCGTGTTCGAATAGCCGGGGTTTTTTATGTGAGATGAGTGTTTTTCATTTTCATTCATGTAAAAAACTTGTATGTAATATTCTTTTATTGGGGAACTTCCAGGTTGCGGAAGTAGTCACCGTTTGTATATTATTTACTTTTCTGCACTAGGATAGACCCAAGGAGGGGAGCACAAGTAACCGGGTTCTAGGGTCCAGTGGGAGACCATCTCGAGGAGTCGAGTCTGGGTCTCCTAACCCTAGAATTGGTAGGGTTGCTTGCCGCTCTCGTAGGGGTCTAGGGGTGTGGGATTGGCTATTCATCACGACCGTGGAATCCGTGTTTTATACTGGCTCGTATTGAAAACACGGACGTCCTAGTATATCCAATATTTCATATGTTTCTTCTTCTGTGCTTTATCTGTGATGAGATCATGCGATGTTCTGTGGCAGATATTATATATAGTATATATGATATATTATATAGATGTTACTTATGTTTTACACCCGCGCTAGCCCTGCCCCGCTCTGCCGTTAGTTACCTAACCTAACGGTGCACGAGGGGACATCGAGGCGAATGCGGATGGCATAAGTGTACGTCATATCTATCTGTGATGTTTAGGTAATTTAAATGATGGGATATTCATTAATGAGATTAATGAAAGAAAATAAACCTATTTGATGTTGTGGAATCGAATTTCAAAATAAAACAGGTAGCTACAGTTCTTGCTTTGCATCGTGGTGTTCCTTGTAGAACATCCTGCACCTTATTCGATAAGGAAAGGACCGAGATCCCTTCACCGGGAGTGACTCCTTTAGCCATAACTGGCAGATGCTACATCCCTCGGTTTGTCTTTTGATCGCTTCTATAGTTTCTGCTTTGCACAGTGATATATATGATATATCCCGCACCTCATTCGACGAGGAAAGGGCCGACGATCCCTTCACCGGGAGTGACCCCTTTAGCAAAACTAGAAAAGCTTCAAAAACTTTCCATTTAAAAACCATTTGATTCCGCAACGAGATCAAGTTCAAAGCGTTAAAGGTTTTCATAAAAACCAGTCGCAACCCTCTGTCATTTTAGGAAGTAGAGTACTTAGTATTCGTGCTGTGTTTGTTGACCATAGTCAAGGCACAGTGTACGGTAGCTAAGTGATGTCTTCCTATACCGCATTTGATGCGATTAGTTAGGACAGTCGCGTGACTTTGTTGACATTAGTTAAGGGTCATGTGGGTGGGTCTAATTAATCACGAAATGACGGGTAGAACTTGACTAGTACTTATGATTTGTTGACCATAGTTAAGGTCATAGGTGCTAGGGGTAAAAACCTTTATCGGGAGTTTCAAGTGTTGAAATTTGCAATGAGATTGCATACCTTCTATATGATAGTTGGATCCCGATACCCACTGCGAGTAATTGTTACTCCTGGGAGAGTTTTGCACTTTGCAATTAGCCGATCAAGTAGGTGTCTAGAAAGGTGAAAACGGGGTTACGCCTCTGGGAAAACGAGGTTTACAGTAATTAGGTCCGTGCGAAAGCACGGGGAACCTCCCTCAAAGTACCGACACTGGCCTGGCTGAAAGATTGGCGAACTTGTAGAGTGTAATTAATCACGGCTAGTCTTTCCTTTTAGGGTTTGAAGGAAGATTTGATAAAAAACAGTGGGAGCCATCCTGATTAGATAAAATATATAACCAATCTGATCTTGCAAGAGCGCACGCAGAGTGTTTTCTTCTCTCTCTCTCCTGGTAGCGACCATATCACGCCTTAATCAAGATAATAATACGGATGTATTGACCGAACCCGCTTGTTATACTGAGCTGGGGAACGTTGGTCCCGCTCCAACTTATAATTGTTAAAAGACAGAGCAGGAAATGGGGAATACCAAGATTCCTATGCCGCCCAAACGAAGAGAGTGCATGCTGATGCATCATCTTCGGGTGTGTTCATTATACAGAACTGTTTCTCAGTATCCTCCGCATCCTTGGTATGTGATACCGGATCAGGATCCCAGATATGTAAGCTGTTACATAGGGCTACAAAAGGGTAGAAAAACTGAGAACGGGTGATAAGTTTCATGAGACAGAAAACGGGGCAAGTGTTGCAGCCAAGTCTGTCGGTCACTGTCACCCTGTATTGTAATACATTGATTCTGGACGAATGTTATTAGATACCGAACCTGATATACAAATTCATATCAGTCTCTTTATCAGTAAAGAAATGATAAAATTTTGTATTGTTGGATAATGTTTTGAACATTTCCTATATCAAAAGTTGATCGGTTCAGGCGCGTTATCTAAAAGCATTGAAGTTCTAAATCAAACTACAGTTCCTAGTATACAGAACACACACAAGAAGAAGAGTTCCGAAATGAACGAATCCTTCTTGAGGCATTGTAGACTAGGTCACATCAATGCGACCCGACTGGCTGAAGTTACATTTTAGATGCATATTTAAATCAGTTTGAATTTACATCTTATGAAACTTGCCAGTCATGTCACAAAGATTAGATGACAATAGCTCTGTTTATTAGAAACAGAGAAAGAGTTAGCAAACTCTTGGGACTGATACATGATGATGTATGTAAAGTCTCATGTCTACACATGCCAGGATTGGTTCTTTATACTTCATTATATTCTCTGATAATCTCTCAAGATTCAGTCATATGTTCCTGTTGAAACATAAGTCCGAACCTTTTGAGGTATTCACAGAATATAAGTTAGAAGTAGAAAACCAATAACCGGGTATAAGTATTATGTCCTATGATGAGATCAGGGAGGAGAATACTTGTGCATGGCATTCCTGGACCATTCTAAAGGAGAATGAGATTCTCTCTCCGTACTACTCCTCTGAATACACCACAGCACAACGGTGTATCAGGGCGGAGCAATTTCACAATATTAGATATGGTGTGCTCTATGATGAGTATTACTGAGTTGCCTATTTCCTTTTGGGGTTATGCACTTAAGAAGCTGCATACCTATTGAATTAGGTTTGAATCAAATCAGTGCCTACCACTCCATATGAGATATGGTATGGGAAGAACCCATCTCTTAAGCTAGTTAAGATTTGGGGTTGTCCGGCCTATGTTTAAAGCAAAATCCGGACAAGATCGAGGCAGGTTTAGTTCTGTAGAACTGGAAAGGTTCCAGCTATACAAAACTGCAGTTGATGATTTGACAGAACCAAAGGATTCTATATTTCCCGACGAACCTCAACCTTTCCGCCGATCTAGTAGGGTTCCTCATCCGCCTGAGAGACACCTCGGTTTCTCGATGACAGTGGGACCGAGGAATGCATCATGAGATGATGACCCAACTAGTTTCGAGCAGGCCATCGAGAGTAGGGACTCTGTAAGAATGGCTGGATGCTTAGCAATCTGAGATGGAATCTATAGACACCAACAAAGTATGGACTTTGGCTGCTATATCTGAAGGGTTAAATCCCCATCAGGAGCAAGTATATCTTGAGAAGATTACTTGGTGTAGATGGAAAAGTTGAGACTTTCAAAGCTAGGCTTATTAAAGGTTTTAGTCATCAACCAGGCATGGATAATGATGAAACCTTTTCTAAGTGACTATGCTTAAGTCCATCCAGATCCTACTTGCCACGGCTACATACCATGACTGCGATATCTGGTGGTTGGGTGCCCTGACTGCTTTTCTAAATACTGATTTAGAAGAGAACGTCTATAAGAACACAGCCAGAGGTCTTCGTAAGCAGTGGGAGCAGCGGAAACGTGTGCAAGTTGCTTTACATAATGAAGTAGGCATCGCGGGGTTGGAACGTCTGTTTTGATGTGATAATCAAAGTGTTTGACTTCACCAAAATGGTAGACGAACCTTGTATATACAAAAGGGTAGTATGGAGTATGGTGATGATCTTCGTATTGTACGTAGACAACATACTCTTGATAGGAAAAGAGTTTCCTATAATACGATCGGTCAATCTCCTATTATCACTAGGATTCTCCAAATAGGATAAAGATGATACCTCCTAAATCCTGAGATTTGGACCTATGAGATAGATCTAAAGGGATATTAGCGTTCTCACTAGGTATAGTGAGATTGTATCAATCGATCCTGGGGAGAATCACTTGAAGTGTACCAGGGTGATAAAGACGACTGAATGTCAGTTACAGGCATTGTCTTTACCCTTGGTAAAGGGACGGTATGTTGGAAGAGTTCCAAGCTAGATACCGTGGCAAACTAGACGATAAAGGCTGGTAACATCGCTATTAAAGATACTACCAAAGAGGCAGTTTGGGTGTATATTGGTTCATGAGATGAACTACGTTCCTACCATTGTGAGACAATGGAGTTATGGCTTATGCTGAGGAACGCCTGTCCCATCAGTGACCCAGACATATTCTGAGGAAGCATCACCTGATAATGGAGATAGTTGATCTCCAGGGTGATCAAGGTTAGGAGAGTAGACTCAGAGGACAACACGGCGGATCCACTCACGAAGGCCTTTTCCCAAAGAGAGACTTTTAGGGGATGGTTGAGTATGTGATACTGCAACCACTGCTACAGATGGCCCTAGTGCAAGTGGGAGATTGTTAGTTATATGTATGCCCTAGAGGCCATTACTGTACATTGGATGTATATTGTAGTGGATGCTGGGACATATATAGGAAGGACTTTCTTGCTCGACATGATAGTATGCTATCTGGTTGCTCTTTATCTTAACGTGTATACTTTCAGTCTCTCTGTTACATGTTGATAAAGCCCTTAGGATGTGTACTCGACTTCCAGGACTATGATGAAGATCATACTAGTGGGGCCTGGGTAGTCAATGAGTACATCCTTCATTGTTCCTAGTCGTGGGAATATCGAGACAGGGCATCGATATTCCAGAGTAGACTAGCGCATATCTTCTCGACCCATGCGATGGGCGATGGATGATCCCATATCCATTGGTGTTTGACATCGAAGATGATATGCGGGTGCTCAGTGGAGACTGGGTACACTGAACGGACTCGCCGAGAACTCCCAGATGGTATTATACCTCACGTCAGATGGCAGTTCTCTGGTGACACTGGTACAGCTTAGTCTGTTGACCCGAGATCGTCATAGAGTCTTGTGTGTCTCCCACTGTGCTTTGATTTCCACCCTACCACGGCTCTACTGAGTTGTGCAAACAGGTGGTTTTTGGGTACAGTCCCGATTCACATGGAGGCAATGAGCGATAGGAGGGGATTCGTCTCTCCCGGTATTGGGGGTTGATGTTGTGCTATGCTCGACTGGCCATAACAGGAAATCCCTGGCCAGGGTTGCTGTGATATACTGGTAAGAGTTATCAGTAGTTTCACGAATGTTATGGACCTTACGTCGGCATGACTTATCGAGCTATTGGGGTCTGACGTTTACCACCCCTAGGCGAGATATGCGACATATCAGACGAACAGACCGGACTGTACGGTAAGTGTTACTGGTTGGATTCGCAGGAGTGTGAGCGGGCTTGCTCGTCGATCTTCTGATCGCTCAATACCCGAGTGGCCGTTACGTTTAGCAGACCGCTTGCGGCTTGTGGGTGTTTGATATGATCATCATCTGCTGCCGGCGTATTGACGAGTCTTTAGAGTCCTACACAGAGGTTTCCTGGCTCAAGCAAAACGAAATAGGAGCGCATATGAGATATGTGCGGGACCGAGAATAATGCGTGTATGTGATACCGCATTCTATTCTCGCGATGAATGTATCGATTGGTTATATGCGATCTAACCTAGTTATCGAATCAAGGATTGATTCGATAAGCCGATACATATAATACTAGTCGGTTGTGTGCGACATGACCGGATCATTGAATCAAGTGTTGATTTAATGATTTAATGCATAATTATATATTTGATATATTACTTTGCGTTAACTAGTATTGGTTCACTTTAAATGGATTTTCTCACTCGGCTTGTACACATTGTATATGTGATATACTTTTGTGCACATGCTTGTATCATATATGATGATATATGATAGCTAGGATTTGTGTAAAGAGTTAATACCTTGGTTAAATAAATGGTTAAGGTTTTTATTCATTTTATTCATTTATTCTTTTATTCTTTTAGAAAAAGAAAAAGAAATGAGATAAATGGTGGCATTCTTTTCATTCATGAAGCTTCATGAATACTTTGACCATGTCACCATTTTTGTCTTCTTTTTAAACCTAACCATTTTCATTAACTCAAGTTAGCTCTCTACACTTTACCATAGTCATTATTATGATAAGAATTATCATTCTAATATATTCTATTATTCTTATCATAATTTTTTTGAGCTTCTTCTTCTTCTTTCTTCAAGTGAAGAAAAGCTTGACCATCAATGGCAACTTCATGAAATGAGTGAGAAATCCAATTCTAAAGTCTACCCACTTCCTATTTCTTCATCCTCTACCTCTTGCCTAGTAGTAGAGTGTGTTTCCTTCACAAGTTTTCATGGCAAGGTGAAGGTGGAGATTGATTTAGCGATGCCTCGACGTAGATCATCTTCGGCATGGACATCGACGACCTAGCTCGCTTATTCTTCGACGAAGCCGACGTTGGAGTCCGGATTCTTTTTGGACAGCGGAGGGGACTTCGTTGCGGAGCCGTGGAGGTGGTGGACCGGATCTACAAAGGTTGTATGTCCGTTCCCTTAGTTAAAATGTTAACTAGTTTGCATGTTTCGCCTAAATATCTAGTAAACGATCCGTAGTCGGGTTTGTAGGCACCCGTAAAATTTGATTTGTGCATGTTTGATCACTTGTGAGACTTCACTAGAGTGCCTAGGAACCCTACAGTAGCCCCCCTCTCTGTCTCAATTATTCTCACTCTCTCTCTCTCCAAGCATGGTCTCCTATCATCATTATGTCCCCTCTCTCTCTCCTCACTCATCATGACACCTTTTTCTTTTTCTTTTTCTTTTCTCACCACAATAAAACCATAACACATAACACAAATGAAATGAAACAACATGTAACATGTCATGGTGCACTAGCCATGGAAAACTGTAGAAACACGGATTGGCTTAATCGCGATTAACAGTGCACTGATCGGGTTTTTCTCAAAACTGCATATAATAAATTTTTAAAATGCCAAATCCTTTAAATATATTTTTAAATGAATAAATTATTTTAATTTCCAATTTTTTCACGGTTATTGGTATATATTTATACCCTTTTTCAAAACCCCTAATTCCGCAAATCGGGCAGTTTTCGGGAAATATATTATTTTAATATTAAATTCCAAAAATAATATTTTATATTTTCTGAAATGTTACAATCTTCCCCCTTAAAGAAATTAGGTCCCCTAATTTAAATTTAAACCCCAAAATCTAAAACATTTCAATAATCAGCTCAAATCAACGGGGCTCCGAAATCACGGAAGATGCAGAAACAACATAGCGCGTCAAGTGCGCATGAAAACGAGTACGAAACTCAAAATCGAACTCCGGCAAGCGTCACGCAAATCATCGGACTTACACGCATATCCTCGAAGTTACAGTGGAGATACAGATCTCGAAATCCAATACTAAAATCCAACCCACAATAGTCAAATACTATAATATGTATATAGTACGCATACTTGAAAAATCTCCAAAACTAAATAAAATACCTGCAAAATCTTGTCTGAATCGCCGTGTGATGCGTAACTCACGGCTCTAGTGACGGACTCTCATTTGTAAAATAGTAAATATAGTTTCATATATGTTTTGCTCAAATATACGTTCCGTCCTTTTTGAAATATCCCAAAAGGTTTTCCTTTTTGTAAACGTTCGTGTCGCTCACAGACACGTAAGAAATAGCGAGACTATAGCTCCTTTTTGAAAACCTCTGGTTAAACTTTTAATGCATGCAACATACTCAGGTACTGTCCTCAGATCTGTCATGTTTGACTACTACACAATATTGTACCCAACATGAAAACAAAGTGCTAAAAAGCAAAATCAGCCCCAAAAGGCGTATCCAATAATCACATGCGTCTGGTGCGCACGGAAATCAAATCCAAATACATGTGCCATAATATGCACAAAATCCAAAACTAAGTGCAACAGGTATGCACGAAAACATCTGTCCAGTGCAACGGGTGTGCACGACAACACTATCTGGTACATCTATTGTGCACGAAAATTTCAACTCTGGTGAATCAAATGCGCGAAATACAAGTACGGTGCAACCAATGCATGAAAATCACATGAGTAACTTAAATGCGTATAAGAACGACACCGAGTGTACCAAGGTGTATAAATCAAAAACGTGTGCAACTATGAGCACAAATCCG
The DNA here is from genome assembly GCA_030015575.1 of Agapanthus africanus. Classification (NCBI taxonomy): domain Eukaryota; kingdom Viridiplantae; phylum Streptophyta; class Magnoliopsida; order Asparagales; family Amaryllidaceae; genus Agapanthus; species Agapanthus africanus. Next base: position 435,944,584 of record JASDDO010000014.1, read on the forward strand.
TATCAATGCACTACAAGCACATGTGAGCTATACCGAGTGCAAAAATCACATCATCCGTATGAAATCCATGAAATCATAAACACATGCTACGAAGGTACAAAATCGACATCAAATGCAATAGGTATACACAAATCGCAAATCGACACAACGGTGTGTAAAAAAATATATATCAGGTGCGATAACTATGCGCAAAATGTAAATACCCAGTAGGTGCAGCCATGGTGCATGAAATCAATATAAGGAAAGTCAGTCATCAAAACTCAATCATGCAAATAGATCGCCCAAAAATACTGAAACCAAGTATGGCAGAGTAGTCCCGCTCAAGCACATCCTCTAAGAATCTCTGGCCAACTGTCGTGGGCACTCCTAACATGTCTCGTCGACGATGCCGAACTCTGGCCTGCTGGGTGTGCACAATATGACCACTCTTGGGTCCAAGTCTTCTCGCATAATATTCTAGAAAGTACTGTCAAGGTCTCTCCCAAATCTCGTTTCTGCCGAACTTCCCGGAGGTTATCACCCTTTACTATATCTGTTTCTGGTCCTGGAACGGCTGCATACTCATCGCGACTCTTTCTGGAAGATATATCCATATATAACGCCTCTGCATGCGTATCACATCTCTGATGTCGGCGGCGTGGAACGTCATCTCATCAAGATCTCGTACGAACCTCTTACTCCACTTTTCTCTAATGTCGACTACTTCGGGCTCGTCTCTTCGTGGCTGCATGGACTGTGCTCCAACGGCTATACTCGTATCTGGAGTCTCCCAAGCAATGCATCCCATCACATGATATCCGAATGAAGTCGAACCTTTCGATCGATTCGTCAAAGTTCCATAATCCTCCAAGAGCTCAACATCTTGGGTACAGTTTAATAGTATCGAATGCGTGCCATAACACCTGTGGACCACCGTAGAAAGGAAAACCCAAGCCTCACTAATGGCACCGCGGAACTGCCGCAAACCCTAAGGTTCAAAGGCATTCACACGGTCATTATGTCGAGTTAGGATTTCATTCTTCTAGAGGGTCCATAGTATTACTTGCATTTGTCTCTGAATACTTTAAACTTGGAAAATGGCTCATGACATTCGATTGTCTCTATCGACTAACCATGTATCTGTGTGAAGTCTTCTCAAGCAGGAATTAATCAATCTGGTGACCTCGCATCGGGGTAAGCGAACGAACCACGTGTCCTAGTCATTCATCCTCGGGTGACTAGAGATCTTCTATCATATCTCTAAGTATAAACTCGTGCTGCAACAACTCCAAACATCTGGGGCGATATCTCGTCATTCGCAGCAATAACTGGCTCATTCGTCTGCACGCTGAACAGTGCCTCAATCATCAACTAAACAGTGCCTCAACGATCATCACAATCTGGCTGGCCTCTATCAGTGGCCCAATCCTCTGGTGCTGATCTGCACGTCCGAGAAATCTTGTAAAGGCGATCCATCAAACGCTCATGGCGCGAAAACACAATAAAGCGACGCCTCTCTATGCAATCGTATGTCCCTGGAATCACGCCCTGGTCAGTCCTCGTCCGTGACGAGCTCGTGCTGACCGCAACTCTAGCCGCAGCTCTCTCTCTGCCCGTACAATCGTGGTAACAAAACCATAACTGGTACCGATGAGGCTGGATCATAGGAAGGAATATAATACTGTGCAAGGAAATGTACATCCTAAGGCTTCTTAAGTAGAGTATCGTATCGTAAATATGCCGCGGAACATACGTACGGCACATCACTCTACTCAAGCTACCTACTCCATCAACCAAGGGTCATTCTACACTCCGAAGGTAAAACCTAACGCTCTGATACCAACTTTGTCACGATCCGAAAAGTACGGAACATGACCGGCACTTAAATTACGAAACGTCTCGAGGCGTACGTAATCTAAGTAAGCCAAAATCCAGAAATCAAAACCAAGTAAAGCAGTAGAGTGAAGAAAAAAACCCAATTTAAAGCAAGTATTTTAATATCATAAGCCGAATTATGCGTTTTGAAAACATCAAGTCATTTCTGAAAATTTCGGCAGAGTTTCCTTTGTAAAAACTGGCCCCAAACGGGATACAACATGAATAGTATACGAAATGATAAATGGCATCCCCAAGAGGGAGCTAGCTCTTCGTCAAATGACGGGCACAACCACGCAAGAAATATAATATACAACGCCGAAGGGCGAGGATCAAAACTCAAAGGAACTCAAAAACAGCATTAAAACCCATAATAATACAACGCACGACTCTAAGGTCGAAATAATAAACACCGGTCTTCTATCTTTATCAAAAATACAAGTCTGGTTGATGGAGTTTACTAGATACAACCGAATATAAATTTAAATACAACGGTGGTCATGAAGCAAATGAAACCACCTACCAAAGCAATCACCCAGAAGGAAAAGTGCGCCAGCAAGGCCGCAACGAAACCTGTACGGCAAAACCTGCAAGGAACCGTGGCACAAAGGGGGTGAAATGCCAACTCGTGAGTAGAAAATATCTACAAGCAGAAATCGCATGAATAACGCAATCCTAGGTCAAACGATCAGTAATATCCTCAAATAATAATAACATGGCCTGGAGCAATATAATGGTAAGGGTAAACATCTATCCCTAAGTGTAATACCAAGTACTCGTGTTAGTGCCTCAGGTAACAACATGTCAATAATATGATGTACAAATGTCAGGTAGCAATATGTCACTAAAATGATGTGCAAATGCATAGAATGAGAACAAAGTACATCATGAATCAAGAAATGTTTTTCTTTATTTAGTGAGATTTCTGTACGTATATAAATCAAGATATCATCAATGAAATCAACATAGAATCCGTGTCCAGAATCGACACAAAATATAAATCCTCATATCTCAGGCATCCGTATCATTCGCGGGATCGGCCCGCGGGCTCCAGCAGAACGGATCAACCTGCATCCATCTCATGACTCCGGCCGGTATCCTCCGGTTAACCGACGAGTCTAAATAATATCACCGGTAGGTAGTGCTCCCCTACCAGGCTCATCGAATACAACTTGAGCTTCTTGCCCCGGGGTACCATACCGGGTCGACCATGTACCCGCAAACGGTTCATCCAACTCCTCGAATCGGGTCTCGAAAACCATCTCAGAACCGAGAAAACATCATGGTGGATGACTAATACATCACGAGAAAACCACACTTTTCATTTTAAAGAGAGAGAGAGAGAGAGAGAAGTTTATATATATACTTGTGGTTTTCTTCCAAATCCAGGAAATCTTATGAAAATCCGAAATCAAATCATCAATAGCAAGTAAACAGTGAATATCGGCATAAAACTGCATAATACTGCATAACGGTGAATAATAATATTCATGAAGTAGCAAGTAATAACTGCAATATCTAAACTAGCATATAAAGACAAGTATGCTAATACCATGTCGAACTATCAGTTAACAAGATATGTCAATGAGTAATATTCTCTAAAGTGTACGTGACATGGCAATTACCGATGATGATGTGTGTGAGCCGGCAAGTAAGTGTATGTAGAACATACACATCATCGGTAATGGTGTTGGTTTCCTGACAGCATGATCTCAATATCAACATATGAAAATACAATATAAGCATGCGATGCGATGCGAACAGCAATAATATGCGGGAGCTGAATAATAATGCAACAATAAGGAATTTAAAATAATGTACAAGTGTCAAAACTGGTTTGCCATTTGAAATAATACGAATCGTGGTGTTTTGAAAATAAGGGTTACGGTGTTTTTAAGAAAAGATACGTCCTTTGAAATACCCGTAGAATCCCTTGTACCGTCTTTAAAATACACACGATTCGTTGGTTTTGAAATAAGTATGAGTCAAATCTAGTCTAACATCTACAAATAAACTACAGGACTGAGCTAACAGGATAAACGAAAGGTAAGGAAACCGCCTAACATCTAAGTCGATACATATATAATATATAATAGTCGGTGATCCTGCCTCAATAGTATCCCATACGATACCCTAATATAATATGACATCCTCGAGTCAAGAGTGTGGATCTATCATCAATATATAGCTCGTACGGTAAATCCGTCGTACGGCCTCCCAAATCTGGGTACGGGTCAAAGTCGCATTATCTCATTATTCATCTGGTATCCTCTTTATCAAATATCAAGATCCGGGGTACTGGTCTAAGTCTAGTACAATACTGATACCATCACATATATGTATGTGTGTGTAACAACTAGGATTATGTTAGTAACTAATTATATTTTAATTAGCGAAATTCTTTAATAAAAGTTTACCAAGTTGACTTTCAAATATTTTATCAAAATTAATAAGCATTTTTCTAGAATTTTCCTAAGCTTGCACAAACATGTGCATGTAACCTAGGGTTAAAATTGGGTTAAACCATGTTTATGCAACCATGGTGGCCTAACCCCTCTTGTTAGGCTAATTAGTTTTAAATTAAGAATTTGATTTTCTAAAAAAATAAAGGGATTAATATTCTTTTGGGGTTGACTTGGGTTGAGGAGAGAGAGGGCATGATAGGTGTCATGTTAGCTTTGATAGAGAGAGAAAATGGTGGCTTAAGGAAGGGTCACACCCACTTCACTTCATAACTTTTCATAGAATCCACACTCTCCCTCTCACTCACATCCCTCACATCTCTCACTCACACATACTCTCAAACTCACCCTCTCACTTAACCTACATCAGCATAGCTGCTACCTCAGCCCAAAACACATCAGAACCTTTTTATCAACAGCATCAGCTGCATCAGCTGCGGCAACACTCTCTTTCCAAATAGCCCTTAACCTCATTTCTACACCAACAGCTGCACAAGCAACAACAGAAGTTGCAGCAGCAGCAACACCACACAACACACCCTCCTTAACAGCAACAAACACAACACAACAACAAGAGAGGTAGCAAGCAACAGTTTCAGCCTTAAACAGCTTCAGCCTTAAACAGCATCAGCAATTCCAGGCAGCAACAGCAGCACCCCAGCAAGCTCCACCCCTCTTCTTCTTCTCCTTCTCCTTGTTTGTGAGGTTCCTTGTGGGGTATAACTTCTAAACTCCTTCCTTGTTTTTTAGTTGTGTAGAAGTAGCTTCGATTAGCAATAATTATACGATTTTGTGCTTGTTTGGGTGATCTTTGTGAAAGTGTGTTTAGGTGAGGTTGGTGTTGGGTAGGCTAGCCTAAGTAAGTATTGTTGAGGCCAAGTTAACCTAGGATAACCCCAGATCACACTAAAATACCCTCAGTTTTCAAATTGTACAAAACATGACGTTTTTAAGCAAAACATGGCTTTTTGAGATCTGCTGTTACCCATGTAGGTTCAGAATAAAATTGATTAGACCATAGCCTATTGGTGACACCCTGACCCCACCACCATAGCCCGACCCCACCACTTCAACCCGAGGCCGCCGAAATATTCGTTCTGGCCGCAATTTGCGGCCAGACTAGGGGGTTAGGGCTAGGGTTTTTGGTACAGGTGTCTGCTACATTTTGTGGGTCCAGGGTATATATAGTTTTGTAATATTCTAACCTGGGTAAAATCTGGGACTGTATTGTAAGTCTACGGTAGCGCCCCGGCCGTCTACAGACGCCAAATGCGGAACGAAAAACTTTTAACTGGCACTATCGTATACTTTAACCCGGATCTGCCATTATTGCTAAACTAACAAACTGTAAAGAGTGTAGAAAGGTTATACCGAACGATCCGAGTCCTTCGTTCTTTAACCATCATCCCACGCTCCGTTGCGGCTGCTCCGATCTCGTCGATCTCCGATCTGCTCGTCCAGGTGGCACCATGTCAACGATTCTTTAAACGGGCTCCCGCCTCTGACTTGAGGCAACTCGGTCGTCAAGTTTGCTAAAAGAGATGACCAAGAATGATGTAGAGAATGAGTAGATGACTTTGTCTCACTTCGTCCAAGTCCGTGGACGATCGGTAAATGAAGTTGCCGAGGGAATCGGGTGATGGAATGAAATGAGCTGTGATATTCCATACACCCCAAAATCTATCATATCTTTTTTCCAAATGAAATCAACAAGTGAGTGAGTGAGAGGAGGGGGGCAGCCATCTTATAGGATGGAGGAGGGTGAGTGTAGGAGCAATCAAGGAGGTGACCATAAACAAAGATCATGAAGAAATATCCTTAAGTAAACAAAACTCGTTAATGAAATGAATGACTCACTAAACCTAGTCATCCATTCATTAATGCAACCAATGAAAACACAACACCAATTAACCAAGTCATCACCTTCTAGAACCTTCTAGAAGCATGACTCGCTCTCATCCAAGAAAAGATAAATCCGTTTTTAACCGAATGTTAAAAGACGACTGATAGAAAACTGGAAACTGACAACTTCCAAAAGTGATCCTGAAACGACTTTCAGGATAACCCCATAACTGTATAAATATACCCGCATTTGTATTACGACCGAATACAAATGCAACTGAGACAAAGATATTATACCTACTCAATATAATACTCGGATCCGGCTTAAACCAAAGACGACCAGTATCATCTGCCCGAAAAATAACACGTGCGTAAACGCACGTGCATTTTCCGAACCCTGCCATAAAACCATACGGCCTCTACAACGTTTTGCCCGAACTTGGGAAACTGTCTGTGGGGGACTCTAATGACTCGTCAGTACCCTGGCAGTGGGTTTAACCACAAACCGTCAGCGGCACTAGCAATGCGTAACGGCTGCCCATGGACTGACCTCAAGGGAGGCCGATGAGCGAACTCATCCGGAAACCCTACTGAGCCTAACAGTGACAATGTATATACAGTCCGGTCCGTTCGTCTATGAGTATCGCATATCTGCCTAGGGGGCTAGAAACGTCAGACCCCCAATAGCAGTATAAGTCGTGTCGGAGTGTAGCCCAATAACACCCTGAGATACTACTGGAGTACCTACCAGTAAATCTCCTGCCATGGCCATGGACTATGTGTAATGGCTCTCCTAGACACAGCACGACCTCGCCCCCAATACCGGGAGAGACGAATCCCCTGCTGATCCGCTCACGTGCCTCCATATGGCTCGGGACTGTACCCAAAAACTACCTGTTTGCACGACTCCTTTGAGCCGTCGTAGGGTAGAAATCAAAGCACAGTGGTAACTCACACGAGACAAATGACGACCTCAGGTCGATGAACTAACCTATACACATGTCACCAGGGAACTGCTATCTGACGATAGATATAGTACTAACTAGCAGATTCCCGGCGAGTCCTGTCCGGTGTACTCATAACCCAATGAGCACCTGTATACATCTTAGGTGATCCAACTGACACCAGTGGCTTGTGAGACCGGCCACCGCCCCTCGTCGGGGTCTCGACTGTACACACTAGTCTACTCCGGAGTATCGATGCCCTGTCTCGAAACTCCCACGACTAGGGACCACAATTAAGGATATGCATATAAACTACCCAACTCTCACGTATATGATCGCCATCATACTGTTGGTAGTAAAGCAAGATCCTAAGGGCTCTATCAAAGTGTAACATGTAATCAGTCACCTGAACATGTACATGACTGATAAAGGCAAACCAGATAGCATACTATCATCTTGAGTAAGACTGTTCTACCGGTATAGGTCCTCCGCAATCATTGCAATCACATACCTGTGATCCAATAATTGACTATGAGGGCACTATCTCCAACAATCTCCCACTTGCACTCAAGGCTAATTATTGCAATGTCGACTACTCACAGCCCGTGTGAAACCGAACATCCAACTCCTCTACTAATCAGTTTCACAAAGCCCGTTTGTAAAACTATTGTGTTCGAGAAATAGCCTCAGTGAGTGGATCCGCCTAGATGTTTCTTTCTATGTCTCTCTAAATCTCAAGTTCGCGGAGAAAGCCATCTCCCGAATTGAGTAATACCTGTCTTAGAATATGTCTGGATATCTGATGGGACCTAGTTCATAAATGAACTCCAAATCCAAACTTCTTAGACTGTATCGATCACTGAACTTAATCAGTATCCTGCACCAAGCCTCCCACAGTATCCTCTTGGACTACCTGTCCATAATACTGTCCCTCGTCAGAGGGAAAACTGTAACTCTGACAATCACTCTGTCATCCATGTCACCTTTGAAGCCTGGAATGATAATCGTCTCCCGAAGGAGGCTGCCGTCATCAAATTCGTAGAACATGTACTTATGTTCTATAACTGCTTCATTATGTTTCTCCAGGATTGGATTAATACAAACTTATTGCATCTAGTGCAAAAACAACATTTGGTGTGGTACTTGACATCTCACGATTGACTCAATTGCCTAAGCAAGTGATCTGCCAATCATGCATATCCCTCTCCCCTTTAGTCCGTAAGACACCTTTAGAGAGGGTTACTCCATCACCTGCTGGTACACCACCATGCTAGGAGTCATCTATTCTAAAAACCATTAGAATACTGTCAAAGTACTTACATTGGGAAACTACCCAAATCCATATCTAAAACCATAGATCTAGAAACCAGAATGTCAAATATTATATCCATATCCTGTCTGGAGAAACAACTGTGTGACGACCACAGTACAACCGATCGTAGTATAGGAATTTTACTTCCTACTCTGTGTATGTCATCAAATACCATGACATCACACCCTACTACCTTCTTAACAGATCCATCCCCTATTCTGATGAAGTCAAACCCATGACTGTCACATCAAAATTAGATGATCTATCTCCGCTATAACTGCTCAGGTCTATAAATAGACATAAGCTACTTGCCCACTATGCTTCCGATGCTCCCACTGACTACGACAACCCTTCTACCGGGTCTCATAGCCTGGAACAACAGTAGTGTCAAGTCTGGGTAGATAAGAACCTCCCTGTCACCGTCCTTGAGGCTACCGGAGTACCTCTCGGGTGTCTGAGGTTACCCACCATATCTGCGGAGTGGCTAATGGAATGTCAAACCTGATTGAATATATAGGTCCTATTAAATTTTCCGTAATCGTTCGCGGTTCTGGAATCACTTCCAGTTCTACCATACTCCCACTACTGTTTTCTGAAAAAAAATCCATTTTACTAAAACTGTGGCGAGTCAAGAACAATATCACTGTTGATCTTCCAAATGGTAGAATATCAACCCTCGTCATAGCCAGGGTCAACCCACAAACAGCCATTACAGAAACGTGCCCTGAGTTATCCAGAGTCTGGTTTTAAGCATAAGCTGGACAACTCCCCGTACCTTAATATCTTTTAAGGTACGAACTATTCTATATCCAATACAGAAACTTTGGCACTTATTTAATTGGAACCATATTCAAATCATGCAGCTGTCTCCAGTGCATATCATCTTTAATGGAAAGAGGCTAATCAGCATTACTCAACTTAGGAATCCATCCAGTTATGAGTAACCTGAAAGAGAAACACGTTTTTCAAAACCATCACTATCATCTGAATACCAATCATAAGAATCTACATCTTCGATCTCTTTCAAGAATCCCGATACTTGTGATACCTGGTTCTCTACTTTATTCTTATACCCACAACTTCTCAAAACTTAGACCTTGTATTTCTACGAAACACTTGTCTAAATACTAGAGAAGTTATAAGTAAACAGAACATAGTACGAGGACCTACCCCTTTGTCCTGATGGACACTGGACAACATACAATACTCTGTATAAGTCCGCTGAGTTAAACAACTCAAAACCTGTGCGTCGTAGGTTGAAAACTGTACCCTGGAGATTTTCTCAAATATCACCAATTACAACGAATTCCGATATAATGAGGATAATCACCTAATTCCCAATAACTTACTCCCACTCATCATCTGTAAAACCATACAGATATGAGAATGAAACCTGGTAAATACATACCCTTGGAGTAAGTATCTAATCGGGAAAATAGTTTTTCCTTTAACAATGCACTGAAACATGAAAATGTTTCGTAGGGGTATCCTGGTATTCATAGTAATGCCTCTTCCAAAATCCAATTCATGACTTCAACCGAATATTTTATTGCCATCTCTCCAAATCCCTTTATTTGTCTTTAGTCGTTACCTTCTGTACACCATTGTTAGGCTAAATGGTTTTCTTCCTTCCCTACCGTTCGGCACCAGCCTATGGTTTGGAAGAAGACTATCCAGTAAGCATAATAGGTGTACCCTCCTAAACCAAGGAGTACTCGCATCTCGAGAGAAGGTGATGATAAAAGACAACTGAATAATACCTTATTCTTTTAAAGGTGAAATAGGAGTGGCGATGAAGTACGCGGTTTTGGTCGTGAATGATATCAGTCGCAATTTACTTTGCCCTCTTTCTAATCCCTTTATTTTGTCTTTACATATTACTTTCTGCACACCCTACTTAGGCTAATTGGTTTTCTTCATTCCCTACCTTTCGGCACCAGCCTATGGTTTGGAATAAGACTATCCAATAAGCGTAATAGGTGTACTCTCCTAAACCAAGGAGCCCTTGCAACCTGAGAGAAGGTGATAATAAAAGACAACTGAATAAACCAATTCTATTTCTCCTGAACCTGGATCCATCCTCGAAGAAGTCCCTTCGAGTTCGTATATAACTATACGATGGATCTATCCAATGGAAGTGGATATCCGTAGTAATACGGGTGTTCTGAGAAATTCAAAGGGTAAAAGAAGGAGTGGCAATGACTTATGCAACTCAGACAATCCAAAAGCCAGTATTTTAAGAAGGTTCGGTCAACCTGGTCACTGAGTCATAGTCTAGGGTCGGTCAAAGGTCGCTGCCAAAGAGAGAGAGAAAAGAAACACTCTGTGTGCACTCTAACCTAGATCAGAATGGTTATCACTTTATCTAATCCGGAAACCTCCCACTGTCCTGTCAAATTCTCCTCCAAACCAGAAAGAAGAATCAATCGGGATCACCCGAAGAGTAAACCAACTCATCAGTGGGAATCGGGATCCAACTCTCATCGCATGATAACGTGATGGAAGGCATCCACGTTACTCATACTCCAGAAGGTATGCGCATACTTGGCAAGTTTCAGTTTCTTTAGAAACTCCCGATATGATTTTTGCCCCATGCTCTTATAACCTTGGCGTTAGGTCAAAATGTCATAAGTCACATGCCAAGTTCTACCCGTCACTATCTTGTTAATTTGAACCCACCCGCACATGCCCTTGGCGTTAGGTCAAAATGGCAGAACGGCTGTCCCAAACCAACTCATCTATCTATGCAACAATTGAATATCCAGCAGCTACCAAACACTATGCCTTGGCGTTGGGTCAAAATACATAGCTTGAATACTACTGAATACCCAAAAGAAGTGACGGAGGGCTACGGCTGGTTTTTGGCGAAAAACCTTTAACGTTGTGAACTTGATATCGCTGAAGGAACCTGATAGCTTTATAAAATATAGTGGCGAAAACCTTTTGCTAAAGAGGTCACTCCCGGTAAAGGGATCTCGGCTCTTTCCCCGTGGAATGAGTTGCAGGATATTCCACTGAATACCGCTATGCAAAGCAACTTGTAATCGACTATAGTGAAGTTATTACCCTGACGCAAACTTCTGCCCAAGGGGTCAGTCCCGATGAAGGGATATCGGCCCTTGCCCCGTCGAATGAGGTGCAGGATATTCCACTGAATACCGCTATGCATAACAAAAGGAAACGTCTTTGCAATAACACTTTTTAAATTTGTTCCAACAACTGTAAACAGGTTTGCTTTACTTTGCATTGATTAGAATCAACGCAGTCCCATCAATCGATCACACCAGAAAAGAACGAAAATAAAATGTACGTATATACCATCCGCATTCGTCACTGGGTCCCGTCATCACCCATTAGGTTACTTAACTAACGACAGAGCGGGGACTGGACTAGCGCGGGTGTAAAACATATACAACATCTAATAGTATATAAACCAATATACAATAATCGCTCCAGGTGTGATAATAAGCAACATTTACAGAAAATTAATAAGCATCACAGAACAATACAGATAATCTGGGATCCCCGAGTTTCACAGAGCCGCTGCTGAAAGTCGACGTTCCCCTGTCGTGTGGATAGCCTGTGCAATAAAACCTAGACCCTTACGGGTGCGGCAAGTTACCCGCCAAAACCTGAAGCGAGGCAGCCCCCTACAGCATAGTGAATGGACCACCCTGCACTTCACGGAATCCGGTAATCTTGGGCACCCCTCCTTGGGTCAACCTGTACCCCTTACGAGTGCGGCGAATAGTCTGCCAATTTTAGAGTGGGGCCCCTCTGCCTCTCAAAGCCATGAGATGCGGACCCGTTGCCTCTCCAGAACCTGGCTATCCGTGCACTCCGTCGCGGGGCAAAACCTAGTACAGTAATGAAAAATAGTACAACAGGTACATCGACCGCAACCTGGTCGTGCCCCAAAAGAATATTATACAACAGGCAGTGACGGCAGTCCACAAGTTGGACGCTCGCCCCGCAATATCAAATGTACAAATAAACTCAAACTGCACTACAATTGCACACTGCTATCCACCACGACAAAACCGCAACATCACAGCACAACACAGAACATCAACGCGAATGTCACGTTCGCAAACCCGTCTAAAAGAACTATAGCAATCAGACGCGGTTTACCGATCTAATGACATTCCCGGTCGGAGATATAATGTAAGCACTGTAAACTAACATGTTTAAATTTCGATCAACCAAATATCACAAAAGTGGGCCCCACGCAAATCTGCTGAACAGTAATAAAATCTGGGCCCAAAAGATATATACCAAAAACCCCAAATTCCAGAGACGAATACACTGTACAAATTTGGGGGCATGATCGCTCAGAACGGCCGCGGAAGCGCGGCCAAACCATGGGTTTGGCCGCGTTTCCGCGGCAGTCTTGTCGATTCACGTGCCCAAATTTGTACGGCGTTCTTATAAAACCCTGCACAGTTTTCTGAGATGTGTAGAATAATTTTAGGACATCATTTAAAATCAACAGAAACTGTGAAGCTAGAATTTTGCAGTTTTTGATTTCCGGTTCGATCGATGTTTTAAACGCGTTAGCACAAGTTAGTAAAGCAAAATGGTGAGGCTCTGATACCACTGTAAGTCTACGGTAGCGCCCCGGCCGTCTACAGACGCCAAATGCGGAACGAAAAACTTTTAACCGGCGCTATCGTATACTGTAACCCGGATCTGCCATTATTGCTAAACTAACAAACTGTAAAGAGTGTAGAAAGGTTATACCGAACGATCCGAGTCCTTCGTTCTTTAACCATCATCCCACGCTCCGTTGCGGCTGCTCCGATCTCGTCGATCTCCGATCTGCTCGTCCAGGTGGCACCACGTCAACGATTCTTTAAACGGGCTCCCGCCTCTGACTTGAGGCAACTCGGTCGTCAAGTTTGCTAAAAGAGACGACCAAGAATGATGTAGAGAATGAGTAGATGACTTTGTATCACTTCGTCCAAGTCCGTGGACGATCGGTAAATGAAGTTGCCGAGGGAATCGGGTGATGGAATGAAATGAGCTGTGATATTCCATACACCCCAAAATCTATCATATCTTTTTTCCAAATGAAATCAACAAGTGAGTGAGTGAGAGGAGGGGCGGCAGCCATCTTATAGGATGGAGGAGGGTGAGTGTAGGAGCAATCAAGGAGGTGACCATAAACAAAGATCATGAAGAAATATCCTTAAGTAAACAAAACTCATTAATGAAATGAATGACTCACTAAACCTAGTCATCTATTCATTAATGCAACCAATGAAAACACAACACCAATTAACCAAGTCATCACCTTCTAGAACCTTCTAGAAGCATGACTCACTCTCATCCAAGAAAAGATAAATCCGTTTTTAACCGAATGTTAAAAAACGGCTGATAGAAAACTGGAAACTGGCAACTTCCAAAAGTGATCCTGAAACGACTTTCAGGATAACCCCGTAACTGTATAAATATACCCGCATTTGTATTACGACCGAATACAAATGCAACTGAGACAAAGATATTATACCTACTCAATATAATACTCGGATCCGGCTTAAACCAAAGCCGACCAGTATCATCTGCCCGAAAAATAACACGTGCGTAAACGCACGTGCATTTTCCGAACCCTGCCATAAAACCATACGGCATCTACAACGTTTCGCCGGAACTTGGGAAACTGTCTGTGGGGGACTCTAATGACTCGTCAGTACCCTGGCAGTGGGTTTAACCACAAACCGTCGGCGGCACTAGCAATGCGTAACGGCTGCCCATGGACTGACCTCAAAGGAGGCCGATGAGCGAACTCATCCGGAAACCCTACTGAGCCTAACAGTGACAATGTATATACAGTCTGGTCCGTTCGTCTATGAGTATCGTATATCTGCCTAGAGGGCTAGAAACGTCAGACCCCCAATAGCAGTATAAGTCATGTCGGAGTGTAGCCCAATAACACCCTGAGATACTACTGGAGTACTTACCAGTAAATCTCCTGCCATGGCCATGGACTATGTGTAATGGCTATCCTAGACACAGCACGACCTCGCCCCCAATACCGGGAGAGACGAATCCCCTGCCGATCCGCTCACGTGCCTCCATATGGCTCGGGACTGTACCCAAAAACTACCTGTTTGCACGACTCCTTTGAGCCGTGGTAGGGTAGAAATCAAAGCACAGTGGGAACTCACACGAGACAAATGACGACCTCAGGTCGATGAACTAACCTGTACACATGTCACCAGGGAACTGCTATCTGACGATAGATATAGTACTAACTAGCAGATTCCCGGCGAGTCCTGTCCGGTGTACTCATAACCCAATGAGCACCTGTATACATCTTAGGTGATCCAACTGACACCAGTGGCTTGTGAGACCGGCCACCGCCCCTCATCGGGGTCTCGACTGTACACACTAGTCTACTCCAGAGTATCGATGCCCTGTCTCGAAACTCCCACGACTAGGGACCACAATTAAGGATATGCATATAAACTACCCAACTCTCACGTATATGATCGCCATCATACTGTTGGTAGTAAAGCAAGATCCTAAGGGCTCTATCAAAGTGTAACATGTAATCAGTCACCTGAACATGTACACGACTGATAAAGGCAAACCAGATAGCATACTATCATCTTGAGTAAGACTGTCCTACCGGTATAGGTCCTCCGCAATCATTGCAATCACGTACCTGCGATCCAATAATTTACTATGAGGGCACTATCTCCAACATGTATGTCATTTTCTGGTATTTTATTGTGCGCGATACGCGCGATACGCGAGTGGATTCTGTGATTCAGCATATCACGGCGTATCGGATCGAGTTCTGGACACACACACATGTTCCAGCGTATCGCGCGCGCGCGTTAATTCGCGACGCGAGTTTCTCGTTTCGTTCCGATATCGCGTTTTGCGAGATTTTGATATATTGGGATTCTTGCGTAAATTCTAGGTTCGCAGGCGGGTACGTCAGACGCCGCCAGGAAAGGGAAGCAGGTGGTCGTCTATACTTAGCACGCGACCAGGTGAGTAGATTTAACATCTACGGGGAAATCTCCCGTATGGCGTTAAGCGTCAGGGCGTAATAGGATGTTAGTTTTATGTGTTCATACATGCATACTAGAGTAGCATACCGTCTTATATATATAGAACTGGTAGTATAGAACACTGCACTGTCACTAACGGTCCAAGTTGCATGAGCACGATTTATATGCTACACTCACACCGTTAGTGATTGCCATGACACTCACATTATAGGATTGCGATAAACCTCATGTTTGATTCTGCTTATTTGATGTTGTCATGATTTGCCACCTACTATCATATGGACATTCATACCATGCACACTGTATATGCACTTTCGTGAGTACCTTCATTGATATAACCCTACTTGGGCACATATGCATCATATGTCTACAGTTGTGCACATGTACATTGCTATATTCACTTTGCAAACTTATCCATGCACACATCCATACCGATACACATATTCATATGCTACATACATGGATGATATAGACTTGTTTTAAAAACTAAGGGACCGCAGACGTTATTCTCAAAACTAGATCTTTCAAAAGAGCGGTTTTCCATTTCTTTTACTCTTAGCGTCATATGACATGTTGCATGGATTACGCATTGTATTTGATTATGTGATTTCTGGATTTGGGAACCGGAGTACTAATTTAAGAAAATACGCACTGTTTAAAAACCCGGTTTCCCTTGAAATGATATTTTAGTGCGTCCACCATGAGTTTTCTCGGTTCCAGAGAGCTTGTGTGAGTATACCCAATTCGAGGAGAGGTGGGCACCGATTGCGGGTACATGGTGGACCCGGTACGGTACCCCGGGGCGAGAAGACTCGCATTGTTAGACGGTGAGCCCGGCGGAGGGACTACTACCTACCGGTGATTGGTTAGACCTGGCGATTATCCGGAGGATACCGACCAGAGTCGTTAGATGGATACGGGACGACGCGTACTGCCGGGGGCCGAGGGCCGATTCCGCAGACGGAGCCCGTGGGCAGATCCGATGGACGGACGCCCCATACTGGAGTATTTGCTTGTCGATGCTGGACACGGTTGTTTTTATGAGATTTGGGTGCCGATGTTGGGCACTCACGATTGTATGAGATTCACAGGATTTGAGGGCCGATATGGATGACGGCGCCTGAGTTTTACTGGGAATTGGGTGTATTGATGGACACCGGTCATTTTTTCCACGTTGATATTCCGTGTAGACACTATTTATTCCCATACTCAGCATTTAGTATTGACATCTCATCCTGTACCTATTGTACCTGATATAGTACACATGCCATACATGATTATCGCATACCCTGCTCATGCTATATAGGGTTGTTAGATTCCATATCAGACATGATTATTGCATACCTTGCACATCATATGGGGAGACTTTTAGATTACATTTGCTGCCTGATATGAGTAATCAGTTCATCATATAGATGTTATCCGTTGGCATAGGTTAGAGTATCGCAGTACGTGCATACTCACGATTACCTTTATATGTTATATACTATTCACGAGTTGGCAACTCACCCCCGTTGTGCCACAGTGCTTGCAGGTTACCCTTGGGAGTAGTCGCGGCTGGCTGTTTACCGCACCTTTTGACACAGATACCATTATTGAGGCGTGCTAGCCCTTTTTCTATTAGATGGGTTTTGTACGGTATCTGTTTACTTTTCAGTTGTATCTTGATGTATCTAGTACTCTCCATCTACTTTCATGTATTGACTTAGAGACAGTTGTGAGGACGATGTATGTTACTTGTACTCTGGTGTCGAGCTCGTTGTGAGCCGACTTTATTCATGCAGTTTTACCTCTTATGATATTTGTTTTCACTTTACTGCTCATTCTTCGCTTCGGCGTCGTATATTATGTTGAGGTGATTTCTCTGCCGTTGGGCGCGATCCTCCTATTGTGATACTCTATTTATTTCACATGTTACTTTTAATTATACCTCGCCTTTTACCCGATTACGGGACAAACTTTTTGAAAAGGATATGTTGTTAAAATGATTTAAATAATAACTTGAACCAAAAAGGATTGCTACTAAGTAACTTAAAGTTTTCTAAAGGTTTTAACACTCCAAATTTTAATGGTTTTGTTTTCTGGGTTCGGCTTACTTAGTCATGTTACGCCTGTAGGCGTTGCGTGGTTAAGTGCCGGTCACGGGCCGAACTTTGGGTCGTGACAGTGTGTCTGCGAAACACATCGCCTAAAGATCCGCTATAACATCATGTCGTATCTCCTAATACGAACCAAATCCCATCACTGATCTCACGGCATCATGCCCGATCCCAACGACTCATCCCATAATATCATATACCATCCTCATCATCCATGTATACGTGTATGTATATATATAATATCACCAAAACATCTACATAAACCTATATATATACATATGTAATACCCCAGGTAGAGTTAGGGATGAATATCACCTACCCCGTAAGAAGTGAGTTGTTATCCGGTATCGAGGTATGGATGTTAATCGATACGGATACACACGGGGACCCACTGTAGAATAATGGGGAGTATCGAATTCCATTCCGAAAGAGAGCACGATCAGAACTATAAATGGAATGATACCACTCCTATAACACAGAGGCGCCTTTTGAATGAATCGGAACTTCGGAGTTTGAAGAACTCCGTAGTTAAGCGTGGTTGAGCCAGAGAAATTCTGGGATGGGTGGCCTACTGGGAAGTAGCCCCGGGTTCATTCAAAAGGACAAAACCATGCGGCATCATCCAGAGCGGACAATACCATCTGTGTTTCGGGGTGGGTCATGACAAATATGGTATCAGAGCCGGTCCCTCAATAGTAGGTCTGTGGTTCGAGGACGAACCATTGTTCTAAGTGGGGGGAATGTAATACCCCAGGTGGAGTTGGGGATGAATATCACCTATCCCGTAAGAAGTGAGTTGTTATCCGGTATCGAGGTAGGGATGTTAACCGATACGGATACACATGGGGACCCACTGTAGAACAATGGGGAGTATCGAATTCCATTCCGAAAGAGGATCAAAACTATAAATGGAATGATACCACTCCTATAACACAGAGGAGCCTTTTGAATGAATCGGAACTTCGAAGTTTGAAGAACTCCGTAGTTAAGCGTGCTTGAGCCAGAGAAATTCTGGGATAGGTGACCTACTGGGAAGTAGCCCCGAGTTCATTCAAAGGGACAAAACCGTGCGGCATCGGCCAGAGCGGACAATACCATCTGTGTTTGGGGGTGGGTCATGACAGATATGTCTCTAAGTGTTAGAGAATGCTGCAAGTGTTGCAGCCAAAACAGTTGGCAGATATCACCTTGTATTAGATACATTGATTCTGAATAAATGTTATTAGATACCGAACCTGATATACAACATTGCATCATGTTCTTTACTGAGTTAAAGAAGGATATAATTCTGTATTGGAGGATAATGTTGTGAACATTTTCTTGAATCAAGAGTTGATTCGATCAGGCACGTTAGATAATATCATATACGTTCTAAATCAAACCACAGTTCAAAGTATATAGAACACACACAAGAGGAGTAGTTCAGAAATGAACGAATCCTTCTTGTTGCATTGTAGACTAGGTCATATCAATGCAACACGACCAGCTAAGTTACATAAGGATGAATATGAGAATCTGTTCGAATTTTCATCTTATGATACTTGCCCGTCTTGTCTCAATGATAAAATGACCAATACTCTGTTTACTGGAAACAGAGAAAGAGTTAGATGAACTCTTGGGACGGATACATGATGATGTATACGGTCCTATGTCTACAAATTCCAAGGCTGGTTCTTTGTACTTCATTACATTCATCGACTATCTCTCAAGATTCCGACATGAGTTCCTGTTGAAACACGAGTCTGAAACTTTTGAGAAATTCAACGAATATAAGCTTGAAGTTAAAAACCAGATGGGTAGAAGTATTAAAGTCCTTCGATGTGATCGAGGAGGAGAATACTTGCGCATGGAGTTCCTGGATTATATAAAAGGAGAATGTGATTCACTCTCAGCTTACTCCTTCGAGTACACCACAGCACAACGGTGTATCGGGGCGGAGGTATCACACCCTATGAGATATGGTGCGCTCTCTGATGAGTACTGCTGAGTTACCTATTTTCTTTTGGAGTTATGTACTTGAGAAGCTGCATACCTATTGAATGGGGTTCCATCCAAATTAATGCCTACCACCCCATATGAGATAGAGAATGGGAAAAGACCATGTCTTAAACGAGTTAAGATATGGGGTTGTCCGGCCTATGTTGAAAAGCAAAATCCGGACAAGCTCGAGGAAAGGTCAGGACTGTATAAGTTTGTTAGGATATCCCAAATATTTGTGAGGGAATATCTTCTACCACTCTGAGGAGCAAAAGGTGTTTTGTTTCTCAACATGCTACCTTTTTAGAAAAGGAATTTCTTGTGAAGAAATTAGTGGACATGAGGTAGAACGGGAAGGAGTTCCAGCTAGACAAATTAACAGCTGATGATTTGGTGAAACCAAAGGATTCAATAGTCTCCAACGAACATCAGCCTCTCCGCGAATCTGGTAAGGTTCCCCATCCACTTCAGAGATACTACGGTCTTCTCGGTGATAGTGGGGGCGAGGATTGCATCATGGTAGATGATGGCCCAACTAAGTTCAGGCAGGCCATCATGAGTAGGGACTCTATGTAAAGGCTGGATGCTATGCGATCAAAGATGGAATCCATGTACACCAACAAAGTATGACTTTGGATGTTGCACCTGAAGGGGTAAAACCCATTGGGAGCAAATGGATCTTGAGAAGATTCTTGGTGTAAATGGAAAAGTTGAGACTTTCAAAGCTATGCTTAAGTCCATCAGGATTAAATCAGGCATCGCAGAGTTGGAACATCTGTTTTGATGTGACAGTCAAAGAGTTTGACTTCATCAAAAAGGTAGATGAACCGTGTATATACAAGAAGGTTGTAGAGAGTAAGGTTGTCTTCCACGTATTTTACGTAGATAACATACTCTTGATAGGAAATGGTTTCCTATGCTACACTCGATCAAGCTCCTCTTATCATGAGGATTCTCAATAGAAGATCTGGATGATACCTACTATATCTTATGGATTATGATCTATGGCGATAGATCTAAGTGGATGTTGGGATTGTCCCAAATCCAGGTACAATAACACCATACTAAAAGGGTTTAGTATGGAAGATTCTAAGCGTGGTGGTTCGTCCACTTACTCAGAAATCACTCTCTCCAAAAAGATGTCTTCCAAGACTGATTTAGAGATAGCTCGCGTACAAGGTGTTAGTTATATGTATGCCCTAAAGGCCATTACTATACATAGGATGTATATTGTAGTAGATGCTTAGACATATATAGGGATGACTTTCTTGCTCGATATGATAGTATGCTATCTGGTTACTCTTTACCTTAACGTGTACACTGATTGTCTCTCTGTTACATGTTGGTAAAGCCCTTAGGATGTGTACTTGACTGCCTGGACTATGATGCGGATCATACTAGTGGGGACGTGGTAGTCCATAAGTACATCCTTCAAAGTCCCTATTCGTGGGTGTATCGAGACGGGGCATCGATATACCAGAGTAGACAAGCGTATAGCTTCTCGACCCATATAGATGGGCGATGGATGATCCCATATCCATTGGTGTTTGACATCAGAGATGATATACGGGTGCTCAGTGGAGACTGGGTACACTGGACGGACTCGCCGAGAACTCCCAGATGGTATTATACCTTACGTCAGATGGCAGTTCTCTGGTGACACTGGTGCAGGTTAGTCTGTAGACCCAAGATCGTCATAGAGTCTTGTGTGATTCACACTGTGCTTTGATTTCCACCTTACCACGTCCAAGAGGGCGTGCAAAACGGTGGTTTTTGGGTACAGTCCCGAGTCACATGGAGGCAATGAGCGATAGGAGGGGTTTCGTCTCTCCCGGTATAGGGAGTTGATGTTGCGCAGTGCTCGATTGGCTATAACAGGAAGTCCTTGGCCAAGGCTGCTTTTGGGATTTACTGGTAAGTGCTACCAGTAGTTTCTCGACCCGTTATGAGCCTCATATCGACACGACTTATCGAGTTATTGGGTTCTGGCGTTTAGCACGCCTAGACAAGATATGCGACATATCAGACGAACAGACCGGACTGTACGGTAGTGTTACTCATTGGATTCACAGGAGTGTGAGCGGGCTTGCTCGTTGATCTTTTGATCGCTCAATACTCGGGTGGCCGTTACGTTTAGCAGACCGCTTGCGGCTTGTGGGTGTTTGATATGATCATCACCTACTGCCGGCGTATTGACGAGTCTTTAGAGTCCTACACAGGGGTTTCCTGGCTTAAGCGAAACGAAATAGGAGCGCATATGAGATATGTGCGGGACCGAGAATAATACCAGTATGTGATACTGTATTCTATTCTCGCGATTTGTATCATCGGTCGGTTATATGTGATATAGCCGGGTTACCGAATCAAGTGTTGATTCGATACATTGATACACTTGATATTAGTCGGTTATATGGGATATGACCGGATCGTTAAATCAAGTGTTGATTTAATGATTTAATGTATAATTATATATTTGATATATTACTTTACATTAACTAGTATTGGTTCACTTAAGATTGATTTTCTCACTTGATAGTGCACATTGTATATATGATATATTTTTGTGCACTTGTTTATATCATGTTTGATGATACATGCAAACTTGGGTGTGTGACAGCCGTTCCCTTTATGGTCTACTGCCCGATGGATTCACATCGCTAAAGAAGAAGTAATTGAAAAGCAAGAGCTAAGAAGAAAGATCAACTACTGGACACTTTATTATCTATGCAATTAAAGCTCAGCCTAATCTCTGTTTTCTAAGCCCATTTCTAATAACTCAGCTAGGGAAAGGTAGATAGTACTTCCTAGAGGGGGTACTCTTGTGATTGGGGGAGGGTTCTTTCGCGTGAAATCTCTGAACAGTTAGACATTTCAGTCGAAGCTAAATATCGTAAGTAGAAAGGCTTTTTTCGGTGGTTCGCGAAGCTCTCTTCATCCTTTCTTTTTTGGTTACAGATGGAGATCCATAGGTCTCCCATGTTATACTGGCATCGATACACCAGAGTAGACTAGCGTATACGCATCTTGACCCATATGATGGGCGATGGATGATCCCATATCCATCGGTGTTTGACATCAGAGATGGTGTACGGGTGCTCAGTGGAGACTGGGTACACTGGACGGACTCGCCGAGAACTCCCAGATGGTGATATACCACATGTCAGATGGCAGTTCTCCGGTGACACTGGTACAGGGTAGTCTGTAGACCCGAGATCGTCATGGAGTCTTGTGTGATTCCCACTGTGCTTTGATTTCCACCTTACCACGTCCAAGAGGGCGTGCAAAACAGTGGCTTTTGGGTACAGTCCCGAATCACATGGAGGCAATGAGCGATAGGAGGGGATTCGTCTCTCCCGGTATAGGGAGTTGATGTTGTGCTGTGTTCGATTGGCTATAACTGGAAGTCCCTGGCCAGGGCTGATATAGAGATTTACTGGTAAGTGTTACTAGTAGTTTCTCGACCCGTTATGAGCCACACATCGACACGACTTATCGGTTACTGGGGTCTGACGTATACCACCCCTAGACTTGATATGCGACATATCAGACGAACAGACCGGACTGTACGGGAGTGTTACTGATCGGATTCACAGGAGAACGCACAGGCTAGCTTGTTGATCTTTTGATCGCTCAATACCTGGGTGGCTGTTACGTTTAGCTGACCGCTTGCAGCTTGTGGGTGTTTGATATGATCATCACCTGCTACCGGCGTATTGACGATTCTTTAGAGTCCTACACAGAGGTTTCTTGGCTCAGGCGAAACAGAGTAGAGGCACATATGTGATATGTGCAGGACCGAGAATAATGCGATATGGGATAGCGTATTATATTCTCGCGATATTTAGATATGAACCGGGACATCGGATCAAGTGTTGATTCGATGAATCGGTACATGATATATTAGTCGGTAATATTCGATATAGCCGGATCATCGATTCAAGTGTTGATTCGATGATTTAATGTATAATAATATATATGATATATTGTATTACATTATCTAATATTGGCTCTCTTTATTATTTCATTTTCTCAGTGGATGATACATTGATATATATGCGATATATGTTAATTGTATTATTTTCTTTTGTTGCAAATATATAATATATATGTGATATATATTATTGTGACATGATATGATTAATTGTTAAACATGTTTAAGGATGATTAATTGAGGTTAGGGTTTGATTTGGGTTAGTTGCTTCATACACCTTCTAGAAGCATTTTTCTTTTGTCATTCTTAGGATATTTTTGGATGACACTTATTTAACTTAACTAAACCCTAACTCTAGTTGTTTCTCTACACATTCTTATCCAATCATCCTTGACCATGGTTTATAATTCAATCATATGGTTTATATTCTATTCATCACAAAAGGATTATTATTATTCTTATTAGTTTTTCCATTATCATCTTCTTCTTCTCTCTTGAGAAAAGCTTGCTAGAAAATCCTTAAGTGATGAATAAATATGAGAAAATGATATAAAAAGAAAGAAAAATTACTACTCTCTCATCCTCATCTCATCTAGCCCATGGGATTAGTGTGTTCATCTCTTTTGAGTGAGAAAGCTTGAGTCGAAGCAACTTCAAGGTAGATCATCGGAGATTTGGAATTCTTCGAGCTAGCATGGATCGTTCGAGTCGTGGAGCCTCTCATGAGTCCGGGAGATCATGGATCGTGGCAAAGGGACTTCTACTTGGAGCTTGTGAAGTGAAGGAGTGGACTGCAAAGGTTGTAATCCCTCACACTTAGATAAAAGTTATCATCTTGCATGTTAAACCCTAATAATCTAGCAAAGATCCCGGCTTTGGGTTGTTCGGCACGTCTAAATTTTAATCCGGGCATGTTTGATGCCTTATGAACTTTCACAAGAGTGCCTAGGAACCCTACAGTGGTATCAGAGCCTAGCTAGAGCATTAGGCGATGTGTTTACGAAGTTAAAACTCCGATCGAACCCGAAACGACGGAAAAAGCCCACTCTCTGGAAATTTTTTAAAATTTGGGATTTTTCTGAATTAAAAATATGTAAAAAAATCAGCAGGGAATTATAAGAATTACCATAAAACCCGAGCCCCCAATTCGATCAAACGGCGGCGGAACCGCGGCGCAAGCATGCCTTGCGCGGCGGTTCCGCGGCGGATTGATAGGATTGTGACACGTGTCTTTTCTGGTAATGACCGTAGGTACTTGTTGAGGCTTCTGGATATTTTTAACAGTGTTCCAGTATTGTTTAAATCTGGGGTTTATTTTGTATTAGTAGATTCGATCGGAATTTTTAAGTTCGTATTTCTTTCCGGATATTTAGAAATTGTTAAACTAGTTGAACGGATATCATTAACTTACTATTTCCCGGTACGGCAAACTTTCAAGTGTTGAATTTTTATTGGGTTTAAATTTTTCAGAAAAATTGTACAAGTAAAGCGGTGGACCCTCTAGAAGACAACAAACCTTAAATCGATTATGTGACCGTCTTGAACTGCCTTTTGAACCTTCGGGTTTGGGGCAATACGGCGTGCC
Organism: Agapanthus africanus; assembly: GCA_030015575.1. NCBI lineage: Eukaryota > Viridiplantae > Streptophyta > Magnoliopsida > Asparagales > Amaryllidaceae > Agapanthus > Agapanthus africanus. The sequence continues at coordinate 435,969,612 of JASDDO010000014.1, forward strand.
ACATGTGAGGCGTTGGCTTGACCCTTCTACGGCTGGATCACCGGTACTGTGACATATTCTGGGATTATTTGAACTCCGCTCAAGAGTTGAGCACTTTGGGAAATTTTAGGTGTTTGATTATCTGTTCGGAAAGTTTAATACTGTCTATTTATCTGGAATGTGATACAATATGTGGAATTCATAGAGTTAGGCATGAAATACGAAGTATGTGATATTTCGGATTTACGATGTCTAAAGTGATTGTGGATTCCAAATATTGTAGTTTTACACTTTCTTTTCTGTGACCGTAAGTGTAATATGTGATATCGCCGGTTTCGTTGCTATATGTCAACGACAATTGGGATGCGCATATTTACTTACGTTGATGATATGAGATATTATGTGTTGCTGTGATATGTTATATTGGATCGTCGCGTTCCGAATAGCCGGGGGTTTTATGTGAGATGAGGGTTTTTATTTTCATTCATATAAAATTCATTTGTAATGTAATATTCTTTTATTTGGGGCACTTCCACGTTGCGGTTGATGTCACCAGTGTATATTATTTACTTTTCCGCATTAGGCAGACCCAAGGAGGGGAGCACAAGTAACCGGGTTCTAGGGTCCAGTGGGAGGCCATCTCGAGGAGTCGAGACCGGGTCTCCTAACCCTAGAATTGGCAGAGTTACTTGCCGCTCTCGTAGGGGTCCTTGGATGTGGGTTTGGCTATTCGTCGCGACCGTGGAATCCGTGTTTTATACAGGCTCGTATTGAAAACACGGACGTCCTAGTATATCCAATATTTCATATATGTTCTTCTGCTGCAATGTTCTGTGATGAGATCATATTACTGCCTGAGACGAATGCTTATACTATATATATATATATATATATATATATATATATATATATGCTGATATATAAATATTACTTCTTTCGTTTCTTCTGTGATGCTTAGGAAGCATAAGCTGATGGGATTTTTATTAATGAGATTAATAAAAGAAAAGAAACCTAAAGATGTCGTAGAATCAAAACTTTATAAAAAGGGTAGCTACAGTTTTGCTTTGCACAGTGATATATATGATATATCCTGCACCTTATTCGATGAGGAAAGGACCGAGATCCCTTCACCGGGAGTGACTCCTTTAGCAAAACTGGCAGATGCTACAAAACGCGGTTTGTCTTTTGATTGCTTTTAGTGTTTTGCTTTGCACAGCGGTATATATGATATATCCTGCACCTTATTCGATGAGGAAAGGGCCGATGATCCCTTCACCGGGAGTGACCCCTTTAGCGAAACTAAGAAAAGCCTCAAAAACACTCCTTTTCAAAAACTACATGATTCTACGACGATATCAAGTTCAATACGCTCAGGGTTTTTCTGAAAACCTGCGTAACCCTCCGTCATTTCAGATAAATACTAGTTAGTATTCGTGCTACGGTAGTTTGGCCTTCGTCAAGGCGTAGTGTACGGTAGCTAACTAGTACTTATCTGTCTGAATACGATGCGATTGGATTAGGGTATTCGTACGGCGTAGTTTGGCCTTCGTCAAGGGTCGTACGGGTGGGTTTAATTCAATCAAGAAATGAACGGGTTGAACTTGACTAGCGCTCTATGAGTAGTTTGGCCTTCGTCAAGATCATAGGACGCTAGGGGTAAAAGTTTTATCGGGAATTTCAAGTGTTGAAATTTGCAATGAGATTGCATACCTCCTATGAGATAGTTGGATCCCGATACCCACTGCGAGTAAGAGTTACTCCTGGGAGAGTTTTACACAGGACAATTAGTCATTCAAGTAGGTGTCTAGAAAAGTGTTAACGAGGTTACGCCTCTGGGAAAACGAGGTTTACTTTAATTAGGTCCGTGCGAAAGCACGGGGAACCTCCCTCAAAGTACCGACACTGATCTGGCTGAAAGATTGATGAAATTGTAGGGTGTAATTAATCCCGGCTAATCTTACCTTTTTGGGTTTTAAGGTAGATTTGATAAAAACAGTAGGAGACATCCTGATTAGATAAGATAATAACCAATCTAATCTTGCAAGAGCATACGCTAAAGTGTTTTCTTCTCTCTCTCTCCAGGTAGCGACCATGTCAGGCCATAATCAAGATAATAATATCGATGTATTGACTAAACCCGATTATTGTACTGAGCAAGGGAACGTTGGACCCGTTCTTTCTTATAAGAGTTATAAGACTGAACAGGAAACAGGAGAATATCTAGATTCTCACGCCGCCCAAAAGAACATACTTGTTTATGCATCTTCTTCGGGTGTGTTAGTTATTGAGAACTGTTTCTCAGTTCACCCTACGTCCTGGGTATTAAATACCGGATCAGGATCCCACATATGTAAACAGTTACATGGGCTACGTAAAGGTAGAGAACTAGGAAAAGGTGATCATTCCGTTCAAGTAGGGAACGGTGCAAGTATTGTAGCCAAAGCAGTTGGCGAATATCACCTTGTATTGCCAAGTTGTAATACACTGATTCTAAATGAATGCTATTATATACCGAACATGATGTGCAACATTATATCAGTTTCTTTATTGAGTAAAGAGGGATATAATTTTGTAGTACAGGATAATGTTATGAACATATTCCTAGATCAAAAGTTGATTGCATCAGGCTCGTTACATAATGGCATATTCATTCTAAATCAGAATACAGTCCTGAATATACAAAACACACACAAGAGGAAAAGTTCAGATATGAACGAATCCTACTTGTGGCATTGTAGACTTGGTCATATCAATGCGACACGACTGGCTAAGTTACATAAGGATGGTTATTTGAATCCGTTCGAATTATCATCTTATGATACTTGCCATTCATGTCTCAAAGGAAAAATGACCAAAGCTCCGTTTAGTGGACACGGAGAAAGAGTTACTGAACTCTTAGGACTGATACATAGTGATGTTTGTGGTCCCATGTCTACGCATGCCAGGAACGGTTCTTCCTACTTCATTACATTCACTGACGATCTCTCTAGATACGGACATGTGTTTCTGATGAAACACAAGTCTGAAGCTTTTGAGAAATTCAGAGAATATAAGCACGAAGTAGAGAACCAAACGGGAAAAAGTATTAAGATTCTTCGATCTGATCGAGGAGGTGAATACTTAAGCGGTGAGTTCCTAGATTATCTAAAAGAGAATGGGATTCTCTCTCAGCTTACTCCTCCTTATACACCACAGCACAACGGTGTATCTGAGCGGAGGAATCGCACCCTTAGATATGGTGCGCTCTATGATGAGCGAGGCTGAGTTACCTATTTCCTTTTGGGGGTATGCGCTTGAGACAGCCATACATCTATTGAATATGGTTCCTACCAAATCAGTGCCTACCACTCCATATGAGATATGGAAAGGGAAGAGACCATCTCTTATGTATATTAAGATATGGGGTTGTCCAGCCTATGTCAAAAGACAAAATCCGGACAAGCTCGAGGCAAGATCTGTTTTATGTAAGTTTATTGGATATCCCAAACATTCGCGAGGGTATATCTTCTACCACTCCGAGGAACAAAAAGTGTTTGTTTCTCGACATGCCACCTTTTTAGAAAGGGGTTTTCTTATGAAAGAAATTGATGGCAATGAGGTAGAACTGGAAAGGTTCCAGCGACACAAACTACAACAGATGATTTAGTGGAACCAGAAGATTCAGTAGTACCCGACGAACCCCGGCCTCTCCGCCGATCTAGTAGGGTTTCTCGTCCACCTGAGAGATACTACGGTTTTCTCATTGATGGTGGAAGCGAGGATTGCATCATGGATGATGATGACCCCACTAGTTTCGAGCAGGCCATCACGAGTGGTGACTCTGTGAAATGGCTGGATGCAATGCGATCTGAGATGGAATCCATGTACACCAATAAAGTATGGATTTTAGAAAATGCTCCTGAAGGGGTAAAACCCATTGGGAGCAAGTGGATTTTAAAAAAGAAATTTGGTGTAGATGGAAAAGTTGAGACTTTCAAAGCTAGACTTGTAGCAAAGGGTTTTCGTCAACGTCCAGGTGTGGATTATGACGAAACCTTTTCTCCAGTGGCTATGCTTAAGTCCATCCGGATCTTACTTGCCATTGCTGCATACCATGTTAGTGTTTATGCCCTAGAAGGCCATTACTGTATCATACTAGCTTGTATATTACTTAATGGAAGCTTGGGATATTCACATGTATATAACAGTCTTGCTAAACATGGTAGTATGCTACTTGGTTTTTCTATCTTAATATGTGAGTGTACGTATTGATAGAGCTCTTAGGATCTTGCTTGGCTACCAGCGTTGTGATGGCAGTCACACTAGTGGGGGCTGGGTAGTCTACAAGCACATCCTTATTCAGGTCCCTGGTCGTTGGATTATCGAGACAGAGCATCGATACTCCGGAGTAGACTAGTGTGTACGCTTCTCATCCCAGTTGGGGAGATGGTCTGTCCCACAGCCATCAGTACGTCGTACTGGAGATAGTATACAGGTGCTCGTTAGGTTACGGGTACACCGGACAGGACTCACAGGGAACTGTTGGTTGGTTTGATACCAGTCGTCAGTGAACAGTTCCCAGGTGACATGAGTACAGCGTAGTCCGCAGACTTGACACTGCTACTTCGCCTCGAGTGTGTCCCACTGTTCTTAGATTGCTACCCTACCACGGCTCTATGGAGTCGTGCAAACAGGTAGCAGTTGGGTGCAGTCCCGAGCACTTGGAGGCAGTGGCGGTTAGACAGGATTCGTCCCTCCCGGTATTGGGAGTAGATATCGTGCTGTGTCAGAGAGCCATTACGCAAAGTCCCTGGCCAGGGCAAGCGAGATTTGCTGGTAGGTTCCAGCAGTTTCTCAGGGTGTAATGGGCTTCACTCCGACACGACTTATACCGCTATTAGGGGACTGACGCTTGCCGCCCCCCTAGGCCCGATATGCGATAGTCATGGACGAACGGACCGGACTGTATGGAGATTGTCACATCAGACTCAGTAGGAGTTCGGATGGGTTTACTCATCGGCCTTCTTATCGACAACTACCTGGGGACCGTTACGTACAGCTAGTGCCGCTTGCGGTCTGTGGTTAAACCCACTGCCAGCGTAGTAGTCGAGTCTCTAGAGTCCCACACAGAGAGTTTCCTACTCCAGGCGAAACGATATAGAGGTTGCATGGTTTTGCGACAAAGGGTTCGGACGCATACGTGCGTTTACGCGCGTACGACTTTCGGACAGATTTTACCAGTCGGCTTTGGTTTAAGCCAGTTACTGGTATCCGGTTATTGGATTTTTACAGTCTAAAGTTTTTCCGTATTTTTTACGGATCGGAGGGGCGTTCTCGTAATTACTCGAGAAGCTTCTAGAAGATGTGACTAAGGAGGTTTGTTTTGGAAAGAGAGTGAGTCATAGTGGTGATTCATTCACTTCATTAATGCTCATTTATTGCTTAATGACTCATGTTAATGAATCATCACAAGATATTTTGTGAAGCATGCTTATTCATTTCCTTTATTGATTTATTGAAAATAAGAATGCTTCATAATATTATGATACACTCTCTCTCTTCTCTCATTATCATATCACACATTCTCTCTCCTCAAGCTCTCATCTTCTAACCCTAATCCTTAATCCTCATGTGTTGAGATCAAAGGATTAGTTAGACTAAACAATCCATAACCTTCACTCTTTATCATTCTATCATCTTTGATTAGCAATCAAAGTTGATTAGTTACCTCAAGTTAGAGGTTTAGCTTGGAGTTTCGCTCTCGGGTGGATCGTCTACTACCTAGAGAAGGCCGAGGAGAACCAAGGAGGACGTAAAGAAGAAGGACCGGTTCATTAGGTATAATCCCTAATCTCTTATGTAAAGAAACTCATAAGAATACGGTTTTTAGGGTTTAGCTTCGATTCAAGCGGTTAGTCGATGTTCGTTGTTTAAACTTGATAAGTTTCTGTAAATTCCGCCTCCCCACAAGTACTGGGGTGTACTACATCGACTTACAGTGGTATCAGAGCCTCGCTAAACACTAAATAACTTAATCGCAAATTTGTACGAATTTCGAACGAAAAAACGATCCCGGAAAACCCTAGTTCTGTTAAGTTTCTGTCGAAGTGAAAATCAAGTCCTAAAATTTTTCTGGAGTGTTCAGAGAGCTTGACATGATCACAGGAGAACACCCAAAAAATTCGAGCACATGATTCGACTGTAGCGCCGCGGAAGCGCCGCGGATCCCACCGATCCGCCGCGCTTCCGCGGCCGAGTTGCCGATTCATGAGCTCAATTTTTTTGGGTGGGTCCCCTGTAATATTTGGGGTTTTCTGGAATATTTAATTATTGCTCAGGTTACTGTTTAACAGAGCAGATTTTGGAGCAATTTAGAAGTTGTTTATTCGATCGAAAAATACAGTATTTGCGTATTGGATTATATCTGTGATTGTTTGATGTGTTCGTAAACCTTCCCCAACTGCTAGTATGTCGGTTGGCAGGGGGTTGCACATTTCTGAAATGGTTATATCTGTTTGTGCATATAAACTGTATTGGACTGTTGTGGTGTATAGCCGGGGTTTTGCAATGGGTTATTGATTAATTCATTTGTTGTAAATGTAATTTGTTGTAATATTATTTTCGCGGGGCACTTCCAGGTTGCGGTTGTAGCCACTGTTGTATTATTTCATTTTACTGTTTTTGCTCCTAGGACTGACCCAAGGTGGGGTACACAAACTGCCGGGTGGGTAGTTTGCCGTACCCGTAGGGGTCGAGGGTGGGGTAAAAGGCTATTCATCACAACTGTGTAATCTGTCTTTTCTTGCAGGCTCAAAAGAAATACAGATTGCTTGCAAATCCAATATTGTTTATCTGTGTTCTGGAATGAATATCATTGCGTCAGACGAATGTAAAATATCTATGTTTATTATAGCTATTTAGACGTCACTTATGTTTTACACCCGCGCTAGCCCAGCCCCCGCTCTGTCGTTAGTTAAGTAACCTAACGGGTGATGACGGGACCCCGTGGCGAATGCGGATGGCATAAGAGGACGTTATATTTTCGTTGTTTTCTGCAATGATAGGTTAATGATGGGACGCATTATCTATAATGCAAAGTAAAACAAACCAAAGTTTAAATCGTTGGAACAATTTAAAAGAAACCACTCGGTTATTTTTAAAACAGATATTTTTAAATGCGGAGATTTAACCACTCCTTTTAAAAGCTATCAGGTTCCTTCGGTTATATCAAGTTCACTACGTTCACGGTTTCGCCAAAACCATTCGTAGCCCTCCGTCATTTCATCTGGGTATTCAGTAGTATTCAAGCTATGTATTTTGACCTAACGCCAAGGCATAGTGTTTGGTAGCTGCTGGATATTCATTTGTTGCATAGATAGATGAGTTAGTTTGGGACAGTCGTATTATCATTTTGGCCGAACGTCAAGGATATATACGGATGGGTTCAAACTGACAGGATAATGATGGGTAGAACTTGACATGTGACTTATGACATTTTGACCTAACGCCAAGGTCATAAGAGCATGGGGCAAAAACTTATATCGGGAATTTCTAAAGAAACTGAAATTTGCAAAGAGATGCATACCATTTGGAGTTTGATGAATGTTGGTAGGATTCCTTCAACATTATCATACGATGATATTTGGATCCCGATCCTACTGTGAGTATATGCTACTTATCAGGATATTCGTCGCTTAACGATCAATGCTATAAACCTAGTAGGTGTCCAGAAAAGTGTCAGCGGGATTACGCCCCCAGAGAAAAGAGGTTCTTTAATTAAGGAACTTCGCGAAAGCGTTGGAAAACCTCCCTCGAAGTATCGACACCGGCCTGGCTGAACGGTTAAGCAAGTATTGTACGGTGAGAATAGTCTTGGCTAATTCTTCTTTTATGGTTTGAGGAAGGATTCGAGAAACAGTGGGAGCCATCCAGTTTAGATAAACTAAAAACCACTCTAAACTTGCAAGAGCATCATGCTAAAGAGTTTTCTTCTCTCTCTCCTAATTGCAGCGACCCTGAAATGACTGGACTTAAGTTACTTTTAGAGAAAAATATACTGACAGGGCCAAACTATAAAGATTGGCTGCGGAATGTCAAGATGGCTTTGACCTATGACAAACTGGGGTACGTCCTCACCGCTACAGCACCTGCTGTCCTTGGTCCCAAATCCAGCAATGCGGATAAGGAAATCCGTAAAACCTGGGATTTAGATTGCGCGAGAGCCAAGTGCATCGTGCTTGCCTCGATGAACAATGAACATCAGAGGAGGCACGAGGATATGTCCCTAGATGGCATATTTCTCCATACAAAGGAACTTTATGGAGAGCAATCTCGTATAGCAAGATACGAGACCTCTAAGAAACTGTTTCGAGCGAGGTTGGCTGTCGGGTCATCAGTAGGTGAACATGTCCTACAGATGATCGGCTATATTGAAGAGCTCGCGGACCTTGGGACGACTTTGGATAATGAGCTCTATACAGACCTTGTTCTCCAGTCCCTTCCTCCCACCTACGCCCAGTTTATCCTCAACTTCAATCTTCAAGGAAAAGAAGTTGAACTTGCGGAACTCCTGAACATGTTAAGGAGTGCAGAGGGCACCTTGCAGAAGGCAAGGGAAACACCCGCTATGTTTGTTGGCGGTTCATCTTCTTCCGGGTCCAAGGCTAGGGCCAAAGGAAGGAAGAAGAAGGCCGCACCCAGACCTAGAGGAGGTGTTAGTAAGGTGGGAAAGAAGGGAAAGAAAAAGTTTACAGCACCGGTAGTTGGCCTGGATGAGTGCTTCCATTGTCACAGGAAAGGGCACTGGAAGAAGGATTGCAAGGCGTGGAACGCCAAGAACCAGGAACCGAAGCAAGCTGTGGCTTCGACTTCAGGTGTGTTTGTAATTGAGAATTGTCTGTCGATCAACTCTACTTCCTGGGTATTGGATACCGGGTCAGGATCTCATATTTGCAATTCATTGCAGGCACTGAGAAACCGTAGAGTGCTGAAGGAAGGTGATATGATCCTCAGGGTTGCTAACGGAGCTAGCGTGGGAGCTGCGTCCGTCGGGGATTATCACCTAGGATTGACGAGTGGACACATTTTGGTTTTACATAACTGTTATTTTGTACCCAGCTTAACGTGTAATATCATATCTGTTTCCTTGTTATCAAATAAAGGTTATGATTTCACGTTTGTAAGAGATGTTGTCAACATCCACCTTAATCATGGTTTGATTGGGTCCGGTACTCTAAATAACGGCATATATGTGTTAAACCAACTCCAAATTTTCAATGTCCAGAACACACTAAAAAGAAAGTCTCCAGATTTAAATAAAGCTTTCTTATGGCATTGTAGACTGGGTCACATCAATGAGAGAAGGTTGACTAAGTTGCATAGAGAAGGATATTTGGACACGTTCGAATATCAAGCCTATGACACTTGTCAATCTTGTCTCAAAGGAAAGATGACAAAGACTCCATTCACTGGACAAGGAGTAAGAGCGAGCGAGCTCTTAGGACTCATACACAGCGATGTATGCGGTCCAATGTCTACACATGCGAGAGGTGGTTATTCCTATTTCATTACTTTCACGGATGATTACTCAAGATACGGATTCATTTATCTGATGAAACATAAATCCGAGGCTTTTGAGAAATTCCAAGAGTATAAGAATGAAGTAGAAAACCAAACCGGCAAAAGTATAAAGACACTTAGATCTGATCGAGGTGGTGAATACTTGAGTGCCGAGTTCCTAGGTTACCTAAAAGAGAAAGGAATTCTCTCTCAGCTTACTCCTCCATACACTCCACAGCATAACGGTGTATCGGAGAGACGGAATCGAACCCTATTGGATATGGTACGATCCATGATGAGTAATGCTGAGTTACCGCGATCTTTCTGGGGTTATGCGCTAGAATCAGCGGCATATCTTTTGAACATGGTACCTACCAAGACTGTGCCTACCACTCCATATCAGATGTAGAGTGGGAAGAAACCCCATCTACAGTATGTAAAGATTTGGGGATGTCCAGCTTTTGTTAAAAAGCAGCATGTGGACAAGCTCGAGGCACGATCAGTAAAATGTTTGTTTGTGGGATATCCAAAGCACTCCAGGGGATATCTATTCTATTACGCAGAGGAACAGAAGGTATTTGTTTCTCGTAATGCCCATTTTCTAGAACATCAGTTTTTAGAAAAGGAATCAAGTGGGAGCGAAATAGAACTGGAAGAAATTCCAGAACCACAAACTGCTACTGAAAGTTTGGTAGAACCAGAGGTTCAAGAAGAACAGAACATTCCCGCACCCCTCCGCAGAAGTAGTAGGCCGTCTCGTCCGCCTGAGAGATACTACGGTTTTCTCATAGATGGGGATAGAGAGGATTGCATCATAGATGATGATGAACCTACTGACTTCAGGCAGGCCATCCAGAGCGGCGACTCGGTACGATGGCTAGATGCAATGCGGACCGAAATGGAGTCCATGTACACCAACAAAGTATGGACTTTGGACTTTGCTCCAGATGGGGTAAAACCCATAGGATGCAAATGGATCTTCAAGAAAAAGATTGGTGTAGATGGACAGGTGGAAACCTATAAGGCTAGACTTGTTGCAAAGGGTTTTCGTCAAAGACCTGGTTTGGACTATGACGAAACCTTTTCTCCAGTGGCTATGCTCAAATCCATTCGGGTCCTTCTTGCTATTGCTGCCTTCCATGATTATGAAATCTGGCAGATGGACGTAAAGACGGCTTTTCTGAATGGAAATTTAGAGGAGAGCGTCTATATGGATCAGCCAGAGGGTTTCAATCAGAGTGGGAGCAGCGGGAAAGTATGCAAGCTGCTTAAATCCATTTATGGACTAAAGCAGGCATCGCGGAGTTGGAACATCTGTTTTGATGAGACAGTCAAAGAATATGACTTTATCAAAAATCCAGATGAACCGTGCATATATAGTAAAGTTGTGGCCAGAAGTGTCGTATTCCTCGTCTTGTACGTGGATGACATTCTATTGATAGGAAATGACATTCCTATGCTACAATCTGTCAAAGGATTCTTGTCACACAGATTCTCCATGAAAGACCTGGGTGATGCCTCTTACATTCTGGGGATCCGGATCTATCGTGATAGATCCAAGAGGATGTTGGGACTTTCGCAGTCCAGGTATATCGACACTGTACTGAAAAGATTCAGTATGGAAGATTCTAAGCGCGGTAATCTACCGGCTTGTCACGGAATCACCCTCTCCAAAGAGATGTCTCCCAAGACTGATTTGGAAAGGGAACGCATGTCTATTATACCCTACGCTTCTGCGGTAGGCTCTATAATGTATGCGATGTTGTGTACCAGACCAGATGTAGCTTACGCACTGAGCGTGGTAAGCCGGTATCAGTCAGACCCAGGGGAGAAGCACTGGATAGCAGTAAAGAACATTCTCAAGTACCTGAGAAGGACTAAGGAGATGTTCTTGGTTTACGGCGGAAAAGACCTCAGGTTAGAGGCCTTTGCTGATTCCGGCTTCCAGAGTGATAAGGACGATTCCAAGTCCATGTCGGGTTATGTCTTTACCCTCAATGGAGGGGCGGTGTGCTGGAAGAGCTCCAAGCAGGACACCGTTGCTGACTCGACGATGGAAGCGGAGTATATAGCTGCTTGCGATGCCGCAAAAGAAGCAGTCTGGATGAAGAAGTTCCTAACAGAACTTCAGGTGGTTCCTACCATAGTTGATCCAATACCTCTGTATTGCGACAACAACGGAGCTATAGCTTTAGCGAAGGAACCAAGGTCCCATCAGAAGTCCAGACACATCTTAAGGCGGTATCACCTGATCAGGGAGATCATTGATCGTCAGGAGATCGAGGTTCGGAGAGTTGCTTCAGAAGAGAACATTGCTGATCCATTCACGAAGGCCCTTCCTCAGATTCAGTTCGAGAGGCTACTCGAGATCATTGGTCTGCGATATGCCAGTACATGGCCCTAGTGCAAGTGGGAGATTGTTAGTGTTTATGCCCTAGAAGGCCATTACTGTATCATACTAGCTTGTATATTACTTAATGGAAGCTTGGGATATTCACATGTATATAACAGTCTTGCTAAACATGGTAGTATGCTACTTGGTTTTTCTATCTTAATATGTGAGTGTACGTATTGATAGAGCTCTTAGGATCTTGCTTGGCTACCAGCGTTGTGATGGCAGTCACACTAGTGGGGGCTGGGTAGTCTACAAGCACATCCTTATTCAGGTCCCTGGTCGTTGGATTATCGAGACAGAGCATCGATACTCCGGAGTAGACTAGTGTGTACGCTTCTCATCCCAGTTGGGGAGATGGTCTGTCCCACAGCCATCAGTACGTCGTACTGGAGATAGTATACAGGTGCTCGTTAGGTTACGGGTACACCGGACAGGACTCACAGGGAACTGTTGGTTGGTTTGATACCAGTCGTCAGTGAACAGTTCCCAGGTGACATGAGTACAGCGTAGTCCGCAGACTTGACACTGCTACTTCGCCTCGAGTGTGTCCCACTGTTCTTAGATTGCTACCCTACCACGGCTCTATGGAGTCGTGCAAACAGGTAGCAGTTGGGTGCAGTCCCGAGCACTTGGAGGCAGTGGCGGTTAGACAGGATTCCTCCCTCCCGGTATTGGGAGTAGATATCGTGCTGTGTCAGAGAGCCATTACGCAAAGTCCCTGGCCAGGGCAAGCGAGATTTGCTGGTAGGTTCCAGCAGTTTCTCAGGGTGTAATGGGCTTCACTCCGACACGACTTATACCGCTATTAGGGGACTGACGCTTGCCGCCCCCCTAGGCCCGATATGCGATAGTCATGGACGAACGGACCGGACTGTATGGAGATTGTCACATCAGACTCAGTAGGAGTTCGGATGGGTTTACTCATCGGCCTTCTTATCGACAACTACCTGGGGACCGTTACGTACAGCTAGTGCCGCTTGCGGTCTGTGGTTAAACCCACTGCCAGCGTAGTAGTCGAGTCTCTAGAGTCCCACACAGAGAGTTTCCTACTCCAGGCGAAACGATATAGAGGTTGCATGGTTTTGCGACAAAGGGTTCGGACGCATACGTGCGTTTACGCGCGTACGACTTTCGGACAGATTTTACCAGTCGGCTTTGGTTTAAGCCAGTTACTGGTATCCGGTTATTAGATTTTTACAGTCTAAAGTTTTTCCGTATTTTTTACGGATCGGAGGGGCGTTCTCGTAATTACTCGAGAAGCTTCTAGAAGATGTGACTAAGGAGGTTTGTTTTGGAAAGAGAGTGAGTCATAGTGGTGATTCATTCACTTCATTAATGCTCATTTATTGCTTAATGACTCATGTTAATGAATCATCACAAGATATTTTGTGAAGCATGCTTATTCATTTCCTTTATTGATTTATTGAAAATAAGAATGCTTCATAATATTATGATACACTCTCTCTCTTCTCTCATTATCATATCACACATTCTCTCTCCTCAAGCTCTCATCTTCTAACCCTAATCCTTAATCCTCATGTGTTGAGATCAAAGGATTAGTTAGACTAAACAATCCATAACCTTCACTCTTTATCATTCTATCATCTTTGATTAGCAATCAAAGTTGATTAGTTACCTCAAGTTAGAGGTTTAGCTTGGAGTTTCGCTCTCGGGTGGATCGTCTACTACCTAGAGAAGGCCGAGGAGAACCAAGGAGGACGTAAAGAAGAAGGACCGGTTCATTAGGTATAATCCCTAATCTCTTATGTAAAGAAACTCATAAGAATACGGTTTTTAGGGTTTAGCTTCGATTCAAGCGGTTAGTCGATGTTCGTTGTTTAAACTTGATAAGTTTCTGTAAATTCCGCCTCCCCACAAGTACTGGGGTGTACTACATCGACTTACATACCATGACTACGAAATCTGGCAAATGAATGTTAAGACCGCCTTTCTAAACGGTGATTTAGAAGAGAGCGTGTACATGACTCAGCCAGAGGGCTTCGTAGATAGTGGGAGCAGCGGAAAGGTGTGCAAGCTGCTTAAATCCATTTATGGGTTAAAGCAAGCATCGCGGAGTTGGAACATCTGTTTTGATGTTGTAGTCAAAGAGTTTGACTTCATCAAAAATATAGATGAACCTTGTATCTATAAGAAGGTAGCAGAGGGTAAGGTTGTCTTCCTCGTATTGTACGTGGATGACATACTCTTGATAGGAAATGATATTCCTATGCTGCAATCAGTCAAGCTCTTCTTATCACAGAGATTCTCAATGAAAGATCTAGGTGATGCCTCCTGCATATTGGGAATCATGATCTATAGAGATAGATCTAAACGGATACTGGGATTGTCCCAATCCAGGTACATTGACACCATACTAAAGAGGTTTAGTATGGAAGAATCCAAGCGTGGGAACCAACCCACGATCTCTGGACTCACTCTCTCCAAAGAGATGTCTCCCAAGACTGATTTGGAGAGAGCTCGCATGCAAGGGATACCCTATGCTTCGGCAGTAGGCTCTATCATGTATGCGATGCTATGTACCAGACCCGATGTAGCATACTCACTAAGTGTAGTGAGTCAGTATCAAGCAGATCCTGGAGAGAGTCATTGGACAGCAGTGAAGAACATTCTCAAGTACTTACGAAGGACTAAGGAGATGTTCTTGGTGTATGGTAACGGAGAACTCCAGGTGGAGTCCTTTACCGATTCCAGCTTCCAAAGTGATAAGGACGACTCTAAGTCGCATTCGGGTTTTGTCTTTACCCTCAATGGAGGGGCGGTATGTTGGAAGAGTTCCAAACAGGATACCGTTGCAGACTCGACGATGGAGGCTGAATACATCGCTGCCAACGATGCTGCCAAAGAGGCTGTCTGGATCAAGAAGTTCATTAGTGAACTTGGTGTGGTTCCATCCATTGAGCATCCAATACCTCTGTATTGCGATAACAATGGAGCTGTGGCTTTGGCCAAGGAACCCAGGTCCCATCATAAGTCCAGACATATTCTGAGGCGGTATCACCTGATCAGGGAGATAGTTGATCGCCGGGAGATCGAGGTCAGGAGAGTAGATACGAAGGACAACACTGCGGATCCATTCACGAAGGCTATTCCCCAGATACAGTTTGAGAGATTATTCGGGATGCTAGGTATGCGATACTACAGCAGCTGGCCTTAGTGCAAGTGGGAGATTGTTAGTTATGTATATGCCCTAGAGGCCATTGTTGTACATATGATGTATATTATAATGGATGCTTAGTTATATATAGAGATGACTTTCTTGCTCGTCATGATAGTATGCTATTTGGTTTCACTTTATCTTAACATGTTGACTTGTATTGGTTTACTGTTTTACTCTCACATGTTGATAAAGCCCTTAGGATCTGTACTCGACTACTGGGACTATGATGAGATCATACTAGTGGGGCCACGGTAGTCGATGAGTACATCCTATAACTGTTCCTAGTCGAGGGTATATCGAGACAGGGCATCGATACACCAGAGTAGACTAGCGTATACGCATCTTGACCCATATGATGGGCGATGGATGATCCCATATCCATCGGTGTTTGACATCAGAGATGGTGAACGGGTGCTCAGTAGAGACTGGGTACACTGGACGGACTCGCCGAGAACTCCCAGATGGTGATATACCACACGTCAGATGGCAGTTCTCCGGTGACACTGGTACAGGGTAGTCTGTAGACCCGAGATCGTCATGGAGTCTTGTGTGATTCCCACTGTGCTTTGATTTCCACCTTACCACGTCCAAGAGGGCGTGCAAAACAGTGGCTTTTGGGTACAGTCCCGAATCACATGGAGGCAATGAGCGATAGGAGGGGATTCGTCTCTCCCGGTATAGGGAGTTGATGTTGTGCTGTGTTCGATTGGCTATAACTGGAAGTCCCTGGCCAGGGCTGATATAGAGATTTACTGGTAAGTGTTACTAGTAGTTTATTGACCCGTTATGAGCCACACATCGACACGACTTATCGGTTACTGGGGTCTGACGTATACCACCCCTAGACTTGATATGCGACATATTAGACGAACAGACCGGACTGTATGGGAGTGTTACTGATCGGATTCACAGGAGAACACACAGGCTAGCTTGTTGATCTTCTGATCGCTCAATACCTGGGTGGCTGTTACGTTTAGCTGACTGCTTGCAGCTTGTGGGTGTTTGATATGATCATTACCTGCTATCGGCGTATTGACGATTCTTTAGAGTCCTACACAGAGGTTTCTTGGCTCAGGCGAAACGGAGTAGAGGCACATATGTAATATGTGCAGGACCGAGAATAATGCGATATGGGATAGCGTATTATATTCTCGCGATATTTAGATATGAACCGGGACATCGGATCAAGTGTTGATTCGATGAATCGGTACATGATATATTAGTCGGTAATATTCGATATAGCCGGATCATCGATTCAAGTGTTGATTCGATGATTTAATGTATAATAATATATATGATATATTGTATTACATTATCTAATATTGGCTCTCTTTATTATTTCATTTTCTTAGTGGATGATACATTGATATATATGCGATATATGTTAATTGTATTATTTTCTTTTGTTGGAAATATATAATATATATGTGATATATATTATTGTGACATGATATTATTAATTTTTAAACATGTTTAAGGATGATTAATTGAGGTTAGGGTTTGATTTGGGTTAGTTGCTTCATGCACCTTCTAGAAGCATTTTTCTTTTGTCATTCTTAGGATATTTTTGGATGACACTTATTTAACTTAACTAAACCCTAACTCTAGTTGTTTCTCTACACATTCTTATCCAATCATCCTTGACCATGGTTTATAATTCAATCATATGGTTTATATTCTATTCATCACAAAAGGATTATTATTATTCTTATTAGTTTTTCCATTATCATCTTCTTCTTCTCTCTTGAGAAAAGCTTGCTAGAAAATCCTTAAGTGATGAATAAATATGAGAAAATGATATAAAAAGAAAGAAAAATTACTACTCTCTCATCCTCATCTCATCTAGCCCATGGGATTAGTGTGTTCATCTCTTTTGAGTGAGAAAGCTTGAGTCGAAGCAACTTCAAGGTAGATCATCGGAGATTTGGAATACTTCGAGCTAGCATGGATCGTTCGAGTCGTGGAGCCTCTCATGAGTCCGGGAGATCGTGGCTCGCGGCAAAGGGACTTCTACTCGGAGCTTGTGAAGTGAAGGAGCGGACTACAAAGGTTGTAATCCCTCACACTTAGATAAAAGTTATCATCTTGCATGTTAAACCCTAATAATCTAGCAAAGATCCCAGCTTTGGGTTGTTCGGCACGTCTAAATTTTAATCCGGGCATGTTTGATGCCTTATGAACCTTCACAAGAGTGCCTAGGAACCCTACAGAAGCTTCACCATTTTGTTTCTTCTTAAACCTAACCATTATCTAAACCCTAGTTTATTCTCTACATGAGTTAAACTAACCCATGGTTGCTAAATGATAACCATCACTTGATTTTCTATTATGGATTATTCATTTTTCATTATTCTTTTTCTTTCTTCTTCTTCATCTTCTTCATGAAGAAAGAAAAAGCTTGCTAAAAAATTCTAAGTGATGATTCCAAGTGAGAAATCCAAATCCAAAGTGAACCCACTTCCTATTTCTTCATCCTCTATCACTTGCCATGTAGTAGAGGGTGTTTTCTTCACAAGTTTCTTGACCTAGTGAAGATGGAGCTTGAGTTTGAGTCGCCTCGACGTAGATCATCTTCGGCCTCGAAGTCAATGACCAAGCCCGCTCATTTCTCCGACGAAACCATTGCTAGAGTCCGGGATCCCGATGATCGCAGCGGAGGGACGTCAACACGGAGCTAAAGAAGTGGTGGACCGGATCTACAAAGGTTGTAATCACTTTCACTTATTAGCAAAGTTGTTTGCTTGCTTGTAGCTTCGCCTTTACTTCTAGTTAACGATCTATATTAGGGTTTCTCGGCACCGGAAAAACAATTTTTGGCATGGTTGATGCCTTGTGGAACCTCTTGAGTGTGCCTAGGAACCCTACAGTGGTATCAGAGCCTAGCTAGAGCTTTAGACGAAGTGTAGACGATGTTAGAAATCCGATCGAGTCATGAAACCCTAACCAAGACCCCTTCTATACATTTTTCAAAACAGTGGATTTTTCCCAATTAAAAATACTCAAAAATATCAGCAGGTAATTATAAGGCACTGTGTGAAAAACGATCCAGTAACGCGCTTAAAGCGCCGCGGAACCGCGGCAGGAACATGCCTTCCGCGGCGGTTCCGCGGCGCAACAGTGCGTTTATGGTGCGCTTTCTACACAGTAACTTTTGTACGACTTTCTTGACATTTATGGGAATTTTTAGTTTGCACTCAAGAGTTGAGTTTTCTGGGGTGTTTTTGGGGGTTCGATGATTCGATCGGAAACTTTGACTTTGTCTATGTGTTTTTCCGGATAATTTAGAATATATTAAAAAGTTCGACCGGATAAAAATACCCGATTTTTCCCCTGCCGGAAAATTTCCAAATGTTGGATTTTTCCGTCGTTTAAGAACTTTCTAAGTAGTGCAAGTAACGTGATGGACCCTCTAGAAGACAACAAACCTTAACTCGATTATGTGACCATCTTGAACTGCCCTTTGAACCTTCGGGTTTGGGGCAGTACGGCGTGCCACATGTGAGGCGTTGGCTTGACCCTTCTACGGCTAGACCGTTGGTACTGAGGCATGAACTGGATGTTTTTAAACTTATTTCAAGAGTTGAGCTGTTTCGGGAAACATTGGGTATTTGATTATTCGATCGGAAAGTTTAACATTTTCTATTTTATCTGGAATGTGATACAATATTTGGAATCCACAAGAAGTTATGAGATAACTGATTTGGATGTTATAAACAAAACACTTTAGTCTCACTTGATCGGTTGCCACGGAATTTTGATGTGATCAAAAGTCCGTCGCAATCATGTAGCGTACGCGGATACTCGCCGGTAAACTTAATAGTCAGCCATGCCCCATAGCCCCGACCAAGTGACTGTAGGAGAACCCCGTAGCCAAAAGCATCCGTTTGGGTGCTCGCGGCAGCGGAGTTCCGCCTTAGTGCACTTCGTCGACGGCATCTGGGGGTGCGGCCGTCTACTAAAGTTTGCGACGAGCATTCGATCAGTTTATCGGGAATCTTGTTGAACTGCCCGACTTTATATTGAAAAGTGTTTTCGATATAGAGACTAAAATGCGGGTTTTATAATTGTTAGGCATGTGATGTCTAAGGAATTCATTTGATTAAGCATGCGATGTCTAAGGTGGTTGCGGATTCCAACTGTTGTAGTTTTACACTTTCTTTTCTGTGACCGTAAGTGTAATATGTGATATCGCCGGTTTCGTTGCTATATGTCAACGACAATTGGGATATGCATGTTTACTTACGTTGATGACATGTGATGTTATGTGTTACTGGATATGTTATATTGGATCGTCTCGTTTTGAATAGCCGGGGGTTTTATGTGAGATGAGAGTTTTTATTTTTCATTCATGTAAAATAAATTGTATGTAATATTCTTTTATTGGGGCACTTCCAGGTTGCGGAAGATGTCACCATTTGTATATTATTTACTTTTCCGCACTAGGATAGACCCAAGGTGGAGAGCACAAGTAACCGGGTTCTAGAGTCTAGTGGGAGACCAACTCGAGGAGTCGAGTCCGAGTCTCCTAACTCTAGAATTGGTAGGGTTGCTTGCCGCTCTCGTAGAGGTCTAGGGGTGTGGGTTTGGCTATTCATCGCGACCGTGGAATCTGTGTTTTATACAGGCTCGTATTGAAAACATGGACGTCCTAGTATATCCAATATTTCGTATGATTCTTCTGCTGCGATATCTGTGATGTGATCATTTGATGTTCTATGATAAATACTGTATATAGTATATATGATATATTATATAGGCGTTACTTATGTTTTACACCCGCGCTAGCCCTGCCCCGCTCTGCCGTTAGTTACCAAACCTAACGGTGCACGAGGGGACATCGAGGCGAATGCGGATGGCATAAGTGTACGTCGTATTTATCTGTGATGTTTAGGTGACTTAAATGATGGGACTTCATTAATATGATTAATGAAAGAAAAAGAAACCTAAAGATGTTGTGGAATCGAATTTTCAAAAACAGGTCGCTACAGTTCTTGCTTTGCATCGCAGTGTTCCTTGTAGAACATCCTGCACCTTATTCGATAAGGAAAGGACCGAGATCCCTTCACCGGGAGTGACTCCTTTAGCAATAACTGGCAGATGCTACAACCCTCGGTTTGTCTTTTGATTGCTTCTATAGTTTATTTCTTTGCACAGCGGTATATATGATATATCCTGCACCTTATTCGATAAGGAAAGGGCCGACGATCCCTTCACCGGGAGTGACCCCTTTAGCAAAACTAGAAAAGCCTCAAAAACACTCCATTTTAAAATCATTTGATTCTACAACGATATCAAGTTCATTACGCAATAGGTTTTCAGAAAAACCTCTCGTAGCCCTCCGTCATTTCAGATAAGTTGTATATAGTATTCGTGCTGCATTTGTTGGCTTTCGTCAAGGTGCAGTGTGCGGTAGCTATATGCTGCTTATCTGCTGCATATGATGTGATTGGATTAGGGTAGTCGTACGGCTTTGTTGGCTTTCGTCAAGGGTCGTGCGGGTGGGTTTGATTCAATCAAGAAATGTACGGGTTGAACTTGACTAGCGGGCTATGGTTTGTTGGCTTTCGTCAAGGTCATAGCACGTTAGGGGCAAAATATTATCGGGAGTTTCAAGTGTTGAAATTTGCAATGAGATTGCATACCTTCTATGAGATAGTTGGATCCCGATACCCACTGCGAGTAATTGTTACTCCTGGGAGAGTTTTACACATTACAATTAGCCGATCAAGTAGGTGTCTAGAAATGTGTCAACGGGGTTACGCCTCTGGGAAAATGAGGTTTACTGTAATTAGGTCCGTGTGAAAGCACGGGGAACCTCCCTCAAAGTACCGACACTGGCCTGGATGAAAGATTGGCGAACTTGTAGCGTGTAATTAATCCCGGCTAGTCTTTCCTTTTAGGGTTTGAAGGAAGATTTGATAAAAACAGTGGGAGCCATCCTGATTAGATAAAATAATAACCAATCTGATCTTGCAAGAGCGCACGCAGAGTGTTTTCTTCTCTCTCTCCAGGTAGCGACCATATCACGCCTTAATCAAGATAATAAAACGGATATATTGACCGAACCCGCTTGTTATACTGAGCTGGGAAACGTTGGTCCCGCTCCAACTTATAATTGTTATAAGACAGAGCAGGAAATTGGGGAATACCAGATTTCCCGTGCCGCCCAAACGAAGAAAGTGCATGTTGATGCATTATCTTCGGGTGTGTTCATTACAGAGAACTGTTTCTCAAATGTCCTTTACGTCCTGGGTATATGATACCGGATCAGGATCCCGCATATGTAATCTATTACATGGGCTACAGAAAGGTAGAGAACTGAGAACGGGTGATAAGTTTCATGAGGCAGAAAACGGTGCAAGTGTTGCAGCCAAGTCTGTTGGTCACTGTCACCCTGTATTACCAGAATACATTGATTATGAACAGATGTTATTAGATACCGAACCTGATATACAAAATCATATCAGTCTATTTATTTAGATAAAGAAGGATATAATTTTGTATTGTTGGATAATGTTTTGAACATTTCCTATATCAAGAGTTGATCGGTTCAGGCGCGTTATCTAAAAGCATTGACGTTCTAAATCAAACCATTGTTCTTAGTATATAGAACACACACAAGAGGAAGAGTTCAGATATGAACGAATCCTTCTTGAGGTATTGTAGACTAGGTCATATCAATGCGACCCGACTGGCTGAAGTTACATTTAGATGCATATTTAAATCAGTTTGAATTTACATCTTATGAAACTTGCCAGTCATGTCACAAAGATTAGATGACCATAGCTCTGTTTATTGGAAACAGAGAAAGAGTTAGTAAACTCTTGGGATTGATACATGCTGATGTATGAAGGTCCCCTGTCTACACATGCCAAGACCGATTCTTTGTACTTCATTACATTCTCTGATAATCTCTCAAGATTCAGACATATGTTCCTGTTGAAACACAAGTCCGAACCTTTTGAGATATTCATAGAATATAAGTTAGAAGTAGAGAACCAAAATACGGGTAAAAGTATTATGTCTTTTGATGTGATCAAGGAGGAGAATACTTGAGCACGGAATTCCTGAATTATTCTAAAGGACAATGAGATTCTCTCTCAGCATTACTCCTCCGTATACACCATAGTACGATGGTATATCGGGGTGGAGCAATAACACCCTATGTGATATGGTGTGCTTTATGATGAGTACTACTGAGTTTCCTATTTCCTTTTAGGGAGTTATGCACTTATGAAGTTGCATACCTATTGAATAGGGTTCCGATCAAATCAGATGCCTACCATTTCATATGAGATATGGAAAGGGAAGAGCCCATCTCTTAAGTCAGTTAAGATTTGGGGTTGTCCGGCCTATGTCTAAAAGCAAAATCCGGACAAGCTCGAGGCAAGGTCTGTTATGTAGAACTGGAAAGGTTCCAGCTATACAAATTGCAGCTGCTAATTTGGTAGAACCAAAGGATTCAATAGCAACCAACGAACCTGAGCCTCTCCGCCGATCTAGTAGGGTTTCTCACCCACCTGAGAGATACTTCGGTTTCTCTATGACAGTGGGAGCAAGGATTCCATCATGAGATGATGACCCAACTAGTTTCGGGCTGGCCATCAGGAGTAGGACTCTCTAAGAATGGCTGGATGCTTATAGATCTGAGATGGAATCCTTATACACCAACAAAGTATGGACTTTGGTTGCTTTATCTGAAGGGTTAAATCCCCATCAGGAGCAAGTATATCTTGAGAAGATTACTTGGTGTACATGGAAAAGTTGAGACTTTCAACGCTAGACTTGTTAAAGGTTTGCATCATTGACCAGGTATGGCTAATGATGAAACCTTTTCTGGGGCCTATGCTTAAGTCCATCCAGATCCTACTTGCTACGGCTACATACCATGGCTACGATATCTGGCGGTTGGGTGTCTTGACTGCTTTTTTCTAAATGATGATTTGGAAGAAAGCGTCTATAAATACACAGCCAGAGGGCTTCGTAGACAGTGGGAGCAGCGGAAACGTATGCAGGATGTTTTATGTGATAAAGCAGGCATCGCGGAGTTGGAACATCTGTTTTGATGAGAGTAGTCAAAGAGTTTGACATCATCAAAATGGTAGATGAACCTTGTATATACAAAAAGATAGTAGGGAGTATGGTTGTGATCCTCGTAGAGTACGTGGATGACATACTCTTGATAGGGAAGGAGTTTCCTATGCTACGCTCGGTCAATCTCCGCTTATCACAAGGATTCTCCATATAGGATCAAAGTGATACCTACTAAATCCTGGATTTTGGATCTATGAGATAGATCTAATTGGATGTTAGGATACTGTAGTGAGTTGGTATCAATCGATCCTGGGGAGAATCACTGGAAAGGTTCCAGGGTGATAAGGACGACTGAATGTCAGTCGCAGGCATTGTCTTTACCCTCAGTGGAGGGACGGTATGTTGGAAGAGTTCCAAGCTAGATACCGTGGCATACTAGACGATAAAGGCTGGATACATCGCTACCAAAGATGCTACCAAAGAGGAAGTCTGGGTGTATATTAGTTCATGAGATGAACTTTGTTCCTCCCATTGTATGACAATGGAGTTGTGGCTTATGCCAAGGAACGCCCGTCCCATGAGTGATCCAGACATATTCTTAGGCAGTATCACCTGATCATGGAGATGGTTGATCTCCAGGGGATCGAGGTTAGGAGAGAAGACTCAGAGGACAACACGGCGGATCCACTCACGAAAGGCCTTTTCTCAGAGAGAGACTTTTATGGGATGGTTGAGTATGAGATACTACAACCACTGCTATCAGATGGCCCTAGTGCAAGTGGGAGATTGTTAGTTATATGTATGCCCTAGAGGCCATTACTATACATAGGATGTATATTGTAGTGGATGCTTGGACATATATAGGGATGACTTTCTTGCTCGATATGATAGTATGCTATCTGGTTACTCTTTACCTTAACGTGTACACTGATTGTCTCTCTGTTACATGTTGGTAAAGCCCTTAGGATTTGTACTTGACTACCTGGACTATGATGCGGATCATACTAGTGGGGACATGGTAGTCCATAAGTACATCGTTCAAAGTCCCTAGTCGTGGGTGTATCGAGACGGGGCATCGATATACCAGAGTAGACTAGCGTATAGCTTCTCGACCCATATAGATGGGCGATGGATGATCCCAAATCCATTGGTGTTTGACATCAGAGATGATATACGGGTGCTAAGTGGAGACTGGGTACACTGGACGGACTCGCCGAGAACTCCCAGATGGTATTATACCTTACGTCAGATGGCAGTTCTCTGGTGACACTGGTGCAGGCTAGTCTGTAGACCCGAGATCGTCATAGAGTCTTGTGTGATTCCCACTGTGCTTTGATTTCCACCTTACCACATTCAAGAGGGCATGCAAAACGGTGGTTTTTGGGTACAGTCCCGAGTCATATGGAGGCAATGAGCGATAGGAGGGGTTTCGTCTCTCCCGGTATAGAGAGTTGATGTTGCGCAGTGCTCGATTGGCTATAACAGGAAGTCCTTGGCCAAGGCTGCTTTTGGGATTTACTGGTAAGTGTTACCAGTAGTTTCTCGACCCGTTATAATCCTCATATCGACACAACTTATCGAGTTATTGGGGTCTGACGTTTACCACCCCTAGACAAGATATGTGACATATCAGACGAACAGACCGGACTGTACAGTAGTGTTACTCGTTGGATTCACAGGAGTGTGAGTGGGCTTGCTCGTTGATCTTCTGATCGCTCAATACCCGGGTGGCCGTTACGTTTAGCAGACCGCTTGCAGCTTGTGGGTGTTTGATATGATCATCACCTACTGCCGGCGTATTGACGAGTCTTTAGAGTCCTACACAGGGGTTTCCTGGCTCAAGCGAAACGAAATAGGAGCGCATATGAGATATGTGTGGGACCGAGAATAATACCAGTATGTGATACTGTATTCTATTCTCGCGATTTGTATCATCGGTCGGTTATATGTGATATAGCCGGGTTACCGAATCAAGTGTTGATTCGATACATTGATACACTTGATATTAGTCGGTTATATGCGATATGACCGGATCGTTAAATCAAGTGTTGATTTAATGATTTAATGTATAATTATATATTTGATATATTACTTTACATTAACTAGTATTGGTTCACTTAAGATTGATTTTCTCACTTGATAGTGCACATTGTATATATGATATATTTTTGTGCACTTGTTTATATCTGTTAGGTTTACCTAGCACCCTATGTAGAGTTTGGAAGAATCACATGTCACAAAGTTCAAGTTTTTATGGTGCTAAGCAAGCATACAAAGGATCTTATCCTAGAAAATTAGGGTTTCATGATTTTACAAGCGACAAAGGCTAGGGTTTTGAGAGTACAACCTTTGTAGCTCCCTATGCTGGACTCCTTGGTCACTTGAGGGTTGGAGGAAAGTTCTCTTGAAGTCTTCTAGTGTCCACGACGATCCATCCGAAGCTCCTAGTCCAAGCTATCAACTTCGCTTTCCAAGAGAAGAAAAGAAGATAACACTCTAAACAAGTGGGATAAACTTGTGTAGAATGATGTTGTGGTTCTAATTCTCACTTTAAAAACCTTTCTTGATGTGTGTTTTGCTCACTAAAAGAAACTAGAGAGCAAAGGAAGAAGGAGGAGGAAGATGATGTCTTTTCTTTTGAAGAAGAGAAAAATTAACCTTAGAAAAGAAATGAAGATATATCTTATATATTTTATTTTTTCTCATCTCAAACCATGGTTAAATGTTTGAGTTATTATTTAATTAGTGTTTAAAACATAGAAGGAAAGTTTAATCCAAGGTTAAGGGTAGGTGAGGATGGTTAGGTTAAAGAAGGATGTAGAAACAAGTCAAGAATTATCCTTTCCTTTATATCTTTAGTTTTAACAAAAAATCAAATAATAATCCATATATTTAACCATGGTGTGAGTCTCATATTGCCATCATTTTTCATGTATAATCAACCATGATAGATAATGTATGTATGTATGTATGTATGCACATCCATATGTGCATGAAACTAAATGAAAGATAGCATACATGCATGCATACATCCATCATGAACAAGAAAAGGTTTCAAGTGAGAAAACTAATGGTTAAATGATAAATCAACACTTGATTTATCAATCCAGCCATATCACATATGATCCCACCAAAAGCAAGCCGCCCGATCAATATACGGTATCCCATACGCGCATTTTAATCGGGTCCATGCGCATATCGCATACGCGCTCCACAACGTTGCGCCTGGACTAGGTAACTCCTTTGTGGGACTCTAAGACTCATCAATACGCCGGCAGTGGGTGATGATCCTATCAAGCACCCCCAAGCCGCAAGCGGTCAGCTAAACGTAACGGCCACTCGGGTATTGAGCGATCAGAAGAAAACAAGCGAACCTGCTACAACTCCTGTCGAGCCAACCGGCAACACTACCGTACAGTCCGGTCTCTTCGTCAGATATGCTGCATATCGAGCCTAGGGATGGTCACGTTGACCCCAATAACTCAATAAGTCGTGCCGGTGAATGGTCTATAACAGATCGAGAAACTACTGATAACACTTATCAGCAAATCTCAGCAGCCCTGGCCAGGGACTTACTGATATAACCAGTCGGGCACAGCACAGCATCAACTCCCAATACCGGGAGAGACGAAACCCCTCCTATCGCTCATCGTCTTCGTGTGTCTCGGGATTGTACCCAACGGCCACCTGTTTGCACGACTCAGTAGAGCCATGGTAGGGTGGCAATCAAAGTACAGTGGGAGAACACACAAGACTCTATGACGATCTCGGGTCTACAGACTAACCTGTACCAGTGTCACCTGAGAACTGCTATCCGACGATAGATATAATTCCATATAGGAGTTCTCGGTGAGTCCGTCCAGTGTACCCAGTCACCACTGAGCACCTGTATATGATCTTGATGTCAAACATCGATGAACGTGGGAACATTCATCGCCCATCGTATGGGTCTAGTATCATATACGCTAGTCTACTCTGGTATATCAATGCCCTGTCTCGATATACCTACGACTAGGGACTTTCCTGGATATACTTATAGACTACAGATGTCCCACTAGTATGATCTCTATCATAATCACTGTAGTCAAGCCGATATCCTCAGGGCTTTATCAGCATGTATGAATGAATAAAAGCATGATCAAATCAACATGTCAGATAAAGAAGAACCAGATAGCATACTATCATGTCGAGCAAGAATGTACACTGAATATATATTTATACATGTATAAATACATCCACTATCACATAATGGCCTCTTGGGCATACATATATCCAACAATCTCCCACTTTCACTAAGGCCAGTTATTGGCGTATCTCATACCCAACATCTCAAAAAGTCGCTCATGCTGCGGCTGAGGGAGGGCCTTGGTGAGTGGATCCGCGGCGTTATTCTTTGTGTTTACTCTCTTAATCTCGATCTCGCAGCGATTTACAATCTCCCGGATCAAATGAAAGCGCCTCAGGATGTGTCTGGACCGCTGATGGGACCTGGGCTCCTTGGCTAACGCCATAGCCCTATTATTATCACAATACAAGGGTATTGGATCAATAATGGTTGGAACTACTCCTAGCTCCGACACTAACTTCTTCATCCAGACGGCTTCCTTGGCGGCATCATTTGCAGCAATGTACTCAGCCTCCATCGTAGAGTCTGCAACGGTATCCTATTTGGAACTCTTCCAACTTACCGCCCCTCCATTGAGGGTAAATACAAACCCTGAGATAGATTTGATGTCGTCCTTATCGCTCTAGAAGCTCGAATCGGTAAAGGCCTCCATTTGGAGATCTGTATTACCATACACCAAGAACAATTCTTTAGTCCTTCGTAAGTACTTAAGAATGTTTTTCACAGCTGTCCAGTGGTTCTCCCCTGGGTTGGATTGATACCTACTTACAACACTAAGTGCATAAGCTACATCTGGGCGTGTACATAATATCGCATACATTATAGATCCTACTGCCGAAACATAGGGTATAATGCTCATGCGAGCTCTCTCTTCATCGGTCTTTGGACAAGAATCCTTGGAGAGGGTGACTCCATGGCAAGTGGGTAAGGCACCCCGCTTGGAGTCTTCCATACTAAACCTTTTTAGGATGGTGTTGATGTACTTGGTTTGGGACAATCCCAATAACTTTTTGGATCTATCCCTATAGATCCTTATGCCCAGGATGTATGTGGCATCACCCAGGTCCTTCATGGAGAACCTTAGTGATAAGAAAGATTTGACCGACTGTAGCATAGGAATATCATTTCCTATCAGAAGAATGTCATCCACGTACAATACGAGGAACCTTAGTTATAAACACAAGGTTCATCTGGATTTTTGATGAAATCAAACTCTTTGATAACATCATCGAAACAGATGTTCCAGCTCAGAGATGCCTGTTTTAACCCATATATGGATTTAAGCAATCTGCATGCTTTCCCGCTGCTCCCACTGTCAATGAAGCCCTCTGGTTGATCCATATAAACGCATTATTCTAAATCCCTATTTAGAAATGCTGTTTTAACGTCCATCTGCCAGATTTCATAGTCGTAGTGAGCAGCAATAGCAAGTAGGATCCGAATGGATTTAAGCATGGCTACGGGCGAAAAAGTTTCGTCATAGTCCAAACCTGGTCTTTGACGAAATCCTTTCTCCACGAGTCTTGCCTTATAGGTCTCTACCTGCCCATCTACACCAATCTTTCTTTTAAAGATCCATTTGCATCCCACAGGTTTTATCCCAGGGGGTACAATGTCCAAAGTCCATACTTTGTTGGTGTACATAGACTCCATTTCGGATCTCATGGCATCCAGCCACTTCACAGAGTCTCCACCCGTGATAACTTGCTTAAAACTGGTAAGATCATCATCATCCATGATGCAGTCTTCTCCGTTACCATCAATGAGGAAACCGTAGTACCTCTCCGGTGGGCGAGAAGTCCTACCAGACCTTCGGAGTGGCCGAAGTTCCTCAGTTTCTATTGCAACAGCCAGTTCAACCAAATCGTCATTTGTAGTTTGTGTCTCTAGAACCTCTTCTAGATCCACCACTTTGCCATCATCTTTATCTGTGAAAAACTCTTTTTCCAAGAATGTGGCATACTGAGAAACAAACACCTTTTGTTCCTCTTTGTGATAGAATAGATATCCATAAGAATTCTTTGGATACCCTACAAAATTACACATGACTGACCGTGTCTCGAGTTTGTCCGGATTCTGCTTTTTAACATAGGCCGGGCAACCCTAAATCTTAATTCTTTTAAGAGATGGTCTCTTCCCATGCCATATCTCATATGGCGTGGTAGACACGGTTTTGGTCGGAACCCTGTTTAGCAGAAACGCTGCAGTCTCCAATTCATGCCCCCAAAATGAGACGGGTAACTCAGCATCACTCATCATGGATCGGACCATATCTAATAGGGTCTTATTCCGTCGTTCAGACACACCGTTGTGCTGTGGTGTGTAAGGAGGAGTGAGCTGAGAGAGAATCCCATTCTCTTTTAGGAAGTTTGCAAATTCTGTACTAAGGTATTCCCCACCTCGATCTGATCGAAGCATCTTGATACTCAAGCCGGTTTGTTTTTCTACTTCTTGTTTATATTCAATGAATTTCTCGAAAGCTTCGGACTTGTGCTTTAATAAAAATACATGACCGAATCTTGAGAAATCGTCAGTGAACGTAATGAAGTAAGAAAAACCGTCTCTAGCCTGTGTAGACATTGGCCGCATACATCACTATGTATGAGGCCTAGGAGCTCAGTAGCTCTTTCTCCGTGTCCGGTATACGGAGTTTTGGTCATTTTACCCTTGATACAAGACTGGCAAGTGGCATAAGATTTATATTCAAAAGGGTTTAAATATCCATCTTTGTGTAACTTGTTTAGTCTTGTTTCGTTAATATGACCAAGTCTACAGTGCCAAAGAAAAGCTTCATTTAATTCTGAAAGTTTTCTTTTATTAGTGTGTTGTATACTGAAAACTGTGTGTTGATTTAGGACGTATATCCCGTTGTTAAGTGTACCATACCCAACCAACATTTGATTCAGGTGAATGTTCATAACATTGTTCTGCAATATAAAGTTATATCCTTCATTGTCTAACAAAGAAACTGATATTATATTACATAGCATACTTGGTACAAAATAACATGTGTTCAAAACCAATATACACCCAGATGGCAACCCCAAGTGATACTCTCCCACTGCGACTGTATGTACATTGGAACCATTTCCAACGCGGAGAGTATGGTCACCTGTCTTCAAAACTTTGCTATTTCTCAGTCCCTGCATAGAATTGCAAATGTGAGAACCTGAACCGGTATCTAATACCCAGGAAGCAGAGTTTATTGAAAAACAGTTTTCTGTCACAAACACACCTGAAACGGAAGCATCCACATGCTTCTTCTTGAGGTTCAAGTACTCCGTACAGTTGCGCTTCCAATGTCCTGTCTTGTGGCAATGAAAACATTCACCTTTCCCCGAGTCTCCGGCTTTGGACTTTTCCTTTCCCTTCACCTTTTTAACTCCACCCTTAGGATTGGTGGGCTTCTTCTTTTTCTTTCCTTTTGACTTAGCCTTAGGGCGAGAAGAAGAAGATTGCCCAATAGTCATAACGGGAGTTTTCATTGATTTCATAGTGCTCTCTGCACTCCTTAACATATTAAGGAGTTCAGGTAGCTCCTTCTCCATGCCGTGCATGTTGAAGTTAACTATGAACTGAGCAAAGGTGGAGGGGAGGGACTGCAGAATAATATCTGTATATTATTCATTGTCCATTGTCCATCCTAGGTCCTCAAGCTCTTCTATAAGAGCTATCATCTTCAAAACATGGTCTCCTACTGGTGTGTCAGGGGCCATTCGCATCTGAAACAATTTCTTTGATGCTTCATATCGTAATACGCGGGATTGCTCTCCATACAACTCCTTTGTATGGAGGAATATGGTTTGAATGTCCATATTCTCGTGCTGCTTTTGATGTGTATTGTCCATCGATGCAAGCGCGAGGCATTTGGCCGTGGCACAGTCAGCGTCCCATGTCTTGCGGACTTCAATGTCCGCAACTGAGGATTTTGGACCTAGGGTGGGCGGGGCTGAAGCCGTGAGGACATATGATACTTTATCATAAGTCAAGGCTATTTTCAGATTCCTCAGCCAGTCTTTATAATTGGTCCCATTCAGCTTGTTTTTATCTAGTAGAAGCTTGAGTCCAGTCATCGGTATCTGCCATTAAGAGAGAGAAAAGAATACACTCAGCGAAAGCTCTTGCATAGATCAGATTGGTTATTATCTTGTCTAATCGATGTCTCCCACTGCTTTAATCAAGTTTTTCTTTCAAACCTTAAAAAGAAAACTAGCCAGGATTAATTACAGTCTACAACTTCGCTAACCGTTCAGCCAGGCCAGTGTCGGTACTTGAGGGAGGTTCCCCGTGCTTTCGCACGGACCTAATTAAAGTAAACCTCGTTTTCCCAGAGGAGGAGCCCCGTTAACACCTTTCTAGACACCTAATGAGTTAGCTAATTGTAAACTGCAAAACTCTCCTAGGAGCAACTATTGCCCACAGTGGGATCGGGATCCAACCATCACATGGAAGGTATGCAATCTCATTGCAAATTTCAACACTTGAAATTCCCGATGTAATTTTTACCCCTAGTACTTATGACCTTAACTATGGTCAACAAATCATAAGTACCAGTCAAGTTCTACCCGCCATTTCTTGATCAATTAGACCCACCCATATGACCCTTAACTATGGTCAACAAAGTCGCATGAATGTCCTAATTAATCTGCATCATATGCAGTGTAGGAAGACATCACTTAGCTACCGTACACTACGCCTTAACTAAAGTCAACAAACGTAGCATGAATACTAAGTACTCTACTTCCTAAAATGACGGAGGGTTGCGAATGATTTTTAAGAAAATCTTTAACGCTTTGAACTTGATATCGTTGTAGAATCAAACGGTTTTCAAAAGGAGTGGCTTGTGCTCCGTAGTTTTGAAATATAGCTTTTTCATAAAGAGCCGAGTGGTTTTCAAATCTGATTCTACAACATCTTTTTAGGTTTATTTTCTTTACATTAATCATATTAATGTAATCCCATCATTTAAGTCCTTAAGCCAATCACAGAAAAGAAACGAAAATAACACGTACGCTTATGCCATCCGCATCCGCCTCAATGTTCCGTTATGCACCGTTAGGTTACTTAACTAACGGCATACCGGGACGGGACTAGCGCGGGTGTAAAACATAAGCAACGTCTACTATATATCATATATATAAAATGTCATTCGTCTCAGATATCTCATAACACAGGCAGCAGAAACATATATATAATGTGGGATATACTAGGACGTCCATATTTAGTATTTTAGCCAACAATAGAAAATACGGATTCCACAGTCGCGATGAATAGCCAAGCCCACACTCCTAGACCCCTACGAGAGCGTCAAGCGACCCTACCAATCCTGGAGTTTAAGAGACCCGGTCTCGACTCCTCGAGATGGCCTCCCACTGAACCCCAGAACCCGGTCACTTGTGCTCCCCTCCTTAGGTCTATCCTAATGCGGAAAAGTAAATAATATACAACACTGGTGACACAACCTCAACCCGGAAGTGCCCCAAATAAAAGAATATTACATTACATTTGAATTTACATGAATGAAAATATAAAACTCTCATCTCACATAAAAAAAACCCGGCTATTCGATCGCGACAATCCTGCACATCATATCTCAGCAACACATAATATCATATATCATCAACGTAAGTAAGTATGCGTACCCCAATTGTCGTTGATGTATAGCAACGAAACCGGCGATATCGAACATACTACACTTACGGTCACAGAAAAGAAAATGTAAAACTGCAATATCTGGAATCCACATTCTCTTTAGACATCGCAAATGCGAAATATCACATACTTCGTATTTCATGTCTAGTAATATGAATTCCACACATTGCATCACATTCCAGATAAACAGACAGTATTAAAGTTTTCGAACGAACGATCAAATACCCAAGATTCACTAAAGCTCAACACTTGAGCAGAGTTCAAAAACCTGGAGTATGACACAGTAGTAGCGGTCCAGCCGTAGAAGGGTCAAGCCAACGCCTCACATGTGGCACGCCGTACTGCCCTAAACCCTAAGGTTCAAAGGGCAGTTCAAGACGGTCACATAATCGAGTTAAGGTTTGTTGTCTTCTAGAGGGTCCACCACAAAACTTGCACGTATCTCCAAAATATTCAAAACCCCGTGAATAGTGAGCAAATGATACTCGTTCGAACACTTCAATACTTTCTAATTTACCCGGAAAAGCAACGAAATGAAAATTCCGATCGACTCGACGAGTCCAAAACCATCTCCAGAATATACAGTACTATATTTAGATTAAACATACCTAAAACACTATACAAGCAGTTATACGAATTACTGTGTAAATTTGAAGCAATGATGCCTCTGTACGGCCGCGGAGCCGCGGCCTAAGCAAGGATTTGCCGCGGTTCCGCGGCGATTTGTAAGGATCAGGGCTTCGAATTTCACAGAGTTTCTTAGTTTTTCCTGCTGTATTTTTTACGTATTTTTAATTCTGAAAAATGTCAGATTTTAAAATTTGTCCAGAGAGGGTCTCGAAAAGTCGTATTTTGATCCGATCGGGATTTTTACTTCTCAAAATTGTCACCTAATGTTCTAGGTCGGCTCTGATACCAATGTTAGGTTTACCTAGCACCCTATGTAGAGTTTAGAAGCATCACATGTCACAAAGTTCAAGTTTATATGGTGCTAAGCAAGCATACAAAGGATCTTATCCTAGAAAATTAGGGTTTCATGATTTTACAAGAGACAAAGGCTAGGGTTTTGAGAGTACAACCTTTGTAGCTCCCTACGCTGGACTCCTTAGTCACTTGAGGGTTGGAGGAAGGTTCTCTTGAAGTCTTCTAGTGTCCACGACGATCCACCCGAAGCTCCTAGTCCAAGCTATCAACTTCGCTTTCCAAGAGAAGAAAAGAAGATAACACTCTAAACAAGTGGGCTAAACTTGTGTAGAATGATGTTGTGGTTCTAATTATCACTTCAAAAACCTTTCTTGATGTGTGTTTTGCTCACTAAAAGAAACTAGAGAGCAAAGGAAGAAGGAGGAGGAAGATGATGGTTTTTCTTTTGAAGAAGAGAAAAATTAACCTTAGAAAAGAAATGAAGATACATCTTATATATTTTATTTCTTCTCATCTCAAACCATGGTTAAATGTTTGAGTTATTATTTAATTAGAGTTTAAAACATAGAAGGAAAGTTTAATCCAAGGTTAAGGTTAGGTGAGGATGGTTAGGTTAAAGAAGGATGTAGAAACAAGTCAAGAATTATCATTTCCTTTATATCTTTTGTTTTAACAAAAAATCAAATAATAATCCATATATTTAACCATGGTGTGAGTCTCATATTGCCATCATTTTCAATGTATAATCAACCATGATAGATAATGTATGTATGTATGTATGTATGTATGCACATCCATATGTGCATGAAACTAAAAGAAAGATAGCATGCATGCATGCATACATCCATCATGAACAAGAAAAGGTTTCAAGTGAGAAAACTAATGGTTAAATGATAAATCAACACTTGATTTATCAATCCGTCCATATCACATATGATCCCACCAAAAGCAAGCCGCCCGATCAATATACGGTATCCCATACGCGCATTTTAATCGGGTCCATGCGCATATCGCATACGCGCTCCACAACGTTGCGCCTGGACTAGGTAACTCCTTTGTGGGACTCTAAGACTCGTCAATACGCCGGCAGTGGGTGATGATCATATCAAGCACCCCCAAGCCGCAAGCGGTCAGCTAAACGTAACGGCCACCCGGGTATTGAGCGATCAGAAGAAAACAAGCGAACCTGCTACAACTCCCGTCGAGCCAACTGGCAACACTACCGTACAGTCCGGTCTCTTCGTCGGATATGCTGCATATCGAGCTTAGGGATGGTCACGTCGACCCCAATAACTCAATAAGTCGTGTCGGTGAATGGTCTATAACAGATCGAGAAACTACTGATAACACTTATCAGCAAATCTCAGCAGCCCTGGCCAGGGACTTACTGATATAACCAGTCGGGCACAGCACAGCATCAACTCCCAATACTGGGAGAGACGAAACCCCTCCTATCGCTCATCGTCTTCGTGTGTCTCAGGACTGTACCCAACGGCCACCTGTTTGCACGACTCAGTAGAGCCATGGTAGGGTGGCAATCAAAGTACAGTGGGAGAACACACAAGACTCTATGACGATCTCGGGTCTACAGACTAATCTGTACCTGTGTCACCTGAGAACTGCTATCCGACGATAGATATAATTCCATATATGAGTTCTCGGTGAGTCCGTCCAGTGTACCCAGTCACCACTGAGCACCCGTATATGATCTTGATGTCAAACATCGATGAACGTGGGAACATTCATCACCCATCGTATGGGTCTAGTATCATATACGCTAGTCTACTCTGGTATATCAATGCCCTGTCTCGATATACCTACGGCTAGGGACTTTCCAGGATATGCTTATAGACTACAGATGTCCCACTAGTATGATCTCTATCATAATCACTGTAGTCAAGCCGATGTCCTCAGGGTTTTATCAGCATGTTTGAATGAATAAAAGCATGATCAAATCAACATGTCAGATAAAGAAGAACCAGATAGCATACTATCATGTCGAGCAAGAATGTACACTGAATATATATATATATATATATATATATATATATATATATATATATATATATATACATCCACTATCACATAATGGCCTCTAGGGCATACATATATCCAACAATATCATGTTTGATGATACATGCAAACTTGGGTGTGTGTATGCTATACACCATGTTTAGTTAATGGTTGGGATTTCTTTTTCCTTATTTATTTATTTATTTATATCTTTTGGCAAGAAACAAATATGGTGGCTTTCTTTGTTTTATTCTTGGAGTTTCTTGAAGCTTCACCATTTTGTTTCTTCTTAAACCTAACCATTATCTAAACCCTAGTTTATTCTCTACATGAGTTAAACTAACCCATGGTTGCTAAATGATAACCATCACTTGATTTTCTATTATGGATTATTCATTTTTCATTATTCTTTTTCTTTCTTCTTCTTCATCTTCTTCATGAAGAAAGAAAAAGCTTGCTAGAAAATTCTAAGTGATGATTCCAAGTGAGAAATCCAAATCCAAAGTGAACCCACTTCCTATTTCTTCATCCTCTATCACTTGCCATGTAGTAGAGGGTGTTTTCTTCACAAGTTTCTTGACCTAGTGAAGATGGAGCTTGAGTTTGAGTCGCCTCGACGTAGATCATCTTCGGCCTCGAAGTCAATGACCTAGCCCGTTCATTTCTCCGACGAAACCATTGCTAGAGTCCGGGATCCCGATGATCGCAGCGGAGGGACGTCAACACGGAGCTGAAAAAGTGGTGGACCGGATCTACAAAGGTTGTAATCCCTTTCACTTATTAGCAAAGTTGTTTGCTTGCTTGTAGTTTCGCCTTTACTTCTAGTTAACGATCTATATTAGGGTTTCTCGGCACCGGAAAATTTTTGTTTGGCATGGTTGATGCCTTGTGGAACCTCTTGAGTGTGCCTAGGAACCCTACACAAGGGATACCCTATGATTCGGCAGTAGGCTCTATCAGAGTATGCGATGTTATGTACCAGACCGGATGTATATGACTCACTAGGTGTAGTGATCAGGAATCATTCGGATCTTGGGAGAATCAATGGAAACCTGTGGAGGACATTCTTAAGTACTTGAGAAGCACTAAATGAATGTTCTTGGTTCGGGCTTTCAGAGTGATAAGGTCGACTGAGAGTCGGTCACATGCATTGTCTATACCCTATGTTGGAAGAGTTCCATGCTAGATACCGTGACATACTAGACGATAAAGGATGAATACATTGCTACCAATGATGCAACCAAAATGGTTTTCTTGGCATTTCTTGTTCATGAGATGAACAAGGTTCCTACCATTGAGCGTCCAATAACTGTTATTGTGACAACAATGGAGTTGTGGCTTTGTCCTAGGAACGAAGGTCCCATCAGCATTCCAGATATATTCTGAGGCAAGTATCACCTGATCAGGGAGATGGATGATCTCCAAGGGATCGAGGATAGGAGAGTAGACACGAAGAATTACACAGCGGATCCATTCACAAAGGCCTTACCCCTAGAATGACTTCTATGGGATGGTTGAGTATGGGATACTACAACCACTGTTATATTGTTGGGTATTGGATACTGCAACAGATAGCCTTAGTGCAAGTGGGAGATTGTTAGTTATATGTATGCCTGATCAGTCGAAAATAGTGCATTCTCAACACGTTAATTTCCCTACTCTTATCATTCATATATAGGTGTTTATTGTAATTATAACACAGATTACGAATTCATCTGGAAAATACCAAATAACCTGTGTTATAGTTATAATCGACATTCTAAAGGGAAATTAAGTGTTTATTACTATTCACATGATTTTTTATATCTCAACACTTGTCTCGAGATTGTGTGCAGGAAATTCTCCAAGTAAAAGAGCCAGAATCACAAAAGTGCTGATAAAATACATCAAGTCAAAGACTTGAAAGCTGGCAGTAACCAAGTAAGAATTATAAGATTCCATGCATCAAAAGAAAACCCTAAAGCCAACACCAGAATACCCTGAAGATTTGATGCAGTGATCTCACTAAACAACCGTGGATCCACGGCCGATTTAGGCCGATCCGCCGCGGATCCACGGTCGTTCTGACTCGGCGGCGGCATAAACTTTTTACAGAGGCATCTTTTCAAAGGACAAACTTCCTCAAGACCTGAAAGAAGAATTAGTCAGGATCACCCGAGGAGTAAACCAACACATCAGTGGGAATTGGGATCCAACTATCATCGTATGATAACGTGATGGAATCCACTCAAGTCATCACACTCCAGAAGGTATGCGCATGCCTGGCAAGTTTCAGTTTCTTTAGAAACTCCTGATATGTGTTTTTACCCCTAGGACCCAAGTGACCTTGACACAATCAACAAATCAAAGAGTCTAAGTCAAGTTCAACCCGTCATTATCCTAGATTGCATTAAACCCACCCATACGAGCCCTTGACACAGTCAACAAGGACGCACGACTGTCCTAACCAATCACATTAATATGCCACAAACAAACACTACTTAGCTACCGCACACTACGCCTTGACACGGTCAACAAACGCAGCACGAATACTAAGTAATACTTATAAGAAATGATGGAGGGCTACAGCTGGTTTTTGGCGAAAAAACCTTTAACGTAATGAACTTGATATCGTTGAAGGAACCGGATAGCTTTTTATAAAAATATAGTGGCGAAAACCTTTGCTAAAGAGGTCACTCCTGGTGAAGGAATCTCGGCTCTTTCCCCATAGAATGAGGTGCAGGATATTCCAACTGAATACCATGATGCAAAGCAAAAAGGCAATCGGCTATAGTGAAGTTATTACCCTGACGCAAACTTCTGTCCAAGGGGTCACTCCCGGTGAAGGGATCTCGGCCCTTGCCTCGTCGACTGAGGTGCTGAATATTCATAACCGAATACCACTATGCAAAACAAAAGAGAACGTCCTTGCAATAATAGCTTTTTGAAAAATGTTTCAACAACATCAGAATAGGTTTGTTTAGCTTGCATTGATCCGAATCAATGCAGTCCTATCAATTAATCACACCATAAAAGAACGAAAATATGATGTACGTATATGCCATACGCATTCGCCACTTGGTCCCGTCATCACCGTTAGGTTACTTAACTAACGACAGAGCAGGGAATGGACTAGCGCGGGTGTAAAACATATACAACATCTACTAGTATATATATCAATATATAATAATCGCTCAAGGCGTGACAAAATGCAACATCACAGAGAGTAATAAGCATCACAGAACAATACAGATAATCTGGGATCCCCGGGTTTCATAGAGCCGCTACTGAAACCCGACGTTCCCCTGGTCGTGTGGATAGCCCGAGCAATGAAATCCTAAAACCCTACGGGTGCGACAAGTTACCCACCAAAACCTGAAGCGAGGCAGCCCCCTTCAACAAAGTGAATGGACCACCCAGCACTTCACGGAATCCGGTAACTTGAGCACCCCCTCCTTAGGTCAACCTGTACCCCCTACGAGTGCGGCGAATAGCCCGCTAATTCTAGAGTGAAGCCCCCTCCGTCTCAAAGCCATGAGATGCGGGCCCGTTACCTTCTAGAACCCGGCTATCCGTGCACCCCACCACGGGGTAATCCTAGTACAGAAAGTAAAATATATACAACGGGTACATCGACCTCAGCCCGATCGTGCCCCAAAAGAACAATATACAAACAGGCAGTGACGGCAGTCCACATGTCGGACGCTCGCCCCGCAATATCAAATGTACAAATATAACCAAACTGTACTACCATTGCATCCAGGCTATCCATCACGACAAATCCGCAACATCACAGCACAACACAGAACATCAACGTGAATGTCACGTTCGCAAATCCGTCTAAAAGAACTATAGCAATTAGACAAGATTTACCGCTCGAATGACATTCACGGTCACAGATATAAAGTAAATACTGTGAACAAACATGTTTAAAATTTTCGATCGACAAAATTTCCCGAAGTGGGCCCCAAGCACAATTCCAAGTACTCAAACAAATCTGGGCCCAAACAAAAAATACCAGAAACCCCAATTCCAACACAGAGACCACTGTAGAAATTTTGGTGCCCTAATGCTATAGTAGTGCGGCGGAACCGCGGCCAAAACAAGGGTCATGTCGCGGTTCCGCGGCGCTACAGTGGGCTCAGGCTACGAAATTTTTGCAGTGTTCTAAGAAAAGCCTGCCTGATTTTCTGCAATACTCAAAAAAAAAATTTGAAGATAAAAAAATTTCGACAGAAACTGCTCAAATTGGAATCGCGGTTTTGGAAATTCCGTTCGATCGAAGTTCTAAACACGTTAGAGCAAGCTAGTAAAGGTTAATGGCGTGTCTCTGATACCATGTAAGTCTACGGTAGCGCCCCGGCGGTTTGTCCGAGGCCAAAATGCGGAAACGAAAACTTTTTCAAAACTTGAAACCGGCGCTATCGTATACTTTAAATCCGGATCGAACCATTAACCTACAACTAGCTAACAAGAGAAGGGTTGGAAAAGTTATACCGATCAATCCGTGTCCTTCGGTCTTTGGCCACCATCCCAAGCTCCTCGTGGCATCTCCGGTCTCGATCTCCTTGTCGGAAAGGGAACCACATCTTCGAGTCTTTTCACGGGCTCCCGCTTCATCCGAAGCAACTCGGGCACGAAGTTCGCTAGCCGACGTGTCCAAGGTGAAGTAGAGAATGTGTGTCATCACATTGTCTCTTAAGGATTTAGTGGATGCTATTAATGAGGAGATAATGAGCTCAAGAAAGAGGAGGAAGAAGAAGAAGCTTTTCTCTCTTTTTCTTTTATGTTGAGATCAAATGAGAGTGAGAGTTAGAATAGAAAATACAAGAGATAACCTCACAATACATGGCTTCCCTTTCTCTCTCTCTCTCTCATTTCACCTCACAAATCAATCACTAAACATGACATGGTTCAAAGAATAAGACCATGAGTCACCACCCTTGTCCATGTCATAATTAATGCACCTAATCATGGTTTTGAGCTCATTATTTCCATATGCAAACATTAATCCAAATGTTTGCAACAATAAAAAGAGAATGGCATCTACTAAAGTAAACTCGTGACGGATCACAAGAGTACCCCTCACCTGTATATACATGCATGCATCCGCATTCCGAATGAATGCGAATGCGATGAGACTAAAGTAATCCAACAAATCTAATACTAGGATCCGGCTTAAACCAAAGACCACTAGTATGATCCGCCCGATCATGATCCGTGCACTACTGCACGTATATGATCGGACCCTGCCATATATCATACGGCCTCTACAATGTTTCGCCCGAAACTTGAAAACTGTCTGTGGGGGACTCTAAAGACTCGTCAATACTTTGTCTGTGGATTTAACCACTAGCACGTCAGAGGTACTAGCTGTACGTAACGGGCTACCAGGTATTGACCAAAAGGGAGGTCGATGAGCGAACTCCTCCTGACACCCTACTGAGCCTGTCAGTGACAATATCCGTACAGTCCGGTCCATTTGTCTATGAGCATCGCATGGCGGGCCTAAGGGGTTGGTAAAAGTCATACCCCCAAAAGCGGTACAAGTCGTGTCGAAGTGTACCCCAGAACACCCTGAGATACTACTGGAATACCTACCAGTAAATCTCCTACATTGGCCAAGGACTTCGTGTAATAGCTCTCCTACACACAGCGCGATCTCACCCCCAATATCGGGTGAGACGAAAACCCTGCCGATCCGCTCACTACCTCCATATGGCTCGGGACTGTACCCAACTAAAACCTGTTTGCACGACTCCTTTGAGCCGTGGTAGGGTAGTAATCAAAGCACAGTGGGAACTCACATGAGACAAATGACGATCTCAGGTCGATGAACTAACCTATACACATGTCACCAGGGAACTGCTATCTGACATCAGGTATAATACCAACTAGCATATTCCCGACGAGTCTTGTCCGGTGTACTCATAACCCAATTAGCACCTGTATACATCTTAGGTGATCCAACTGACACCAATGGCTTGTGAGACCGACCACCGCCCCTCGTCGGAGTCTCGAATGTATACACTAGTCTACTAATAGAGTATCGATGCCCAGTCTCGAAACTCCCACGACTAGGGACCACTTTAAGGATGTGCTTATAGACTACCCAACTCTCACGTATATGATCGCCATCATACTGCTGGTAGTCAAGCAAGAATCCTATGGGCTCTATCAACGTGCAATAGTGACCTGTAAGGTCACCTAAAGCTGTACACGATGATAAAGATATACATGATAGCATACTATCATCTTGAGTAAGACTGTCCTACCGGTATAGCTCCTCCCTCAATCATTGCAATCATGTGCCTGTGATCCAATAATTGACTCTGAGGGCACTATATCCAACAAGGAGTTGATGTTGCGCTATGCTCGATTGGCCATAACAGGAAATCCCTGGCCAGGGTTACTGAAATTTACTAGTAAGTGTTACCAGTAGTTTCTCGAACCGTTATGGACCTTGCATCGGCATGACTTATCAGGCTATTGGGGTCTGACGTTATACCACCCCCAGGCTGTGATATGCGACATATCAGATGAAGAGACCGGACTGTACAGTAGTGTTACTGATTGGATTCGCAGGAGTACGAGCATGCTTGCTTGTTGATCTTCTGATCGCTCAATACCCGGGTGGCCGTTACGTTTAGAAGACCGCTTGCGGCTTGTGGGTGTTTGATATGATCATCACCTACTGCCGGCGTATTGACGAGTCTTTAGAGTCCTACACAGAGGTTTCCTGGCTCAAGCGAAACGGAGTAGGAGCACATATATGATATGTGCGGGACCGAGATTAATGCGTGTATGTGATACCGCATTCCATTCTCGCGATATGTGATATCGGTCGGTTATATATGATATAGCCGGATTATCGGATCAAGTGTTGATTCGATAAGTTGATTCATATGATATTAGTCGGTTATATGTAATATAGCCGGATTATTAAATCAAGTGTTGATTTAATAATTTAATGTATGATTATATATTTGATATATTACATTACATTAACTAATATTAGCTCACTTAAGATTTACTTTTTCTCACTTGATGATACATTGATATATATGTGATATATGTTAATTGTATTATTTTCTTTTTGTACACAAAATATATATGTGATATATATTGTTGTGCCATGCTAGGTTACACTTGCAACATGTATGTATGAGACTTTTACCATGCTAGGGTTTAAGCTAGGGTTTTATTTGTTTTAAGTAAATCAAACATTTGGATTTAATCAAGGTTAAGCTTGGAGAAGCTTGTAGAACATTGACCAAGTCCACTCTTTTGTCATTGCTTAAGATATTTGTTAACCCAACCTTAACCCTTGACCTTGGTTTATTTTCTACATGAGTTAGGCATGACACTAACTCACCCATGGTTGCAATTCTAACCTCACTCTCTCATGAGTTCATCCTTCTTCTTCATCATCAAAAGAAAAAAGCTTTCTAGGTTTTTTCTAAGTGAAGAATTAGTGTGAGAAAAATAAAACTAAAGTGAGCTCACTTCCTACTTCATCATCCTCTACTACTTGCCATTTAGTTTACGGTGTTTACTTCACTAATCTCACCATTAATGAAGAGATAGCTTGGGTTAGTGTCTCCTCGACGTAGATCATCTTCGGCCTCGAAGACTTCGATGCAAGCTTGTTCGTTTCTTCATGGGAGCTCTCTAGAGTCCGGGAGTTCGTGATCACAGCGAAAGGACTACTACACGGAGCTATTCAAGTGAAGGACCAGTCTACAAAGGTTGTATTCCTTGTTCACTTTAGATGTAAAGTGTTCGCATAATGTTTCGTCGGATTTTCTAGTAGCGATTCTAGGGTTAGGGTTAGCTAGAACGGCAAAATTTGAAATTGGCATGGATGATGCCTCCCGAAAACTTGCTGCCATTCTAGGTAACCTAACAGTGAGCACATGTATACTATCTTAGGTGACACAACACCAATG
The DNA here is from genome assembly GCA_030015575.1 of Agapanthus africanus. Lineage (NCBI taxonomy): Eukaryota > Viridiplantae > Streptophyta > Magnoliopsida > Asparagales > Amaryllidaceae > Agapanthus > Agapanthus africanus. The sequence continues at coordinate 436,013,378 of JASDDO010000014.1, forward strand.
GCTTGTGAGACCGGCCACCGCCCCTCATCGGGGTCTAGAAGCATATACACTAGTCTACTCCGGAATATCGATGCCCAGTCTCGATACTCCCACGACTGGGGACATTTAAGGATGTGCTTATATACAACCCAGCTCTCACATATATGATCGCCATCATAATGCTGGTTGTCAAGCAACAATCCTACGGGCTTAATCAAAGATGAAAACAAACCAGATATCATACTATCATTTCTAGTAAGATTGTTATACCTATATAGGTCCTCCCTCAATTATCATAATCGCCTACTTGCGATCACAATAATTGCATTGATGGCACTATATCCAACATATGTAAATTATTAAATCAATACCTGATTTAATAATCCGGCTTAATCTTAAGCCGGCTATTATTATCATTTGATCGGAACCATGCTCGATCAAAAATCTGGATGGCATTAGAATATACATATCGAAATGTGTATATGTAAATTATTAAATCAATACCTGATTTAATAATCCGGCTTAATCCTAAGCCGGCTAATATTATCATTCGATCGAAACCCTGCACGAATAAACATACGGCCATCGCATCGTTTCTCCTGAACCAAAGAAACCCTCTGTATGAGACTCTAAAGACTCGACAGTATGATGGCAGTGGGTTTAACCACAAGCACGTCAGCGACACTAGCTGTACGTAACGGCTATCCGGGTACCTGTCGAAAAAGAAGGCCGACGAGCAAACTCATCCGAACCCCTATTGAGCCTATTCGTGAAAATCTCCGTACAGTCTGGTCACTTTGTCTAAGAGTATCACATACTCGGTCTAGGGGGTGGTAAACGTCAGACCTCTACTGACCTGATAAGTCATGTTGATTTGGCTCAGGACCAATCCGAGAAACTACTGATCTAACCATTAGCAAATCTCAACTGTCTTGGCCTAGGTCTTATGGTTCTAGCCAACTGAACACAGTGCGATATCGACTCCCAATACCGGGAAAGACGAATCCCTGGAAATCACTCACTGTCTCCATGTGGCTCGAGACTGTACCCAACCAAAACATGTTTGCATGACTCAGTAGAGCCATTGTAGGGTAGTGATCAAAGCACAGTGGGAACTCACACGAGACAAATGATGATCTCAGGTCTAAAAACTAACCTATACTCATGTCACCTGAGAACCGCTATCTGACTATATATATAATACTATCTAGAGGTTCTCGGCGAGTCCGTCTAGTGTACTCACACCCAGTGAGCACCTGTATACAATCTTAGGTGATCACACCTGTAACACCCTAGTTCATTTATAGCAATTCTAGTTCATGTATTTCTTTATTTATGGTATTTTTCTGATTTACTGTGTTTTTGGTGCGAATAGTGTTTTGACTTTGTATTGCATCCGACCCAACCCGCTTGCTTGAAACCTGTCTTGATTCATGTTTATGATTTATCCTGACTTGTTACGTGGACTTGTGCACATTCATTTATACATCCTGCATACTGGCATTTATCTGGCATCTGCATTTTTAAATATAACATTTAAAGTCACATAAAATATTTTACAAATACATTCCATGACCTGCATGATACCCCTAACCCCGTGGTAGCATCCGCGCATCTTGCTTTCGTCCCGTTCAGTGAAACGGACGTGTTTGGATGGCTATGCGCACGTACGTGCGTCCGTTCTTGGGGGTATGCATTTTCGTTACCCGGATATCCCATTTTTTTTTGGTTCGCACGCATATTTTCCGTATTTTTAAACCGTAATTTTAGACCCGACCCGGGCATGTTTTGGACTATTTTTGTATTAGCCAAATATCCAATGTTTTATTAATATAATATTTTTATATTAAAACAGTTATACTTAAAATTTGTTAGGAAAATATAAAAATTTTAAACTAAAATATATATTTTTATACCTTAATCCTAACAGATTCTCAGCTCTCTCTCTTTCTCTCTCTTTCCCTGTCTCTCTCTCTATTATATATATAATTTCTTATACTTAAACCCCATTACCCTACCCACGCCCTCTCCCTCATCTTCTTCTTTTCATTTTTGTTTTCCCGCCTCGTCCTCGCAAAAAACCCATCGCCTCACCTCCGCGCCTCACCGCCGTTGCCGTCGCCGTCCCCTCGACCCCGATTTTCTCTTTCCTCATCATCTCCTCCTCAACCTCATCTCCTCTCCTTCCCCGCAAACCCACGACACCTAAAACCCACCGCGACCATCTCCTCCTTCACCTGCACCCTCCACCGCCGGCGACCCCACTTCGTCGTCGCCTCAGACCTCACGTCCATCACCTCCCTCTTCTATTTTCTTTTCCTCTCCTTATAAACCCCCGCCACGAGAACCCACTGAAATCTCAACCCTGAACCCTGACAGCACACCCACGACCCATACCTGTAACGTTTTGAAAATCGTTTCGGTGAAATTTCGGAAAATCGGTAAAATAAGGGGGTTTTCTGTAAAAATTCAAAATACAAATATATTTATTATAAAATTAAATATACATATTCTAGCTATGTAATTGCTAGTATTTGGTGTTTATTGAGCCACTGGTGAAATTTCAAATTTTCTGAAAAATTTTCCGAAATTAATTATTTTAATATTATTTTAAACCGTCACTAATACATTTAATTAGGGAAAATTACAAATTAGAATGGTTGATACAAATTTTGTAATTCTTGACACACTAAACTGACATGTAAAATATTGTTTTTGAAACGAAATCGTTGGCCAAAACGGTTTAGAAAATATCGAAGAAAAAGGCTTAAATAGTGAATTTAGTGTTAATGGATGTTTAGGGTATAGTATTTATCATTTTCCATCACCCCACACCCATACCCACACTCACACACACCCATTTTTCCTTCCCCTTGGCTGAATTCAGCAGCCCCCCTCAATTTTCCCCACTTGATTTGCAAAAGAAAAGAAAAGGAAAAAAAAATGGTATAAGTGTTGACTTTGAGGTATGGTCTTTGCCTTTGACTTTTAGGTGGACCAAACACTTTCTTCACCTCACTCTCTCTCCTCTCCCCCTCAAGATCTGGCCGAGCCCCCCTTCCTCCATTCCCAACAGCAGCCACCCCCCTTCTCATCTCATTTCTCTCCAAAACATTCCAAGAAAAATCAAGTAAAAACTCACAAATTTCCAAATACAAACCTTACCCATTTTTCCTTAGCTATTCTTGTATGGATCTTGGTGAAGGGAAGCATGTTTGGGAGGCTAGATTTGTGCTAGATCTCAAGATAATTGTGGGGTAAATTCTTAACCTTATGGCTAATTGTTGTTTAATTATGATAAGCTATTTTATTCAAGTGTTGATTTGGGTGTAATTGCTAGTTTAGGATATTCTAGAAAAGGGTTTGATTTTGGGATTAGGGTTTGTAAAATTCAAGTGAGGGTTTCTAGCATTAGATTATGGTTCTAATGAGTGATTAACATGTTAATTCTATCCAAAACTAAATCTTGTTGCTTATTGCTAGATTGTTAAATTTAAATTGTCCTAATTATGATTGTTTTGCAAACTAGATTTTTGTAATTAATATTAAGAGTGAGATTAAAATCTAGAAAACGGTTGTGTGGCTTAGTTAACATGTTTTAATGAGAATTATGGCCACTAGAATTGTTAAAATATTTAAAGTTGATTAAAACACTAAGTTTTGAGCTAAAATGGAAAATTGTGCTAATTTTGTTAACTAGGTTTTGTAAATATATATATTTTGATGGGAATAAATTATTGGGATGGTTTATATGACTTGGTTATGATATTGAGTGGATATTGCGGCCGCTCGATTTGTTTAAACGTCGAGTTTTGTACTAAAACGGGTAATTTTGCTTGCTAGATTTTCAGAAAGATAGCTTTTAAAGTGATTTTGAGGTTTTTGTGAATTTTAAGATATTTTATATTATAATTAGTGCTTGTGATTGTGTAAATGAGTGTGTTTGGGTTTTTCTCGATGGTTTGGCGTTTGTACGCCGACGTCGAGGGTTTTGGGGTTGATTTGTGAAAGCAACCATAGGTTTTGACCTATGTGGGATTCATGTGTTGTTTTGGTAATGAGTCGGATTTTAATGCGATACGGTGCGTTATGATATGTAGGTACCCCATGAGGACTTCGAGACGACAAGCAAGCGTGTGGCGACGTCGGCACCGGCGAGCGAGAACCAAGTGAGTAGATTTATATCTACGGGGAGAAGTCGGGTGGATGGCGTATAGCACCCCCGCAGTTCGTGGTGATATATACGAATACGTATACACACATATATATTGATTATATTGTTTGAGATTATTAATGTTAAATATGGATATTTGGTGTGTTTGGATTGGTTTAGTGTTGCGAAACCCTAGAGTAGTGGTTGCACCACACATACACACACACCCATACTTGCATACATTCTTCTTTCATATGTGCGTATATGGGAATATGTTTTTATGTGTTCACATAGGTATTGAACTATGTGTTTATATACTGGATTTGAGGATAGTACTTGGGATTTGAGATGAGTCGATGAGATTCGATTTGAGGCCGTGAGATCGGTGATATGACAGGGTTCGTATTTGATATACGACCTGATGTTTTAGCGGGTCCTTTGACGTAGTTTTTACACACGTGCATGCATACTTAGGTGGTATCAGTATTGTACTAGACAGAGATCAGTACCCGGATTAGGATTTTTGATAAAGAAGATACCAGATGAATAATTTGATGAACATGATATTGACCCGTATCCAGATTTGGGGATGCCGTACAACGGATTTACGTACGAGCTATATATTGATGATAGATCCGCACTCTTGACTTGGGAATATCTGATTATAGATATGGTATCGGATGTGATATTATCGAGGCGGGATCACCGATTAATATATATGATTATATATATATCGACTCAGATGTTAGGCGGTTTCCTTACCTTCAGTTAGCTTGTTAGTTCAGCCGTATAGTTTAGTGTAGTTGTTAGACTAGGTTAGATTCCTACCTATTTCAAAACTAACGGATCGTGGGTATTTTAAAAGAAAGGTCAAAGGATTCTACGGATATTTCAAAAGACGTATCTTTTCTTAAAAACATCGTAGCCCTTATTTTCAAAACACCGCGATTCGTGTTATTTCAAAAGGCACTATTGTAGGACTTATACTAGGGTAATGAAGATTAGTTATCGTTGTGTCTAGTATTCAGCTCCCGCACATTATTGCTGTTGCTCCGCATCACATACATATTGTGATTCATATGCCATTGTTGATATTATGCTGTTAGGACACCAGCACCATTACCGATGATACGTATGTACCACGTACACTTACTTGTTGGCTCACACACATCTTCATCGGTAATTGCCATGTCACGAACACTTTAGAAATACTATTTCATTGACATAGGTTGTTAGCTAATAGTTTAGACATAATATTAGTGTACTTGCCTTATATGCTAGTTTAGACATTGTAGTTATTGCCTGCTACTTCATGCATGTTATTATTCACTGTTGTGCCGCATTCATGGGTTTTCATGCCTATATTCACTGTTTACATGCTATTGATGATTTGGATTTAGATTTCATGAGATTTCTTGGATTTGGAGGAAAACCGAAAAAACATAAATAAACCTTTTTTCTCTCTTTTAAATAAAAAGTGCGATTTTCCCACGATGTATGAGTCGTCCACCATGAGTTTGCTGATGGATTTCGAGACCCGAGTTCGAGGAGTGGAGGAACCGTTTCGGGTACATGGTGGACCCGGTGCGGTACCCCGGGGCAAGAGGATCGCAAATGATGGCGTTGAGCCTGGCAGGGGAGCACTACCAACCGGTGATATTACCCGACGCGTCGGATATCCGGAGGATACCGTCGTGGCCTTGAGATGGATGGTAGGGGCCGGTCTGGACTGACGGCGCCCTAGATATTGAGATTGAGGTATTGAGATTTCGAGATATTGAGGTACTAAGATTTGATGATACAGGCCAGTCCGGATAGCCGGAGCCTGAGATTTTGAGACATTGAGATTTATGTTTTGTATCGATGCTAGACACTGCTTATGCTGATTTCATTTATGATACCTCTTTTAAAAAGATACAGAAATCTCACTAATATATGAAAGCAGTTTTCTCCAGTACATGCATTCTGTTTCATGCATTCATACATCATCCATATGATACATTGCTACCTGAGGCACTGACACGAGCACTTGGTATTACCGTTGTTAGAGGTATACCCTAACCATTGTTATAGGCTGCTGGTTATATATTTGAGGATATATTATGATCGTATGACCTAGGATTGCGTCATACATGTGATTCCTGTTCGTAGATGTATTCTATTCACGAGTTGGCAACTCATCCCCGTTGTGCCACAGTTTCTTGCAGGTTTTGCCGTACAGGTTTCATTACGGTTTTGCTGGCACTGCTTCTTTTCGGGTGACTTGCTAGCAGGTGGGTTTATTTGTATCGTACCCACCATTATACCTTGTATATTATTATTCTGTTGTATCTGGAACTTCCATCAACCAAACATGTATTTATTGAGATAGATACCAGTGATGTTATTCTTTCGACCTTAGAGCCGCGCGTTATATTTCTGTGGAATTCTTGTTGTTTTGAGTTTCCTTTTGAGTTTTGATCCTCGCCCTTGGCTTTGTATATTAGAATGCTTGTGTGGTTGTGACCGTCGATTGACGAAGAGCTAGCTCCCGCTTGGGGATGCCTTTTTTGATTTCGTATACTATTCATGTTGTATTACGTTTGGGGGCCAGTATTTACAATGGAGACTCTGCCGAAATTTTCAGGAAATATTCGATATTTTTAAAAACGCACAATTCGGCTTATGCTATTAAAACTACTTGATTTAAATTGGTTTTCCTTCACTCTACTACTTTTCTTGGTTTGGATTTCTGGGTTTTCGGTTTACTTAGATTACGTACGCCTCGAGACATTTCGTAGTTTAAGTGCCGGTCATGTTCCGTACTTTCGGGTCGTGACAAAGTTGGTATCAGAGCGTTAGGTTTTACCTTCGGAGCGTAGGATGACCCTTGGTTGATGGAGTAGGTGACTAAAGTAGAGTGACATATCGTGGGTATGTTCCGCGGCATACTTACGATACGCCACTCCACTTAAGAAGCCTTAGGATGTACATTTCTTTGTTCGGTATTATATTTTTTCCTATGATCTAGCCTCATCGGTACCAGTTATGGTTTTGCTGCCACGATTACGGGCAGGGAGAGCTACGGCTACATTTGTGGTCAGCACGAGCTCGTTAAGAACGAGGACTGACCAGGGCATAATTTCGGCGACACACGATTGCAGAGATGTGTCTTTTTATTGTGTTTTCGCGCCACGAGCGTGGGATGGACCGCTGTATGAGGTTACTCGGGCGTGCAGATCAGCACCAGAGGATTGGGCCACCGACAGAGGCCAACCAGATTTTGATGACCGTTGGCGTATTGCTTACTCCTGATGATTGAGGCACTGTTCAGCATGCAAACGAGTGAGCCAGTCATTGCCGTGAACGACGAGATATCGCTCCAGATGTTGGAGCTATTGCAGTATGAGTTGTACTAAGAGATGATAGAAGGTCGCTAGTCACCGAGGATGAATGACTAGGATATGTGGTTCGTTCGCTACCCCGATGCGAGGTCATTAGATAGATTGATTCCAGATAGAGACGACTTCACGCGGAGACGTAGAGAGTCGACAGAGACGATCGAATGTCGGAAACCTATTATTCCAGGTTTAAATTATTCGGAAAGACATGCAGACAATTCTATGGACCCTCGAAAAGAATGAAACCCTAACTCGACTTAATGATCGTGTGAAAGCCTTTGAACCTTAGGGTTTGCAGCAGTTCCGCGGCGCCATTAGTGAGGCTTGGGTTTGCCCTTCTACGGCTGGACCATCGATGCTGTGGTACGTACTCAATACTATTAAACTGTACCCAAGATGTTGAGATCTTGGGGGATTATGAGGTTTTGACGAATCGATCAAATGGTTCGACTTCATTCGGATGCCAGGTGATGAGATGGATTTCTTAGGAGACTCCAGATACGAGGATAGCCGTTGGAGCTCAGTCCATGCAGCCACGACGAGACGAGTCTGAAGCAGTCGACATTAGAGAAAAGTGGAGTAAAAGGTTCGTACGAGGTCTTGAAGAGACGACGTTCCCCTCCGCCGACATCAGAGATGCGATACGCATGCCGAGGCATTGTACTTGGATATACCTTCCAGAAGGAGTCGCGATGAGTATGCAGCCGTTCCGAAACGAGAACAGATCTAGTAAAGGACGATGACTTCCGGACAGTTCGGCAGAGACGAGATTTGGGAGAGATCTCGACGGGACCTTTCTGGGACGAATTACGAGAAGACTTGGACCCATGAGTGGTTATGTTACGCACACCGGCAGGCCAGAGTTCAGGATCGTCGACAAGACATACTATGAGTGACCACGACAGTTGGTCAGAGATTCTTGGAGGATGTGCTTGAGCGGAACTATTCCGCCACACTTGATTTTGGTATTTTGGGCGATCTATTCGCATGATTGATTTTGATGATTGAGTTTCATGATATTTGTTTTCATGGACCATGGTTGCACCTACTGAGTATTTACGATTTTTGCACAGTTGTTGCACTTGAGATAGTTTTCGTGCTTTGGTTTCTCATGTTTGTGATTATATGGATTTCATACAGTTGAGTTGATTTGTGCGTATATACGCATACGATTTGGTTTTTGCACTCGGTATAGTTCACATATGCTTGCAGTGCAGTGATACGCATTTTGTGCACTTAGATGCGCTGGACTTCGATTTCGATTGTGATGCTCGATATTGGTTTTGTGCAACTTGTGCACCTGATTGGATTTTACGCATGTTCGGCGCTTGATATTGGATTTCATGATTTCGTGCATGATAGATGCACCTGCCTTGGATTTTCGCGCATGTTGAGCGCATGTTTTGAGATGCGATTTTGGTGCACACCAGATGCACTAAATCGAGATTCTTCGTGCGTGTCAGATGCACCTGTCTTTGCTGTCAGGCACACACGTTGCCAATGACAGATGTTGTGTGCACACCCGATGCACTTAGATGTTGTTTCTGTGCGCATGTATGGCACATATATGGATTTTGATTTCCGTGCGCACCAGACGCACGTAGTATTCATATGCATATTTTGGGATTGATTTCTTATAGAGCAGTACGTTTTTATGATATTTGCTATGTGTTTTCGTACTAAGCAGGACTAGTCAGAGGACAGTACCTGAATATATTTTGCATGCATTGATAGCTATCGAAGGGAATTCCAAAAAGCGAGCTATAGTCTCAGTATTTACCTACGTGTCTGATATGACACGAGACGTTTAAAACAAGGAAACTCTTCTAAATTGTTTCCCAAAACGGCGGAACGTACATTTTAAACAAAAGGTATATATGTATATGGTTATTTTCTTACAATAGACGTCCTCCACTGTGCAGTGCTGCGAGTATCGCACAGCGATTTGAAGAAGATTTGGCATGCATTGCTTCCAGATGTTTTAATGATGTATATCGTATTGATTTTCATTTTGGGATTTAGACATTGTGTCTTCACCATGACTCCGATGATTGCGGGATGCTTGACGGAGTTTTGATTTTGAGTTATATGCTCATTTTTCATGCGCATGCGCTGCGCTACGACTTGTTTTATGTATTTATGATTTTGGAGCCCCGACGACTTGATGGTTTTTCTTAGATGTTTTAGAATTTGGGGGAGTTTTTAATTTAAATTCGGGGACCGAATTTATTTAAGGGGGGAAGATTGTAACGTTTTGAAAATCGTTTCGGTGAAATTTCGGAAAATCGGTAAAATAAGGGGGGTTTCTGTAAAAAGTCAAAATACAAATATATTTATTATAAAATTAAATATACATATTCTAGATATGTAATTTCTAGTATTTGGTGTTTATTGAGCCACTGGTGAAATTTCAAATTTTCTGAAAAATTTTCTGAAATTAATTATTTTAATATTATTTTAAGCCGTCACTAATACATTTAATTAGGGAAAATTACAAATTGGAATGGGTTGATACAAATTTTGTAATTCTTGACACACTAAACTGACATGTTAAATATTGTTTTTGAAACGAAATCGTTTGCCAAAACGGTTTAGAAAATATCGAAGAAAAATGCTTAAATAGTGAATTTAGTATTAATGGATGTTTGGGGTATAGTATTTATCATTTTCCATCACCCCACACCCATACCCACACTCACACACCCCCATTTTTCCTTCCCCTTGGCTGAATTCAGCAGCCCCCCTCAATTTTCCCCACTTGATTTGCAAAAGAAAAAAAAATGGTAAAAGTGTTGACTTTGAGGTATGGTCTTTGCCTTTGACTTTTAGGTGGACCAAACACTTTCTTCACCTCACTCTCTCTCCTCTCCCCCTCAAGATCTGGCCGAGCCTCCCTTCCTCCATTCCCAACAGCAGCCCCCCCTTCTCATCTCATTTCTCTCCAAAAAATTCCAAGAAAAATCAAGTAAAACCTCACAAATTTCCAAATACAAACCTTACCCATTTTTCCTTAGCTATTCTTGTATGGATCTTGGTGAAGGGAAGCATGTTTCGGAGGCTAGATTTGTGCTAGATCTCAAGATAATTACGGGGTAAATTCTTAACCTTATGGCTAATTGTTGTTTAATTATGATAAGCTATTTTATTCAAGTGTTGATTTGGGTGTAATTGCTAGTTTAGGATATTCTAGAAAAGGGTTTGATTTTGGGATTAGGGTTTGTAAAATTCAAGTGAGGGTTTCTGGCATTAGATTATGGTTCTAATGAGTGATTAACATGTTAATTCTATGCAAAACTAAACCTTGTTGCTTATTGCTAGATTATTAAATTTAAATTGTCCTAATTATGATTGTTTTGCAAACTAGATTTTTGTAATTAATATTAAGAGTGAGATTAAAATCTAGATAACGGTTGTGTGGCTTAGTTAACATGTTTTAATGAGAATTATGGCCACTAGAATTGTTAAAATATTTAAAGTTGATTAAAACACTAAGTTTTGAGCTAAAATGGAAAATTGTGCTAATTTTGTTAACTAGGTTTTGTAAATATATATATATTTTGATGAGAATAAATTATTAGGATGGTTTATATGACTTGGTTATTATATTGAGTGGATATTGCGGCCGCTAGATTTGTTTAAACGTCGAGTTTTGCACTAAAACGGGTAATTTTGCTTGCTAGATTTTCGGAAAAATAGCTTTTAAAGTGAGTTTGAGGTTTTTGTGAATTTTAAGCTATTTTATATTATAATTAGTGCTTGTGATTATTTAAATGAGTGTGTTTGGGTTTTTCTCGATGGTTTGGCGTTTGTACGCCGACGTCGAGGGTTTTGGGGTTGATTTGTGAAAGCAACCATAGGTTTTGACCTATGTGGGATTCGTGTGTCGTTTTGGCCATGAGTCGGATTTTAATGCGATACGGTGCGTTATGATATGTAGGTACCCCATGAGGACTTCGAGACGACAAGCAAGCGCGTGGCGACGTCGGCACCGGCGAGCGAGGACCAGGTGAGTAGATTTATATCTACGGGAAGAAGTCGGGTGGATGGCGTATAGCACCCCCGCAGTTCGTGGTGATATATACGAATACGTATACACACATATATATTGATTATATTGTTTGAGATTATTAATGTTAAAGATGGATATTTGGTGTGTTGCGAAACCCTAGAGTAGTGGTTGCACCATACATACACACATACACCCATACTTGCATACATTCTTCTTTCATATGTGCGTATATGGGAATTTGTTTTTATGTGTTCACATAGGTATGGGACCATGTGTTCATATACTGGATTTGAGGATAGTACTTGGGATTTGAGATGAGTCGATGAGATTCGATTTAAGGCCGTGAGATCGGTGATATGACAAGGTTCGTATTTGATATACGACCTGATGTTTTAGCGGGTCCTTTGACGTATTTTTTACACACGTGCATGCATACTTAGGTGGTATCAGTATTGTACTAGACAGAGATCAGTACCCGGATTAGGATCTTTGATAAAGAAGATACCAGATGAATAATGTGATGAACATGATATTGACCCGTATCCAGATTTGGCGATGCCGTACGACGGATTTACGAACGAGCTATATATTGATGATAGATCCGCACTCTTGACTTGGGAATATCTGATTATAGATATGGTATCGGATGTGATATTATCGAGGCGGGATCACCGACTAATAATATGTTTATATATATATATCGACTCAGATGTTAGGCGGTTTCCTTACCTTCAGTTAGCTTGTTAGTTCAGCCGTATAGTTTAGTGTAGTTGTTAGACTAGGTTAGATTCCTACCTATTTCAAAACTAACGGATCGTGGGTATTTTAAAAGACAGGCCAAGGGATTCTACGGATGTTTCAAAAGACGTATCTTTTCTTAAAAACATCGTAGCCCTTATTTTCAAAACACCGCGATTCGTGTTATTTCAAAAGGCACTATTGTAGGACTTATACTAGGGTAATGCAGATTAGTTATCGTTGTGTCTAGTATTCATCTCCCGCACATTATTGCTGTTGCTCCGCATCGCATACATATTGTGATTCATATGCCATTGTTGATATTATGCTGTTAGGACACCAGCACCATTACCGATGATGCGTATGTACCACGTACACTTACTTGCCGGCTCACACACATCTTCATCGGTAATTGCCATGTCACGAACACTTTAGAAATACTATTTCATTGACATAGGTTGTTAGCTAATAGTTTAGACATAATATTAGTGTACTTGCCTTATATGCTAGTTTAGACATTGTAGTTATTGCCTGCTACTTCATGCATGTTATTATTCACTGTTGTGCCGCATTCATGGGTTTTCATGCCTATATTCACTGTTTACATGCTATTGATGATTTGGATTTGGATTTCATGAAATTTCTTGGATTTGGAGGAAAACCGCAAAAGCATAAATAAACCTTTTTTCTCTCTTTTAAATAAAAAGTGTGGTTTTCCCACGATGTATGAGTCGTCCACCATGAGTTTGCTGATGGATTTCAAGACCCGAGTTCGAGGAGTGGAGGAACCGTTTCGGGTACATGGTGGACCTGGTGCGGTACCCCGGGGCAAGAGGATCGCAGATGATGGCATTGAGCCTGGCAGGGGAGCACTACCGACCGGTGATATTACCCGACGCGTCGGATATCCGGAGGATACCGTCGTGGTCTTGAGATGGATGGTAGGGGCGGGTCCGGATATCTCACTAATTTATGAAAGCAGTTTTGATGATACAGGCCAGTCCGGATAGCCGGAGCCTGAGATTTTGAGACATTGAGGTTTATGTTTTGTGTCGATGCTAGACACTGCTTATGCTGATTTCATTTATGATACCTCTTTTAAAAAGATACAGAAATCTCACTAATTTATGAAAGCAGTTTTCTCCAGTACATGCATTCATACATCATCCATATGATACATTGCTACCTGAGGCACTGACACGAGCACTTGGTATTACCGTTGTTTAGAGGTATACCCTAGCCATTGTTATAGGCTGCCGGTTATATATTTGAGAATATATTATGATTGTATGACCTAGGATTGTGTCATACGTGCGATTCATGTTCGTAGATGTATTCTATTCACGAGTTGGCAACTCACCCCCGTTGTGCCACGGTTTCTTGCAGGTTTTGCCGTACAGGTTTCATTACGGTTTTGCTGGCACTGCTTCTTTTCGGGTGAATTGCTAGCAGGTGGTTTATTTGTATCATACCCACCATTATACCTTGTATATTATTATTCTGTTGTATCTAGAAGTTCCATCAACCAAACATGTATTTATTGAGATAGAGACCAGTGATGTTATTCTTTCGGCCTTAGAGCCGCGCGTTATATTTCTGTGGAATTCTTATTGTTTTGAGTTTCATTTTGAGTTTTGATCCTCGCCCTTGGCGTTGTATATTATAATGCTTGTGTGGTTGTGACCGTCGATTGACGAAGAGATAGCTTCCGCTTGGGGATGCATTTTTTTGATTTCGTATACTATTCATGTTGTATCCCGTTTGGGGGCCAGTATTTACAAAGGAGACTCTGCCGAAATTTTCAGGAAATATTCGATGTTTTAAAAACGCATAATTCGGCTTATGCTATTAAAAATACTTGATTTAAATTGGTTTTCCTTCACTCTACTACTTTTCTTGGTTTGGATTTCTGGGTTTTCGGTTTACTTAGATTACGTACGCCTCGAGACGATTCGTATTTTAAGTACCGGTCATGTTTCGTACTATCGGGTCGTGACAATACCCGTCGCCTGCACCCACGTCGCCACCCTTCACCGCCGCCGACCTCCTCAACCTTTCTAACCTCTGCTACCACCCCCTTCATTTCCCGACCATCCCCACAATCCGATCCAAGAAATCCACAGAACCCCAACTCCGACGAGAACCCATCGTTGCATCTGTTCTCACCTCGCTGGAACTCCGACCACCTCGTTCTCCTCTCTCCTTTCCCAAAAGAACCCGAGCATCCCCAAGAAAGAACCTGCACCCCCTTCAACCGTAGGAACCCATTGCCTTGCCGGAAAACCCTCGCCTACATCGTTGCCATCGATGGCCCATCATCGACGTCACCCCCTCGCCTTCACCTCTGACCCCAGAACACCAAACCATAGAGAACAGCAACAGTTCTTCTCTTCTTTCTTCTCCTTTCTCTTTTCTTTCTCTTTCTTGATTCCGTTTTCCCGGTCACCCCGCCGGAGCCGTGACCGTCGCTGCCGTTCCAGCCGACCCAGTGGACGTACCTTTCCTGCGTGATCATCCTCTTGCATTGCTTGGACCCGTCCCGTGTGCCGTGCGTGCGTTGCGACGTTTTACCGACGTCGGACGTACCGCACGTATCCGTATTGTGATCCATCGAGGCAAGTTTATCTCGCTACATGCTATACTACTATATTTTGCATTCATGCGAATAATAATATTACATATTGTTTAGTTATGCATCCATATTACAATTTTACAGTTTTTCGATACCCGTATGCATCCATATCATTATTTACATATCTAGTCGCATGCTAATTCATCTTGCTACATGCTAGGTATAGTATTATGCATCCATATGAGTAAAATGTTACCCGTTTATCACATTATACATCCATACTAAAGTTTTACCGTTTTAGAATACCCATTTGCATCCATATCATTTAATATACATATAGCTGCATCTACAGATCACATTATTACATATTATTGTTATATTAACACCTCATGTTTAATAAAGTGCATCCTAATTAGTATCGGAACTATAAATGTAACCCTAATTGATAATCGTGCATCGATATCATTGATTTTATATCTATTTGCATACCATGACATATTATTTCATTTTATTGTTATATTAGTACTCCATACTTGATTTTGTGTATTCATGCTTACTACAGTTTGATTAAGAGCACCCGCTTGATACTTGTGCACTACCTGACATGACCTAATACACTACTTGACATAACTTGATACATGTGCACTACTTGATATGACCTGATTATATCACTACTTGACTTGATACCTTATCTTGTTACTAATGCCGACAAATCTTGACATGTTGTCCCTATGGACATATCCTGTTGTCTATACAGACAAACCTGTACTTGCTTGATCCTGTGTTGGCATTAGCTCCAGATTATTCAATACCTGACTTGAACACATAACTTGGGGGTGTGGGGAAATCAATGATGAAACCTGACTTGTAACTCGACAGTTCGCTTTCTTATACTGATCAGTTTTAGGGGCTAGGCCAGCCTTGGGATGATGCTGCTGACATCATTCATCTATACATATTTCCTGTTTTAGTGCCTAGCGGCATGTCTCGGCGGCATGTCTCGGTTTCAGCCCGAGAATCTTGACCGTGGTCCCGGGCATGCACGGGATACTATTGAGTTACATCGACGATTCATTAAATTGATTTCAAGACTTGAGAGCAGTTAACCCAGTAGCCCAATTTAGATTACTCACTGCACGTCACATGTGCTTATACCCTTCACTGTTTCTTATGCATGTTATTGTTATAATCTTATTACTGTTCCTACTCATGCCTGCATGTCTTGTTACCTCCTGATTATATTATTGTTTGATATTATGACACACTGACGTCTGGGTTTTGCATGGCCCAAATCCTCTACCTTTTTCGCAGGCCGAGCAGGAGTACTTCAGCCGACAGGCCGAGCAGTGATGATCCAGTTAGTTTAGTTATTTTCGTACTTTACAGATGTTACTGTTTATTGGATCTATTGCTTCCGCATATTATTTCATGACTCGTTTATTCTGGCTTATGGACATGTATTAGATAGTTTAGTTTAGTTTACTGTTCTTGATATCTCTAAACAGGCTTAATGTGACTGTGGAAGGATCTTTCCTATCCACAGGTAGCATGTTTGGCTCTGACACGTGCCAATCTTAGCGCACTCTGGGAAGCGGGGCATGACAGGGTTTTTTTGGTATCAGAGACATAGGATTTAGGTTAATCGGGTTTGATTTTTTATAGTTGGGTTTTGGACCCAATACACGAATCAGAAAACCTGTAATTAGGAACATGTCCTGCCACATTGTTATCGTGATTCTTGAATCATATCCTTCTTTTGATCCTTGTCTTGACGATATGCAAGCAACTTTGCATCTCGCCTTGAAACCTTTTGGTTCCCTATTGTTTCTCCATGTTCTTTTGATTCTGATACTAGGATTTGGGCGACTTGAACGGAGTTATGTGATTGTACCCATGAACTGCAGCATGACTACAATGCGGTATTCTATTTAAGTAACTTGGAGTCCTAGTCTTGAATCATTTCCTTGTTCCATTGTCATTTTATTACCTTGGTTCTCCCAATTTCATTGCTTACCAGTTCATGTTTTGCAGATTTCTTGGTGATCGATACCAGCAGTTATGATGTTGTCTTGGGAATGGACTTTCTCGGCACTTTCCACGCTCATATTGCTTGTAGGGCAAAGAAAGTGATTTTCCATATTCCAGGACATCCGGAGTGTTAGTGTATATGCCCTAGAGGCCATTACTGTATCATACTAGTTTGTATATTATTTAATGGAAGCTTGGGATATTCACAGTTGTATATACAATCTTGCTCAAAATAGTAGTATGCTACTTGGTTTGTTTCTACTTCAATGTGTACATGTGTTTATTTTAGTATATCACCTATACACATTAGTGGAGCCCTTAGGATCTTTGCTTGATTACCAGCGTTGTGATGGCAGTCACACTAGTGGGGGATGGGTAATCTATAAGCACATCCTTATGCAGGTCCCTAGTCACAGGACTATCGAGACAGGGCATCGATACTCTGGAGTAGACTAGCGCATACGCTTCTCATCCCAGTGTGGGAGACGGTCTGTCCCACAGCCGTCAATACGTCATACTGGAGATAGTATGCGGGTGCTCGTTGGGTTACGAGTACACTGGACAGGACTCGTCGGGAACTGACTGGTTGGTATGATACCTATCGTCAGTTATCAGTTCCCAGGTGACATGAGTACAGCTTAGTCCGCTGACTTGACACTGTCACTTCGCCTCGAGTGTGTTCCCACTGTACTTTGATTACTACCCTACCACGGCTCAAAGGAGTCGTGCAAACAGGTAGTTTTTGGGTGCAGTCCCGAAGCACTTGGAGGCAGTGACGGTTAGACAGGATTCGTCTCTCCCGGTATTGGGGGTTGACATCGCGCTGTGTTTAGGAGAGTCATTACACGAGTAGTCCCTGGCCAGGGCAAGCGAGATATACTGGTAGGCTTCCAGTGTTATCTCAGGGTGTTCTGGGCTTCACTCCGACACGACTTGTATCGCTATTAGGGGACTGACGTTTACCGCCCCCTAGGCCCGCCATGCGATGTATTAGACGAAGAGACCGGACTGTACGGAGACTATCACATTCTGGTTCAGTAGGAGTTCAGATGGGTTTCACCTCGTCAGTCTTCTTGTCGGCATCTACCTGGGGACCGTTACGCACAGCTAGTGCCGCTTGCGGTCTGTGGTTAAACCCACTGCCAGCGTAGTGTCGAGTCTTTAGAGTCCCACACAGAAAGCTATTCTCCTTTAGGCAAAAGAGTAGAGGTTTTGCGACAGGGTTCGGTCACATCCGTGCACTTGTGCACGTACAGTGTCCGGACAGTTAACACTAGCGGGCTTTGGTTTAAGCCAGATCCTAGTGTATGTTTTGGGATTGGTTTTTTCTAGTATGTATTCGTGTTCCTCGGAACGCGGATGCGGGTGTGTATGCACAGTTGACGGAGAGACAGAGGCAGAGGATTCTCATTAGGGTTGTTGACTGTTGACTGTTGACTTTTTGCTCAACCCTAATGAGAATATGATATATGATTAACATTAATATTAATTAAGTATTATAGTGACATGGTTGTTGAGGGGTTGACTTTGTTGACTTGTTGACTTTGTTGATCGGTTGACTAGGTTGGACTAGTTGACCATCATCATGACAATAGCTATCATTTCATGGTAAAGACTTTTGCTTGCTTGTTTATCTTGTGCAAAATGAGTGCATGAAATGATATGGCTATTGTAGCTTAAACCATCACTAATACTTGATTGCTATTATTGGTTATGATGGCTTTGGATTATGAGAGCCAAGAGAGAAATGTCTTGCTCATTCTTTCATTTCTTTTCTCTCTCTTGGCTTGAGCTCTCACCCTCTTCCTCTTTCTCTCCCTTTCTCTCTAGTCTATGGTTCATTTGTCTCATGAGTTGAGAAGCAAGAACCATAGAGAAAAATCCCAACACACTCTCCTCTACTCACTCTAGTTCACAAGGTTTAGCAAACCGAGTGAACTAGTTTCTTCAAAGTTCGAAGAAGAAGCCAAAGGTAGAAGCTTTCGGGTGGATCGATCTTCGGCGCAAGGAGACGATGGGGTAAAGCCGATCCGTACAACCATCAAGTGTAGAAGACGAAGGAGTTCAAGAAAGCAAGGTATAACCCCCTAACCGAGTAGTTAACTACTCCTAGTTAGGTTGTTAGGTAGATAGTTTAACAAAGATCCGGTTTGAGTCCATGTTGCCGCCTCTAGAAAATTGTTTTTCATCAAATTCCGCATGCCCGTAAGTACCGGGAGAGGCAGCATGGACTTACAGTGGTATCAGAGCCAGGTTAAACTCTATCTAACATGTTAGCAAAGTAACTAGAAGATCGATCAAAGAAAAAGTCGCGAAACGAACCCGATATGTCAAGTTTCTGCCGATTTTTTTTCTGTTCAAAAATTGATAAATTTCATCTTAAAAATCGGCTCAGGCTTTTTATTAAACACCCACAAAATTTGGTCCCACGAACCGGTCAAAGCGCCGCGGAAACGCGGCGGGAGCACGCTCCCGCAGCGGAAACGCGGCCGAGTTGACTCGGCCGAGGTCCAAATTTTGTGCAGTGTGTTTCTGGGGTTGTTTTGGGATTTTTTGGAATATATCTTTTCAGCCCAGATTTTCCAGAAAGAAAATTTTGTGTTTGGGGCCTAAAAATCCGTATTTTTGATCGAACTTCTAAAGACTTAAGCTGACGGTTTTTATCTGTGATGTGATATTTGTATTGAACGTCTGTTAATCGCTATATGTCGATTAGTGGGGGTTATACAAATCTGTGATCTGTAATGTTATTGGTTTGTGTATATGAATTCATTGAATTGTCGTGGGTGAATAGCCGGGGGTTGTGAGACGAGAGTTTTCTTTTCTTTCAATTCATGTAAATTTGTAAATTGATGTAATAATTATTTATATGGCCGCACAACCGGGTCGGGGTTGTAGCCGTCATTGTATAATTTATTTTTACTGTTTTTGCTCCTAGGATAGACCCATGGAGGGGGTGCACAAACTACCGGGTATCCCGAAGTGCCGAGTGGCCTACTCACGGAGTTGAGGGAGGTTGCTTCTCTTCGGGTACTTGGCGGGTAGTTTGCCGCACCCATAGGGGTCTTGGGTGGGGTATTGGCTATTCACCGCGACCGTGTAATCTGCTTTTCGTTACAGGCCCGTACGAATTGCGGGTTCCTAGTATATCCAATGTATTCATCTGTGATCTGAAATGGCTATCATTGCAATATATATCTATATATGATATTATTTAGGCGTTGCTTATGTTTTACAGCCGCGCTAGCCCAGCCCCCGCTCTGTCGTTAGTTAAGTAACCTAACGGGTAATGACGGGACCCCGTGGAGAATGCGAATGGCATAAGCGTACGTCATATTTTGGTTGTTTTCTGCAATGGTAGGATTAAATGATGGGACGCATTAAAAGAACTAATGCAAGAATAACACGCATTAAAAGAACTAATGCAAGAAAATAAACCAAGTAAAAGTCGTTGGAACACTTTCGAAAAACCACTCGGTTCTTTTCAAAACCAACTTTTAAATGCGGAGTTTGAGCCACTCCTTTTAAAAGCTATCTCGTTCCATCGATTATATCAAGTTCACTACGTTCACGGTTTCGCCAAAACCATTCGTAGCCCTCCGTCGTTTCACATAAATAGTCAATAGTATTCAAGCTATGTATGTTGGCCAAAGTCAAGGCATAGTGATTGGTAGCTATTGGGTATTCATGTGTAGCATAGATAGATGCGTTGGTTTGGGACAGTCGTACTGCCATTTTGGCCAAAGTCAAGGATAGGTACGGGTGGGTCCAAATTAACCTGGAGAATGACAGGTAGAACTTGACATGTGACTTATGATATTTTGGCCAAAGTCAAGGTCATAAGAGCATGGGGCAAAAATCCACATCGGGAGTTTCAAAGGAACTGAAACTTGCTAGTGTTGCATACCATTTGGAGTGTGATGATTCTGGTAGGATTCCTTCAGATTCGTCACGCGATGATATTTGGATCCCGATCCTACTGTGAGTATATGCTACTCCTCGGGAAATTTCTCACTTAACGATCAATGCTATAAACCAAGTAGGTGTCTGTAACATTTTCAAAAAGATAAAATATTAATTTTGGGAATTTTATAATTTAATATTATTTTATTGATTATTTTAATATTAAATCTATAATTAAATGCAAATAAATACGAAAAATTTGAGAAAAAATTATGAAAAATTCTAAAATAGGGTAAATTAGAGAATTATGACATTTTAAAGTTTTTGTGATTAGTTTGACACTAAATTAGTGCTAATCGCGATTAAAAAACGCTAATCGGTTTTTTTTTTAGCATTTTTGTGCAAAACTTGCACATATCATTTTTATCACACTTGTGCATTTTCTACCATGTTACTTTGGGTTTACTATTGGTGTGAGAAGGTTTTGAGAGAAAGGAAAAGGAAATAAAAGAGAAAAGATTAAAGAATGGAGGGTTGGTGAGAAGAGAGGTATGGGGCATCATTGACTAAAACCCTTAGCCATTTCTCCCATCATTTTTCCTCCCTCTTCTTCCTCCTACTGCTGCTGCTCCTGCATTCCATTTCCCTCCCCTCTTCAAGCTCCAAAACACCTCTAAAACTACACCAAAACCCAATCTCCATTTCATTAAAATTGTGCACAATCCCTAGATCTACACATGGAGCTAAAGAAGCATGGATTTTGGCCACTAGAGGGCAACTCAAGAAAGTTCTTGAGTTGCCAATTGAGGTAATTTCGGGACCATTAGCTAAATTGTAGCATTTCCTTTAACCCCAAGTTAAGATTATATCGATATTGTGTGATATTATGGACTTGATGAAAACCTAGTTAGGGTTGTAGTGAATTATGGGTTGTAATATGAAATTGAGGTCAGTAGAGCTTATACCATCACCCTAGTGTATGAATTGGAACCCAAAACCTGAAGCAAGAACCAGAATACAGATTTTAGAAACCGATATCGGGGAATTTGTGAAATCTGTGCAGGGTATATTGAATCTGCTTTTACCCCGAGACTCTGAAAATAAAATTGAGTGGATAGAGATATGTGCAGGCACCCAGGAAGCTAACCCCAAGACCCTAGCCCCCAATTCTCTTTCCCGGCCGCCAATTTTCCTCTTTTGGCCGCAAATTGCGGCCTGGGTCCCACCATTTTGGGTCGTGTTGGTTCTGTAGCTCCTACATGTTTATGTTAGGCCCCTGGTATATATAGATTTGTATAAATTGACCTAGGGTGAAATCTGGGACATATATCCTAAGTTGCTATTTTGGATTCGTGTTTCCGTATTCCGTATTTTCATTTCTGCATTGGTGTGTTTCGTTTTACCTCGACTATTTGGCGTTTATACGACGATATAGAGGGTTTATTGATGGTTTTGAAGGCGTGCCATAGGTTCTCACCTATAGGCCCCTTATCGTATCGTTTTGGATTTCATGTGCCGTTTTAGCTTGGCTTTGGTGTTAATTGCGTATATACGATACTTGCTGTGTAGGTACCCCATGAAGACTTCGGGACGACAAGAAAGCGCGTAGCGACGTCGACAAATGAAGACCTAAGGTGAGTAGATTATATCTACAGGGGGAAGTCGGGTGGATGGCGTATAGCACCCCCGCAGTCCGTAGATAGTATACTATGTAGTTTAAATATTGTGATAGTTGTAGTGTGTTATGGTTAGTTAGAGATAGGAATAACTAGCGTAGTTTCTAGTTGCGAGCTCTAGGATAGATTTACACCTACACGCACACCCTTGCATATTACCTATACTTACACGGTGTTAATGATGATATTGGATGACTTTGGAGGTGAGTCGATGTTATTGGGCTTTGTGCCGCGAGATCGGTGATGTGATATGATTCGTATTTGGGATACGAAACATGTTTCTTGCGGGCTTGGGATGTGTGTTTACCCCCGCATTCATACTTTGTAGATGGCATCAGTTGTACTAGACTTAGATCAGTACCCCAGTTTATATGATATGATATGATGATAGTGATACCTGAAGTGTGATGAGATAGTGTGATATTGACCCGTACCCAGCTATTGGGATGCCGTACGACGATTTACCGTATGAGCCTATATTGATGATAGATCCGCACTCATGACTTGAGGATGTCAGATGATATACTATATCGTACGCGATACTATTGAGGCGGGATCACCGACTTATATATATTTATATATCGACTCAGATGTTAGGCGGTTTCCTAACTGTAGCTCAGCTTGTTAGTTCAGCTGTATAGTTTAGTGTAGTTGCTAGATTAGATTAGACTCATACCTATTTCAAAACTAGCGGGTCGTGGGTATTTTTAAAAGACAGGTTAAGGGATCTACGGATATTTCAAAAGGCGTATCTTTTCATAAAAACACCGTAGCCCTATTTTCAAAACCCCATGATTCGTGATATTTCAAAAGGCACCATTTGTAGGACTTATATTAGATTAATGCAGATTAGTTATAGTTGCGTCTAGTATTCAGCTCCCACTCTTTTGTGGTTCGCTTTGCATTGCATTCTTATATTATGTTTCATACCCCATTATTGATATCCTGCTGTTAGGACACCAGCACCATTACCGATGTTGCGTATGTACCACGTACACTTACTTGCCGGCTCACACACATCTTCATCGGTAATTGCCATGTCACGTACACCTTAGAAAATACTATTGCTTGTCATAACCTATTAACTAATAGTTTAGACATTGTAGTTATTACCTGCTATTTCATGCATACTGTTATTCATTGTTATGCCGCATTCATGGATTCTCATGCATATATTCTTTATTTTACGCGTTATTGAGGTTTTGGATTTGGATTTCCGTGAGATTTTCTGGATTTGGAGGAAAACCGCAAAAACACAAATAAACATATTCTCTCTTTTAAAATAAAAAGTGCGGTTTTCCCATGATGTATGAGTCGTCCACCATGAGTTTGCTGATGGATTTGGAAACCCGATTCGAGGAGACGGATGAACCGTTTCGGGTACATGGTGGACCCGGTGCGGTACCCCGGGGCAAGAGGAATGTGGTGATGACGTTGAGCCTGGCAGGGGAGCACTACCTACCGGTGATTTTACCCGACGCGTCGGATATCCGGAGGATACCGTCGTGGTCTTGAGATGGATGGTAGGGGCCGGTCTGGACTGACGGCGCCCTAGATTTTGTGGTTGAGACTTGAGATATCGAGATATTGGGATTACGTTTTGTGCCGATGTTAGGCACAGTTTTATGCTGATTTTATTATGATACCTCATTTTAAAAATACAAAGGAAATCTCATTAATTTATGAAAACAGTTTCTTCATGTACATGTATTCTGTTTTCATGCATTCATATCTCATTCATATGATATATTGCTACCTGAGGCACTGACACAGGCATTTGAGATTACACTCGGGTTAGATATTTACCCTAGCCTTGTTATAGGCTGCTTGTTATATTGAGGATTTTATATACTGATCGTATTGACCTAGGACTATGTCTTGCTTTCGGTTTCTGCTTGTAGATATTCTCTATTCACGAGTTGGCAACTCACCCCCCCCCCCCCCCGTTGTGCCACAGTTCTTGCAGGTTCTGCCGTACAGGTTCCATTGCGGCATTTCTGGCATACTACTTTCTTGCGGGTGAATTGCTTTTGGTAGGTGGATTCTTTCGCATCAAGAACCACCATTGTATTTATTTTATTCATTGTATCTAGAATTTCCATCAACCAAAACTTGTATTTTGTTCAGACTCAAACTTTAGTGAGGTATTATTCGACCTTAGAGTCGCGCTTAGTAGTATTGCGGTTTTCTTGTTGCTTTTGAGCTTTCTTTTGGATTTGATCCTCGCCACTTGGCGTTGTATATTATATCGTTGTGTGGTTGTGACCGTCAATTGACGAAGAGCTAGCTCCCGCTTGGGGATGCCTTTATTATTGCATATATTGTTATCCTTGTTGTACCCCATTCGGGGCCAGTTTTACAAAAGAAACTCTGCCGAAATTTTTAGAAAAGATTGTACTGTTTTTAAAATGCATATTCGGCTTAGTTATTTAAAAACCCTGATTTCAAACATGTTTTTCTTCACCTCTTTAAACCAGTTTCTTTACTTATTCTTAAAAATGGTTTTAGATTTCTGGGCTTTTGGCTTACTTGGATCAGATGGAGTCCTATAGACTTCATATGGTTCAAGGGCCAGTCACGTGCTCTTTCGGGTCGTGACAAAGTTGGTATCAGAGCGCTAGGTTGACCTTGGTTCGAGTCTAAGTTTGACTATGTGGAGCCTAGGGCGTTTATATATATACGGAACTTAGGCTTGACCTTACGGAACTTAGACTTGGTCGAGGGGATATTAGACCCGAACTTTCGTCGTATTAGGATGACCCTTGGTTGATGGAATAGGTGACTAAAGTAGAGTGACGTACCGTTGGTATGTTCCGCGGCATACTTACGACACGCCACTCCGCTTAAGGAACCTTAGGATGTACATATTTTCGAGATCAGTGATTCTCTTTATATCTAGGATTATACATCCATTTGAGATCCCCGATTCTATTAGTTTCATGATCGTACCTTTATTGATGCTGTTCCTTCTTATGATCATGTATCCCCCTTGGATCTGTTGTTCTCTTCCATACCATTGGTGTGCTCTCTTTGATACTCGATTGAGGTTCATGTCACCATGTTGAGCGCAGTTTGGGCTGCTGCTAGGGTTACGGCCGGTGTGAGCTCGTCTGGTACGAGAGCCGACCATTGTGTTTCCTGGTGGCATGGGGATGTCTCGAGTTAGGATTGGTGATTGTGACCTCTAGTGAGGCGAGTGCTTGGTTTTACACCGGATGATCGGGCTATTGTTAGAGTTGCCAGTTGAGAGAGAACTGTTGATGTACGGCATACCTCAGAGATTGTGATGTCGCATACCGTGCAGACAGATGGACCAGCTGTTGCTGAGATTGACAGGATGTCGCTTCCGAAGCTTACGAGCTGAGATTGCCGGAGCTTTCAGGCAGATATGAGATAGATGATAGCTAGTCTACCCGATTTGAGAGACGAAGGTGATTCGTCCGATTTTGCGCCGGAGCGGACCCAGATAAGTTGAAGATTTCCACTGAGGAGAGTCTTACTCAGATATAGAGCAGACCGACTCAGAGATGACCGCCTATGTATTGCCTTTCCTGGAGGATTGAGGCGCTGTTCGGCGTACAGGCTAATGAGCCAGTTGCTGCGGCAAATGATGAGATACCGCCCAGATGGTTGGAGCTACTGCAGCGTGAGCATATACTTAGAGAGATGATAGCGAGTCGCTAGTCACCTGAGGATGAATGACTAGGACATGTGGTTCGTTCGTTTACCGATGCGAGGTCATCAGATAGATTGTTTCCAGCGAGAGACGACTTCACGCAGGTTCGTTGAGAGTCGGTAGAGACGATCGAATGTCAGGAGCCCATTTTCCAAGTTTAAAGTATACGGAAAGACATGCAGGTGAAAGCCTTTGAACCCTAACTCGACTTAATGACCGTGTGAAAGCCTTTGAACCTTAGGGTTTGCGGCAGTTCCGCGGCGCCATTAGTGAGGCTTGGGTTTGCCCTTCTACGGCTGGACCACCGACGCTGTGGCATGTACTCGATACTATTAAACTGTACCCATGATGTGATCACTTGGGGGATTATGAGGTTCTGACTAGTCGATCGGATGATTCGACATCATTCGGACATCATGAGATGGGATGCACTGCTTGGGATACTCCAGATACGAGGATAGCCGTTGGAGCACTGTCCATGCAGCCATGATGAGACGAATCCGGATCAGTCGACATTGATGCAGAGTGAAGAAAAGAGTTCGCAAGATATTTCGACAAGATGACGTCCCACTCCGCTGATATCAGAGATGTTATACGCACCCAGAGGCGTGGTATATGGATATATCTTCCAGACAGAAGCGCGATGAGTATGCAGCCATTCCGGAATAAGAATTAGCTTCAGCATTGGACGATGACTTCCGGGCAATTCGGCAGGAATGAGATTTGAGAAAGGGAGACCTCGACAGGACCTTTCGGGAAAACGATACGGGAAGACCTAGACCTAGGAGTGGTCATATTGCGCACACCCAGCAGGCCAGAGTTCGGCATTGTCGACAGGGTAGTTGACCAGGTTCGGATAAAGGAACTTACCCAGATGCATTGCGAATTGATCAAGGACGGACGAGTATTCAGTATTCCTCCGATGGTAGGGACGTGTTCCCGAGGACCTATTTGGCCTGACATCTTCTACAGAATGATGAAGCTACAGAGTACGCGATTTCGAGTTCGTGCGAGAGACTTCAGATTGGCCGTGGCTGAGAACAGTGCAGTGCGTAGATAGCATGGCGTGATGTCAAAATGGACAACGATAGAGACAGGTGGAACAAGAGGTTCGGGCGAGACGCTGACAAGCTGTCATTACTTCCCGTCGAGACTAGAGACCAGATATGCTTACAGAGACGTTGGGATACAACCAGATTCCGAGAAATATTGTGCTGAGGACACAGGTGTCTTTTGAGCGAGAAGAGGTTGTGCAGGAGAGCCAGCCTCTGTACAGATCGGCATAGGCATGATCGGAAGAGACCTTGAGCAGGATTCCTTCCAGGACATTGCTGCAATGATGTTTGTACCCAGGATCAGATGTGTGATGTGCTTTCAGAAAGCCAGAGGCCGACGCCAGTGATATGCTGCCTTACGAGTGGTCGTGAGGTTTGACCGAGAGGTGACCAGAGAAGTGCTAGAACGGAATCGACCCCGTTAGCACACCTGACAGGGCCGATGAGCCGATTGACCCCGAGATAGGAAATCCGCAAGGAAAATAAGGACCCAGAGTCAGAGGACGCCAGACCGTGAGCAAGAGGAAAGTAGATATCCTGCGCTGCTAGCAGTGGATGCACCGACTCCTTCTCGACCTCGAAGGAGGGACTACCGACGACGGTATTTATGATTTGTGATTTTGTGATTCGATTATCACGTATCCGTCATTTTGGATTTCGGTATTTTGAGCGTTCTGTTTGCATGATTTAGTTTTGATGACTGAGTTTCATGATATTGATTGAGATTTCATGCCTACCGTATGCAGTGATTTGATTTGCACTTCCAGCATAGTTTTCATGCACCTTTAGTGTTTTGATATACGATTTTGGTGCACGCCAGATGCACTAAATCGGGATTCTTCGTGCATGTCACATGCACCTGATTTTTTTTTTCCGTCAGGCACACACGTTGCCTACGACAGATGTTTCGTGCACACCAGTTGCACCTAGATGTTGTTTTGTACACCTGTTTGACACATATATGGATTTTGATTCCTTGCGCACCAGACGCATAGGATATTCTTAAATATGCATTTTGGGGAATTGATTCTAGTAGAGCAGTACATTTATATGATATCCTTTATGTATTGATGTTTTCGGAGCCCCGACAAATTGGATTATTACTGAAATTGTTTTAGTATTGGGGGTTTAAATTTAAATTCGGGGACCGAATTTCTTTAAGGGGGGTAGATTGTAACATTTTCAAAAAGATAAAATATTAATTTTGGGAATTTTATAATTTAATATTATTTTATTGATTACTTTAATATTAAATCTATAATTAAATGCAAATAAATAGGAAAAATTTGAGAAAAATTATGAAAAATTGTAAAATAGGGTAAATTAGAGAATTATGACATTTTAAAGTTTTTGTGATTAGTTTGATACTAAATTAGTGCTAATCGCGATTAAAAATCGCTAATCGGTTTTTTTTTTAGCATTTTTGTGCAAAACTTACACATATCATTTTTATCACACTTGTGCATTTTCTACCATGTTACTTTGGGTTTACTATTGGTGTGAGAAGGTTTTGAGAGAAAGGAAAAGGAAATAAAAGAGAAAAGATTAAAGAATGGAGGGTTGGTGAGAAGAGAGGTATGGGGCATCATTGACTAAAACCCTTAGCCATTTCTCCCATCATTTTTCCTCCCTCTTCTTCCTCCTACTGCTACTGCTCCTGCATACCATTTCCCTCCCCTCTTCAAGCTCCAAAACACCTCTAAAACTACACCAAAACCCAATCTCCATTTCATTAAAATTGTGCACAATCCCTAGATCTACACATGGAGCTAAAGAAGCATGGATTTTGGCCACTAAAGGGCAACTTAAGAAAGTTCTTGAGTTGCCAATTGAGGTAATTTCGGGACCATTAGCTAAATTGTATCATTTCCTTTAACCCCAAGTTAAGATTATATCGGTATTGTGTGATATTATGGACTTGATGAAAACCTAGTTAGGGTTGTGGTGAATTATGGGTTGTAATATGAAATTGAGGTCAGTAGAGCTTATACCATCACCCTAGTGTATGAATTGGAACCCAAAACCTGAAGCTAGAACCAGAATACGGATTTTAGAAACCGATATCGGGGAATTTGTGAAATCTGTGCAGGGTATATTGAATCTGCTTTTACCCCGAGACTCTGAAAATAAAATTGAGTGGATAGAGATATGTGCAGGCACCCAGGAAGCTAACCCCAAGACCCTAGCCCCCAATTCTCTTTCCCGGCCGCCAATTTTCCTCTTTTGGCCGCAAATTGCGGCCTGGGTCCCACCATTTTGGGTCGTGTTGGTTCTGTAGCTCCTACATGTTTATGTTAGGCCCCTGGTATATATAGATTTGTATAAATTGACCTAGGGTGAAATCTGGGACATATATCCTAAGTTGCTATTTTGGATTCGTGTTTCCGTATTCCGTATTTTCATTTCTGCATTGGTGTGTTTCGTTTTACCTCGACTATTTGGCGTTTATACGACGATATAGAGGGTTTATTGATGGTTTTGAAGGCGTGCCATAGGTTCTCACCTATAGGCCCCTTATCGTATCGTTTTGGATTTCATGTGCCGTTTTAGCTTGGCTTTGGTGTTAATTGCGTATATACGATACTTGCTGTGTAGGTACCCCATGAAGACTTCGGGACGACAAGAAAGCGCGTAGCGACGTCGACAAATGAAGACCTAAGGTGAGTAGATTATATCTACAGGGGGAAGTCGGGTGGATGGCGTATAGCACCCCCGCAGTCCGTAGATAGTATACTATGTAGTTTAAATATTGTGATAGTTGTAGTGTGTTATGGTTAGTTAGAGATAGGAATAACTAGCGTAGTTTCTAGTTGCGAGCTCTAGGATAGATTTACACCTACACGCACACCCTTGCATATTACCTATACTTACACGGTGTTAATGATGATATTGGATGACTTTGGAGGTGAGTCGATGTTATTGGGCTTTGTGCCGCGAGATCGGTGATGTGATATGATTCGTATTTGGGATACGAAACGTGTTTCTTGCGGGCTTGGGATGTGTGTTTACCCCCGCATTCATACTTTGTAGATGGCATCAGTTGTACTAGACTTAGATCAGTACCCCAGTTTATATGATATGATATGATGATAGTGATACCTGAAGTGTGATGAGATAGTGTGATATTGACCCGTACCCAGCTATTGGGATGCCGTACGACGATTTACCGTACGAGCCTATATTGATGATAGATCCGCACTCATGACTTGAGGATGTCAGATGATATACTGTATCGTACGCGATACTATTGAGGCGGGATCACCGACTTATATATATTTATATATCGACTCAGATGTTAGGCGGTTTCCTAACTGTAGCTCAGCTTGTTAGTTCAGCTGTATAGTTTAGTGTAGTTGCTAGATTAGATTAGACTCATACCTATTTCAAAACTAGCGGGTCGTGGGTATTTTTAAAAGACAGGTTAAGGGATCTACGGATATTTCAAAAGGCGTATCTTTTCATAAAAACACCGTAGCCCTATTTTCAAAACCCCATGATTCGTGATATTTCAAAAGGCACCATTTGTAGGACTTATATTAGATTAATGCAGATTAGTTATAGTTGCGTCTAGTATTCAGCTCCCACTCTTTTGTGGTTCGCTTTGCATTGCATTCTTATATTATGTTTCATACCCCATTATTGATATCCTGCTGTTAGGACACCAGCACCATTACCGATGTTGCGTATGTACCACGTACACTTACTTGCCGGCTCACACACATCTTCATCGGTAATTGCCATGTCACGTACACCTTAGAAAATACTATTGCTTGTCATAACCTATTAACTAATAGTTTAGACATTGTAGTTATTACCTGCTATTTCATGCATACTGTTATTCATTGTTATGCCGCATTCATGGATTCTCATGAATATATTCTTTATTTTACGCGTTATTGAGGTTTTGGATTTGGATTTCCGTGAGATTTTCTGGATTTGGAGGAAAACCGCAAAAACACAAATAAACATATTCTCTCTTTTAAAATAAAAAGTGCGGTTTTCCCATGATGTATGAGTCGTCACCATGAGTTTGCTGATGGATTTGGAAACCCGATTCGAGGAGACGGATGAACCGTTTCGGGTACATGGTGGACCCGGTGCGGTATCCCGGGGCAAGAGGAATGTGGTGATGACGTTGAGCCTGGCAGGGGAGCACTACCTACCGGTGATTTTACCCGACGCGTCGGATATCCGGAGGATACCGTCGTGGTCTTGAGATGGATGGTAGGGGCCGGTCTGGACTGACGGCGCCCTAGATTTTGTGGTTGAGACTTGAGATATCGAGATATTGGGATTACGTTTTGTGCCGATGTTAGGCACAGTTTTATGCTGATTTTATTATGATACCTCATTTTAAAAATACAAAGGAAATCTCATTAATTTATGAAAACAGTTTCTTCATGTACATGTATTCTGTTTTCATGCATTCATATCTCATTCATATGATATATTGCTACCTGAGGCACTGACACAGACATTTGATATTACACTCGGGTTAGATATTTACCCTAGCCTTGTTATAGGCTGCTTGTTATATTGAGGATTTTATATACTGATCGTATTGACCTAGGACTATGTCTTGCTTTCGGTTTCTGCTTGTAGATATTCTCTATTCACGAGTTGGCAACTCACCCCCCCCCCCCCGTTGTGCCACAGTTCTTGCAGGTTCTGCCGTATAGGTTCCATTGCGGCATTTCTGGCACACTAATTTCTTGCGGGTGAATTGCTTTTGGTAGGTGGATTCTTTCGCATCAAGAACCACCATTGTATTTATTTTATTCATTGTATCTAGAATTTCCATCAACCAAAACTTGTATTTTGTTCAGACTCAGACTTTAGTGAGGTATTATTCGACCTTAGAGTCGCGCTTAGTAGTATTGCGGTTTTCTTGTTGCTTTTGAGCTTTCTTTTGGATTTGATCCTCGCCACTTGGCGTTGTATATTATATCGTTGTGTGGTTGTGACCGTCAATTGACGAAGAGCTAGCTCCCGCTTGGGGATGCCTTTATTATTGCATATATTGTTATCCTTGTTGTACCCCATTCGGGGCCAGTTTTACAAAAGAAACTCTACCGAAATTTTTAGAAAAGATTGTACTGTTTTTAAAATGCATATTCGGCTTAGTTATTTAAAAACCCTGATTTCAAACATGTTTTTCTTCACCTCTTTAAACCAGTTTCTTTACTTATTCTTAAAAATGGTTTTAGATTTCTGGGCATTTGGCTTACTTGGATCAGATGGAGTCCTATAGACTTCATATGGTTCAAGGGCCAGTCACGTGCTCTTTCGGGTCGTGACAGTGTCTAGAAAGGTGTTAGCGGGGCTACGCCCCTAGGGAAAAGAGGTTCTTAAATTAAGTAACTTCGCGAAAGCGTTGGAAAACCTCCCTCGAAGTACCGACACTGGCCTGGCTGAACGGTTAAGCAAGAATTATACGGTGAGATTGATCCTGACTAATTCTTCCTTTTTGGTTTGAGGAGGGATTCGAGAGACAGTGGGAGCCATCCTGTTTAGACAAACTAAAAACCACTCTAAACTTGCAAGAGCATCATGCTGAGTGTTTCTTCTCTCTCTCCTAATTGCAGCGACCAATCGACATGACTGGACTTAAGTTACTTCTAGATAAAACCATACTGACAGGGCCAAACTACAAAGATTGGTTCAGGAATGTCAAAATGGCAATCACTTACGACAAGCTGGGGTATCTTCTTACCACCAAAGCTCCCCCTGTCCCAGGTCCCACCTCCAGCGTCGCGGATAAGGAAATCCGTAAGACTTGGGAGATCGATTGCGCGAAGGCCAGGTGCCTCGTGCTTGCCTCTATGGACAACGAACATCAGAGGAGGCACGAGAATATGGACCTCGAATCCATATTTCTCCATACAAAAGAACTGTATGGAGAGCAGTCTCGTATCGCACGATACGAAGTGCCGAAGAAGTTATTTTCGGCAAGGTTGACCGTCGGATCATCGGTAGCGGAACACGTGCTTAAGATGATTGGCTACATAGAAGAGCTCGCGGACCTTGGGACCACGTTGGAGAATGAGCTCTATACGGACTTGATTCTCCAGTCCCTTCCTTCCACTTACGCCCAGTTTATCCTGAACTTCAACTTACAAGAAAAAGAAGTTGAACTTTCAGAACTCCTCAACATGCTGAGGAGTACAGAGGGCACCCTACAGAAAGGTAGGGAAACATCCACTTTGTTTGTAGGAGGATCTTCATCTTCTAGGTCCAAGGCGAAAGCCAAGGGAAAGAAGAAGAAAGCCTCCGCCAAACCAAGGGGCGGTGTTAGTAAAGTGGATACGAAGGGAAAAGTAAAAGCAAAAAAGGTAGCGGGAAAGCTTGTGGATAAAGAAGAATGCTTCTATTGTCATAAGAAGGGACACTGGAAGAATGATTGCAGGACTTGGAAGGCCAGAACACAGGATCTGAAGTAGGTTGCGGCTTCAGCTTCAGGTGTGTATGTTATTGATAACTGATTTTCAATAAACTCTACTTCCTGGGTATTGGATACCGGATCAGGATCTCATATCTGTAATTCTTTGCAGGCGTTGAGAAACCGTAGGTTTTTGAAGGCAGGTGACATGACCCTCAAAGTTGCAAACGGAGCTAGCATGGATTCTAAGGCCGTGGAGGACTATCACCTGGGAATGTCAGATGGACATGTTTTGGTTTTGCGTAATTGCTTTTTTGTACCCAACGCAACTTGTAATATCATTTCTGTATCTTTGACTTCTAAAGAAGGTTATGAATTTGCGTTTGTAAGTAATGTTGTAAACATTCACCTTAATCAAGTTCTGATTGGGTCAGGTACATTAAGCAATGGTATATACGTATTAAACAAACCACAGATTTTCAATGTCCAGAATACACACAAAAGAAAGTCTCCAGAAATCAATCAGACTTTCTTATGGCATTGTAGACTGGGTCACATCAATGAGAGAAGGTTGAAGAAGTTACATACAGAAGGATATTTGAATCCGTTCGAATGTCAATCGTATGCTACTTGTCAATCTTGTCTCAAAGGAAAGATGACAAAGACTCCATTCATTGGACACGGAGTAAGAGCGAGCGAGCTCTTGGGACTCGTACACAGCGACGTGTGCGGTCCAATGTCTACACATGCGCGAAGCGGTTATTCTTACTTCATTACTTTTACAGATGACTTTTCAAGGTACGGTTATGTCTTCTTAATGAAACATAAGTCCGAAGCCTTTGGAAAATTCCAGGAATATAAGAATGAAGTAGAAAAACAAACCGGCAAAAGTATCAAGATTCTAAGATCGGATCGAGGTGGTGAAAACTTGAGTGTCGAGTTCCTGGACTATTTAAAAGAGAACGGAATTCTCTCTCAGCTTACTCCTCCATACACTCCGCAACATAACGGTGTATCGGAGAGACAGAACCGAACCTTATTGGATATGGTACGGTCCATGATGAGTAACGCTGAGTTACCGCGATCATTCTGGGGATATGCACTAGAATCAGCTGCATACCTCTTGAACTGAGTTCCAACTAAGACTGTGCCTACTACACCATATGAGATGTGGCGTGGGAAGAGACCCTATCTTAATCACATTAAGACATAGGGAAGTCCAGCTTTTGTCAAAAAGCAGCATGCGGACAAGCTCGAGGCACGCTCAGTACAGTGCAAGTTCGTGGGATATCCAAAGAATTCCAAGGGATATTTCTTCTATTGCGAAGAGGAACAAAAGGCTTTTGTTTCTCGTCATGCCCATTTTCTAGAACACTAGTTCTTAGAAAAGGAAATAAGTGGGAGCGCAGTAGAACTGGAAGAATTTACAGAACCACGAGCTATTACTGAAAGCTTAGTAGAACCAGAGGGTTCGAAAGATCAGGACATTCCTATGCCGCTCCGCAGGCAGTCTCATCCGCCCGAGAGATACTACGGTTTTCTCATAGACGGGGATAGAGAGGATTGCATCATTGATTATGATGAACCTACTAGCTTCCAGCAGGCCGTTCAGAGCGTTGACTCGGTAAAATGGCTGGATGTAATGCGGACCGAAATGGAGTCCATGTACACCAACAAAGTATGGACGTTGGACATTGCTCCAGATGGGGTAAAACCCGTAGGATGCAAGTGGATCTTCGAAAGGAAGATTGGTATAGATGGACAGGTTGAGACCTATAAAGCTAGACTTGTTGCAAAGGGTTTCCGTCAAAGACCTGGCTTGGACTATGACGAAACCTTTTCTCCAGTGGCTATGCTGAAATCCATTCGAATCCTTCTTGCCATTGCTGCCTTCCACGATTATGAGATCTGGCAAATGGACGTAAAGACCGCTTTTCTAAATGGAAATTTAGAGGAGTGTGTCTATATGGACCAACCAGAGGGTTTCATTCAGAGTGGGAGCAGCGGAAAGGTGTGCAAGTTGCTTAAGTCTATTTATGGACTAAAGCAGGCATCGCGGAGTTGGAACATCTGTTTTGATGAGACAGTCAAGGAATTTGGCTTTATCAAAAATCCAGATGAACCATGCATCTATGGTAGATTTGTAGCAAGAACTGTAGTATTCCTCGTTTTGTACGTGGATGACATTCTTCTGATAGGAAATGACATTCCTATGCTACAATCTGTCAAGGGGTTCTTGTCACACAGGTTCTCCATGAAAGACCTGGGTGATGCCTCATACATCCTGGGGATCCGGATCCATCGTGATAGATCCAAGAGGATATTAGGACTTTCACAGTCCAGGTACATTGACACCATACTGAAAAGATTCAGTATGGAAGATTCCAAGCGCGGTAACCTACCGGCTTGTCACGGGATCACCCTCTCTAAAGAGATGTCTCCCAAGACTGATTTGGAGAGGGATCGCATGTCTATTATACCCTACGCTTCTGCGGTAGGCTCTATAATGTATGCGATGTTGTGTACCAGACCGGATGTAGCTTATGCACTAAGTGTGGTAAACCGGTATCAGTCAAACCCTGGGGAGAAACACTGGATAGCGGTAAAGAACATTCTCAAGTACCTGAGAAGGACTAAGGAGATGTTCTTGGTGTATGGCGGAAAAGACCTCCAGATCGAGGCCTTTGCTGACTCTAGCTTCCAGAGTGACAAGGATGATTCCAAGTCCATGTCGGGTTTTGTCTTTACCCTCAATGGAGGGGCGGTGTGTTGGAAGAGTTCCAAACAGGAAACCGTTGCAGACTCGACGATGGAAGCGGAATACATCGCTGCATCTGATGCCGCAAAAGAAGCCATCTGGATGAGGAAGTTCTTGAAAGAACTTCAGGTGGTTTCGTCCATTGTTGATCCAATACCTCTGTATTGCGACAACAACGGGGCTATAGCTTTAGCGAAGGAACCCAGGTCCCATCAGAAATACAGACACATCTTGAGGCGATATCACCTGATCAGGGAGATCGTGGATCGCAAGGAGATCGAGGTTCGGAAGGTTGCTTCAGAAGATAACACTGCAGATCCATTCACTAAGGCCTTGCCCCAGACTCAGTTCGAGCGGCTGATCGAGATGATAGGTCTTCGATACGCCAGTACATGGCCTTAGTGCAAGTGGGAGATTGTTAGTGTATATGCCCTAGAGGCCATTACTATATCATACTAGTTTGTATATTACTTAATGGAAGCTTGGGATATTCACAGTTGTATATACAATCTTGCTCAAAATAGTAGTATGCTACTTGGTTTGTTTCTACTTCAATGTGTACATGTGTTTATTTTAGTATATCACCTATACACATTAGTGGAGCCCTTAGGATCTTTGCTTGATTACCAGCGTTGTGATGGCAGTCACACTAGTGGGGGCTGGGTAATCTATAAGCACATCCTAATGCAGGTCCCTAGTCGCAGGACTATCGAGACAGGGCATCGATACTCCGGAGTAGACTAGCGCATGCGCTTCTCATCCCAGTGTGGGAGACGGTCTGTCCCACAGCCATCAGTACGTCATACTGGAGATAGTATGCGGGTGCTCGTTGGGTTACGAGTACACTGGACAGGACTCGTCGGGAACTGACTGGTTGGTATTATACCTATCGTCAGTTATCAGTTCCCAGGTGACATGAGTACAGCTTAGTCCGTTGACTTGACACTGTCACTTCGCCTCGAGTGTGTTCCCACTATACTTTGATTACTACCCTACCACGGCTCAAAGGAGTCGTGCAAACAGGTAGTTTTTGGGTGCAGTCCCGAAGCACTTGGAGGCAGTGACGGTTAGACAGAATTCGTCTCTCCCGGTATTGGGGGTTGACATCGCGCTGTGTCTAGGAGAGCCATTACACGAGTAGTCCCTGGCCAGGGAAAGCGAGATATACTGGTAGGCTTCCAGTATTATCTTAGGGTGTTCTGGGCTTCACTCCGACACGACTTGTACCACTATTAGGGGACTGACGTTTACCGCCCCCTAGGCCCGCCATGCGATGTATCAGACGAACAGACCGGACTGTACGGAGACTGTCACATTCTGGCTCAGTAGGAGTTCAGATGGGTTTCACCCCGTCAGTCTTCTTGTCGACATCTACCTGGGGACCGTTACGCACAGCTAGTGCCGCTTGCGGTCTATGGTTAAACCCACTGCCAGCGTAGTGTCGAGTCTTTAGAGTCCCACACAGAAAGCTATTCGCCTTTAGGCAAAAGAGTAGAGGTCGCATGGTTTTGCGACAAAGTTCGGTCACATCCGTGCACTTGTGCACGTACAGTGTCCGGACAGTTAACACTAACGGGCTTTGGTTTAAGCCAGATCCTAGTGTATGTTTTGGGATTGGTTTTTTCTAGTATGTATTCGTGTTCCTCGGAACGCGGATGCGGGTGTGTATGCACAGTTGACGGAGAGACAGTGGCAGAGGATTCTCATTAGGGTTGTTGACTGTTGACTATTGACTTTTTGCTCAACCCTAATGAGAATATGATATATGATTAACATTAATATTAATTAAGTATTATAGTGACATGGTTGTTGAGGGGTTGACTTTTTTGACTTGTTGACTTTGTTGACCGGTTAACTAGGTTGGACTAGTTGACCATCATCATGACAATAGCTATCATTTCATGGCAAGACTTTTGCTTGCTTGTTTATCTTGTGCAAAATGAGTGCATGAAATGATATGGCTATTGTAGCTTAAACCATCACTAATACTTGATTGCTATTATTGGTTATGATGGCTTTGGATTATGAGAGCCAAGAGAGAAATGTCTTGCTCATTCTTTCATTTCTTTTCTCTCTCTTGGCTTGAGCTCTCACCCTCTTCCTCTTGCTCTCCCTTTCTCTCTAGTCTATGGTTCATTTGTCTCATGAGTTGAGAAGCAAGAACCATAGAGAAAAATCCCAACACACTCTCCTCTACTCACTCTAGTTCACAAGGTTTAGCAAACCGAGTGAACTAGTTTCTTCAAAGTTCGAAGAAGAAGCCAAAGGTAGAAGCTTTCGGGTGGATCGATCTTCGGCGCAAGGAGACGACGGGGTAAAGCCGATCCGTACAACCATCAAGTGTAGAAGACGAAGGAGTTCAAGAAAGCAAGGTATAACCCCCTAACCGAGTAGTTAACTACTCCTAGTTAGGTTGTTAGGTAGATAGTTTAACAAAGATCCGGTTTGAGTCCATGTTTCCGCCTCTAAAAAATTGTTTTTCATCAAATTCCGCATGCCCGTAAGTACCGGGAGAGGCAGCATGGACTTACACGGAGTTTGTTTTGCTGGAGGAAACAGTTCTGTCGGGCCAGTCGAGTTTAGAGCTAGGCCGACAAACAATGTTCTTTCGTCGATGGAAGTTGATAAGGAGGAAGCACCAGCTGTAGTTCGAGAGTTCATGGACATGTTCGGGGACATCTCGGGTTTACTGCCAAAACGAGATGTGGAGTTCACGATCGATCTTTTTCCTGGTGCAGCGCCAATCTCAAAGGCGTACTATCCAATGGCACCAGTGGAGTTGGAATAAGTCAAGAAGCAGGTTACCGAATTGCTAGAGAAGGGTTGGATTCATAGCAGCAATTCACCTTGGGGAGCTCCTGTTCTTCTAGTCAAGAAGAAAGATGGTATAAGGAGGATGTGTATCGATTATCGAGAATTAAACCGGGTGACTATTAAGAACAAGTACCCGATCCCTCGCATTGACGAATTATTCAAGCGACTTAATGGCGCGAGGGTATTCTCGAAGCTGGATCTGCGATCCGGATATCATCAGGTCCGAGTTAAACCGGAGGATATTTGCAAGACAGCGTTCCGAACTTGGTATGGACATTACGAGTATTTAGTGACGCCATTCGAAGTCACGAATGCACCGGCGATATTTATGGACTTGATGGACCGAACCTTTTCACCATTCTTGGACCAGTTTATTGTGGTGTTTATCGATGATATTCTGGTCTACTCGAGAAGCATTGAAGAGCATGCGGAACACGTGAAGATCGCACTGCAAACATTGAGGAAAGAAAGATTGTATGTAAAGATGAGTAAGTGCGAGTTTGGGCTTGAAGAAGTGAAGTTTTGGGGGCATGTCGTATCCGGAGATGGAATCGCCGTTGACCCTGAAAAGATTGCGGCAGTTCAAGATTGGCCGATTCCGAAGAATGTAGCAGAGATCAGAAGTTTTCTTGGACATGCCGGATATTACAGAAGGTTCGTGGAGAATTTTTCTCGTTTAGCTGAGCCTTTGACCAAGCTTACACGGAGGGTAGTACCGTTCGTGTGGACGGATAAATGTGCGTCAGCTTTTGAGGCGTTGAAGCAGAGATTGATAACCGCTCCTATTTTGACCGTACCAGACAGTTCCGGAGGATTGGTGATTCACAGCGACGCATCTGGGAAAGGATTGGGATGTGTTTTGATGCAGCATGGGAAGGTTATAGCTTACGCATCAAGACAGTTGAAGATCCATGAGAAGAATTACCCAACTTATGATTTGGAGGCAGAGATTTTCGCTTTGAAGATTTGGAGGCACTACTTATTGGGCGAAAGGGTCGAAGTATTCACCGATCACAAAAGCCTAAAGCATGTGTTCACACAGAAAGAGCTTAACATGAGGCGGCGTAAATGGTTGGAGCTGATTGCTGACTATGATCTTGATCTCAAGAACCATCCAGGGAAAGTTAATGTAGTGCCGGATGCGCTTAGTCGGTTGCCAGCAATACGGATGTTGACTGCACAAAAGGAGCTTATCGAAGATTTTCGGAGATTCGAGTTGGAGATCGTGCTACCACACTTTTCGGGACAGTTGTTGCAGCTGTTGTTGGTGATAGTGCCCTCATAGTCAATTATTGGATCATAGGTACGTGATTGCAATGATTGCGGAGGACCTATACCGGTAGGACAGTCTTACTCAAGATGATAGTATGCTATCTGGTTTGCCTTTATCAGTCGTGTACATGTTCAGGTGACTGATTACACGTTACACTTTGATAGAGCCCTTAGGATCTTGCTTTACTACCAACAGTATGATGGCGATCATATACGTGAGAGTTGGGTAGTTTATATGCATATCCTTAATTGTGGTCCCTAGTCGTGGGAGTTTCGAGACAGGGCATCGATACTCCGGAGTAGACTAGTGTATACAGTCGAGACCCCGACGAGGGGCGGTGGCCGGTCTCACAAGCCACTGGTGTCAGTTGGATCACCTAAGATGTATACAGGTGCTCATTGGGTTATGAGTACACCGGACAGGACTCGCCGGGAATCTGCTAGTTAGTACATATCTATCGTCAGATAGCAGTTCCCTGGTGACATGTGTACAGGTTAGTTCATCGACCTGAGGTCGTCATTTGTCTCGTGTGAGTTCCCACTGTGCTTTGATTTCTACCCTACCACGGCTCAAAGGAGTCGTGCAAACATGTAGTTTTTGGGTACAGTCCCGAGCCATATGGAGGCACGTGAGCGGATCGGCAGGGGATTCGTCTCTCCCGGTATTGGGGGCGAGATCGTGCTGTGTCTAGGAGAGCCATTACACAAAGTCCAGGGCCATGGCAGGAGATTTACTGGTAGGTACTCCAGTAGTATCTCAGGGTGTTATTGGGCTATACTCCGACACGACTTATACTGCTAATGGGGGTCTGACGTTACTAGCCCTCTAGGCAGATATGCGATACTCATAGACGAACGGACCGGACTGTATATACATTGTCACTGTTAGGCTCAGTAGGGTTTCCGGATGAGTTCGCTCATCGGCCTCCCTTGAGGTCAGTCCATGGGCAGCCGTTACGCATTGCTAGTGCCGCTGACGGTTTGTGGTTAAACCCACTGCCAGGGTACTGACGAGTCATTAGAGTCCCCCACAGACAGTTTCCCAAGTTCGGGCGAAACGTTGTAGAGGCCGTATGGTTTTATGGCAGGGTTCGGAAAATGCACGTGCGTTTACGCACGTGTTATTTTTCGGGCAGATGATACTGGTCGGCTTTGGTTTAAGCCGGATCCGAGTATTATATTGAGTAGGTATAATATCTTTGTCTCAGTTGCATTTGTATTCGGTCATAATACAAATGCGGGTATATTTATACAGTTTCGGGGTTATCCTGAAAGTCGTTTCAGGATCACTTTTGGAAGTTGCCAGTTTCCAGTTTTCTATCAGCCGTCTTTTAACATTCGGTTAAAGACGGATTTATCTTTTCTTGGATGAGAGTGAGTCATGCTTCTAGAAGGTTCTAGAAGGTTCTAGAATTTGGTGACAAGGTTAATGACTCATGCTTTGATTTCAATGAGGTTTTGTTTTCCTTAAGATATTTTAGTTTGTGTTCACATATGATATTTTCTTAAGGTTACTCTCCCCTCTCCTACACTCACCTCCCTCTTTGCATATATAGTGGTCGGCCCTCTCTCTCCTCACACACTCTCTCACTTGTTGATTTCGTTTGGAAAAAAGATATGATAGATTTTGGGGTGTATGGAATTTCACAGCTCATTTCATTCCATCACCCGATTCCCTCGGCAACTTCATTTACCGATCGTCCACGGACTTGGACGAAGTGAGGCAAAGTCATCTACTCATTCTCTACATCATCCTTGGTCGTCTCTTTTAGCAAACTTGACGACCGAGTTGCCTCAAGTCAGAGGCGGGAGCCCGTTTAAAGAATCAGTGACGTGGTGCCACCTGGACGAGGAGAATCGGAGATCGACGAGATCGGAGCAGCCGCAACGGAGCATGGGATGATGGTTAAAGAACGAAGGACTCGGAAAGTTCGGTATAACCTTTCTACACTCTTTACAGTTTGTTAGTTTAGCAATAATGGCAGATCCGGGTTAAAGTATACGATAGCGCCAGTTAAAAGTTTTTTGTTCCGCATTTGGCGTCTGTAGACGGCCGGGGCGTTACCGTAGACTTACAGTGGTATCAGAGCCTCACCATTTTGCTATACTAACTTGTGCTAACGTGTTTAAAACATCGATCGAACGGATTTTCAAAAACTACAATTTTCAAGTTTAAAGTTTCTGTTAATTTTCAAACTGGTCCAAATGTCATTTTGACCATACCAGAAAATCAAGCAGGGTTTTTAAAGAACACAGGAGAAATTCGACCCACTGATTCGACCGTACGACCGCGGATCCGCCGCCAAAGCCATGCTTTGGCCGCGGATCCGCGGCCGTATAGGTGAATCAGTGGACCATCTTTCTTCTGTGGATTCTACTTGGGAAATTGTGGTTTCTGGAACTATTTTTTTGGGCCCAGTATTTTTTACTGTACAGCAGATTTGCGTGGGGTCCACTTCGGAAAATTTACTCGATCGAAATTTAAATGTGTTAGTTTACAGTGCTTACATTATATCTCCGACCGGGAATGTCATTTGATCGGTAAACCGCGTCTGATTGCTATAGTTCTTTTAGACGGGTTTGCGAATGTGACATTCGCGTTGATGTTCTGTGTTGTGCTGTAATGTTGCGGATTTGTTGTGGTAGATAGCAGTGTGCAATGGTAGTACAGTTTGAGTTTATTTGTACATTTGATATTGCGGGGCG
Source organism: Agapanthus africanus (assembly GCA_030015575.1). Lineage (NCBI taxonomy): Eukaryota > Viridiplantae > Streptophyta > Magnoliopsida > Asparagales > Amaryllidaceae > Agapanthus > Agapanthus africanus. The sequence goes on from JASDDO010000014.1 coordinate 436,056,476, forward strand.
AGCGTCCAACATGTGGACTGCCGTCACTGCCTGTTGTATAATATTCTTTTGGGGCACGACCAGGTTGCGGTCGATGTACCTGTTGTACTATTTTTCATTACTGTACTAGGTTTTGCCCCGCGACGGAGTGCACGGATAGCCGGGTTCTGGAGGGGCAACGGGTCCGCATCTCATGGCTTTGAGAGGCAGAGGGGCCCCACTCTAGAATTGGCAGACTATTCGCCGCACTCGTAGGGGGTACAGGTTGACCCAAGGAGGGGTGCCCAAGATTACCGAATTCCGTGAAGTGCTGGGTGGTCCATTCACTATGCTGTAGGGGGCTGCCTCGCTTCAGGTTTTGGCGGGTAACTTGCCGCACCCGTAGGGGTCTAGGTTTCATTGCACAGGCTATCCACACGACAGGGGAACCTCGGGTTTCAGCAGCGGCTCTGTGAAACCCGGGGATCCCAGATTATCTGTATTGTTCTGTGATGCTTATTACTTTTCTGTAATGTTGCATATTATCACGCCTGGAGCGATTATTGTATATTGGTTTATATACTATTAGATGTTGTATATATTTTACACCCGCGCTAGTCCAGTCCCCGCTCTGTCGTTAGTTAAGTAACCTAACGGGTGATGACGGGACCCAGTGACGAATGCGGATGGCATATACGTACATTTTATTTTCGTTCTTTTCTGGTGTGATCGATTGATGGTACTGCGTTGATTCTGATCAATGCAAAGTAAAGCAAACCTGTTTACAGTTGTTGGAACAAATTTAAAAAGTGTTATTGCAAAGACGTTTCCTTTTGTTTTGCATAGCGGTATTCAGTGGAATATCCTGCACCTCATTCGACGGGGCAAGGGTCGATATCCCTTCACCGGGACTGACCCCTTGGGCAGAAGTTTGCGTCAGGGTAATAACTTCACTATAGTCGATTACAAGTTGCTTTGCATAGCGGTATTCAGTGGAATATCCTGCACCTCATTCCACGAGGAAAGTGCCGAGATCCCTTTACCGGGAGTGACCTCTTTAGCAAAAGGTTTTCGCCACTATATTTTAAAAAGCTATCAGGTTCCTTCAGCGATATCAAGTTCACTACGCTAAAGGTTTTTCGCCAAAAACCAGTCGTAGCCCTCCGTCGTTTCTTATGGATGGTCAGTAGTATTCAAGCTATGTTTGTTGGCTTTCGTCAAGGCATAGTGTTTGGTAGCTGCTGGGTATTCATTTGTTGCATAGATAGATGAGTTGGTTTGGGACAGTCGTATTACCTTGTTGGCTTTCGTCAAGGGTATGTACGGGTGGGTTCAAATTAACAAGATAATGACGGGCAGAACTTGACATGTGACTTATGATTTGTTGACTTTCGCCAAGGTCATAAGAGCATGGGGCATAAATTATATCGGGAGTTTCTAAAGAAACTGAAACTTGCCAAGTATGCGCATACCTTCTGGAGTATGAGTAACGTGGATGCATTCCATCACGTTATCATGCGATGAGAGTTGGATCCCGATTCCCACTGATGAGTTGGTGTACTCTTCGGGTGATCCCGATTGATTCTTCTTTCAGGTTTGGAGGAGAATTTGACAGGACAGTGGGAGGTTTCCGGATTAGATAAAGTAATGACCATTCTGATCTAGGTTAGAGTGCACGCAGAGTGTTTCTTTTCTCTCTCTCTTTGGCAGCGACCTTTGACCGACCCTAGACTATGACTCAGTGACCAAGTTGACCGAACCTTCTTAAAATACTGGCTTTTGGATTGTCTGAGTTGCATAAGTCATTGCCACTCCTTCTTTTACCCTTTGAATTTCTCAGAACACCCGTATTACTACGGATATCCACTTCCATTGGAGAGATCCATCGTATGGTTATATACGAACTCGAAGGGACTTCTTCGAGGATGGATCCAGGTTCAGGAGAAATAGAATTGGTTTATTCAGTTGTCTTTTATTATCACCTTCTCTCAGGTTGCGAGGGCTCCTTGGTTTAGGAGAGTACACCTATTACGCTTATTGGATAGTCTTATTCCAAACCATAGGCAGGTGCCGAAAGGTAGGGAATGAAGAAAACCAATTAGCCTAAGTAGGGTGTGCAGAAGGTAATATGTAAAGACAAAATAAAGGGATTAGAAAGAGGGCAAAGTAAATTGCGACTGATATCATTCACGACCAAACCGCGTACTTCATCGCCACTCCTATTTCACCTTTAAAGGAATAAAGTATTATTCAGTTGTCTTTTATCATCACCTTCTCTCAAGATACGAGTACTCCTTGGTTTAGGAGGGTACACCTATTATGCTTACTGGATAGTCTTCTTCCAAACCATAGGCTGGTGCCGAACGGTAGGGAAGGAAGAAAACCATTTAGCCTGACGATGGTGTACAGAAGGTAACGACTAAAGACAAATAAAGGGATTTGGAGAAACGGCAATAAAATATACGGTTGAAGTCATGAATTGGATTATGGAAGAGGCATTACTATGAATACCAGGATACCCCTACGAAACATTTTCATGTTTCAGTGCATTGTTAAAGAAGACTGTTTTCCCGATTAGACACTTACTCCAAGGGTATGTATTTACCAGGTTTCATTCTCATATCTGTATGGTTTTACAGATGATGAGTGGGAGTAAGTTATTGGGAATTAGGTGATTATCCTCATTATATCGGAATTCGTTGTAATTGGTGATATTTGAGGAAATCGCCAGGGTACAGTTTTTAACCTACGACGCACAGGTTTTGAGTTGCTTAAACTCAGCGGACTTATACAGAGTATTGTATGTTGTCCAGTGCCCATCAGGACAAAGGGGTAGGTTATCGTACTATGTTCTATTTACTTATGACTTCTCTAGTATTTAGACAAGTGTTTCGTAGAAATACAAGGTCTAAGTTTTGAGAAGTTGTGGGTATAAGAATAAAGTAGAGAACCAGGTGTCACAAGTATCGGGATTCTTCAAAGAGATCGAAGATGTAGATTCTTGTGATTGGTATTCAGATAATAGTAATGGTTTTGAGAAACGTGTTTCTCTTTCAGGTTACTCATAATTGGATGGATTCCTAAGTTGAGTAATGCTGATTAGCCTCTTTCCATTAAGTTGATATGCACTGGAGACAGCTGCATGATTAGAATATGGTTCCAATTAAATTAGTGCCAAAGTTTCTATATTGGATATAGAATAGTTCGTACCTTAAAAGATGTTAAGGTACGGGGAGTTGTCCAGCTTATGCTTAAAACCAGACTCTGGATAACTCAGGGCACGTTTCTGTAATGGCTGTTTGTGGGTTGACCCTGGCTATGACGAGGGTTGATATTCTACCATTTGGAAGATCAATAGTGATATTGTTCTTGACTCGCCACAGTTTTAGTAAAATGGATCTTTTTCAGAAAACAGTAGTGGGAGTATGGTAGAACTGGAAGTGATTCCAGAACCGCGAACGATTACGGAAAATTTAATAGGACCTATATATTCAATCAGGTTTTGACATTCCAATAGACACTTCGCAGATATGATGGGTAACCTCAAACACCCGAGAGGTACTCCGGTAGCCTCAAGGACGGTGACAGGGAGGATCTTGTTTACCCAGACTTGACACTACTGTTGTTCCAGGATATGAGACCCGGTAGGAGGGTTGTCGTAGTCAGTGGGAGCAGCGGAAGCATAGTGGGCAAGATGCTTATATCTATTTATAGACTTGAGCAGTTATAGCGGAGATAGATCATCTAATTTTGATGTGACAGTCATGGGTTTGACTTCAATCAGGATAGGGGATGGATCTGTTAAGAAGGTAGTAGGTGTTGGGGTAAAAATTTACACCCCCGTTGACCGAGTCAAAGTCAAGGTCAACCCCATGCCAGGTGGGCCCAAGCCCAGGTCAAGCGGGCCCATGCCCAAGTCGAGCCCGCGGCCAGCCTCCTCCATGATAAAATATAGATCATGTAATAAATAATTTTTATGTAATTTTTTATATGAATGTATGCAAAATGGGCATAAAGCCAATATTTTGTAAGCCCATGGCTTATGTGCAAAAAATAAAATGGCACATGAGCCATGGGAGGGCTAAAATGCCATTTTTGTAAAGCCCAAGGGGCTATATGCAAATATGTAAGCCTATAAAAGGCAACATGATGAATAAAAAAATATACTTTTCATTCTCTCCAAAAATTTAGATCTGAGATCTTTTCTTCCTTCTTCAAGGTTCCAAAACCTTCCTCTTTCTCTTGAATTAAATCAAGAGTTTTACTCTTCCTTTTTCAAAACTAAATAGTTTTCCACCACAAAACCCATTAAGGGGAACCCAGATCTGCCATCAGATCTCAAAAAGGAGAGATTTTGATATCTCACATCCCTCGATCTTCAAGATCCGGCCAAACAACAGGAGGAAGAAGAAGAACATCTTTCACTAAACCCCCCCAAAAAGAAGAAAAACACATTCAGGAGTCCAACTCCTCTCTGATTTCTCTTCTGAGAAATTTTTTCAGGCTAAAAGCCTGTTGTGCCTCACCTGCGCGCTTGCGCAAGTGCGCAAGTGCACAAGTCGCCCGCGTGCCGACACGTGGCGCGCGCGCTTGCGCAACTGCGCAAGTGCGCAAGTCGCCCGCGTGCCGACACGTGGCGCGCGCGCTTGCGCACCTGCGCAAGTGCGCAAGGCGCCCGCGTGCCGACACGTGGCGCGCGCGCTTGCGCACCTGCGCAAGTGCGCAAGGCGCCCGCGTGCCGACACGTGGCGCGCGCGCTTGCGCAATTGCGCAAGTGCGCAAGTCGCCCGCGTGCCGACACGTGGCGCGCGCGCTTGCGCACCTGCGCAAGTGCGCAAGGCGCCCGCGTGCCGACACGTGGCGCGCGCGCTTGCGCACCTGTGCATCCCTTGGATGTCTTTTCCCCCTCTTTTTGTGTACATATATACATATATACATATGTATACAAATTTATACATACACGTACTCCACGACACTGTCCCTGTTAGAAAAAAATTTCTAACGGGGCGCTGCCCCGCACCCCGCAAGGGGGCTGCTAGCCCCCTTGACCCCCAGCCCGCTATCCGGGTAGCGGGACCCCCGTAAAAACTCTGCGTGGCTCCCGATATATCCAAAACCCCCTTTCAAAACACACGTATACTGCACATTGAGTTCGCATGACCAGTTTAACCCGTTAATCGGAGGTTCCATCGCCCCAAAGGCGATGGGTAATTAACGGCAGCTTAGTCCGCGGCTGCCGGAGATTCGGATCCCCACAATCATTAAACCCCGGCCTACCCTAGGCCGGGGGAATCTGTAGTACGCCTGACAAGCGCGCGCGTATTCCCATCTCACTGGGGTGACGAAAAACACCCTACAGATTCTGGCACGCCCGGTGGGACAAATCTCTCCTCCTATATTTCGGGTTAAGCATTCATGCGAACTCAGTCAATATACATACCTATATTTATACTGAAATAATGTTTTTTTTCATGCAGGGTTTCAAGCAATCACCCTTCAACAATGTCTCCAAAGATGAACTCAGCTCTCAGCACGGCTCCCGTCTCCTACACGATGAAGATAGACTCCAGGATGGTCCTCCCGGCCAGTCTTGGGCGACAATGGGAGGAGCCGCTGCTACCATTTGGCTCTATTACGTTCATGCCAGTTGGCGCCATCCCATCTCCTCAAGCCCCGGTGACAGACAAACCGGTCTCGAAAGGCAGGAGACCAAATGTGGTGATCTCAAGGGCGCCCCAACCCAAACGCAAGTCGGTATCTGAACGACTTTCCTTGGCCCCAGCTGGGGGCAAGGCCATCGACACCAACAAAGCTACAATGCGTCCCAAGCATGCTCCAGCGGTGCCCTTGACCACTGCTCGATCGGGTGTCTTCTCTAAGCTCCCCTCTGATCAACTCACAATGGCTCCCCGGGTAGTGGATGCCCGCCAAGCCTTCAAAATCGAGAAGCTGAGGGAGAAAAGGCTCAGATATAGAGCCAACAAAAGGGCTAGGGCTCCTGCCAGGCTAAACCTCATGAGATTCGAAGAACAGGGTTACCCCGCCAAAGATGAGGGGATGGCTGAATGTGTTATCCACACTGTCTACGTGGTGGGCACGCGCAGCAAGAGCAAGGACGGGGCCACCACATCTCAAACCCAATCTGGCTTGAATGTGGTGGCCGCTTCCCAAGAACAGCCGCCTCCGCTGGATGATGAAAACCCTCTCGATGAGGCTGATAGGCAAAGAGAGCCCTCAATTAATGAGGAGTCAGGCTCGGAAAGCGAAGATGAGCCAACTTTCCGTCCTAAGACCGCAGAGCAACAACTTCTCCAAGAGCTCCGAAAGCAGCTCAGAAGCAAAGACAAGGAGATGACCAAACTCTACTCAAAGATCGACGACTTGACAAATGTCGTCTTACGGCTTACGGCCCAACTTGCCTCTCAGCCGCCCAATCAGGCGCAGGGCTCTCATGAACCGGGAAATGGTGTCCCAAGGCAGCCGACGCCTATTCCCTCAAATCCAAAAGTGGCCGGACCGCATGAAAGTCAATCGCATCCTATCTCAGGAAATGTCTTGGCTACCGATGACAGTAGCCCGCTAACTCAAGATCAAATCATGGATTTGGTTGCCAGCAAAGTCAAAACATTGGTGGCCGAAGCCGAAGCGCAAAAAGATATCAGCAGTAGTGGGAGACCATATCCTGCTCAGTATGATCTGGTAGAATTTCCTAGCGGCTATGTCATCCCCAAATTCGGAAGATTCGATGGGACGGGAAATGCGAATCAGCATATCGCCCACTTCAAAGCCTCATGCGGAAATACTGGGGGCAATGATGCGCTTCTCCTCCGCCAGTTTGTTAATAGCTTGACCGATGTTGCTTTCGACTGGTACGCGAGCATACCGGATGGCTCCGTCACAACTTTTGTCCAAATGGAGTCTCTGTTTCGGCAGAGGTTCATGAGCGTCAGCGATAAGATTACCATTGCCGAGCTCGTAAGGACCAAGCCCAAGAGCGACGAAAGCAGCACGGATTTTATAACCCGATGGCGCAATCTCTCCGTCAAATGCGAACCGCCGATAGAGCAGGACCAATCTGTCAGTCTCCTCGTCGGAAATCTCAACAATTGGATGGCCCCGTTTTTATGTACCGCGGGTCTCAAAACATTCCAAGAGCTGACCAGGAAAGTCCAGATGCTGGAGCGCTCAAAACAGGAGTCCTCCTCGGATTCTCAAAATAACAATAAGTCCTGGAGAAACCGGAAGGACGATAATCGCAAAGGCGGAAACTCCGATGATTCTGAATCTTTCAACACTTCGGCTAACCGAAATAAGCAAGGGATGAGCGGACCTAGCGCCAACCAGCCTCGGAAGCCAATGTTCGGAGAAGGAGGAGAATCTCCACTGAAAGAGAAGCTGGATAAGGTCTATTCCTTCAGAAGGGACAAAATCCGTAAAATATTCAAAGACGCCCTAAAGAACGGTCTACAACTGCCAGAGTCAAAAAGACCGCAGGAAGCGAATAGGACCGACGACCCCAAATACTGCCCCTATCACAGAGTGATAGGCCATGCCATTGAGGACTGCTTCGTCTTCAAAGATTGGGTCGAAAAGCAATACAAGGCAGGAGAGATAGAACTGTCCAAAGGCGTGTTAACAAACAGTCAAGCTGCAACCGCCAATTTCATACAAACGGAGACCGAAGTTCTTCGTGAAACCGATTCTCTCAGGCATCTGCCTTTCTCTGAAAACAATCGACCACCACGTCATTAAACTGGGAACAGTCGACCTCTAAGTCGTTAAACTGGGAATGTAAAAAAAAAAATGTGCAAATAAAAAAAAATGTGTGTAAATAAAAGGAAAATAAAGAAAAGCCGAAATGATGGGGCAACTCGCAATAAAACTCAGCGAGTAAAATAAAGATGAAAATAAAGCCGAAATGATGGGGCAACCGCGAATAAAAGCCGAAATGATGGGGCAATCGCGACCTTCGCGATAAGAAAAGCTGAAATGATAGAGCAATCGCGGTAAAACAAAAAAAACACAAAACAAAAAAAGTGGCGAATGATGAGTCGCTCCTGGTACCATATTCCAGTGCAGCGATGCAGACGCCAACCAAAATCCAATTTCTCAAAATTCTCCCAGCCCTACGGTGGGTCCCCAAATTGACCATCGTATACAATCCACGGGCTCAAATAATTCTCATCATACCCATGCCCCACCGCAATCACCTGTTACGCGGCTGGTCTCCGCCTGTGGAATTATGCTCCATTGAAAAGACCCACTCATGTGTCCTCACGATACATGAGGAGAACAAACCATTGTGGGATCCTTACGACTCACGAAGGAAAAACACACTTAGGAGTCCTCACGACTCCTAAGGAGAAAATACACCTACGGGATCCTTACGACCCGTAGGGAGAAAATGCTTTTATGGGACCCTCACGGCCCATAAAATTGAAAAGCCTTAGGCGATAGGGATCTAAACCTGTCTCCTAAGCCATCACTCCCCAATACCCAAGTGGCGAATGATGAGTTGCTCCTGGTACCATATTCCAGTGCAGCGATGCAGACGCCAACCAAATTCCAAATCCCATACCCCAACGGCGAATGATGAGTCGCTCCTGGTACCATGTTCCAGTGCAGCGATGCAGACGCCGACAAAGTCCCGAAATGCTTCTGGCCCTACGGTCTGGATCATACATCCTGCAAAACCGTATACAATCCACGGGCGTAAAACGATCCCAATCTCTCCTAAGTCCTCCCGGGGAAAATGATGAGTTGCTCCTGGCATCATTCCAGTGCAGCAATGCTGATGCCAAACAAAAACCAATTCACAAATCCTCTCGGGGCAAATGATGAGTTGCTCCTGGCATCATTCCAGTGCAGCGATGCAGATGCCAAACCAAAACCAATCCCAAATCCTTTTGGGGCAAATGATGATTCGCTCCTGGTACCATATTCCAGTGCAGCGATGCTGATGCCAAACAAAAAAAAACAATTCCTAAATCCTCTCATGACAAATGATGATTCGCTCCTGGTACCATATTCCAGTGTAGCGATGCTGATGTCAACCCAAATCAAATCAAACCAACAACCTCTGCGGCAGAATCATGCTCCGTCCCAGAATTTACCCCGTGTCGAAATCATGCTTCGCCTCGGGATATCTACCTTCCCTGCCGGAATTATGCTCCGCCTCGGAATCAAATCAACCAACCAGCTCTGCGTCGGAACCATACTTCGGCTCAGAGTGTACCTCGTGTCGAAATCATGCTTCGCCTCGGATATCTACCTTCCCTGCCGGAATTATGCTCCGCCTCGGAATCAAGTCAACCAACAAGCTCTGCGTCGGAATCATACTTTGTCTCAGAGTGTACCCCGTGTCGAAATCATGCTTCGCCTCGGTGTATCTTCCTTCCCTGTCGAAATTATGCTTCGTCTCGGAATCAAGTCAGCCAACAAGCTCTGTGCCGGAATCATGCTCCCTCTCAGAATGTATCCCGTGTCGAAATCAATGTTTCGCCTCGGAAAATCTGCCTTCCTTGTCGGAATTATACTTCGCCTAGGAATCTACCTCTGCATCGAAATCATGCTTCGGTCAGAATGTTTGCCGCTCACCGGAATGATGCTCCGATCCTTGGAATCATGCTTCGCTCTTCGGAAAGATGCTCCGAACTCTGGAATCATGCTCCGCTCATCGGAATGATGCTCCGATCCCCTGGAATCATGATCCGCTCATCGGAATGATGCTCCGATCCCCTGGAATTATGCTCCGCTCTTCGGAAAGATGCTCCGAACTCTGGAATTATGCTTCGCCCATCGGAATGATGCTCCGACCCTGGAATTATGCTCCGCGCTTCGGAAAGATGCTCCGAACTCTGGAATCATGCTCCGCCCTTCGGAACGATGCTCCGAATCCTGGAATTATGCTCCGCCCATCGGAACGATGCTCCGATCTCTGGAATTATGCTCCGCCCATCGGAACGATGCTCCGATCTCTGGAATTATGCTCCGCCCTTCGGAATGATGCTCCGATCTCTTGGAATCATGCTCCGCTCTTCGGAATGATGCTCCGAACCCTTAGAATCATGCCCCGCTCTTTGGAATGATGCTCCGAACCCTTGGAATCATGCCCCGCTCTTCGGAATGCTGCTCCGAACCCTGGAATCATGCTCCGCTCATCGGAATGATGCTCCGACCCCCTGGAATCATACTCCGATCATCGGAATGATGCTCCGCAAATCGGAATGATGCTCCGATCCTTGGAATTATACTCCGCGAATCAGAATGATGCTCCCCGGGATGATGCTTCGCCTCCGGAATGATGTTCCACCTTGAAGTTCAGCTTCAAGATCCATCAATTTCATGCACACAACTCAAATGTGCGGTGTGCATTTATTGATGGGGGGCACTTTGTTGGGGTAAAAATTTACACCCCCGTTGACCGAGTCAAAGTCAAGGTCAACCCCATGCCAGGTGGGCCCAAGCCCAGGTCAAGCGGGCCCATGCCCAAGTCGAGCCCGCGGCCAGCCTCCTCCATGATAAAATATAGATCATGTAATAAATAATTTTTATGTAATTTTTTATATGAATGTATGCAAAATGGGCATAAAGCCAATATTTTGTAAGCCCATGGCTTATGTGCAAAAAATAAAATGGCACATGAGCCATGGGAGGGCTAAAATGCCATTTTTGTAAAGCCCAAGGGGCTATATGCAAATATGTAAGCCTATAAAAGGCAACATGATGAATAAAAAAATATACTTTTCATTCTCTCCAAAAATTTAGATCTGAGATCTTTTCTTCCTTCTTCAAGGTTCCAAAACCTTCCTCTTTCTCTTGAATTAAATCAAGAGTTTTACTCTTCCTTTTTCAAAACTAAATAGTTTTCCACCACAAAACCCATTAAGGGGAACCCAGATCTGCCATCAGATCTCAAAAAGGAGAGATTTTGATATCTCACATCCCTCGATCTTCAAGATCCGGCCAAACAACAGGAGGAAGAAGAAGAACATCTTTCACTAAACCCCCCCAAAAAGAAGAAAAACACATTCAGGAGTCCAACTCCTCTCTGATTTCTCTTCTGAGAAATTTTTTCAGGCTAAAAGCCTGTTGTGCCTCACCTGCGCGCTTGCGCAAGTGCGCAAGTGCACAAGTCGCCCGCGTGCCGACACGTGGCGCGCGCGCTTGCGCAACTGCGCAAGTGCGCAAGTCGCCCGCGTGCCGACACGTGGCGCGCGCGCTTGCGCACCTGCGCAAGTGCGCAAGGCGCCCGCGTGCCGACACGTGGCGCGCGCGCTTGCGCACCTGCGCAAGTGCGCAAGGCGCCCGCGTGCCGACACGTGGCGCGCGCGCTTGCGCAATTGCGCAAGTGCGCAAGTCGCCCGCGTGCCGACACGTGGCGCGCGCGCTTACGCACCTGCGCAAGTGCGCAAGGCGCCCGCGTGCCGACACGTGGCGCGCGCGCTTGCGCACCTGCGCATCCCTTGGATGTCTTTTCCCCCTCTTTTTGTGTACATATATACATATATACATATGTATACAAATTTATACATACACGTACTCCACGACACTGTCCCTGTTAGAAAAAAATTTCTAACGGGGCGCTGCCCCGCACCCCGCAAGGGGGCTGCTAGCCCCCTTGACCCCCAGCCCGCTATCCGGGTAGCGGGACCCCCGTAAAAACTCTGCGTGGCTCCCGATATATCCAAAACCCCCTTTCAAAACACACGTATACTGCACATTGAGTTCGCATGACCAGTTTAACCCGTTAATCGGAGGTTCCATCGCCCCAAAGGCGATGGGTAATTAACGGCAGCTTAGTCCGCGGCTGCCGGAGATTCGGATCCCCACAATCATTAAACCCCGGCCTACCCTAGGCCGGGGGAATCTGTAGTACGCCTGACAAGCGCGCGCGTATTCCCATCTCACTGGGGTGACGAAAAACACCCTATAGTAGGGTGTGATGTCATGGTATATGGATGACATACACAAACTAGGAAGTAAAATTCCTATACTACGATCGGTTGTACTGTGGTCGTCACACAGTTGTTTCTCCAGACAGGATATGGATATAATATTTGACATTCTAGTTTCTGGATCTATGGTTTTAGATCTAGATTTGGGTAGTTTCCCAATGTGGGTACTTTGACAGATATTCTAATGGTTTTTGGAATAGTTGACTCCTAGCATGGTGGTGTACCTGCAGGTGATGGAGTCACCCTCTCTAAAGGTGTCTTACAGACTGAAGGGGAGAGGGATGTGCATGATTGGCAGATCACTTGCTTAGGCAATTGAGTCAATCATGAGATGTCAAGTACCACACCAGATGTTGTTTTTGCACTAGATGCAATAAGTTTGTATTAATCCAATCCTGGAGAAACATAAGGAAGCAGTTATAGAACATAAGTACATGTTCTACGGATTTGATGACGGCAGCCTCCTTTGGGAGACGATTATCATTCCAGGCTTCAAAGGTGACATGGTTGATAGAGTGATTGTCAGAGTTACAGTTTTCCCTCTGACGAGGGACAGTATTATGGACAGGTGGTCCAAGAGGATACTGTGGGAGGCTTGGTGCCGGATACTGATTAGGTTCAGTGATCGATACAGTCTAAGAAGTTTGGATTTGGAGTTCATTTATGAACTAGGTCCCATCAGATGTCCAGACATATTCTAAGACAGGTATTACTCAATTCGGGAGATGGTTTTCTCCGCGAACTTAAGATTAAGAGAGATATAGAAAGAAACATCTAGGCGGATCCACTCACTGAGGCTATTTCTCGAACACAATAGTTTTACAAACGGGCTTTGTGAAACTGATTAGTAGAGGAGTTGGATGTTCAGTTTCACACGGGCTGTGAGTAGTCGACATCGCAATAATTAGCCTTGAGTGCAAGTGGGAGATTGTTGGTGATAGTGCCCTCATAGTCAATTATTGGATCACATGTACGTGATTGCAACGATTGCGGAGGACCTATACCGGTAGGACAGTCTTACTCAAGATGATAGTATGCTATCTGGTTTGCCTTTATCAGTCGTGTACATGTTCAGGTGACTGATTACACGTTACACTTTGATAGAGCCCTTAGGATCTTGCTTTACTACCAACAGTATGATGGCGATCATATACGTGAGAGTTGGGTAGTTTATATGCATATCCTTAATTGTGGTCCCTAGTCGTGGGAGTTTCGAGACAGGGCATCGATACTCCGGAGTAGACTTGTGTATACAGTCGAGACCCCGACGAGGGGCGGTGGCCGGTCTCACAAGCCACTGGTGTCAGTTGGATCACCTAAGATGTATACAGGTGCTCATTGGGTTATGAGTACACCGGACAGGACTCGCCGGGAATCTGCTAGTTAGTACTATATCTATCGTCAGATAGCAGTTCCCTGGTGACATGTGTATAGGTTAGTTCATCGACCTGAGGTCGTCATTTGTCTCGTGTGAGTTCCCACTGTGCTTTGATTTCTACCCTACCACGGCTCAAAGGAGTCGTGCAAACAGGTAGTTTTTGGGTACAGTCCCGAGCCATATGGAGGCACGTGAGCGGATCGGCAGGGGATTCGTCTCTCCCGGTATTGGGGGCGAGATCGTGCTGTGTCTAGGAGAGCCATTACACAAAGTCCATGGCCATGGCAGGAGATTTACTGGTAGGTACTCCAGTAGTATCTCAGGGTGTTATTGGGCTACACTCCGACACGACTTATACTGCTAATGGGGGTCTGACGTTACTAGCCCTCTAGGCAGATATGCGATACTCATAGACGAATGGACCGGACTGTATATACATTGTCACTGTTAGGCTCAGTAGGGTTTCCGGATGAGTTCGCTCATCGGCCTCCCTTGAGGTCAGTCCATGGGCAGCCGTTACGCATTGCTAGTGCCGCTGACGGTTTGTGGTTAAACCCACTGCCATGGTACTGACGAGTCATTAGAGTTCCCCACAGACAGTTTCCCAAGTTCGGGCGAAACGTTGTAGAGGCCGTATGGTTTTATGGCAGGGTTCGGAAAATGCACGTGCGTTTACGCACGTGTTATTTTTCGGGCAGATGATACTGGTCGGCTTTGGTTTAAGCCGGATCCGAGTATTATATTGAGTAGGTATAATATCTTTGTCTCAGTTGCATTTGTATTCGGTCGTAATACAAATGCGGGTATATTTATACAGTTTCGGGGTTATCCTGAAAGTCGTTTCAGGATCACTTTTGGAAGTTGCCAGTTTCCAGTTTTCTATCAGCCGTCTTTTAACATTCGGTTAAAGACGGATTTATCTTTTCTTGGATGAGAGTGAGTCATGCTTCTAGAAGGTTCTAGAAGGTTCTAGAAGGTTCTAGAATTTGGTGACAAGGTTAATGACTCATGCTTTGATTTCAATGAGGTTTTGTTTTCCTTAAGATATTTTAGTTTGTGTTCACATATGATATTTGCTTAAGGTTACTCTCCCCTCTCCTACACTCACCTCCCTCTTTGCATATATAGTGGCCGGCCCTCTCTCTCCTCACACACTCTCTCACTTGTTGATTTCGTTTGGAAAAAAGATATGCTAGATTTTGGGGTGTATGGAATTTCACAGCTCATTTCATTCCATCACCCGATTCCCTCGGGAACTTCATTTACCGATCGTCCACGGACTTGGACGAAGTGAGACAAAGTCATCTACTCATTCTCTACATCATCCTTGGTCGTCTCTTTTAGCAAACTTGACGACCGAGTTGCCTCAAGTAAGAGGCGGGAGCCCATTTAAAGAATCAGTGACGTGGTGCCACCTGGACGAGGAGAATCGGAGATCGACGAGATCGGAGCAGCCGCAACGGAGCGTGGGATGATGGTTAAAGAACGAAGGACTCGGAAAGTTCGGTATAACCTTTCTACACTCTTTACAGTTTGTTAGTTTAGCAATAATGGCAGATCCGAGTTAAAGTATACGATAGCGCCAGTTAAAAGTTTTTTATTCCGCATTTGGCGTCTATAGACGGCCGGGGCGTTACCGTAGACTTACAGCTACAAGTACAAGTCGTCGTTAATCGATAATATTAAAGCAACGCAGTCGCATGACCCAAGATTGCAGAAGTTTCGAGAACAGGTTGAAGCTGGACTTCGAACGGACTTGTTGATTCATGAAGATGGTTCGTTGCGATATGGTAGCTGTTTGTGTGTGCCAAAAGGAGATATTCGCGAAGAAGTTATGAAGGAGGCACACAGTTTAGCGTATTCCGTACATCCAGGAGGCATGAAGATGTACCGTGATCTACGACAGCATTTCTGCTGGGAAGGTATGAAACGGGAGATTGATCGCTTTGTAGCGAAGTGCTTGGTGTGTCAGCAAGTTAAGGCTGAACATCAAAGGATTGCTGGTTTATTGCAACCACTTCCGATTCCTCAATGGAAGTAGGAACATATAACCATGGATTTCGTGACAGCTTTACCGTGGAGTCCAAAGGGCAACAATGCAGTTTGGGTGATTGTTGATCGATTGACCAAAGCAGCTCATTTCATACCATTTCGAGTTGGTCAATCAATGGAAGCGTTGGCGAAACGATACATGCAGGATATTTTAAGATTGCATGGAGTACCGGTGAGCATCGTGTCCGACCGTGACACCCGTTTCTTATCACACTTCTGGAGGAGCTTACAGGAAAGTTTGGGGACTCGACTGAAGTTTAGCACAGCTTATCATCCACAGATAGATGGCCAGTCAATGAGAACGATCCAAACTCTTGAAGGCATGTTGAGAGCTTGCATGTTAGACTTCAAGGGCTCATGGGAGGATCATCTACACTTGGTGGAGTTTTCTTACAATAACAGCTTTCAGGCGACTATTCTGATAGCTCCATTCGAAGCGTTGTGTGGTCTCAAGTGTCATTCACCTGTTTGTTGGGACGATGTTGGAGAACGAAGATTGTTGGGACTGGATTTGATCGTGCAAACAGTAGAGAAAGTTAATACTATCCGGAATCATATGAAGGCAGCACAAGATCGGCAGAAGAGTTGGGCCGACACATCGAGAAGACCACTAGAGTTCGCTGTTGGTGATCGGGTATTCTTGAAGATATCACCGACTAGAGGAGTGATTCGTTTTGGGAGTCGAGGCAAGATTAGTCCTCAATTCATAGGGCCTTTCGAGATTTTGGAGCGTGTTAGAGAAGTGGCTTATCGATTGGCTTTACCACAATCTTTGGCGAATGTTCATGACGTGTTTCATGTATCTCAACTCCGTAAGTATGTTCGAGATGAAACACACGTGCCGGATCATTCGGAGCTGACTGTAAGAAATGATTTGACCTTTGAGGAGCGACCGAAACACTGTAGGGCACCCGGAGGGCGCCCTTTGGTTTTTGCGCTTCCCGGATTGTTGATCGAAGAGAATAGGTTCTTAAGAACAAGGTTATCCCTCTCATACTTGTTTCTTGGGTAATCGCCCGCACGGAGAATCGACTTGGGAACGAGAAGACGAGATTCGACAGAAGTTTCCACACCTATTCTTGTAGATTCTTGATGGATTATCTTTTCTTGTTCCTGGAATTTCGAGAACGAAATTCTTTTTGTAGTTGGGTATAATGTAACACCCTAGTTTATTTATACAAATTCTAGTTCATGTATTTCTTTATTTATGGTATTTTTCTGATTTACTGTGTTTTGGGTGCGAATAGTGTTTTGACTTTGTATTGCATCCGACCCGACCCGCTTGCTTGAAACCTGTCTTGATTCATGTTTATGATTTATCCTGACTTGTTACGTAGACTTGTGCACATTCATTTATACATCATGCATACTGGCATTTATCTGGCATATGCATTTTTAAATATAACATTTAAAGTCACATAAAATATTTTACAAATACATTGCATGACCTGCATGATACCTCTAACCCCGTGGTAGCATCCGCGCATCTTGCACTCGTCCCGTTCAGTGAAACGGACGTGTTTGGATGGCTACGCGCATGTACATGCATCCGTTCTTGGGGTTATGCATTTTCGTTACCCGGATATCCAATTTTGGTTTTGGTTGGCACGCATATTTTCCGTATTTTTAAACCGTAATTTTAGACCCGACCCGGGCATGTTTTGGACTATTTTTATATTAGCCAAATATCCATTGTTTTATTAATATAATATTTTTATATTAAAACAGTTATACTTAAAAAAATTTAGGAAAATATAAAAATTTTAAACTAAAATATATATTTTTATACCTTAATCCTAACAGATTCTCAGCTCTCTCTCTTTCTCTCTCTCTCCCTGTCTCTCTCTCTATTATATACATAATTTCTTATACTTAAACCCTATTCCCCTACCCACGCCCTCTCCTTCATCTTCTTCTTTTAATTTTTGTTTTCCCGCCTCGCCTCCGCGCCTCACCGCCGTCGCCGTCCCTTCGACCCCGATTTTCTCTTTCATCATCATCTCCTCCTCAACCTCATCTCCTCTCCTTCCCCGCAAACCAACGACACCTACAACCCACCGCGACCATCTCCTCCTTCACCTGCGCCCTCCACCGCCGGCGACCCCACTTCGTCGTCCCCTCCGACCTCACGTCCATCACCTCCCTCTTCTATTTTCTTTTCCTCTCCTTTAAAACCTCCGCCACGAGAACCTACTGAAATCTCAACCCTGAACCCTGACAGCACACCCGCGACCCATACCCGTCGCCGCCCTTCACCGCCGCCGACCTCCTCAACCTTTCTAACCTCTGCTACCACCCCTTCATTTCCCGACCATCCCCACAACCCGATCCAAGAAATCCACAGAACCCCAACTCTGACGAGAACCCATCGTTGCATATGTTCTCACCTCGTCGGAGCTCCGACCACCTCGTTCTCCTCTCTCCTTTCCCAAAAGAACCCGAGCATCCCCAAGCAAGAACATGCACCCCCTTCAACCGTAGGAACCCACTGCCTTGCCTGAAAACCCTCGCCAGCATCGTTGCCATCGATGGCCCATCATCGACGTCACCCCCTCCCCCGCCTTCACCTCTGACCCCAGAACAACAAACCATAGAGAACAGAAACAGTTCTTCTCTTCTTTCTTCTCCTTTCTCTTTTCTTTCTCTTTCTTGATTCCGTTTTCCCGGTCACCCGCCGGAGCCGTGACCGTCGCTGCTATTCCAGCCGACCCAGTGGACGTACCATTCCTGCGTGATCACCCTCTTGCATTACTTGGACCCGTCCCGTGTGCCGTGCGTGCGTTGCGACGTTTTACCGACGTCGGGCGTACCGTACGTATCCGTATTGCGATCCATCGAGGCAAGTTTATCTTGCTACATGCTATACTACTATATTTTGCATTCATGCGAATAATAATATTACATATTGTTTAGTTATGCATCCATATTACAATTTTACAGTTTTTTGATACCCGTATGCATCCATATCATTATTTGCATATCTAGTCGCATGCTAATTCATCTTGCTACATGCTAGGTATAGTATTATGCATCCATATGAGTAAAATGTTACCCGTTTATCACATTATACATCCATACTAAAGTTTTACCGTTTTTGGATACCCATTTGCATCCATATCATTTAATATACATATAGCTGCATCTACAGATCACATTATTACATATTATTGTTATATTAACACCCCATGTTTAATAAAGTGCATCCTAATTAGTATCGGAACTATAAATGTAACCCTAATTGATAATTGTGCATCAATATCATTGATTTTATATCTATTTGCATACCATGCCATATTATTTCATTTTATTGTTATATTAGTACTCCATACTTGATTTTGTGTACCCATGCTTACTACAGTTTGATTATGAACACCTGCTTGATACTTGTGCACTACCTGACATGACCTAATACACTACTTGACATAACTTGATACATGTGCACTACTTGATATGACCTGATTATATCACTACTTGACTTGATACCTGATCTTGTTACTAATGCCGACAAATCTTGACATGTTGTCCCTATGGACATATCCTGTTGTCTATACAGACAAACCTGTACTTGCTTGATCCTGTGTTGGCATTAGCTCCAGATTATTCAATACCTGACTTGAACACATAACTTGGGGTATGGGAAAATCAATGATGAAACCTGACTTGTAACTCGACAGTTCGCTTGCTTATACTGATCAGTTTTAGGGGTTAGGCCAGCCTTGGGATGATGCTGCTGACATCATTCATCTATACATATTTCCTGTTTTAGTGCCTAGTGACATGTCTCGGTTTCAGCCCGAGAATCTTGACCGTGGTCCCGGGCATGCACGGGATACTATTGAGTTACATCGACGATTCATTAAATTGATTTCAAGACTTGAGAGTAGTTAACCCAGTAGCCTAATTTAGATTACTCACTGCACGTCACATGTGCTTATACCCTTCACTGTTTCTTATGGATGTTATTGTTATACTCTTATTACTGTTCCTACTCATGCCTTCATGTCTTGTTACCTCATGATTATATTATTGTTTGATATTATGACGCACTGACGTCTGGGTTTTGCATGGCCCAAATCCTCTACCTTTTTCACAAGCCGAGCAGGAGTACTTCAGCCGACAGGCCGAGCAGTGATGATCCAGTTAGTTTAGTTATTTTCATACTTTATAGATGTTACTGTTTATTTGATCTATTGCTTCCGCATATTATTTCATGACTCGTTTATTCTGGCTTATGGACATGTATTAGATAGTTTAGTTTAGTTTACTATTCTTGATATCTCTAAACAGCCTTAATGTGACTGTGGAAGGATCTTTCCTATCCACAGGTAGCATGTTTGGCTCTGACACGTGCCAATCTTAGCGCACTCTGGGAAGCGGGGCGTGACAGGGTTTTCTTGGTATCAGAGACATAGGATTTAGGTTAATCGGGTTTGATTTTTTGTAGTTGGGTTTTGGACCCAATACACGAATCAGAAAACCTGTAATTAGGAACATGTCCTGCCACATTGTTATCGTGATTCTTGAATCATATCCTTCTTTTGATGCTTGTCTTGACGATATGCAAGCAACTTTGCATCTCGCCTTGAAACCTTTTGGTTCCCTATTGTTTCTCTATGTTCTTTTGATTCTGATACTAGGATTTGGGCGACTTGAACGGAGTTATGTGATTGTACCCATGAACTGCAGCATGGCTACAATGTGGTACTCTATTTAAGTAACTTGGTGTCCTGGTCTTGATTCATTTCCTTATTCCATTGTCATTTTATTACCTTGGTTCTCCCAATTTCATTGCTTACCAGTTCATGTTTTGCAGATTTCTTGGTGATCGATACCAGCAGTTATGATGTTGTCTTGGGAATGGACTTTCTCGGCACTTTCCACGCTCATATTAATTGTAGGGCAAAGAAAGTGATTTTCCAGATTCCAGGACATCCGGAGTTTGTTTTGCTGGAGGAAGCAGTTCTGTCGGGCCAGTCGAGTTTAGGGCTAGGACGATAAACAATGTTCTTTCGTCGATGGAAGTTGATAAGGAGGAAGCACCAGCTGTAGTTCGAGAGCTCATGGACGTATTCGGGGATATCTCGGGTTTACCGCCAAAACGAGATGTGGAGTTCGCGATCAATCTTGTTCCTGGTGCAGCGCCAATCTCAAAGGCGTACTATCCAATGGCACCAGTGGAGTTGGAAGAAGTCAAGAAGCAGGTTACCGAATTGCTAGAGAAGGGTTAGATTCATAGCAGCAATTCACCTTGGGGAGCTCCTGTTCTTCTAGTCAAGAAGAAAGATGGTACAAGAAGGATGTGCATCGATTATCGAGAATTAAACCGGGTGACTATTAAGAACAAGTACCCGATCCCTCGCATTGGCAAATTATTCGAGCAACTTAATGGCGCGAGGGTATTCTCGAAGCTGGATCAGCGATCCGGATATCATCAGGTCCGAGTTAAACCGGAGGATATTTGCAAGACTGCGTTCCGAACTCGGTATGGACATTACGAGTATTTAGTGACGCCATTCGATGTCACGAATGCACCGGCGATATTTATAGACTTGATGGACCGAACATTTTACCGTTCTTGGACCAGTTTATTGTGGTGTTTATCGATGATATTCTGGTATGCTCGAGAAGCATTGAAGAGCATGCGGAACACGTGAAGATCGCACTGCAGACATTGAGGAAAGAAAGATTGTATGCAAAGATGAGCAAGTGCGAGTTTGGGCTTGAAGAATTGAAGTTTTTGGGGCATGTCGTATCCGGAGATGGAATCGCCGTTGACCCTGAAAAGATTGCAGCAGTTCAAGATTGGCCGATTCCGAAGAACGTAGCAGAGATCAGAAGTTTTCTTGGACATGCCGGATATTACAGAAGGTTCGTGGAGAATTTTGCTCATTTAGCTGAGCCTTTGACAAAGATTACACGGAGGGTAGTACTGTTCGTATGGACGGATAAATGTGCGTCGGCTTTTGAGGCGTTGAAGCAGAGATTGATAACCGCTCCTATTTTGACCGTACCAGACAGTTCCGGAGGATTGGTGATTCACAGCGACGCATCTGGGAAAGGATTGGGATGTGTTTTGATGCAGCATGGGAAGGTTATAGCTTACGCATCAAGACAGTTGAAGATCCATGAGAAGAATTAACCAACTTATGATTTGGAGCTAGCAGCAGTGATTTTCGCGTTGAAGATTTGGAGGCATTACTTATTGGGCGAAAGGGTCGAAGTATTCACCGATCACAAAAGCCTAAAGCATGTGTTCACACAGAAAGAGCTTAACATGAGGCAGCGTAAATGGTTGGAGCTGATTGCTGACTATGATCTTGATCTCAAGAACCATCCGGGGAAAGTAAATGTTGTGCCGGATGCACTTAGTCGGTTGCCAGCAATTCGGATGTTGACTGCACAAAAGGAGCTTATCGAAGATTTTCGGAGATTCGAGTTGGAGATCGTGCTACCGCACTTTTCGGGACAATTGATGTAGCTGCAAGTACAAGTCGTCGTTAATCGATAATATTAAAGCAGCGCAGTCGCATGACCCAAGATTGCAGAAGTTTCGAGAACAGGTTGAAGCTGGACTTCGAACGGACTTGTTGATTCATGAAGATAGTTCGTTGCGATATGGTAGCCGTTTGTGTGTGCCAAAAGGAGATATTCACGAAGAAGTTATGAAGGAGGCACACAGTTCAGCGTATTCCGTACATCTAGGAGGCACGAAGATGTACCATGATTTACGACAGCATTTCTGCAGGGAAGGCATGAAATGGGAGATTGCCCGCTTTGTAGCGAAGTGCTTAGTGTGTCAGCAAGTTAAGGCTGAACATCAAAGGGTTGCTGGTTTATTGCAACCACTTCCGATTCCTCAATGGAAGTAGGAACATATAACCATGGATTTCGTGACAGCTTTACCGTGGAGTCCAAAGGGCAACAATGCAGTTTGGGTGATTGTTGATCGATTGACTAAAGCAGCTCATTTCATACCATTTCGGGTTGGTCAATCAACGGAAGCGTTGGCGGAACGATACATGCAGGAGATTTTAAGATTGCATGGAGTACCGGTGAGCATCGTGTCCGACCGTGACACCCGTTTCTTATCACACTTCTGGAGGAGCTTACAGGAAAGTTTGGGGACTCAACTGAAGTTTAGCACAGCTTATCATCCACAGACAGATGGCCAGTTAGAGAGAACGATCCAAACTCTTGAAGACATGTTGAGAGCTTGCATGTTAGACTTCAAGGGCTCATGGGAGGATCATCTACACTTGGTGGTGTTTTCTTACAATAGCAGCTTTCAGGCGACTATTCCGATTGCTCCATTCGAAGCGTTGTGTGGTCTCAAGTGTTGTTCACCTGTTTGTTGGGACGATGTTGGAGAACGAAAATTGTTGGGACCGGATTTGATCGTGCAAAGAGTAGAGAAAGTTAAAACTATCCGGAATCATATGACGGCAGCACAAGATCGACAGAAGAGTTGGGCCGACACATCGAGAAGACATCTAGAGTTCGCTGTTGGTGATCGGGTATTCTTGAAGATATCACCGACTAGAGGAGTGATTCATTTTGGGAGTCGAGGCAAGCTTAGTCCTCGATTCGTTGGGCCTTTCGAGATTTTGGAGCGTGTCGGAGAAGTGGCTTATCGATTGGCTTTACCACAATCTTTGGAGAATTTTCATGACGTGTTTCATGTATCTCAACTCCGTAAGTATGTTCGAGATGAAACACACGTGCTGGATCATTCGGAGCTGACTGTAAGAGAGGATTTGACCTTTGAGGAGAGACCGATGCCGATTGTTGATCGAAGAGAAAAAGTTCTTAAGAACAAGGTTATCCCTCTCATACTTGTTTCTTGGGTAATCGCTCGCACGGAGAATCGACTTGGGAACGAGAAGACGAGATTCAACAGAAGTTTCCACACCTATTCTTGTAGATTCTTGATGGATTATCTTTTCTTGTTCCTGGAATTTCGAGGACGAAATTCTTTTTGTAGTTGGATATAATGTAACACCCTAGTTCATTTATACCAATTCTAGTCCATGTATTTCTTTATTTATGGTATTTTTCTGATTTACTGTGTTTTGGGTGCGAATAGCATTTTGACTTTGTATTGTATCTGACCCGACCCACTTGCTTGAAACCTGTCTTGATTCATGTTTATGATTTATCCTGACTTATTACGTGGACTTGTGCACATTCATTTATACATCCTGCATACTGGCATTTATCTGGCATCTGCATTTTTAAATATAACATTTAAAGTCACATAAAATATTTTACAAATACATTGCATGACCTGCATGATACCCCTAACCCCGTGGTAGCATCCGCGCATCTTGCTCTCGTCCCGTTCAGTGAAACAGACGTGTTTGGAAGGATACACACACGTACGTGTATCCGTTCTTAGGGGTATGCATTTTCGTTACCCGGATATCCAATTTTGGTTTTGGTTGGCACACATATTTTCCGTATTTTTAAACCGTAATTTTAGACCCAACCCGTGCATGTTTTGGACTATTTTTGTATTAGCCAAATATCCAATGTTTTTTTAATATAATATTTTTATATTAAAACAGTTATACTTAAAATTTGTTAGGAAAATATAAAATTTTTACACTAAAATATATTTTTTATACCATAATCCTAACAGGTTCTCAGCTCTCTCTCTCTCTCTTTCTCTCTCTGTCCCTGTCCCTCTTTCTATTATATATATAATTTCTTATACTTAAACCCTATTCCCCTACCTACGCCCTCTCCCTCATCTTCTTCTTTTCATTTTTGTTTTCCCGCCTCGTCCCCGCAAAAAACCCATCGCCTCACCTCCACGCCTCACCGCCATCGCCGTCCCCTCAACCCCGATTTCCTCTTTCATCATCATCTCCTCCTCAACCTCATCTCCTCTCCTTCCCCGCAAACCCACGACACCTATAACCCACCGCGACCATCTTGTAAGGTTGCTAGGCACACGCACAAAGGTTCTACGAGGCATCAACCATGCCCGATTAAAATTTTAGCCGTGCCGAACAACCCGAAGCCGGATCTTTAAACTAGGGTTTAGGTGAAAACTAACATGTTAAACACTTTAACACTAAGTGAGAGGGATTACAACCTTTGTAGATCTGGTCCTTCACTTCTTAAGCTCCGTGTAGATGTCCCCTTTGCTGCGATCGTGAACTCCGGACTCTAGATAAGCTCCGCAAGAAGAACGAACGTGCTAGCTACGATGACTTCGAGGCCGAAGATGATTTACGTCGGGGAGACACTAACTCAAGCTATTCCTTCACTAGGTCATGAACTTTGTGAAGAGAACACACTCTACTACATGGCAAGTGGTAGAGGATGAAGAAGTAGGAAGTGGGCTCACTTTAGAATTGATTTTCTCACACTTTTTCTCATGGCACCATTAAAGCTAGCAAGCTTTTCATGGAGCTTGATGATGAAGAAGAAGAAGTAGTGAATAATTCATCCAAATGAAAACTTATCTAATGAATTATTGCACCATGGTTGAGTTAAGCCCTCATGCTTAACTCATGTAGAGAATTAACCAAGGTATGAGGTTAAGGGTTGGGTTAACTAATATCCAAAGGAATGACAAAAGAGTTGACTTTGTCAATGTTTCTTCAAGCTTCATGAAGCTTGATAACTTTGACCAAAGTCTCATCTCTTTTGTTATTTGTTAGGAAATTAGTAAACCCTAATTTAACCTTGACTTGGTTTAAGTCTCATACACCCAACTTGTATGTATCATCAAGCATGATACAAACATGTACACTTGCATATATCACATATAAACAATGTGCACAATCTAGTGAGAAAATAAATCTTAAGTGAGCTAATACTAGTTAATGTAATGTAATATATCTAATATATAATTATACATTAAATTATTAAATCAACGCTTGATTTAATAATCCGGCAATAACCGACTAATATCATGTGTAACAACTTATCGAATCAACACTTGATCCGATAACCCGGCTATATCGCATACAACCGATCAATGTTACAAATCGCGAGAATAGAATACGGTATCTCATATCGTATTAATCTCGGTCCCGTACATATCACATATGTGCTCCTACTCCGTTTCGCTTGAGCCAGGAAACCCCTGTGTAGGACTCTAAAGACTCGTCAATACGCCGGTAGTAGGTGATGATCATATCAAACACCCACAAGCGGCAAGCGGTCTGCTAAACGTAACGGACACCCGGGTATTGAGCGATCAGAAGATCAACAAGCAAGCCCGCTAGTTCTCCTGCGAATCCAATCAGTAACACTCCCGTACAGTCCGGTCTCGTCGTCTGATATGTTGCATATCTCACCTAGGGGTGGTAAACGTCAGACCCCAGTAGCTCGATAATTCATGTCGATATGAGGTCTATAACAGTTCGAGAAACTACTGATAACACTTACCAGTAAATCTCAGCAACCCTGGCCAGGGATTTCCGGTTATAGCCAATCGAACACAGCGCAACATCAACTCCCTATACCGGGAGAGACGAATCCCCTCCTATCGCTCTTTGCCTCCATGTGATTCGAGACTGTACCCAAAAGCCACCTTTTTGCACACCCTCTTGGACGTGGTATGATGGAAATCAAAGCACAGTGGGAATCACATAAGACTCTATGACGATCTCGGGTCAACAGACTACTCTGTACCAGTGTCACCGGAGAACTGCCATCTGACGTAAGGTATAATACCATCTGGGAGTTCTCGGCGAGTCCGTCCAGTGTACCCAGTCTCCACTGAGCACCCGTACACCATCCTTGATGTCAAACACCGATGGATATGGGATCATCCATCGCCCATCATATGGGTCAAGATGCGTATACGCTAGTCTACTCTGGTGTATCGATGCCCTGTCTCGATACACCCTCGAATATGAACAGTTATAGGATGTACTCGTCGACTACCGTGGCCCCACTAGTATGATCTCATCATAGTCCCAGTAGTCGAGTACACATCCTAAGGGCTTTATCAACATGTAATATAGAGACAATCAGAGTACATGTTAAGATAAAGTATAACCAGATAGCGTACTATCATGTCGAGCAAGAAAGTCCTCCCTATATATGTCCAAGCATCCATTACAATATACATCGTATGTACAGTAATGGCCTCTAGGGCATACATATAACTAACACATCTCCTCCTTCACCTGCACCCTCCACCGCCGGCGACCCTACTTCGTCGTCGCCTCCGACCTCACGTCCATCACCTCCCTCTTCTATTTTCTTTTCCTCTCCTCTAAAACCCCCGCCACGAGAACCCACTGAAATCTCAACCCTGAACCCTGACAGCACACCCGCGACCCATACCCGTCGCCTGCACCCACGTCGCCACCCTTCACCGCCGCCGACCTCCTCAACCTTTCTAACCTCTGCTACCACCCCCTTCATTTCCCGACCATCCCCACAACCCGATCCAAGAAATCCACACAACCCCAACTCCGACGAGAACCCATCATTGCATCTGTTCTCACCTCGCCGGAGCTCCGACCACCTCGTTCTCCTCTCTCCTTTCCCAAAAGAACCCGAGCATCCCCAAGCAAGAACCTGCAACCCTTCAACCGTAGGAACCCACTGCCTTGCCGGAAAACCCTCGCCTGCATCGTTTCCATCGATGGACCATCGTCGACGTCACCCCCTCGCCTTCACCTCTGACCCCAGAACATCAAACCATAGAGAACGGCTACATTTCTTCTCTTCTTTCTTCTCCTTTCTCTTTTCTTTCTCTTTCTTGATTCCGTTTTCCCGGTCACCCGCTGGAGACGTGACGTCGCTGCCATTCCAGCCGACCCAGTGGACATACCTTACCTGCGTGATCACCCTCTTGCATTGCTTGGACCCGTCCCGTGTGCCGTTCGTGCGTTGCGACGTTTTACGGACGTCGGACGTACCGAACGTATCCGTATTGCGATCCATCGAGGCAAGTTTATCTTGCTACATGCTATACTACTATATTTTGCATTCATGCAAATAATAATATTACATATTGTTTAGTTATGCATCCATATTACAATTTTACAGTTTTTCGATACCCGTATGCATCCATATCATTATTTACATATCTAGTCGCATGTTAATTCATCTTGATACATGCTAAGTATAGTATTATGCAACCATATGAGTAAAATGTTACCCGTTTATTACATTATACATCCATACTAAAGTTTTACCATTTTCGGATACCCATTTGCATCCATATCATTTAATATACATATAGTTGTATCTACAGATCACATTATTACATATTATTGTTATATTAACACCCCATGTTTAATAAAGTGCATCCTAATTAGTATCGGACTTATAAGTGTAACCCTAATTGATAATTGTGCATCCATATCATTGATTTTATATCTATTTGCATACCATGCCATATTATTTCATTTTATTGTTATATTAGTACTCAATACTTGATTTTGTGTACCCATGCTTACTACAGTTTGATTATGAGCACCTGCTTGATACTTGTGCACTACCTGACATGACCTAATACACTACTTGACATAACTTGATACATGTGCACTACTTGATATGACCTTTTATATCACTACTTGACTTGATACCTGATCTTGTTACTAATGCCGACAAATCTTGACATGTTGTCCCTATGGACATATCATGTTGTCTATACAGACAAACATGTACTTGCTTGATCCTGTGTTGGCATTAACTCCAGATTATTCAATACCTGACTTGAACACATAACTTGGGGGTATGGGGAAATCAATGATGAAAACTGACTTGTAACTCGATAGTTCACTTGCTTATACTGATCAGTTTTAGGGTCTAGGCCAGCCTTGGGATGATGCTGCTAACATCATTCATCTATACATATTTCCTGTTTTAGTGCCTAGCGGCATGTCTCGGTTTCAGCCCGAGAATCTTGACCGTGGTCCCGGTCATGCACGGAATACTATTGAGTTATATCGACGATTCATTAAATTGATTTCAAGACTTGAGAGTGGTTAACCTAGTAGCCTAATTTAGATTACACACTGCACGTCACATGTGCTTATACCCTTCACTGTTTCTTATGCATGTTACTGTTATACTCTTATTACTGTTCCTACTCATGCCTGCATGTCTTGTTACCTCCTGATTATTTTATTGTTTGATATTATGACGCACTAACGTCTGAGTTTTGCATGGCCCAGATCCTCTACCTTTGTCGCAGGCCGAGCAGGAGTACTTCAGCCGACAGGCCGAGCAGTGATGATCCAGTTAGATTAGTTATTTTCGTACATTACAGATGTTACAATTTATTGGACCTATTGCATCCGCATATTATTTCATGACTCATTTATTCTGGCTTATGGACATGTATTAGATAGTTTAGTTTATTTTACTGTTCTTGATATCTCTAAACAGCCGTAATGTGACTGTGGAAGGATCTTTCCTATCCACAGGTAGCATGGTTGGCTCTGACACGTGCCGATCTTAGCGCACTCTGGGAAGCGGGGCGTGACAGGGTTGTTTTGGTATCAAAGACATAGGATTTAGGTTAATCGGGTTTGATTTTTTGTAGTTGGGTATTGGACCCAATACACGAATCAGAAAACCTGTAATTAGGAACATGTCCTCCCACATTATTATCGTGATTTTTGAATCATATCTTTCTCTTGATCCTTGTCTTGAGATATGCAAGCAACTTTGCATCTCGGCTTGAAACCTTTTGGTTCCCTATTGTTTCTCCATGTTCTTTTGATTCTAATACTAGGATTTGGGCGACTTGAACGGAGTTATATGATTGTACCCATGAACTGCAGCATGGCTACAATGTGGTACTCTATTTAAGTAACTTGGAGTCCTGGTCTTGATTCATTTCCTTGTTCCATTGTCATTTTATTACCTTGGTTCTCCCAATTTCATTGCTTACCAGTTCATGTTTTGCAGATTTCTTGGTGATCGATACCAGCAGTTATGATGTTGTCTTGGAAATGGAATTTCTCGGCACTTTCCACGCTCATATTGATTGTAGGGCAACGAAAGTGATTTTCCAGATTCCAAGACATCCGGAGTTTGTTTTGCTGGAGGAAGCAGTTCTGTCGGGCCAGTCGAGTTTAGGGCTAGGCCGACAAACAATGTTCTTTTGTCGATGGAAGTTGATAAGGAGGAAGCACCAGCTGTAGTTCGAGAGTTCATGGACGTGTTCGGGGACATCTCGGGTTTACCGTCAAAACAAGATGTGGAGTTCGCGATCGATCTTGTTCCTGGTGCAGCGCCAATCTCAAAGGCGTACTATCCAATGGCACCAGGGGATTGGAAGAAGTCAAGAGGATGGTTACCGAATTGCTAAAGAAGGGTTGGATTCGTAGCAGCAATTCACCTTGGGGAGCTCCAGTTCTTCTAGTCAAGAAGAAAGATGGTACAAGGAGGATGTGCATCGATTATCGAGAATTAAACCGGGTGACTATTAAGAACAAGTACCCGATCCCTCGCATTGGCGAATTATTCGAGCAACTTAATGGCGCGAGGGTATTCTCGAAGCTGGATCCGCGATCCGGATATCATCAGGTCCGAGTTAAACCGGAGGATATTTGCATGACTGCATTCCGAACTCGGTATAGACATTACGAGTATTTAGTGATGCCATTCGAAGTCACGAATGCACCGGCGATATTTATGGACTTGATGGACCGAACTTTTTACCGTTCTTGGACTAGTTTATTATGGTGTTTATCGATGATATTCTGGTCTACTCGAGAAGCATTGAAGAGCATGCAGAACACTTGAAGATCGCACTGCAGACATTGAGGAAAGAAAGATTTTATGCAAAGATGAGCAAGTGCGAGTTTGGGCTTGAAGAAGTGAAGTTTTTGGGGCATGTCGTATCCGGAGATGGAATCGCCGTTGACCCTGAAAAGATTGCAGCAGTTCAAGATTGGCCGATTCCGAAGAACGTAGCAGAGATCAGAAGTTTTCTTGGACTTGCCGGATATTACAGAAGGTTCGTGGAGAATTTTGCTCGTTTAGCTGAGCCTTTGACCAAGCTTACACGGGGGGTAGTACCGTTCGTATGGACGGATAAATGTAAATCGCCTTTTGAGGCGTTGAAGCAGAGATTGATAACCGCTCCTATTTTGACCGTACCAGACAGTTCCGGAGGATTGGTGATTCACAGCGACGCATCTGGAAAAGGATTGGGATGTGTTTTGATGCAGCATGGGAAGGTTATAGCTTACGCATCAAGACAGTTGAAGATCCATGAGAAGAATTACCCAACTTATGATTCGGAGCTAGCAGCAGTGATTTTCGCTTTGAAGATTTGGAGACACTACTTATTGGGCGAAAGGGTCGAAGTATTCACCGATCACAAAAGCCTAAAGCATGTGTTCACACAGAAACATCTTAACATGAGGCAGCGTAAATGGTTAGAGCTGATGGCTGACTATGATCTTGATCTCAAGAACCTTCCAGGGAAAGTTAATGTAGTGTCGGATGCGCTTAGTCGGTTGCCAGCAATTCGGATGTTGACTGCACAAAAGGAGCTTATCGAAGATTTTCGGAGATTCGAGTTGGATATCATGCTACCGCACTTTTCGGGACAGTTGATGCAGCTGCAAGTAAAAGTCATCGTTAATCGATAATATTAAAGCAGCACATTCGCATGACACAAGATTGTAGAAGTTTCGAGAACAGGTTGAATCTGGACTTCGAACGGACTTGTTGATTCATGAAGATGGTTCGTTGTGATATGGTAGCCGTTTGTGTTTGCCAAAAGGAGATATTCGCGAAGAAGTTATGAAGGAGGCACACAGTTCAGCGTATTCCGTACATCCAGGAGGCATGAAGATGTACCGTGATCTACGACAGCATTTCTGGTGGGAAGGCATGAAACGGTAGATTGCCCGCTTTGTAGCGAAGTGCTTGGTGTGTCAGCAAGTTAAGGCTGAACATCAAAGGGTTGCTGGTTTATTGCAACTACTTCCGATTCCTCAATGGAAGTGGGAACATATAACCATGGATTTCGTGATAGCTTTACCGTGGAGTCCAAAGGGCAACAATGCAGTTTGGGTGATTGTTGATCGATTGACCAATGCAGCTCATTTCATACCATTTCGAGTTGGTCAATCAACGGAAGCGTTGGTGTAACGATACATGCAGGAGATTTTAAGATTTCATGGAGTACCGGTGAGCATCGTGTCCGACCGTGACACCCGTTTCTTATCACACTTCTGGAGGAGCTTACAGGAAAGTTTGGCGACTCAACTGAAGTTTAGCACAGCTTATCATCCGCAGACAGATGGCCAGTTAGAGAGAACGATCCAAACTCTTGAAGACATGTTGAGAGCTTGCATGTTAGACTTCAAGGGCTCGTGGGAGGATCATCTATACTTGGTGGAGTTTTCTTAGAATAACAGCTTTCAGGCGACTATTCTGATAGCTCCATTCGAAGCGTTGTATGGTCTCAATTATCGTTCACCTGTTTGTTGGGACGATGTTGGAGAATGAAGATTGTTGTGACCGGATTTGATCGTGCAAACAGTAAAGAAAGTTAATACTATCCGGAATCATATGACGGCAGCACAAGATCGGCAGAAGAGTTGGGCCGACACATCAAGAAGACCTCTAGAGTTCACTGTTGGTGATCGGGTATTCTTGAAGATATCACCGACTAGAGGAGTGATTCGTTTTGGGAGTCGAGGCAAGCTTAGTCCTCGATTCGTAGAGACTTTCGAGATTTTGGAGCGTGTCGGAGAAGTGGCTTATCGATTGGCTTTACCACAATCTTTGGCGAATGTTCATGACGTGTTTCATGTATCTCAACTCCGTAAGTATGTTCGAGATGAAACACACGTGCTGTATCATTCGGAGCTGACTGTAAGAGAGGATTTGACCTTTGAGGAGCGACCGATGTCGATTGTTGATCGAAGAGAAAAGGTTCTTAAGAACAAGGTTATCCCTCTCGTACTTGTTTCTTGGGTAATCGCTCGCATGGAGAATCGACTTGGGAACGAGAAGACGAGATTCGACAGAAGTTTCCAGACCTATTCTTGTAGATTCTTGATGGATTATCTTTTCTTGTTCCTGGAATTTCGAGGACGGAATTATTTTTGTAGTTGGTTATAATGTAACACCCTAGTTCATTTATACCAATTCTAGTCCATGTATTTCCTTATTTATGGTATTTTTCTGATTTACTGTGTTTTGGGTGCGAATAGTGTTTTGACTTTGTATTGCATCCGACCTGACCCGCTTGCTTGAAACCTATCTTGATTCATGTTTATGATTTATCCTGACTTATTACGTGGACTTGTGCACATTCATTTATACATCCTGCATACTGGCATTTATCTGGCATCTACATTTTTAAATATAACATTTAAAGTCACATAAAATATTTTACAAATACATTCCATGACCTGCATGATACCCCTAACCCCGTGGTAGCATCCGCGCATCTTACTCTCGTCATGTTCAGTGAAACGGACGTGTTTGGATAGCTACGCGCACGTACGTGCATCCGTTCTTAGGGGTATGCATTTTCGTTACCCGAATATCCAATTTTGGTTTTAGTTGGCACGCATATTTTCCGTATTTTTAAACCGTAATTTTAGACCCGACTCGGGCATGTTTTGGACTATTTTTGTATTAGCCAAATATCCAATGTTTTATTAATATAATATTTTTATATTAAAACAGTTATACTTAAAATTTGTTAGGAGAATATAAAAATTTTAAACTAAAATATATTTTTTTATACCTTAATCCTAACAGATTCTCAGCTCTCTCTCTTTCTCTCTCTCTCCCTGTCTCTCTCTCTCTCTATTATATATATAATTTCTTATACTTAAACCCTATTCTCTTACTCACGCCCTCTCCCTCATCTTCTTCTTTTCATTTTTGTTTTCCCGCCTCGTCCTCGCAAAAAACCCATCGCCTCACCTCCGCGCCTCACCGCCGTCGCCGTCCCCTCGACCCCGATTTCCTCTTTCATCATCATCTCCTCCTCAACCTCATCTCCTCTCCTTCCCCGCAAACCCACTACACCTACAACCCACCGTGACCATCTCCTCCTTCACCTGCACCCTCTACCGCCGGTGACCCCACTTCATCGTCGCCTCCGACCTCACGTCCATCACCTTCCTCTTCTATTTTATTTTCCTCTCCTTTAAAACCCCCGCCACAAGAACGCACTGAAATCTCAACCGTGAACCCTGACAATACACCCGCGACCCATACCCGTCGCCTGCACCCACGTCACCACCCTTCACCGCCGCCGACCTCCTCAACCTTTCTAACCTCTGCTACCACCCATTTCATTTCCCGACCGTCTCCACAACCCGATCCAAGAAATCCACAAAACCCCAACTCCGACGAGAACCCATCGTTGCATCTGTTCTCACCTCGCCGGAGCTCCGACCACCCCGTTCTCCTCTCTCCTTTCCCAAAAGAACTCAAGCATCCCCAAGCAAGAACCTACATCCCTTCAACCGTAGGAACCCACTACCTTGCCGGAAAACCCTCGCCTGCATCGTTGCCATCGATGGCCCATCTGTTGGAGATAGTGCCCTCAGAGTCAATTATTGTATCACAGGCATGTGATTACAATGATTAAGGGAGGACCTGTAAGTCCATGTCACGCACCCCACGAACTTGCGGGGAGGCGGAATATATGAAAAACGATTATCAAAGCTTCGTAACACGGACTTGAGCGCATGAATCGTATCTAAACCGTTACTAGCAAACTACGAGAGGTTTAACTACTCGGATTCGAAGTTATACCTCACGTTACTTGTCCTTCGGGTCTTTATCGCTGTCCTCCACTCTTCGTAGGCTCCTTGGAACATCGGCCTCCTCGAGTCAAAGACGATCCACCCGAGAGCTCCTACGCCAAGCTTGATCTCTAACTTGAGATAACTAGGTTGCTCAAAGTGCTAATCTAAGCTACCTAGGGGATATAGAGTGAGGTTATGGATGTATTAGTCTAGCTAACCCTTGATCTCAACACATGAGAGGTTAGGGTTAGGGTTTCAAGAATGAGAGAGCTTGAGGAGAGAGAAGGTGATGATAAGAATGATATTGAAAAATGAACTCATTAGAATATATCAACCATAACAATTTATCAAATAAATAATATATATGATTAATCATCATGGTTGATGCATTCACCTTGTGTGATTCATCTCCTGAGTCATTAGCTCAATAAATGAAGCATTAACTCCATGGATGAATCACACAAATGAGTCATTAAGCAATAAATGCTTATGCCACCTTAACCCCTAAGTCACCATGCTTCTAGAAGCTTCCCGGAAAATTATGAGAACGCCCCTCCAATCTGTGAAAACACGGAAAAACTTTAGACTGTATAAATCCAATAACCTGATACTAGAATCTGGCTTAAACCAAAGCCGGCTAGTAAAAACTGTCCGAACGCTGTACGTGCGTTTAAACACGTATGCGTCCGAACCCTTGTGGTAAAACCATACAACCTCTATATCGTTTCGCCTGGAGCAGGGAAACTCTCTGTGTGGGACTCTAAAGACTCGACACTACGCTAGTAGTGGGTTTAACCACAGACCGCAAGCGGCACTAGCTGTACGTAACGGTCAATAGGTAGATGTCGATAAAAAGGCCGATGAGCAAACCCATCCGAACTCCTACTGAGCCTGATGTGACAATCTCCGTACAGTCCGGTCTGTTCGTCTAAGACTATCGCATATCCAGCCTAGGGGGCGGCAAGCGTCAGACCCTTAATAGCGGTATAAGTCGTGTCGGAGCGTAGCCCATTACACCCTGAGAAACTACTGGAACCTACCAGTAAATCTCGTTTGCCCTAGCCAGGGACTTTGCGTAATGGCTCTCTGACACAGCGCGATATCAACTCCCAATACCGGGAGAGACGAATCCTGTCTAACCACCACTGCCTCCAAGTGCTCGGGACTGCACCCAACTGCTACCTTTTTGCACGACTCCTTTGAGCCGTGGTAGGGTAGCAATCAAAGAACAGTGGGACACACTCGAGGCGAAGTAGCAGTGTCAAGTCTACGGACTATACTGTTCTCATGTCACCTGGGAACTGTTAACTGAAGACGGGTATAATACCAACCAAAAGTCCCCCTGCGAGTCCTGTCCGGTGTACCCGTAACCTAACGAGCACCTGTATACTATCTCCAGTACGACGTACTGATGGCTGTGGGACAGACCATCTCCCCAACTGGGATGAGAAGCGTAC
Organism: Agapanthus africanus; assembly: GCA_030015575.1. NCBI lineage: Eukaryota > Viridiplantae > Streptophyta > Magnoliopsida > Asparagales > Amaryllidaceae > Agapanthus > Agapanthus africanus. The sequence goes on from JASDDO010000014.1 coordinate 436,091,994, forward strand.
ACATTAGTCTACTCTGGAGTATCGATGCCCTGTCTTGATAATCTTACGACTAGGGATAAGTATATGATGTTGCTTATAGACTACCCAGCCCCCACTAGTGTGACTGCCATCACAACGCTGGTAATCAAGCAAAGATCTTGAGGGCTCTACTAATATGTATAAGTGATACGTTACAAGAAACATATACACATATTAAAGTAGACAAAACCAAGTAGCATACTACCATGTTTAGCAAGACTATATATACAACTGTGAATATCCCAAGCTTCCATTAAGTAATATACATACAAGTATGATACAATAATGGCCCCTAGTGCATATACACTAGCAATCTCCCACTTGCACTAGGGCCATGAGCTGGCATATCGTAGACCTATCATCTCGAATAGCCTCTCGAACCGCGTCTGAGGAATGGCCTTTGTGAATGGATCAGCAATGTTATTCTCCGTCTCTACTCTTTTCACTTCGATCTCCCGGCGATCTATGATCTCCCTAATCAGGTGATACCGCCTTAAGATGTGTCTGGACTTCTGATGGGACCTGGGTTCCTTCGCTAAAGCTATAGCGCCGTTGTTGTCACAATACAGAGGTATTGGATCAACACTGGTAGGAACCACCTGAAGTTCTGTGAGGAACTTCTTCATCCAGACAGCTTCTTTTGCAGCATCGCAAGCAGCTATGTACTCCGCTTCCATTGTTGAGTCAGCAACGGTCTCCTGCTTGGAACTCTTCCAATAGACCGCCCCTCTATTGAGGGTAAAGACATAACCCGACATGGATTTGGAGTCATCCTTGTCACTCTGGAAGCCGGAGTCGGCAAAGGCCTCCATCTGGAGGTCTTTTCCGCCATACACCAAGAACATCTTCTTAGTCCTCCTCAGGTACTTTAGAATTTTCTTTACTGCTATCCAGTGCTTCTCCCCTGGGTTTGACTGATACCGGCTTACAACGCTCAATGCGTATGCTACATCTGGTCTGGTACATAACATTGCATACATTATAGAGCCTACCGCAGAAGCGTAGGGTATAATCGACATGCGATCCCTTTCCAAATCAGTCTTGGGAGACATCTCTTTGGAGAGGGTGATTCCGTGATAAGCCGGTAGGTTACCGCGCTTAGAATCATCCATACTGAATCTCTTCACTATGGTGTCTATGTACCTGGACTGCGAAAGTCCCAACATCCTTTTTGATCTATCATGATAGATCCGGATCCCCAGAATGTAGGTGGCATCACCCAGGTCTTTCATGGAGAATTTCTGTGATAAGAATCTTTTGACTGACTGTAACATAGGAATATCATTTCCTATTAGGAGAATGTCATCCACGTACAAGACGAGGAATACTACAGCTCTCCCTACAATCTTACTGTATATGCATGGTTCATCTGGATTTTTGATAAAGTTGAATTCTTTGACAGCATCATCAAAACAGATGTTCCAGCTCCGCGATGCCTGGTTTAGTCCATAAATGGACTTAAGCAACTTGCATACTTTACCGCTGCTCCCACTCTGAATAAATCCCTCTGGCTGATCCATATAGACGCTCTCTTCTAAATTACCATTTAGAAAGGTTGTCTTTACGTCCATCTGCCAGATTTCATAATCGTGGAAGGCAGCAATAGCAAGAAGGACCCGAATGGATTTAAGCATAGCCACTAGAGAAATGGTTTCGTCATAGTCCAAACCAGGTCTTTGACGGAAACCCTTTGCAACAAGTCTAGCCTTGTAGGTTTCAACCTGTCTATCTACACCAATCTTCTTTTTGAAGATCCATTTGCATCCTACGGGTTTTACCCCATCTGGAGCAATGTCCAAAATCCATACTTTGTTAGTGTACATGGACTCCATTTCGGTCCGCATTGCATCCAGCCATTTTACTGAGTCACCGCTCTGAATGGCCTGTTGGAAGCTAGTAGGATCATCTTCATCAATGACACAATCCTCTCTATCCCCATCTATGAGAAAATCGTAGTATCTCTCAGGCGGATGAGACGGCCTACTACTCCTGCGGAGGGGTGCGGGAATGTCCTGTTCTTCTTGAACTACCGGTTCTACCAAACTTTCAGTTGTAGTTTGTGGTTCTAGAATTTCTTCCAGTTCTATTTCGCTCCCACTTGTATCCTTTTCTAAAACTTGTTGTTCTAAAAAATGGGCATTACGAGAAACAAAAATCTTTTGTTCCTCTGCGTAATAGAATAGATACCCCTTGGAGTTCTTTGGATATCCCACAAACTTACACTGTACTGATCGTGCCTCGAGCTTGTCTGCATGCTGTTTTTTTAACAAAAACCGGACATCCCCAAATCTTCAGATACTGAAGATAGGGTTTTTTCCCACTCTACATCTGATATGGGGTGGTAGGCACTGTCTTGGTAGGAACCGTGTTCAGAAGATATGCCGCTAATTCTAGCGCATATCCCCAGAATGATCGCGGTAACTCAGCGTTACTCATCATGGAACGAACCATATCCACTAGGGTTCGATTCCTCCTTTCCGATACACCGTTATGTTGTGGCGTGTATGGAGGAGTAAGCTAAGAGAGAATTCCATTCTCTTTTAAGTGACCCAGGAACTCGGCACTTAAGTATTCACCACCTCGATCAGATCTCAGTGTCTTTATACTCTTACCTGTTTGTTTTTCCACTTCATTCTTGTATTCTTGGAATTTCTCAAAAGCCTCGGATTTATGCATCATTAAGAAGACATATCCATACCTGGAGAAATCATCCGTAAAAGTAATGAAGTAGGAATAACCACCTCGCGATGTGTAGACATTGGACCGCACACGTCACTGTGTATGAGTCCCAAGAGCTCGCTTGCTCTTACTCCGTGTCCAGTGAATGGAGTCTTTGTCATCTTTCCTTTGAGACAAGATTCACAAGTAGCATAAGATTGATATTCGAACGGATTCAAATATCCTTCTCTATGTAACTTAGTCAACCTTCTCTCATTGTGTGACCTAGTCTACAATGCCATAAGAAAGCCTGATTTATTTCTGGAGACTTTCTTTTAAGTGTGTTCTGGACATTGAAAACCTGAGCTTAACTTAATACGTATATACCGTTATCTAATGTACCGGACCCAATCAAAACTTGATTTAGGTGGATGTTAACTACATCGCTTACGAATGTAAAATCATATCCCTCTCTCGAAAGTGAGGACACTGATATGATATTACAAGTCATACTAGGTACATACAAATAGTTACGTAGAATCAATATATGCCCACTTGTCAAACCTAGGCGATATTCTCCCACGGATTCAGCGTCCAAGCTCATTCCGTTTGCAACTCTGAGAGACCAATCACCTATTTTTATAACTCTACGGTTTCTCAAAGTATGTATTGAATTACAGATATGAGATTCTGCTCCGGTATCTAGTACCCAGGAAGTAGAGTTAATTGACAAACAGTTCTCAATAACAAATACACTTGAGGCCGAAGCCACAATATGCTTCGTATCCTGGCTACTGGCTTTTAAAGCCCTGCAATCTTTCTGCCAATGCCCAGTCCCATAACAATAGGAACGTTCCTCTTTTACTACATTCAGTGCCGAAACTTTTGCCCTTCTCTTTCTTTCTTCTTCCCTGGTTTCCTTCAGGGTAGAAGGCAGAGACTGTAGAATCAAGTCAGTACTGACTCGTTTCCCAACGTGGTCTCCAGGTCCTGGAGCTCATCAATACAGCTAGTCATTGTAAGGACGTTGTCCCCTACAGATGACCCGAAAGTCAACCTCGCTTGAATTAATTCATTCGAGGTCTCATATCTTGCGATATGAGATTGCTCTCCATATAAATCTTTGTTATGGAGAAAGATGGAAACTGAGTCCATCTTCTCGTGCTGCTTCTGGTATACACCATCAACTGAAGCTACCACGAGGCATTTGGATTTTGCTTTATCCTTTTCCCTTGTCTGGCGGATATCCATATCCGTGACGGTGGAAACTGGACCTGGGACGGAGGGATCTTGAGTAGTAATAGGGTGGTCCAGCTTGTCATAGGCAATGGACATCTGGACAGACCTTTGCCGGTCATATAAGTTAGAATCAGTCAATTTGTTATCTAGATGTAACCTAGTCGTGGTCACATGGTCGCTGCAATTAAGAGAGAGAGAAGAAAACAATTTTAGCATGATGCTCTTGCAAGTTTAGAGTGGTTTTTAATTTATCTAAACAGGATGGCTCCCACTGTTTCTCGAATCCCTCCTCAAACCATAAAAGAAGAATTAGCCTGGACTATTCTCACCGTACAATTCTTGCTTAACCGTTCAGCCAGGTCAGTGTCGATACTTCGAGGGAGGTTTTCCAACGCTTTCGCAAAGTTCCTTAATTAAATAACCTCTTTTCTCTGGGGGCGTAGCCCCGCTGACACCTTTCTCGACACCTACTTGGTTTATAGCATTGATCGTTAAGTGACGAATCTCCTGATAAGTAGTATATACTCACAGTAGGATCGGGATCCAAAATATCATCGTATGATAATGTTGAAGGAATCCTACCAACATTCATCAAACTCCAAAATGGTATGCATCTCTCTGCAAATTTCAGTTTCTTTAGAAATTCCCGATATAAATTTTTGCCCCATGCTCTTATGACCTTGGCGTTGGTCAAAATGTCATAAGTCACATGTCAAGTTCTACCCATCATTGTCCTTGTTAATTTGAACATATCCGTACATATCCCTGACGTTGGCCAAATGATAATACGACTGTCCCAAACTAACACATCTATCTATGCAACAAATGAAATACCCAGCAGCTACCAAACACTATGCCCCGGCATTGGTCAAATGCATAGCTTGAATACTACTGAATACCCAAATGAAATGATGGAGGGCTACGAATGGTTTTGGCAAAACCGTGAACGTAGTGAACTTGATATAATCGAAGGAACTTGATACTTTTTAAAAGGAGTGGTTAAAGCTCCGCAATTAAAAATTCTGATCTTTTAAAATAATCGAGTGGTTTCTTTTAAATTTGTTCCAACGATTTAACTTTGGTTTATTTTCTTTGCATTATAATAATGTGTCCCATCAGTTATCCTATCATTGCAGAAAACAACGAAAATACCACGTCCTCTTATGCCATCCGCATTTGCCACGGGGTCCCGTCATCACCCGTTAGGTTACTTAACTAACGACAGAGCAGGGGCTGGGCTAGCGCGGGTGTAAAACATAAGTGACGTCTAATAGCTATCATATATGTAAGTCAACGGTAGCGCCCCGGCCGTCTAACAGACGCCAAATGCGGAACAAAAACTTTTTACAACTGGCGCTATCGTGTACCGTAACCCGGATCTCCCATTAAAGCTAAACTAACAAACTACAAAGTGGGTAGAAACATTATACCGAATGATCCGAGTCCTTCGGTCTTCAACCATCATCCCACGCTTGTTGCGGCTGCTCCGATCTCCTGAATCTCCAGTCTTCTCGTCCAGGTGGCACCACGTCGACGGATCTTTAAACGGGCTCCCGCCTCTGAACCAAGGCAACTCGGTCGTCAAGTTTGCTAAAAGAGACGACCAAGATGTTGTACAGAATGAGTAGAACACTTTTTCTCGTTACGTCCAAGGCTATGAACAAACGGTTAATGAAGTTGCCTTTTGGATCGAATGGAAAAGAGAAATCGATCACATCTAATTTCTATGCACCAAAACTTATATCTTTTTTCCAAATAACAACCATGAGCCATGAGAGGGGGGAGGCCGGCCACTTATAGGAGAGGAGGGAGGTGAGTGTAGGAGCTAGGAGGTGACCATAAGATTAAATGAGATGATGAATCACCATGACACCTAGTGTGAACTCAATGAATGAAAACAATGAATCATAACACATAGTCATGATCTAATTAATACCCCATTAATGCACTAAGCTACTTCACCATCCTAGTCACCTCATCTAGATGCTTCTAGAACCTTCCACGCTCATCTCAAGAAAAGATAAATCCGTATTTAACCGAATGTTAAATACGGCTGATAGAAAACTGGAAACTGGCAACTTCCAAAAGTGATCCTGAAACGAATTTCAAGATAACCCCGTATCAGTATAAACATATCCACATTTGTATTACAACCGAATACAAATGCAACTGAGACAAAGATATTATATCTACACAGTATAATACTGGGTTCCGGCTTAAACCAAAGCCTACCAGTATTATCTGCCTGGAAAATGACACGTGCGAAAACGCACGTGCATTTTCCGAACCTTGCCATATCACCATACGGCCTCTACAACGTTTCACCCGAACTTGGGAAAGTGTCTGTGGGGGACTCTAATGGCTCATCAACACATCGGCACTGGGTATAACCTCTAGCACGTCAGAGGTACAAGCTGTACGTAACGGTTTGCCTATGTATTGATTGGAAGGGAAGCTGACGAGCGAACTCATCCATAAACCCTACTGAGCCTAACAGTGACAATATATATACAGTCCAGTCCGTTCGTCTAAATAGTATCGCATATCGAGTCTAGGGGTGGATAAAGTCAGACCCCTAATAACGCGATAAATCGTGTCGGCATGAAGCCCATCACCTCCTGAGAAACTACTGATCCAAATCAGTAATTCTCCACTACCTCGGCCGAGGATTCCTAGTGATGGCCACCCGTGCACTGCGCGACATCAACCCCCAATACCGGGAGAAACGAATCCCCGACGATCCGCTCACTTGCCTCCAATGTGGCTCGGGACTGTACCCAACTAAAACCTGTTTGCACAACTCCTTTGAGCGTGGTAGGGTAGTAATCTAAGCACAGTGGGAACTCACACAAGACAAATGACGATCTCAGGTCGATGAACTAACCTGTACACATGTCACCAGGGAATTGCTATCTGACGATATGTATAATACCAACTAGCAGATTCCCGGCGAGTCCTGTCCAGTGTACTCATAACCCAATGAGCACCTGTATACATCTTAGGTGAACCAACTAACACCAATGGCTTGTGAGACCATCCACCGCCCCTCGTCGGGGTCTCGACTGTATACACTAGTCTATTCTGGAGTATCGATGCCCTGTCTCGAAACTCCCACGACTATGGACACTTTAAGGATGTGCTTACAGACCCCAGATCCCACGTATATGATCGCCATCATACTGCTGGTAGTAAAGCAAGAATCCTATGGGCTCTATCATCATGCAATAGTGAACTAAAGCATGTATACGATGATAAAGACAAACCAGATAGCAAACTATCATCTCGAGCAAGACTGCCATATCGGTATAGGTCATGCCTCAATCATTGCAATCACGTACCTGCGATCCAATAATTGACTTTAAGGGTACTATCTCCAACAATCTCCCACTTGCACTCAAGGCTAATTATTGCGATGTCGCATACTCATAGCCCGTGTGATACCGAACATCCAACTCCTCTACTAATCAGTTTCACAAAGCTAGTTTGCAAAACTCTTGTGTTCGAGAAATAGCCTCAGTGAGTGGATCCGCCCTGATGTTTCTTTCTATGTCTCTCTTAATCTCAAGTTCGCAGAGAAAACCATCTCCCGAATCGAGTAATACCTGTCTTAGAATATGTCTGGATATCTGATGGGACCTAGTTCATAAATGAACTCCAAATCCAAACTTCTTAGACTGTATCGATAACTGAACCTAATCAGTATCCAGCACCATGCCTCCCACATTATCCTCTTGGACCACCTGTCCATAATACTGTCCCTCGTCAGAGGGAAAACTATAACTGTGACAATCACTCTGTCATCCATGTTACCTTGGAATCCTGGAATGATAACCGTCTCCCGAAGGAGGCTGCCGTCATCAAATCTGTAGAACAAGCACTTATGTTCTAAAACTGCTTCCTTATGTTTCTTCAGGATTGGATTAATATAAACATATCACATCTAGTGCAAAAACAATATCTGGTGTGGTACTTGACATTTCATGATTGACTCAATTGCCTAAGCAAGTGATCTGCCAATCATGCACATCCCTCTCTCCTTTAGTCTCTAAGACACCTTTAGAGAGGGTGACTCCATCACCTGCAGGTACACCACCATGCCAGGAGTCATCTATTCTAAAATACTATTAGAATACTGTCAAAGTACCCACATTGGGAAACTACCCAAATCTAGATCTAAAACCGTAGATCTAGTAACCAGAATGTCAGATATTATATCCATATCCTTTGTGGAGAAACAACTGTGTGACGACCAAAGTACAACTGATCGTAGTATAGGAATTTTACTTCCTACTCTGTGTATGTCATCCAAATACCAGGACATCACACCTTATTACCTTCTCAACAGATCCATCCCCTATTCCGATGAAGTCAAAGCCATGACTGTCTCATCAAAATTAGATGATCTAATCTCCGCTATAACTGCTGAAGTTTATAAATAGACATAAGCTACTTGTCCACTATACTTCCGCTGCTCCCACTGACTACGATAACCTTCTGGCAGAATAATATATACGTGTACTTCTAAAACTAGTTTAGAACGACGCTATACTTATCCTTCTGCCGGGTCTCATAGTCTGGAACAACCGTAGTGTCAAGTCTGGGTAAACAAGAACCTCCCTGTCACCGTCCTTGAGGCTACCGGAGTACCTCTTGGGTGTCTGAGGTTATCCACCATGTCTGCGGAGTGGCTATTGGAATGTCAAACCTGATTGAATATATTGGTCCTATTAAATTTTCCGTAATCGTTTGCGGTTCTGAAACCACTTCCAGTTTTACCATACTCCCACTACTGTTTTCTGAAAAAATCCATTTTACTAAAACTGTGGCGAGTCTAGAACAATATCACTATTGATCTTCCAAATGGTAGAAATGTCAACCCTCGTCAAAGCCAGGGTCAACCCACAAACAGCCATTACAAAAACGTGCCTTGAGTTATCCAGTGTCTGGTTTTAAGCATAAGCTGGACAACTCCCCTTATCTTAACATCGTTTAAGATATGAACCATTCTATATACAATATAGAAATAGAGGCACTAATTTAATTGGAACCAGATTCAAATCATGCAGCTGTCTCCAGTGCATATCAACTTAATGGAGAGAGGTTAATCGGCATTACTCAACTTAGGAATCCATCCAATTATGAGTAACCCGAAAGAGAAAGAAGTTTCTCAAAACCACTACTATCATCTGAATACCAATCACAAGAATCTACATCTTCGATCTCTTTAAAGAATCCCGATACTTGCGATACCTGGTTCTCTACTTTATTCTTATACCCACAACTTCTCAAAACTTAGACATTGTATTTCTACGAAACACTTGTCTAAAAACTAGAGAAGTCATAAGTAAACAGAACATAGTATGAGGACCTACCCCTTTGTCCTGACGGACACTGGACAACATACAATACAGTGTATAAGTCTGCTGAGTTTAATAACTCAAAAACCTGTGCATCGTAGGTTGAAAACTGTACCCAGGCGATTTCCTCAAATATCACCAATTACAACGAATTCCGATATAATGAGGATGATCTCCTAATTCCCAATAACTTACTCCCACTCATCATCTGTAAAACTGTACATATATGAGAATGAAACCTGGTAAATACATATCTTGGAGTAAGTATCTAATCGGGAAATCAGTTTATAATTAACAATGCATAGTGAAACTGAAACATGAAAAATATTTCGTAGGGGTATTCTGGTATTCTTAGTAATGCCTCTTCCATAATCCTATTCATGACTGTAACCGTATATTTCTTTGCCATCACTCCAAATCCCTTTATTTGTCTTTAGTCGTTATCTTCTGTACACCTCTTTAGGCTAAGTTGTTTTCTTCCTTCCCTACCGTTCGGCACCAGCCTATGGTTTGGAAGAAGACTATCCAGTAAGCATAATAGGTGTACCCTCCTTAACCTAGGAGTACTCGTATCTTGAGAGAAGGTGATGATAAAAGACAACTGAATAATACCTTATTCTATTTCTCCCGAACTGGGGAAAAAGCAAAGGTGAAATAGGAGTAGCGATGAAGTACGCGTTTTGGTCGTGAATGATAACAGTCGCAATTTACTTTGCCCTCTTTCTAATCCCTTTACTTTGTCTTTAGTTATTACCTTCTGCACACCCTACTTAGGCTAATTGGTTTTCTTCATTCCCTACCTTTCGGCACCAGCCTATGGTTTGGAATAAGACTATCCAATAAGCGTAATAGGTGTACTCTCCTAAACCAAGAAGCTCTCGCAACCTGAGAGAAGGTGATCATAAAAAACAACTGAATAAACTAATTCTATTTCTCCTGAACCTGGATCCATCCTCGAAGAAGTCCCTTCGAGTTCGTATATAACCATACGATGGATCTATCCAATGGAAGTGGATGTCCATAGTAATACGGGGTGTTCTGAGAAATACAAAGGGTAAAAGAAGGAGCGGCAATGACTTATGCAACTTTAGACAATCCAAAAGCCAGTATTTTAAGAAGGTTCGGTCAACTTGGTCACTGAGTCATAGTCTAAGGTCGGTCAAAGGTCGCTGCCAAAGAGAGAGAGAGAAAAGAAATACTATGCGTGCACTCTAACCTAGATTAGAATGGTTATCAATTCATCTAATCAGGAAACCTCCCACTGTAATCTCAAATTCTCCTCCAAACCTGAAAGAAGAATTAGTCGAGATCACCCGAAGAGTAAACTAACTCATCAGTGAGAATCGGGATCCAACTATCATCGCATGATAACTTGATGGAAGCCACTCAAGTTATCACACTCCAGAAGATATGTGCATGCCTGGCAAATTTGCTTTATGTTTGAAACTCCCGATGTGATTTTTGCCCCATGCTCGTATGACCCTGACTAAGGGCCAACAAATCATAAGTCACATGTCAAGTTCTTCCCGTCATTGTCCTGGTTGATTTGAACCCACCCGTACATACTCTTGACTAAGGGCCAACAAAGTAATACGACTGTCCCAAACCAACGCATTTATCTATGCTACAAATGAATACCCAGCAGCTACCAAACACTATGCCTTGACTAAGGGCCAACAAACATAGCTTGAATACTACTGACCATCCATAAGAAATGACGGAGGGCTACGGCTGGTTTTTGGCGAAAAACCTTTAACGTAATGAACTTGATCTCGTTGAAGGAACCTGATAGCTTTTTATAAAAATATAGTGGCGAAAAACCTTTTGCTAAAGAGGTCACTCCCGGTGAAGGGATCTCGGCTCTTTCCTCGTGGAATGAGGTGCAGGATATTCCAACTGAATACCGCGATGCAAAGCAACTTGTAATCGACTATATTGAAGTTATTACCCTGACGTAAACTTCTGCCCAAGGGGTCACTCCCGGTGAAGGGATCTCGGCCCTTGCCTCGTCGAATGAGGTGCGGGATATTCTAAACTGAATATCACTATACAAAACAAAAGGAAACGTCTTTGTAATAACACTTTTTAAAATTTGTTCCAACAACATCAAATATAGGTTTGTTTTATCCTTGCATTGATAAGAATCAATGCAGTCCCATCAATCAATCACACCAGAAAAGAACGAAAATATAATGTACGTATATGCCATCCGCATTTTCCACTGGGTCCCGTCATCACCCGTTAGGTTACTTAACTAACGACAGAGCGGGGGCTGGACTAGCGCGGGTGTAAAACATATACAACATCTAATAGTATATATACCAATATGCAATAATCGCTCCAGGCGTGATAATATGCAACATTACAGAAAAGTAATAAGCATCACAGAACAATACAGATAATCTGGGATCCCCGGGTTTCACAGAGCCGCTGCAGAAACCTGACGTTCCCCTGGTCGTGTGGATAGCCTGTGCAATGAGACCTAGACCCCTACGGGTGCGGCAAGTTACCCGCCAAAACCTGAAGCGAGGTAGTCCCCCACAGCATAGTGAATGGAACACCCGGCACTTCATGGAATCCGGTAAATTGAGCACCCCTCCTTGGGTCAACCTGTTCCCCGTACGAGTGCGGCGAATAGTCTGCCAATTCTAGAGTTAGGTCCCTTTTCCTCTCAAAGCTATGAGATACGGACCCGTTGCCCTCCAGAACTCGGCTATCCGTGCACTCGTTCGCGGGATAAACCTAGTACAGAAAATAAAATATGTACAACGGGTACATCGACCTCGACCCGGTCGTGCCCCAAAAGAATATTATACAAACAGGCAGTGACGGCAGTCCACATGTTGGACGCTCGTCCCGCAATATCAAATGTACAAATAAATCCAAACAGTACTATCATTGCACCCTTCTATCCACCACGACATATCCGCAACATCACAGCACAACACAGAACATCAACGCGAATGCCACGTTCGCAAACCCGTCTAAAAGAACTATAGCAATCAGACGCGGTTTACCGATCAAATGACATTCACGGTCGGAGATATAGTGTAAATACTGCATACTAACAAATTTAAAATTTCGATCGACTAAATTTCCCGAAGTGGGCCCCACGTACATCTGCTGTACAGTAACAAAATCTGGGCCCAAAAGAACTATACCAAAAACCACATTTTCCATAAAGAAGCTCTCTGGAAAAAATTGGTGCACTGTTCCCACCAAAGCGCCGCGGAACTTTTTCCACAAAGCTTAAAAAACCCTGCACAGTTTTCTGCTATATGTAAAATAATTTTTAGAACCTTTTAAAAATCGATAGAAACCTGTGTGCCAGAAAATTGCAATTTCGGAAATTCGTTCGATCGATGTTTTAAACACATTAGCACAAGTTAGTATAGCTTAATGGTGAGGCTCTGATACCACTGTAAGTCCACGGTAGCGCCCCGGCCGTCTAACAGACGCCAAATGCGGAACAAAAACTTTTTACAACTGGCGCTATCATGTACCGTAACCCGGATCTGCCATTAAAGCTAAACTAACAAACTACAAAGTGGGTAGAAATGTTATACCGAATGATCCGAGTCCTTCGGTCTTCGACCATCATCCCACGCTTGTTGCGGCTGTTAGTGTATATGCCCTAGAGGCCATTACTGTATCATACTAGCTTGTATATTACTTGATGGAAGCTTGGGATATTCACAGTTGTATAGACAATCTTGCTCAAAATGGTAGTATGCTACTTGGTTTGTCTCTACTTCAATATGTGCATGTGTTTCTTTTAGCATATCGCTTATATACATATTAGTAGAGCCCTTAGGATCTTTGCTTGATTACCAGCGTTGTGATGGCGCTCACACTCGTGGAGGCTGGGTAATCCATAAGCACATCCTTATACAGGTCCCTAGTCGTTGGACCTATCGAGACAGGGCATCGATACTCCGGAGTAGACTAGCGTATGCGCTTCTCATCCCAGCGGGGGAGACGGTCTGTCCCACAGCCGTCAGTACGTCGTACTTGAGATAGTATGCGGGTGCTCGTTAGGTTACGAGTACACTGGACAGGACTCGTCGGGAACTGTTGGTTGGTATTATACCTATCGTCAGTTAACAGTTCCCAGGTGACATGAGTACAGCTTAGTCCGCTGACTTGACACTGTCACTATCGCCTCGAGTGCGTTCCCACTGTACTTAGATTACTACCCTACCACGGCTCAAAGGAGTCGTGCAAACAGGTAGTAGTTGGGTGCAGTCCCGAAGCACTTAGAGGCAATGACGGTTAGACAGGATTCGTCTCTCCCCGGTATTGGGGGTTGACATCGCGCTGTGTCTAGGAGAGCCATTACACAAGTAGTCACTGGCCAGGGCAAGCGAGATATACTGGTAGGTTTCCAGTGTTATCTCAGGGTGTTCTGGGCTACACTCCGACACGACTTGTACCGCTATTAGGGGACTGACGTTCACCGCCCCCCTAGGCCCGCCATGCGATGTATCAGACGAACAGACCGGACTGTACGGAGATTGTCACATACAGGCTCAGTAGGAGTTCGGATGGGTTTACCTCATCGGCCTTCTTATCGACATCTACCTGGGGACCGTTACGTACAGCTAGTGCCGCTTGCGGTCTGTGGTTAAACCCACTGCCAGCGTAGTGTTGAGTCTTTAGAGTCCCACACAGAGAGTTTCCCTGCACTGAGCAAAACGTGTAGAGGCCGTATGGTTTTACGGCAGAGCTACGATCACTTACGTGCACTTGTGTGCGTATGCTGTTCGGGCAGGCAATACTAGGTGGGTTTTGGTTTAAGCTAGATCCTAGTATTGCACAGATGGATTTGATTTGTCTTCTGTGCATTCGCATTCTACGGAATGCGGATGCGGGTGTGTATGCACAGTTTTGAGGAGTGATGAAGGAGGAGGTGCCCCATTAGGGTTTTGGCAGTTGGTTCGGACAAAACCGTAATGTGGCACACTCATTAGGGTTTTGACAATTCGTTTGGTCAAAACCGTTATGAGTGGGAGACATTGTTTACTAATTCTTTTAGTGATAGATTAGTGATGGCTAATTGCATTAACCATTTGACCACTTAGACCCCTCTTGACTTTGTTGACCCGTTGACCGTGTTGACCCATTGACCATCAAGAGGGATCTACACTCTTCTTTTATTTTCTTTTTAATTCTTGAGTTATGATAATGGTCAATTCAATATGCCATCAACTCCTTCATGATAGGATTAGTAATGATGATTCTTGTGTATTATTGCAACCATGGTTCATTTCATTTGGCTTAATCCTTTTTTTCATTATTCTCTTCTCATTCTCTCTTATGAAGTGAGAAGAAAAAGAAAAGCTCCATGGTTGCAAACTTTCTACTTCTTCTTTCTCCTCTTGATCTCTTCTTTTGATCTCATGTGTTGAGAGAAAAAGAATCCACATAGACAAACACTTCCATCTTTCTCTTCTACACAACCTAAGGGCATTTAGATTAGCAATCTCTTTGCCCTAGTTGCCTTGGCTTGAGGCGAAGCTTAGTGTACAACTCTCGGGTGGATCGTCTTCGACTCAAGAAGGCCGCGGAGGTGCCCAAGGTCCGGATCGACGCTTGGAGCTTGGATGGACGAGTGGGACAGCAGGATGAAGACCCGAAGGACCGGTTCCGTGAGGTATACTTTCTACAGCATAGTAGCTAAAACCTCTAAGTGTTTACTAGTTTCTAGTTTAGTCAAGATCCCGACTTTTAGTCCATGTTGCCTTGCGCCAAAATCATCGTTTTTCTCCGTTTCCCGCCTCCCCGTAAGAACCGGGTGAGCAACGTGGACTTACAGTGGTATCAGAGCCTAGCTAAACATAAACTAGTAAGTTAGCAAAGTGTTTAGAATATCGGATCGGAAACAAAAGTCGCAAAACACGGCCGGAAAAACCTAGTTTCTGTCGAATTTTTATACTGCTCTAAAAATTTTTTAACATACATGAAATTCGACTCGGGGTTTTTTAAAACCACAGAAGAAAACCGGTCCACTGAACCGATCAAACCGCCGCGGTTCCGCGGCCGATTTGACTCGGTCGTGGACCGGGTTTCTTGCAGTGTTTTTATTTGGCAGTTTTGGGATTTTTAGTACATGTTTTTTCTACCCAGATTTTCCAGAGAGCAAATTGACTTTTGGGGGTGGTTAAAAATCCGTATTTTGATCGATATTCCGAAGACTTTGGCTAATGCATATTTTCTGTGATGTGATATATGTATTGAACGTCCGCTAATCGCTATACCGTCGATTAGTGGGGGTTATACATATCTGTGATCTGTAATGTTGTTGGTTTCTGTATATGAACTCGGTGGATTGTCGCGGATGAATAGCCGGGAATGGGTGTGAGATGAGAGTTTCTTTTCTTTCATTCATTGTAAATTATGTAAATTGATGTAATATTATTTGTTTGGCCGCACAACCGGGTCGGGTTGTAGCCGTCATTGTATAATTTCTTTTTACTGTTTTTGCTCCTAGGATAGACCCAAGGTGGGGTGCACAAACTACCGGGTATCTCGAAGTGCCGAGTGGCCTACTCACAGTGTTGAGGAGGTTGCTTCGCTTCGGGTACTTGGCGGGTAGTTTGCCGCACCCGTAGGGGTCTAGGATGGGGTTTGGCTATTCATCGCGACCGTGTAATCCGTTTTTCATTGCAGGCTCGACCGAATCGCGGATTCCTAGTATATCCCAAAATGTTCATCTGTGATCTGTAATGGCTATCATTGCTATATATCTATATATAATAACTATTTAGGTGTTGCTTATGTTTTGCATCCGCGCTAGTCCAACCCCTGCTCTGTCGTTAGTTAAGTAACCTAACGGGTGATGACGGGCCCCCGTGGCGAATGCGAATGGCAAAAGCGTACGTCATATTTTGGTTGTTTTCTGCAATGGTAGGAATAAATGATGGGACGCATTAAAAGAACTAATGCAAGAAAATAAACCAAGTAAAAGTCGATTGGAACATTTTCAAAACCACTCGGTTCTTTTCAAAAACCAGCTTTTTTAAATACGGAGCTTGAACTACTCCTTTTAAAAGCTATCTCGTTCCATCGATTATATCAAGTTCACTACGTTCACGGTTTTCGCCAAAACCATTCGTAGCCCTCCGTTATTTCGTATGGATATTCAATAGTATTCAAGCTATGTTTGTTGACCTTCGTCAAGGCATAGTGATTGGTAGCTGTTGGGTGTTCATATGTAGCATAGATAGATGCGTTGGTTTGGGACGGTCGTATTACCCTTGTTGACCTTCGTCAAGGGTATGTGCGGGTGGGTTCAAATTAACCTGGATAATGACGGGGAAGAACTTGACTATGACTTATGATTTGTTGACCTTCGTCAAGGTCATTAGAGCATGGGGCAAAAATCCGCATCGGGAGTTTCATAAGTACTGAAACTTGCTAGCGCTGCATACCATTTGGAGTGTGATGATTCTGGTAGGATTCCTTCGGTTTTATCACGCGATGATATTTGGATCCCGATCCTACTGTGAGTATATGCTACTCCTCGGGAACTCTTTCACTTAATGATCAATGCTATAAACCAAGTAGGTGTCTAGAAAGGTGTTAGCGGGGCTACTCCCACAGGGAAAAGAGGTTACTTAATTAAGGAACTTCGTGAAAGCGTTGGGAAAACCTCCCACGAAGTACCGACACTGGCCTGGCTGAACGGTTAAGCAAGTATTGTACGGTGAGATTGATCCTCGACTAATTCTTCCTTTATGGTTTGGGGAGGGATTCGAGAGACAGTGGGAGCAATCCTATTTAGATAAATTAAAAACCAATCTAAACTTGCAAGAGCATCATGCTGAGTGTTTCTTCTCTCTCTCTTAATTGCAGCGACCCAATGACCGCACCTAGGTTACATCTAGATAATAAAACGACTGAATCTGACTGTTTATGACTGGCAAAGGTCTGTCCAGATGTCCATTGCCCATGACGAGCTGGGACACCCTCTTGACTGATCCAACCCCTGCCGTCTCAGGTCCAGTTTCCCCCTGTCACGGATATTGATATCCGTAGGACATCGGAAGAATACTGTGCGAAAGCCAAGTGCCTCGTGTTAGCCTCAGTTGATGGTATATACCAGAGGCAGCACGAGAAGATGGACTCAGCTTCTATCTTCCTCCATAACAAAGTTTTATATGGAGAACAATCTCGTATCGCAAGATATGAGACCTCGAACGAATTGCTTCCAGCGAGGTTGGCTATCGGGTCATCTGTAGGGGGCAACGTCCTTACAGAGACCAGCTCTTTTGAGCTCTCAGACCTGAAGACCACGTTGAAGAACGGGTCAGATGCTGACTTAGTTCAACAGTCTTTTACCTACTACCCTGAAGGAAACCAGGGAAGTAGAAAGAAAGGGAAGGGCAGAAGTTTCGGGATCTGGATGTAGTAATAGAGGGATGTTTCTATTGTAACGGGAATGAACATGGGCAGAAGGATTGCAGGGCTTGCAAAGCCAGTAGCCAGAATTCGAAGCATGTTGTGGCTTCGGCTTCGGGTGTGTTTGTAATAGAGAACTGTATGTCAGTTAACCCTACTTCCTGGGTATTGGATACCGGATCAGGATCTCACATCTGTAATTCGTTACAGGCTCTGAGAAACCGTAGGGTTATCAGGAAAGGTGATATGACTCTCAGGGTTGCTAACGGAATGAGCATGTATGCTGAATCCGTAGGGGAATATCATCTAGGACTGACAACTGGGCAGATATTGATTCAGCGTAACTGTTTTTATGTACCAGGTGCGACTTGTAATATCATATCTGTATCCTTAATTTCTAAGGAAGGATATGATTTTACTTTTGTAAGCGATGTAGTAAACATCCACCTAAATCAAGTCCTGATTGGGTCAGGTACATTACAAAACGGAATATACGTATTGAATCAAGCTCAGATCTTCAGTGTCCAGAACACACTTAAAAGAAAGTCTCCGGAAACAAATCAGGCTTTCTTATGGCATTGTAGACTGGGTCACATTAATGAGACACGGTTAACAAAGTTACATAAAGAGGGATACTTGAATCCGTTTGAGTATCAGTCTTATGCCACTTGTGAATCTTGTCTCATGGGAAAGATGACAAAGACTCTGTTCACTGGACACGGAGAAAGAGCAAGTAAGCTCTTGGGACTCATAGACAGTGATGTGTGTGGTCCAATGTCTATACATGCGCGAAGTGGTTATTCATACTTCATTACTTTCACAGATGATTTCTCTAAGTATGGGCATGTCTTCTTGATGAAGCACAAATCCGAGGCCTTTGAGAAATTTCAGGAATACAAGAATGAAGTTGAAAAACAAACAGGCAAAAGTATCAAGACAATAAGATCTGATCGAGGTGGTGAATACTTGAGTGCCGAGTTTCTGGGCTACTTAAAAGTGTAAGTCCATGTTGCCCACCCCGGTGCTTGCGGGGAGGCGGAAAACGGAATAAAAATCGGATTTTTACTACTCTAGGCAACATGGACTAGACAAAGTCGGGATCTTTTCTAAACAAAACTAGCTAAAAGCTAACTAGATTTAGCTATAGGGTAGAAAGGTTATACCTTGGGCTTTATGTCCTTCTCTCCTTGCTCCTTGGAGTGGTAGAAAGGGATCACCTTGTCGCCTTCTCTAGTCGAAGAAGGATCCACCCGAGAGCCTCAACCTTTGGCTTCAACTTCAAGCTAGAAGTAACTAAGGTGCTAGAAGTGATAATCCTAGAACCCTAGATGAGAGTAGAGATTATCTAGAAGAGGTTTTCTCAAGCCCAAGTGTTTCTCAACACATGAGAGGGGAGAGCTTGAGAGAGAGGAAGAGGAGGAGAGAGAATGAATATGATAGAATGAGAGAATAATGAAGCATTCTCACATATATGTGTGAATTATTGTAAATTGATAATTAGTGAGATAATTGTCATGGCTTAATCAAGAGATGACCATTATCATTTCATATTTAATGCTAATTGCAAGGATCAAAGAGCATCTTTTATATGGAATGATGATGGTCAAAGTGTCAACCTAGGTCAACAAGTCAAGAGTGGTCAAATAGCCATCAACCCTAACCATGCACAATTATATATAACTAATATCAATTAACCATAATACACACATAAGCATTAGGGTTGGCAAAATGACAATGGTCATTAACCCTAATCAAAGTCCTCTCCCTCTGTCTCAATCAACTGTGCATACGCACCCGAATTCGTGATCTGAGGAACACGAATACAATGAGATAAAACCAATCCCAAATCATATACTAGGATCTGGCTTAAACCAAAGCCCGCTAGTAGAAGCTGTCCGGACAGCAAACGTGCACAAGTGCGCGGATGTGAACGAACCCTGTCGCAAAACCATGCGACCTCAACTCATTTTGCCTAAAGGCGAATAGCTCTCTGTGTGGGACTCTAAAGACTCGACACTACGCTGGCAGTGGGTTTAACCACAGACCGCAAGCGGCACTAGCTGTACGTAACGGTCCCCAGGTAGATGCCGATAAGAAGACTGACGAGGTGACCCCATCTGAACTCCTACTGAGCCTGTATGTGACAGTCTCCGTACAGACCGGTCTGTTCGTCTGATACATCGCATGGCGGGCCTAAGGGGGCGGTGAACGTCAGTCCCCTAATAGCGGTACAAGTCATGTTGGAGTGTAGCCCATAACACCCTGAGATAACACTGGAAACCTACCAGTATATCTCGCTTGCCCTGGCCAGTGACTACTTGTGTAATGGCTCTCCTGGACACAGCGCGATGTCAACCCCCAATACCGGGAGAGACGAATCCTGTCTAACCGTCACTGCCTCCAAGTGCTTCGGGACTGCACCCAAAAACTACCTGTTTGCACGACTCCTTTGAGCCGTGGTAGGGTAGTAATCAAAGTGCAGTGGGAACACACTCGAGGCGAAGTGACAGTGTCAAGTCAGCGGACTAAGCTGTACTCATGTCACCTGGGAACTGATAACTGACAATAGGTATAATACCAACCAACAGTTCCTGACGAGTCCTGTCCAGTGTACTCGTAACCTAACAAGCACCCGCATACTATCTCAAGTACGACGTACTGACGGCTGTGGGACAGACCGTCTCTCACGCTTGGATGAGAAGCGCATACGCTAGTCTACTCCGGAGTATCGATGCCCTGTCTCGATAGTCCAACGACTAGGGACCTGTATAAGAATGTGCTTATGGATTACCCAGCCCCCACGAGTGTGAGCGCCATCACAATGCTGGTAATCAAGCAAAGATCCTAAGGGCTCTACTAATATGTATATAAGCGATATGCTAAAAGAAACACATGCACATATTGAAGTAGAGACAAACCAAGTAGCATACTACCATTTCGAGCAAGATTGTATATACAACTGTGAATATCCCAAGCTTCCATCAAGTAATATACAAACTAGTATGATACAGTAATGGCCTCTAGGGCATATACACTAACAATCTCCCACTTGCACTAAGGCCATGTACTGGCGTATCGAAGACCTATCATCTCGATCAGCCGCTCGAACTGAGTCTGGGGCAAGGCCTTGGTGAATGGATCTGCAGTGTTATCTTCTGAAGCAACCCTCCGAACCTCGTTCTCCTGGCGATCCACGATCTCCCTGATCAGGTGATACCGCCTCAAGATCTGTCTGGATTTCTGATGGGACATGGGTTCCTTCGCTAAAGCTATAACCCCGTTGTTGTCGCAATACAGAGGTATTGGGTCAACAATGGACGGAACCACCTGAAGTTCTTTCAAGAACTTCCTCATCCATACAGCTTCTTTTGCGGCATCAGATGCAGCGATGTATTCCGCTTCCATAGTCGAGTCAGCAACGGTTTCCTGTTTGGAGCTCTTCCAACACACCGCCCCTCCATTGAGGGTAAAGACAAAACCCGACATGGACTTGGAATCATCCTTGTCACTCTGGAAGCTGGAGTCAGCAAAGGCCTCAATCTGAAGGTCTTTTCCGCCATACACCAAGAACATCTCCTTAGTCCTTCTCAGGTACTTGAGAATGTTCTTTACCGCTATCCAATGTTTCTCCCCAGGGTTTGACTGATACCTGCGTACCACACTCAGTACATAAGCCACATCTGGTCTGGTACACAACATCGCATACATTATAGAGCCTACCGCAGAAGCGTAGAGTATAATAGACATGCGATCCCTCTCCAAATCAATCTTGGGAGACATCTCTTGGGAGAGGGTGATCCCGTGACAAGCCGGTAGATTACCGCGCTTGGAATCTTCCATACTGAATCTTTTCAGTATGGTGTCGATGTACCTGGACTGTGATAGTCCTAAAATCCTCTTGGATCTGTCACGGTAGATCCGGATCCCCAGAATGTATAAGGCATCATCCAGGTCTTTCATGGAGAACCTGTGTGACAAGAACCCCTTGACAGATTGTAGCATAGGAATGTCATTTCCTATTAAGAGAATGTCATCCACGTATAAAACGAGGAATACTACAGTTCTCGCTACAAATCTATAATAGATGCATGGTTCATCTGGATTTTTGATAAAGCCAAATTCCTTGACCGTCTCATCAAAACAGATGTTCCAACTCCGCGATGCCTGTTTTAGTCCATAAATGGACTTAAGCAACTTGCACACCTTTCCGCTGCTCCCACTCTGAATGAAACCCTCTGGCTGGTCCATATAGACACATTCCTCTAAATGTCCATTTAGAAAAGCGGTCTTTACGTCCATCTGCCAAATTTCATAATCGTGGAAGGCAGCAATGGCAAGAAGGATCCGAATGGATTTCAGCATAGCTACTGGAAAAAAGGTTTCGTCATAGTCCAAACCAGGTCGCTGACGAAAACCCTTTGCAACCAGTCTAGCTTTATAGGTCTCAACCTGTCCATCTACACCAATCTTCCTTTTGAATATCCACTTGGATCCTACGGGTTTTTCCCCATCTAGAGCAATGTCCAACGCCCATACTTTGTTGGTGTACATGGACTCCATTTCGGTCCGCATTGCATCCAGCCATTTTACCGAGTCGACGCTCTGAATGGCTTGCTGGAAGCTAGTAGGCTCATCACAATCTATGATGCAATCCTCTCTATCCCCGTCAATGAGAAAACCGTAGTATCTCTCGGGCGGATGAGACTGCCTACTACTCCTGCGGAGTGGCGTGGGAATGTCCTGATCTTTCGAACCCTCTGGTTCTACTAAGCTTTCAATAATAGCTTGTGGTTCTGGAATTTCTTCTAGTTCTATTCCGCTCCCACTTATTTCTTTTTCTAAGAACTGATGTTCCAGAAAATAGGCATTACGAGAAACAAGGACTTTTTGTTCCTCTGCGTAATAGAAAAGATACCCCCTGGAGTTCTTTGGGTATCCCACAAACTTGCACAGTACTGAGTGTGCCTCTAGTTTGTCCGTATGCTGCTTTTTGACATAAGCTGGACATCCCCAAATCTTCAGGAATTGAAGATAGGGCTTCTTCCCACTCCATAACTCATATGGTGTGGTAGGCACAGTCTTAGTGGGAACTCGGTTCAAAAGGTATGCAGCTGATTCTAGCGCATATCCCCAGAATGATCGCGGTAACTCAGCGTTACTCATCATGGACCGTACCAATCCAATAGGGTTCGGTTCCGTCTCTCCGATACACCGTTATGTTGCGGAGTGTATGGAGGAGTAAGCTGAGAGAGAATTCCATTCTCTTTTAAGTAACCCAGGAACTCGGCACTCAAGTATTCTCCACCTCGATCAGATCTTAGTGTCTTGATACTTTTGCCTGTTTGTTTTTCTACTTCATTCTTGTATTCCTAGAATTTCTCAAAAGCTTCGGATTTATGCTTCATTAAGAAGACATGTCCGAACCTTGAAAAATCATCCGTAAAAGTAATGAAGTAAGAATAACCGCTTCGTGCATGTGTAGACATTGGACCGCACACGTCGCTGTGTACGAGTCCCAAGAGCTCGCTCGCTCTTACTCCGTGTCCAGTGAACGGAGTCTTTGTCATCTTTCCTTTGAGACAGGATTGACAAGGTGCATACGATTGATATTCGAACGGATCCAAATATCCTTCTGCATGTAACTTAGTCAACCTTCTCTCATTGATGTGACCCAGTCTACAATGCCATAAGAAAGTTTTATTGATTTCTGGCGACTTTCTTTTGTGTGTATTCTGGACATTGAAAATCAGTGGTTGGTTTAATACGTATATACCGTTGTTCAACGTATCTGACCCAATCAAAACTTGATTAAGGTGAATGTTCACTACATTACTTACAAATGCAAATTCATAACCTTCTTTAGATAATAAAGATACAGAAATGATATTACAGGTTGCATTTGGTACAAAATAACAACTACGCAAAACCAAAAAGTGCCCATCCGACAATCCCAGGTGATAGTCCCCCACGGCCTCAGCATCCATGCTAGCTCCGTTTGCAACTCTGAGGGTCATATCACCTGCCTTCAAAACTCTACGCTTTCTCAATGCCTGCAAAGAATTACAGATATGAGATCCTGATCCGGTATCCAATACCCAGGATGTAGAGTTTATCGATAGACAGTTTTCAATAACATACACACCTAAAGCTGAAGCCGCAACTCGCTTCAGATCCTGGGTTCTGGCCTTCCAAGCCTTGCAATCCTGTTTCCAGTGTCCACTTTTGTGACAATAGAAGCATTCTTCCTTCCCCACCAGCTTTCCCGCTACCTTTGTTGCCTTTCCTTTTCCCTTCGTATCCACTTTACTGACACCGCCTCTTGGTTTGGCGGGGGCTTTCTTCTTCTTACCCTTGGCTTTCGCCCTGGATCTAGAAGAGGAAGATCCTCCTACAAACAAAGTGGATGTCTCCCTACCCTTCTGTAGGGTGCCCTCAGCACTCCTCAACATGTTCAGAAGTTCGGAAAGTTCAACCTCCTTTCCTTGCATATTGAAGTTAAGGATAAACTGGGCGTAAGTGGAAGGAAGGGACTTGAGAATCAAATCAGTGTAGAGTTCATTCTCCAACGTGGTCCCAAGGTCCGCGAGCTCCTCTATGTAGCCAATCATCTTAAGCACGTGTTCCGCTACCGATGATCCGACGGCCAATCTTGCCGAAAATTGCTTCTTCGACACTTCGTATCTTGCGATACGAGACTGCTCTCCATACAGTTCTTTTGTATGGAGAAATATGGACTCTAGGTCCATATTCTCATGCCTCCTCTGATGTTCGTTGTCCATCGAGGCAAGTACGAGGCATTTGGCCTTCGCGCAATCTATCTCCCATGTCTTACGGATTTCTACATCCGCGACGCTGGAGGTGGGACCTGGGACAGGGGGAGCTTTGGTGGTAAGGATATACCCCAACTTGTCGTAAGTGATTGCCATCTTGACATTCCTGAGCCAATCTTTGTAGTTTGGCCCTGTCAGTATGTTTTTATCTAGTAATAACTTAAGTCCGGTCATGTTGAATGGTCGCTGCAATTAGGAGAGAGAAAAGAAATACTTTAGCATGATGCTCTTGCAAGTTTAGAGTGGTTTTTAGTTTGTCTAAACTGGATGGCTCCCACTGTCTCTCGAATCCCTTCTCAAACCGTAAAGAAAGGATTAGTCGGGATCAATCTCACCGTACAATACTTGCTTAACCGTTCAGCCAGGCCAGTGTCGGTACTTCGAGGGAGGTTTTCCAACGCTTTCGCGAAGTTCCTTAATTAAGTAACCTCTTTTCCCTGTGGGCGTAGCCCCGCTAACACCTTTCTAGACACCTACTAGGTTTATAGCATTGATCGTTAAGTGAG
Organism: Agapanthus africanus; assembly: GCA_030015575.1. Lineage (NCBI taxonomy): Eukaryota > Viridiplantae > Streptophyta > Magnoliopsida > Asparagales > Amaryllidaceae > Agapanthus > Agapanthus africanus. The sequence goes on from JASDDO010000014.1 coordinate 436,117,002, forward strand.
AGTTTTCCCGAGGAGTAGCATATACTCACAGTAGGATCGGGATCCAAATATCATCGCGTGATAAAACCGAAGGAATCCTACCAGAATCATCACACTCCAAATGGTATGCAGCGCTAGCAAGTTTCAGTGCTTATGAAACTCCCGATGTGGATTTTTGCCCCATGCTCTTATGACCTTGGCGTGAGGTCAAAATGTCATAAGTCACATGTCAAGTTCTTCCCATTATTATCCCGGTTAATTTGAACCCTCCCGTACCTACCCTTGACGTAGGCCAAAATGGCAGTACGACTGTCTCAAACCAACGCATTCTATCTATGCAACAGATAAATATCCGGCAGCTACCAATCACTATGCCTTGGCGTGAGGTCAAAATACATAGCTTGAATACTACCGAACATTTAACTGAAATGATGGAGGGTTACGAATGGTTTTGGCGAAACCGTGAACGTAGTGAACTTGATATAATCGATGGAACGAGATAGCTTTTAAAAGGAGTGGTTCAAGCTCCGCGTTTAAAAGTTTAGTTTTGAAAAGAACCGAGTGGTTTTCAAAGTGTTCCAATCGACTTATACTTAGTTTATTTTCTTGCATTAGTTCTTTTAATGCGTCCCATCATTTAATCCTACCATTGCAGAAAACAACCAAAATATGACGTACGCTTATGACATTCGCATTCGCCACGGGGCCCCGTCATCACCCGTTAGGTTACTTAACTAACGACAGAGCGGGGGCTGGGCTAGCGCGGCTGTAAAACATAAGCAACGCCTAAATAGTTATAGTATATAGATATATAGCAATGATAGACATTACAGATCACAGATGAATACATTGGATATACTAGGAATCCGCAATCCGTTCGAGCCTGCAACGAAAAGCGGATTACACGGTCGCGGTGAATAGCCAATACCCCACCCAAGAACCCTACGGGTGCGGCAAACTATCCGCCAAGTACCCGAAGCGAAGCAACCTCCGTCAACACCGTGAGTAGGCCACTCGGCACTTCGTGATACCCGGTAGTTTGTGCACCCCCTCCATGGGTCTATCCTAGGAGCAAAAACAGTAAAAAGAATTATACAATGACGGCTACAACCCCGACCCGGTTGTGCGGCCAAACAAATAATAATACATCAATTTACATATTACATGAATGAAAGAAAAAGAAACACTCATCTCACATCCACCCCGGCTATTCACCCGCGACAATCCAACGCATTCATATACACATACCATCAACAAACACAGATCAAAGATATGTATAACCCCCACTAATCGACATATAGCGATTAGCCGACGTTCAATACATATAAACATCACAGATATAACCCATTAGCCAAAGTGTAGTGAAGTTCGATCAAAAATACGGATTTATAGGCCCCCAAAAACAAATTTCTTTTCTGGAAAACCTGGGCACAAATAAACCATCTGAAAAATCCCAAAACCATGTCAGAAGAACACTGCACCAAACTCGATCCAGAACCGAGTCAACTCGGCCGCGGTTACGCGGCAATAGCTTGCTATTGCCGCGGAACCGCGGTGCTTTGAACGATTCACTGGACCGGGTTTGGTGAGTTTCTTAATAAAACCCTGAGATGATTTTTGACGTATGATTTTTTATTTTTAGAGCAGAATAAATTTCAACAGAAACTTAGGGTTTTGATGTTTAGGTTTTGCGATTTTTTTTTTATCAAACTTCTATAAACTTTACTACCTAGCTAGTTTATGTTTAGTTAGGCTCTGATACCACTGTAAGTCCACGTTGCCCATCCCGGTGCTTGCGGGGAGGCGAAAAACGGAATAAAAATCGGATTTTTACTACTCTAGGCAACATGGACTAGACAAAGTCGGGATCTTTTCTAAACAAAACTAGCTAAAAGCTAACTAGATTTAGCTATAGGGTAGAAATGTTATACCTTGGGCTTTATGTCCTTCTCTCCTTGCTCCTTGGAGTGGTAGAAAGGGATCACCTTGTCTCCTTCTCTAGTCGAAGAAGGATCCACCCGAGAGCCTCAACCTTTGGCTTCAACTTCAAGCTGGAAGTAACTAAGGTGCTAGAAGTGCTAATCCTAGAACCCTAGATGAGAGTAGAGATTATCTAGAAGAGGTTTTCTCAAGCCCAAGTGTTTCTCAACACATGAAAGGGGAGAGCTTGAGAGAGATGAAGAGGAGGAGAGAGAATGAATATGATAGAATGAGAGAATAATGAAGCATTCTCACATATATGTGTGAATTATTGTAAATTGATAATTAGTGAGATAATTGTCATGGCTTAATCAAGACATGACCATTATCATTTCATATTTAATGCTAATTGCAAGAATCAAAGAGCATCTTTTATATGGAATGATGATGGTCAAAGTGTCAACCTAAGTCAACAAGTCAAGAGTGGTCAAATAGTCATCAACCCTATCCATGCACAATTATATATAACTAATATCAATTAACCATAATACACACATAAGCATTAGGGTTAGCAAAATGACAATGGTCATTAACCCTAATCAAAGTCCTCTCCCTTTGTCTCAATCAACTGTGCATATGCACCCGTATTCGTGATCCGAGGAACAAGAATACAATGAGATAAAACCAATCCCAAATCATATACTAGGATCTGGCTTAAACCAAAGCCCGCTAGTATAAGCTGTCCGGACAGCAAACGTGCATAAATGCGCGGATGTGAACGAACCCTGTCGCAAAACCATGCGACCTCAACTCATTTTGCCTAAAGGCGAATAGCTCTCTGTGTGGGACTCTAAAGACTCGACACTACGCTGGTAGTGGGTTTAACCACAGACCGCAAGCGGCACTAGCTGTACCTAACGGTCCCCAGGTAGATGCCGATAAGAAGACTGACGATGTAACCCCATCTGAACTCCTACTAAGCCTGTATGTGACAGTCTCCGTACAGTCCGGTCTGTTCGTCCGATACATCACATGGCGGGCCTAGGGGCGGTGAACGTCAGTCCCCTAATAGCGGTACAAGTCGTGTCGGAGTGTAGCCCAGAACACCCTGAGATAACACTGGAAACCTACCAGTATATCTCACTTGCCCTGGCCAGGGACTACTTGTGTAATGGCTCTCCTGGACACAACGCGATGTCAACCCCCAATACCGGGAGAGACGAATCCTGTCTAACCGTCACTTCCTCCAAGTGCTTCGGGACTGCATCCAAAAACTACCTGTTTGCACGACTCCTTTGAGCCGTGGTAGGGTAGTAATCAAAGTGCAGTGGGAACACACTCGTGACGAAGTGACAGTGTCAAGTGAGCGGACTAAGCTGTACTCATGTCACCTGGGAACTGATAACTGACGATAGGTATAATACCAACCAACAGTTCCCGACGAGTCCTGTCCAGTGTACTCGTAACCTAACGAGCACCCGCATACTATCTCAAGTACGACGTACTGACGGCTGTGGGACAGACCGTCTCCCACGCTGGGATGAGAAGCGCATACGCTAGTCTACTCCGGAGTATCGATGCCCTGTCTCGATAGTCCAACGACTAGGGACCTGTATAAGGATGTGCTTATGGATTACCCAGCCCCCACGAGTGTGAGCGCCATCACAACGCTGGTAATCAAGCAAAGATCCTAAGGGCTCTACTAATATGTATATAAGTGATATGCTAAAAGAAACACATGCACATATTGAAGTAGAGACAAACCAAGTAGCAAACTACCATTTCGAGCAAGATTGTATATACAACTGTGAATATCCCAATCTTCCATCAAGTAATATACAAACTAGTATGATACAGTAATGGCCTTTAGGGCATATACACTAACAAAAAGAGAATGGAATTCTCTCTCGGCTTACTCCTCCATACACACCACAACACAACGGTATATCGGAAAGGCGGAATCGAACCCTATTGGATATGGTTCGTTCCATGATGAGTAAGGATGAGTTACCGCGATCCTTCTGGGGTTATGCGCTAGAAACAGCAGCATATCTCTTGAACAAGGCTCCAACCAAGACTGTGCCTACCACCCCATATCAAATGTGGAGTGGGAAGAAACCCTGTCTTAAGTACCTTAAGACATGGGGATGTCCAGCTTTTGTAAAAAAGCAGCATGTGGACAAGCTCGAGGAACGCTCAGTACTGTGTAAGTTTGTGGGATACCCAAAGAACTCCAGGGGGTATCTTTTCTATTCCGCAGAGGAACAAAAGGTTTTTGTTTCTCAGCATGCCTACTTCTTGGAAACTGAATTTTTAGAAAATCAGATAAGTGGGAGCGCAATAGAACTGGAAGAAATTCCAGAACCACAAGCTGTTACTGAAACCTTGGTAAAACCAGAAGGTTCAAGAGAACAGGACATCCCAGCGCCACTCCGCAGGAGTAGTAGGCAGTCTCATCCGCCCGAGAGATACTATGGTTTTCTCATTGACGGGGATAGAGAGGATTGCACTATGGATTATGGTGAGCCTACTAGCTTCCAGCAAGCCATTCAGAGCGGTGACTCGGTAAAATGGCTGGATGCAATGCGGGCCGAGATGGAGTCTATGTACATTAACAAAGTTTGGACTTTGGACTTTGCTCCAGAAGGGGTAAAACCCGTAGGCTGCAAATGGATCTTCAGAAAGAAGATTGGTGTAGATGGGCAGGTTGAGACCTATAAAGCTAGACTTGTAGCAAAGGGTTTTCGTCAAAGACCTGGTTTGGACTATGACGAGACCTTTTCTCCAGTGGCTATGCTGAAATCCATTCGGATCCTTCTTGACATTGCTGCCTTCCACGATTATGAAATCTGGCAGATGGACGTAAAGACGGCTTTCCTAAATGGAAATTTGGAAGAGTGCGTCTATATGGATCAGCCGGAGGGATTCATTCAGAGTGGGAGCAGCGGTAGGGTGTGCAAGTTGCTCAAGTCCATTTATGGACTTAAGCAGGCATCGCGGAGTTGGAACATCTGCTTTGATGATACTGTCAAAGAATTCGACTTTATCAAAAACCCAGATGAACCATGCATTTACAGTAAGATTGTAGGGAGAACTGTAGTATTCTTCGTCTTGTACGTGGATGACATTCTCCTAATAGGAAATGATATTCCTATGCTACAGTCAGTCAAAGGATTCTTGTCGCAGAGGCTCTCCATGAAGGACCTGGGCGATGCCAACTACATTCTGGGGATCCAGATCTATCGTGATAGATCTAAGAGGATGTTGGGACTTTCACAGTCAAGGTACATACTGAAAAGATTCAGTATGGAAGATTCCAAGCGCGGTAATTTACCGGCTTGTCACGGGATCACCCTCTCCAAAGAGATGTCTCCCAAGACTGATTTGGAAAGGGATCGCATGTCTATTATACCCTACGCTTCTGCGGTAGGCTCTATAATGTATGCGATGTTGTGTACCAGACCAGATGTAGCATACGCATTGAGCGTTGTAAGCCGGTATCAGAAACACTGGATAGCGGTAAAGAACATTCTCAAGTACCTGAGAAGGACTAAGGAGATGTTCTTGGTGTATGGCGGAAAAGACCTCCAGCTCGAGGCCTTTGCTGACTCCAGCTTCCAGAGTGACAAGGATGACTCCAAGTCCATGTCGGGTTATGTCTTTACCCTCAATGGAGGGGCGGTTTGCTGGAAGAGTTCCAAGCAGGAGACCGTTGCAGACTCAACTATGGAAGCGGAGTACATAGCTGCTTGCGATGCCGCAAAGGAAGCTGTCTGGATGAAGAAGTTCCTCACGGAGCTTCAGGTGGTTCCTACCATTGTTGATCCAATACCGCTGTATTGCGACAACAATGGCGCTATAGCTTTAGCGAAGGAACCCAGGTCCCATCAGAAGTCCAGGCACATTTTGAGGCGGTACCACCTGATCAGGAAGATCGTAGATCGCCGGGAGATCGAGGTGAAGAGAGTAAATACGGAGAACAACACTGTAGATCCACTCATGAAGGCCCTACCCCAGACTCAGTTCGAGCGGCTGATCGAGATGATAGGTCTTCGATACGCCAGTACATGGCCTTAGTGCAAGTGGGAGATTGTTAGTGTATATGCCTTAGAGGCCATTACTGTATCATACTAGCTTGTATATTACTTGATGGAAGCTTGGGATATTCACAGTTGTATAGACAATCTTGCTCAAAATGGTAGTATGCTACTTGGTTTGTCTCTACTTCAATATGTGCATGTGTTTCTTTTAGCATATCGCTTATATACATATTAGTAGAGCCCTTAGGATCTTTGCTTGATTACCAGCGTTGTGATGGCGCTCACACTCGTGGGGGCTGGGTAATCAATAAGCACATCCTTATACAGGTCCCTAGTCGTTGGACTATCGAGACAGGGCATCGATACTCCGGAGTAGACTAGCGTATGCGCTTCTCATCCCAGCGGGGGAGACGGTCTGTCACACAGCCGTCAGTACGTCGTACTTGAGATAGTATGCGGGTGCTCGTTAGGTTACGAGTACACTGGACAGGACTCGTCAGGAACTGTTGGTTGGTATTATACCTATCGTCAGTTATCAGTTCCCAGGTGACATGAGTACAGCTTAGTCCGCTGACTTGACACTGTCACTTCGCCTCGAGTGTGTTCCCACTGTACTTAGATTACTACCCTACCACGGCTCAAAGGAGTCATGCAAACAGGTAGTAGTTGGGTGCAGTCTCGAAGCACTTGGAGGCAATGACGGTTAGACAGGATTCGTCTCTCCCGGTATTGGGGGTTGACATCGCGCTGTGTCTAGGAGAGCCATTACACAAGTAGTCCCTGGCCAGGGCAAGCGAGATATACTGGTAGGTTTCCAGTGTTATCTCAGGGTGTTCTGGGCTACACTCCGACATGACTTGTACCGCTATTAGGAGACTGACGTTCACCGCCCCCTAGGCCCGCCATGCGATGTATCAGACGAACAGACCGGACTGTACGGAGATTATCACATACAGGCTCAGTAGGAGTTCGGATGGGTTTACCTCATCGGCCTTCTTATCGACATCTACCTGGGGACCGTTACGTACAGCTAGTGCCGCTTGCGGTCTGTGGTTAAACCCACTGCCAGCGTAGTGTCGAGTCTTTAGAGTCCCACACAGAGAGTTTCCCTGCACTGAGCAAAACCTGTAGAGGCCGTATGGTTTTATGGCAGGGCTACGATCACTTACGTGCACTTGTGTGCGTATGCTGTTCGGGCAGGCAATATTAGTGAGCTTTGGTTTAAGCCAGATCCTAGTATTGCACAGATGGATTTGATTTGTCTTCTGTGCATTCGCAATCTACGGAATGCGGATGCGGGTTTGTATGCACAGTTTTGAGGAGTGATGAAGGAGGAGGTGCCCCATTAGGGTTTTGGCAGTTGGTTCGGCCAAAACCGTAATGTGGCACACTCATTAGGGTTTTGACAATTCGTTTGGTCAAAACCGTTATGAGTGGGAGACATTGTTTACTAATTCTTTTAGTGATAGATTAGTGATGGCTAATTGCATTGACCATTTGACCACTTAGACCCCTCTTGACTTTGTTGACCCGTTGACCGTGTTGACCATTGACCTTCAAGAGGGATCTACACTCTTCTTTTATTTTCTTTTTAATTCTTGAGTTATGATAATGGTCAATTCAATGTGCCATCAACTCTTTCATAATAGGATTAGTAATGATGATTCTTGTGTATTATTGCAACCATGGTTCATTTCATTTGGCTTAATCCTTTTTTTCATTATTCTCTTCTCATTCTCTCTCAGGAAGTGAGAAGAAAAAGAAAAGCTCCATGGTTGCAAACTTTCTCCTTCTTCTTCCTCCTCTTGATCTCTTCTTTTGATCTCATGTGTTGAGAGAAAAAGAATCCACATAGACAAACACTTCCATCTTTCTCTTCTACACAACCTAAGGCATTTAGATTAGCAATCTCTTTGCCCTAGTTGCCTTGGCTTGAGACGAAACTTAGTGTACAACTCTGTAACATTTCAAAAAAGATAAAATGTTAATTTTGGGAATTTTTATAATTTAATATTATTTTATTGAATATTTTAATATTTTGGAATTATTAAATACAAATAAATGGGGAAAAATTTTAGAAAATTTTGGAAAATTCTAAAATAGGGTAAATTAGAGAATTATGACATTTTAAAGTTTTTGTGATTAATTTGACACTAATTTAGTGCTAATCGCGATTAAAAATCGCTAATCGGTTTTTAGCTTTTTGTGCAACACATGCACATATCACTTTTTCACACTTGTGCATTTTCTTGCCTTGCTTTTCATTTGGGTTTACTATTTGAGTGAGAAGGGTTTTAAAAGGAAAAAGAAAAGGAAAAGAATAAAGAAATGGGTAGTTGGTGAGAGAGAGAGAGGTATGGGCTTCATTGACTAAGGACTTAACCATTTCTCCCCTCATTTCCCTCCCTCTTCTCCCTTCTCCTGCTGCTACTCCTGCACCTCCTTTCCCTCCCCTCTTCAAGCTCCAAAACACCTCTAAAACAACCCCAAAACCCAATCTCCATTTCATTAAATGTGTGCACAATCCCTAGATCTACACTTGGTGCTAAAGAAGCAAGGATTTTGGCCACTAGGGGCAACTCAAGAAAATTCTTGAGTTGCCAAATGAGGTATTTTTTGGACCTTAAACTTAGTTTATGCATTTCCTTTACCCTCATATTAAGATCGAATCGATATTGTGTGATATTGTGGACTTGTGGATAACCTAGTTAGGGTTGTGATGATTTATGGGTTGTAATATGGAATTGAGGTCAGTAGAGGTTATACCATCACCCTAGTGTATGAATTGGAAATCCAAAACCTGAAGCTTAAACCATAATACGGATTTTAGAAACCGATATCGGGGAATTTATGAAATCTGTGAAGGGTATATTGAATCTGCTATCACCCGAGACACCCTAAATTAAAATTGATTGGACAGTGACACGTGCAGGCACCCAGGAAGCTAACCCCAAGACCCCAGCTCCCACTTCTTCTTCCCGGCCGCCAATTTATCCCCATTGGCCGCAAATTGCGGCCTGGGTCCCACCATTTTGGCTCGTATTGGTTCTGTAGCTCCTACATGTTCATGTTAGACCCCTGGTATATATAGATTTGTATAAAGTGACATAGGGTAAAATCTGGGACATATTTCCTAAGTTGCTGTTTTAGATTCATGTTTCCGTATTCCATATTTTTAATTCTGCAATTGTGGATTGTGTTTTGCCTCGACTATTTGGCGTTTATACGACGATATAGAGGATGTGTTGATGGTTTTGAAGGCGTACCATGGGTTTTAACCTATAGGCCTCTTATCGTATCATTTTGGATTTCATGTGCCGTTTTAGCTTTGATTTGGTTTTAATGCGCATATACGATATTTTGATGTGTAGGTACCCTATGAAGACTTCGGGACGACAAGCAAGCGCGTGGCGACGTCCACAAATGAAGACGCTAGGTGAGTAGATTATATCTACTGGGGGAAGTCGGGTGGATGGCGTATAGCACCCCCGCAGTCCGTAGTTGTTATTATATATGATAGTTAGGTGTATTATGGATAGTGTAGGGTTAGAAGTGACTAGTGTAGTTCATAGTCGCGAACCCTAGAATAGAATTACACCTACACGCACACCCTTGCATATTACTTATACTGGCACTGTGTTGATGATATTGGATGACTTTGGAGATGAGTCAATGAAATTGGGCTTTGTGCCGCGAGATCGGTGATGTGATATGATTCGTATTTGGGATACGAAATGTGATTTTTGCGGGCTTGGGATGTGTGTTTACCCCCGCATGCATACTTTATTGATGGTATCGATTTATACTAGACATAGAATAGTACCCCAGATTATATGATATGTTGATAGTGATACCTGAAGTGTGATGAGATAGTGTGATATTGACCCGTACCCAGCTATTGGGATGCCGTACGACGATTTACCGTATGAGCTTTACATTGATGATAGATCCGCACTCATGACTTGAGGATGTCATATGATATACTGTATCGTACGCGATACTATTGAGGCGGAATCACCGACTATTATATCTATATATATATCGACTCAGATGTTAGGCGGTTTCCTTACCTGTAGCTCAGCTTGTTAGTTCAGCTGTATAGTTTAGTATAGTTGTTAGAATAGATTAGACTCCTACCTATTTCAAAACTAGCGGGTCGTGGGTATTTTAAAAGACAGGTCAAGGGATCTACGGACATTTCAAAAGGCGTATCTTTTCATAAAAACACCGTAGCCCCTATTTTCAAAACCCCATGATTCGTGATATTTCAAAAGGCACCATTTGTAGGACTTATATTAGATTAATGCAGATTAGTTATAGTTGCGTCTAGATTCAGCTCCCACTTTTTTTGTGGTTCGCTTTGCATCGCATTCTTATATTATGTTTCATACTCCATTATTGATATCATGCTGTTAGGACACCAGCACCATTACCGATGTTGCGTATGTACCACGTACACTTACTTGCCGGCTCACACACATCTTCATCGGTAATTGCCATGTCACGTACACCTTAGAAAATACTATTGCTTGACATAACCTATTAGCTAATAGTTTAGACATTATAGTTATTACATGCTACTTCATGCATACTGATATTCATTGTTATGCCGCATTCATGGATTCTCATGCATATATTCACTATTTTACGTGTTACTGGGGTTTTGGATTTGGATTTCCGTGAGATTTTCTGGATTTGGAGGAAAACCGCAAAAACACAGATAAACATTTTCTCTCTTTTAAAATAAAAAGTACGGTTTTCCCATGATGTATGAGTCGTCCACCATGAGTTTGCTGATGGATTTGGAAACCCGATTCGAGGAGACGGATGAACCGTTTCGGGTACATGGTGGACCCGGTGCGGTACCCCGGGGCAAGATGAATGTGGTGATGACGTTGAGCCTGGCAGGGGAGCACTACCGACCGGTGATTTTACCTGACGCGTCGGATATCCGGAGGATACCGTCGTGGTCTTGAGATTGATGGTAGGGGCCGGTCTGGACTGATGGCGCCCTAGATTTTATGATTGGGATACAGAGATATCGGGATATTTGGATTACGTTTTGTGCCGATGTTAAGCACTGTTTTATGCTGATTTCATTATGATACCTCATTTTAAAAAATACAAAGGAAATCTCACTAAAGTATGAAAACAGTTTCTTCATTTACATGTATTATGTTCTCATGCATTCATACCTCATTCTTATGTTATATTGCTACCTGAGGCACTGACACAGGCACAGGAGATTACACTCGGGTTAGATATTTACCCTAGCCTTGTTATAGGCTGCATGTTTTATATTGAGGATTTTGTACTGATCGTTTTGACCTAGGATTATGTCTTGCGTTCGGTTTCTGCTTGTAGTTATTCTCTATTCACGAGTTAGCAACTCACCCCCGTTGTGCCACAGTTCTTGCAGGTTTTGCCGTACAGGTTCCTTTGCGGCATTTCTGGCACATTGCTTCCTTGCGGGTGAATTGCATTTGGTAGGTGATTCCTTTTGCATCAAAACCACCATTGTACTTATATTATTCTTTGTATCTAGAATTTCCATCAACCAAATTTGTTTATTGTTTCAGACTCAGACTTTAGTGATGTTTTATTTGGCCTTAGAGTCGCGCTTAGTAGTATTGCGGTTTTCATGCTTACTGTGTTTCTTTTGGTTCGATCCTCGCCTTTCGGCGTTGTATATTATATTACATGTGTGGTTGTGACCGTCAATTGACGAAGAGCTAGCTCCCGCTTGGGGATGCCTTTTATCATTGTATATATGTTATGCTTGTTGTATCCCGTTCGGGGCCAGTATTTACAAAAGAAACTCTGCCGAAATTTTTAGAAAAGACTTTACCTTTTAAAAATGCACCTTCGGCTTATTTATTTAAAAACCTCGACTTCAAACATATTTTCCTTCACTTCTTTAAACCAGTTTTCTTCACTTACTCTTAAAATGGTTTTAGATTTCTGGGCTTTGGCTTACTTGGATCAGATGGAGTCCTATAGATTTCATATGGTTCGAGGGCCAGCCACGTGCTCTTTCGGGTCGTGACAAAGTTGGTATCAGAGCGCTAGGTTGACCTTGGTTCGAGTCTAAGTTTGACTATGTGGAGCCTAGGGCGTTTATATATATACGGAACTTAGGCTTGACCTTACGGAACTTAGACTTAGTCGAGGGGGTATTAGACCCGAACTTTCGTCGTATAGGATGACCCTTGGTTGATGGAATAGGTGACTAAAGTAGAGTGACGTACCGTTGGTATGTTCCGCGGCATACTTACGACACGCCACTCCGCTTAAGAAACCTTAGGATGTACATATTTTTGAGATCAGTGTTTCTCTTTATATCCATGATTGTACATCCATTTGAGATCCCCGATTCTATTAGTCCATGATCATACCTTCATTGATGTTGTTCCTTCTTATGATCGTGTATCAACTCTGGATCTGTTGTTTCCTTTCTTGCCATTGATCTGCTCTCTTCGATACTCGATTGAGGTTCCTGTCGCCATGTTTGAGCGCAGTTTGGGCTGCTGCTAGGGTTACGGTCAGTGCGAGCTCGTCTGGTACGAGGGCTGACCATTGTGTTTTCTGGTGACATGGGAACGTCTCGAGTTAGTATTGATGACTGTGACCTCAAGTGGAGGCGAGTGCTTGGTTTTGCACCGGATGATCGGGCCATTGTTAGAGCTGCCAGTTGAGAGAGGACTGTTGATGTACATCATACCTCAGAGATTATGATGTCGCCTACCGTGCAGACAGAGGGACCAGCTGTTGCTGAGATTGACGGGATGTCGCTTTTGGAGCTTACGAGCTTAGATTGTCGGAGCTTCCAGACAGATATGAGACAGATTATAGCTAGTCTACTCGATTTGAGAGACGAAGGTGATTCGTCCGATTTATGCACCAGAGCGGGCCCAGTTGAGTTGAAGATTTCCAGTGTGGAGAGTCTTACTCAGATCTAGAGCAGACCGATTCAGAGATGACCGCCAATGTGTCGTCTTTCCTGGAGGATTGAGGCGCTGTTCGGCGTGCAGGTGAATGAGCCAGTTGCTGCTGCAAATGACGAGATATCGCCCAGATGGTTGGAGCTGCTGCAGCGTGAGCATATACTTAGAGAGATGATAGCGAGTCGCCAGTCACCTGAGGATGAATGACTAGGACATTTGGTTCGTCCGTTTACCGATGCGAGGTCATCAGATAGATTGATTCCAGCTAGAGACGACTTCACGCAGATTCGTTGAGAGTCGATTGAGACGATCGAATGTCAGGAGCCCATTTTCCAAGTTTAAAGTATACAGAAAGACATGCAGGTGATTCTATGGACCCTCTAGAAGAATGAAACCCTAACTCGACTTAATGACCGTGTGAAAGCCTTTGAACCTTAGGGTTTACGGCAGTTCCGCGGCGCCATTAGTGAGGCTTGGGTTTGCCCTTCTACGGCTGGACCACCGACGCTGAGGCATGTACTCGATACTATTAAACTGTACTCAAGATGTTGATCTCTTGGGGGATTATAAGGTTCTGACGAGTCGATCGAATGTTTCGACATCATTCGGATATCATGTGATGGGATGCATTGCTTAGGAGACTCCAGATACGAGTATAGCCGTTGGAGCATAGTCCATGCAGCCACGATGAGACGAGTCCGAATCAGTCGACATTGAAGCAGAGTGAAGAAAAGAGTTCGCAAGAGATTTCGACGAGATGACGTCCCACTCCGCTGACATTAGAGATGTGATACGCACCCAGAGGCGTTGTATATGGATATATCTTCCAGAAAGAAGCGCGATAAGTATGCAGCCGTTCCGGAACAAGAATTTGCTTCAGCAAGGGATGATGACTTCTGGGCAATTCGGCAGGGATGAGATTTGAGAGAGACTTCGACATGACCTTTCTGGAATACTATACGAGAAGACCTGACCCAGGAGTGGTCATATTGCGCACAACCAGCAGGCCAGAGTTAGCATTGTCGACGAGGTAGTTGACCAGATTCGGATAAAGGAACTTACCCAGATGCGTTGCGAATCGATCAAGGACGGACGAGTATTGAGTATTCCTCCGATGGTTGGGACGTGTTCCCGAGGACCTGTTCGGCCTGACATCTTCTACAGAATGATGAAGCTACAGAGTACGCGATTTCGAGTCCGTGTGAGAGACTTCAGATTGACCGTGGCCGAGAACAGTGCAGTGCGTAGATATGCATGGTATGACGTCATAGTGGACGACGATAGAGACAGGTGGAACCAGAGGTTCGGGCGAGACGCTGACGAGCTGTCATTGCTTCCCGTCGAGACCAGAGGTCAGATATGCTTACAGAGGCATTGGGATGCAACCAGATTCCGAGAAATATTGTGTTGAGGACACAGATGTCTATCGAGTGAGAAGAGATTATGCAGGAGAGCCAGCCTCTGTACAGTTCGGCATAGGCAAGATCGGAAGAGACCTTGAGCAGGATTCCTTCCAGGACATTGCTGCAATGATGTTTGCACCCAGGATCAGATATGTGACGTGCATTCAGAGAGCCAGAGGCCGACGCCAGTGATGGGCTGCCTCACGAGTGGTCGTGAGGATTGACCGATAGGTGACCAGAGAAGTGCCGGAACGGAATCGTCCCCGTTAGCACACCTGACAGGGCCGATGAGCCGATTGACTGCGAGATAGGTAATCCTCAGAGAAGATAAGGACCCAGAGTCAGAGGGCGCCAGACCGTGAGCAAGAGGCAAGTAGATATCTTGCGCTGCTAGCAGTGGATGCACCGACTCCTTCTCGACCTCGAAGGAGGAACTACCGACGACGGTACTATGATTTGTGATTTTGTGATTCGATTATCACGTATCCGTCATTTTGGATTTCGGTATTTTGGGCGTTCTGTTTGCATGATTTAGTTTTGATGACTGAGTTTCATGATATTTGTTTCATGCACCCACTGGATATTTATATTTTGCGCATAGTTATTACATTCGAGGTTTTGATTGTGAATTCACGCCCACCTTATACAGTGATTTGATTTACACTTCCAGCAGAGTTTTCATGCACCTTTAGTGTTTTGATATACGATTTTGGTGCACGCCAGATGCACTAAATCGGGATTCTTCGTGCATGTTACATGCACCTGATTTGGTTGCTGTCAGGCACACACGTTGCCTATGACAGATGTTTCGTACACACTCGTTGCACCTAGATGTTGTTTTGTACACCTGTATGACACATATATGGATTTTGATTCCTTGCGCACCAGACGCATAGGATATTCTCTATGTATTGATGTCTTCGGAGCCCCGACAAATTGGAGTATTACAAAAATTGTTTTAGTATTGGGGGTTTAAATTTAAATTCGGGGACTGAATTTCTTTAAGGGGGGTAGATTGTAACATTTCAAAAAAGATAAAATGTTAATTTTGGGAATTTTTATAATTTAATATTATTTTATTGAATATTTTAATATTTTGGAATTATTAAATACAAATAAATGGGGAAAAATTTTAGAAAATTTTGGAAAATTCTAAAATAGGGTAAATTAGAGAATTATGACATTTTAAAGTTTTTGTGATTAATTTGACACTAATTTAGTGCTAATCGCGATTAAAAATCGCTAATCGGTTTTTAGCTTTTTGTGCAACACATGCACATATCACTTTTTCACAGTTGTGCATTTTCTTGCCATGCTTTTCATTTTGGTTTACTATTTGAGTGAGAAGGGTTTTAAAAGGAAAAAGAAAAGGAAAAGAATAAAGAAATGGGTAGTTGGTGAGAGAGAGAGAGGTATGGGCTTCATTGACTAAGGACTTAACCATTTCTCCCCTCATTTCCCTCCCTCTTCTCCCTTCTCCTGCTGCTGCTCCTGCACCTCCTTTCCCTCCCCTCTTCAAGCTCCAAAACACCTCTAAAACAACCCCAAAACCCAATCTCCATTTCATTAAATGTGTGCACAATCCCTAGATCTACACTTGGTGCTAAAGAAGCAAGGATTTTGGCCACTAGGGGCAACTCAAGAAAATTCTTGAGTTGCCAAATGAGGTATTTTCTGGACCTTAAACTTAGTTTATGCATTTCCTTTACCCTCATATTAAGATCGAATCGATATTGTGTGATATTGTGGACTTGTGGATAACCTAGTTAGGGTTGTGATGATTTATGGGTTGTAATATGGAATTGAGGTCAGTAGAGGTTATACCATCACCCTAGTGTATGAATTGGAAATCCAAAACCTGAAGCTTAAACCATAATACGGATTTTAGAAACCGATATCGGGGAATTTATGAAATCTGTGAAGGGTATATTGAATCTGCTATCACCCGAGACACCCTAAATTAAAATTGATTGGACAGTGACACGTGCAGGCACCCAGGAAGCTAACCCCAAGACCCCAGCTCCCACTTCTTCTTCCCGGCCGCCAATTTATCCCCATTGGCCACAAATTGTGGCATGGGTCCCACCATTTTGGCTCGTATTGGTTCTGTAGCTCCTACATGTTCATGTTAGACCCCTGGTATATATAGATTTGTATAAAGTGGCCTAGGGTAAAATCTGGGACATATTTCCTAAGTTGCTGTTTTAGATTCATGTTTCCGTATTCCGTATTTTTAATTCTGCAATTGTGGATTGTGTTTTGCCTCGACTATTTGGCGTTTATACGACGATATAGAGGATGTGTTGATGGTTTTGAAGGCGTACCATGGGTTTTAACCTATAGGCCTCTTATCGTATCATTTTGGATTTCATGTGCCGTTTTAGCTTTGATTTGGTTTTAATGCGCATATACGATATTTTGATGTGTAGGTACCCTATGAAGACTTCGGGACGACAAGCAAGCGCGTGGCGACGTCCACAAATGAAGACGCTAGGTGAGTAGATTATATCTACTGGGGGAAGTCGGGTGGATGGCGTATAGCACCCCCGCAGTCCGTAGTTGTTATTATATATGATAGTTAGGTGTATTATGGATAGTGTAGGGTTAGAAGTGACTAGTGTAGTTCATAGTCGCGAACCCTAGAATAGAATTACACCTACACGCACACCCTTGCATATTACTTATACTGGCACTGTGTTGATGATATTGGATGACTTTGGAGATGAGTCAATGAAATTGGGCTTTGTGCCGCGAGATCGGTGATGTGATATGATTCGTATTTGGGATACGAAATGTGATTTTTGCGGGCTTGGGATGTGTGTTTACCCCCGCATGCATACTTTATTGATGGTATCGATTTATACTAGACATAGAATAGTACCCCAGATTATATGATATGTTGATAGTGATACCTGAAGTGTGATGAGATAGTGTGATATTGACCCGTACCCAGCTATTGGGATGCCGTACGACGATTTACCGTATGAGCTTTACATTGATGATAGATCCGCACTCATGACTTGAGGATGTCATATGATATACTGTATCGTACGCGATACTATTGAGGCGGAATCACCGACTATTATATCTATATATATATCGACTCAGATGTTAGGCGGTTTCCTTACCTGTAGCTCAGCTTGTTAGTTCAGCTGTATAGTTTAGTGTAGTTGTTAGAATAGATTAGACTCCTACCTATTTCAAAACTAGCGGGTCGTGGGTATTTTAAAAGACAGGTCAAGGGATCTACGGACATTTCAAAAGGCGTATCTTTTCATAAAAACACCGTAGCCCCTATTTTCAAAACCCCATGATTCGTGATATTTCAAAAGGCACCATTTGTAGGACTTATATTAGATTAATGCAGATTAGTTATAGTTGCGTCTAGATTCAGCTCCCACTTTTTTTGTGGTTCGCTTTGCATCGCATTCTTATATTATGTTTCATACTCCATTATTGATATCATGCTGTTAGGACACCAGCACCATTACCGATGTTGCGTATGTACCACGTACACTTACTTGCCGGCTCACACACATCTTCATCGGTAATTGCCATGTCACGTACACCTTAGAAAATACTATTGCTTGACATAACCTATTAGCTAATAGTTTAGACATTATAGTTATTACATGCTACTTCATGCATACTGATATTCATTGTTATGCCGCATTCATGGATTCTCATGCATATATTCACTATTTTACGTGTTACTGAGGTTTTGGATTTGGATTTCCGTGAGATTTTCTGGATTTGGAGGAAAACCGCAAAAACACAGATAAACATTTTCTCTCTTTTAAAATAAAAAGTGCGGTTTTCCCATGATGTATGAGTCGTCCACCATGAGTTTGCTGATGGATTTGGAAACCCGATTCGAGGAGACGGATGAACCGTTTCGGGTACATGGTGGACCCGGTGCGGTACCCCAGGGCAAGATGAATGTGGTGATGACGTTGAGCCTGGCAGGGGAGCACTACCGACCGGTGATTTTACCTGACGCGTCGGATATCCGGAGGATACCGTCGTGGTCTTGAGATTGATGGTAGGGGCCGGTCTGGACTGACGGCGCCCTAGATTTTTTGATTGGGATACAGAGATATCGGGATATTTGGATTACGTTTTGTGCCGATGTTAGGCACTGTTTTATGCTGATTTCATTATGATACCTCATTTTAAAAAATACAAAGGAAATCTCACTAAAGTATGAAAACAGTTTCTTCATTTACATGTATTATGTTCTCATGCATTCATACCTCATTCTTATGTTATATTGCTACCTGAGGCACTGACACAGGCACAGGAGATTACACTCGGGTTAGATATTTACCCTAGCCTTGTTATAGGCTACATGTTTTATATTGAGGATTTTGTACTGATCGTTTTGACCTAGGATTATGTCTTGCGTTCGGTTTCTGCTTGTAGTTATTCTCTATTCACGAGTTGGCAACTCACCCCCGTTGTGCCACAGTTCTTGCAGGTTTTACCGTACAGGTTCCTTTGCGGCATTTCTGGCACATTGCTTCCTTGCGGGTGAATTGCATTTGGTAGGTGGTTCCTTTTGCATCAAAACCACCATTGTACTTATATTATTCTTTGTATCTAGAATTTCCATCAACCAAATTTGTTTATTGTTTCAGACTCAGACTTTTGTGATATTTTATTTGGCCTTAGAGTCGCGCTTAGTAGTATTGCGGTTTTCATGCTTACTGTGTTTCTTTTGGATCGATCCTCGCCTTTCGGCGTTGTATATTATATTGCATGTGTGGTTGTGACCGTCAATTGACGAAGAGCTAGCTCCCGCTTGGGGATGCCTTTTATCATTGTATATATGTTATGCTTGTTGTATCCCGTTCGGGGCCAGTATTTACAAAAGAAACTCTGCCGAAATTTTTAGAAAAGACTTTACCTTTTAAAAATGCACCTTCGGCTTAGTTATTTAAAAACCTCGACTTCAAACATATTTTCCTTCACTTCTTTAAACCAGTTTTCTTCACTTACTCTTAAAATGGTTTTAGATTTCTGGGCTTTGGCTTACTTGGATCAGATGGAGTCCTATAGATTTCATATGGTTCGAGGGCCAGCCACGTGCTCTTTCGGGTCGTGACAAACTCTCGGGTGGATCGTCTTCAACTCAAGAAGGCCGCGGAGGTGCCCAAGGTCCGGATCGACGCTTGGAGCTTGGATGGACGAGTGGGACAGCGGGATGAAGACCCGAAGGACCGGTTCCGTGAGGTATACTTTCTACAGAATAGTAGCTAAAACCTCTAAGTGTTTACTAGTTTCTAATTTAGTCAAGATCCCGACTTTTAGTCCATGTTGCCTTGCGCCAAAATCATCGTTTTTCGCCGTTTTCGCCTCCCCGTAAGAACCGGGGTGAGCAACGTGGACTTACAGCGGCTGCTCCAATCTCCTGAATCTCCAGTCTTCTCGTCCAGGTGGCACCACGTCGACGGATCTTTAAACGGGCTCCCGCCTCTGAACCGAGGCAACTCGGTCGTCAAGTTTGCTAAAAGAGACGACCAAGATATTGTAGAGAATGAGTAGAACACTTTGTCTCGTTACGTCCAAGGCTATGGACGAACGGTTAATGAAGTTGCCTTTTGGATCGAATGGAAAAAAGAAATCGATCACATCTAATTTCTATGCACCAAAACTTATATCTTTTTTCCAAATAACAACCATGATCCATGAGAGGGGGGAGGCCGGCCACTTATAGGAGAGGAGGGAGGTGAGTGTAGGAGCTAGGAGGTGACCACAAGATTAAATGAGATGATGAATCACCATGACACCTAGTGTGAACTCAATGAATGAAAACAATGAATCATAACACATAGTCATCATCTAATTAATACCCCATTAATGCACAAAGCCACCTCACCATCCTAGTCACCTCATCTAGATGCTTCTAGAGCCTTCCACACTCATCTCAAGAAAAGATAAATCCGTATTTAACCGAATGTTAAATACGGCTGATAGAAAACTGGAAACTGGCAACTTCCAAAAGTGATCCTGAAACGAATTTCAAGATAACCCCGTATCAGTATAAACATACCCGCATTTGTATTATGACCGAATACAAATGCAACTGAGACAAAGATATTATATCTACACAGTATAATACTGGGTTCCGGCTTAAACCAAAGCCTACCAGTATTATCTGCCTGAAAAATGACACGTGCGAAAACGCGCGTGCATTTTCCGAACCTTGCCATATCACCATACGGCCTCTACAACGTTTCGCCCGAACTTGGGAAAGTGACTGTGGGGGACTCTAATGACTCATCAACACATCGGCACTGGGTATAACCTCTAGCACGTCAGAGGTACAAGCTGTACGTAACGGTTTGCCTATGTATTGATTGGAAGGGAAGCTGACGAGCGAACTCATCCATAAACCCTACTGAGCCTAACAGTGACAATATATATACAGTCCGGTCCAGTCGTCTAAAGAGTATCGCATATTGAGTCTAGGGGGTGGATAAAGTCAGACCCCTAATAACGCGATAAATCGTGTCGGCATGAAGCCCATCACCTCCTGAGAAACTTCTGATCCAAATCAGTAATTCTCTACTACCTCGGCTGAGGATTCCTAGTGATGGCCACCCGTGCACTGCGCGACATCAACCCCCAATACCGAGAGAGACGAATCCCCGACGATCTGCTCACTTGCGTCCAATGTGGCTCGGGACTGTACCCAACTAAAACCTGTTTGCACAACTCCTTTGAGCGTGGTAGGATAGTAATCTAAGCACAGTGGGAACTCACACGAGACAAATGACGATCTCAGGTCGATGAACTAACCTGTACACATGTCACCAGGGAATTGCTATCTGACGATATGTATAATACCAACTAGCAGATTCACGGCGAGTCTTGTCCGGTGTACTCATAACCCAATGAGCACCTGTATACATCTTATGTGAACCAACTAACACCAATGGCTTGTGAGACCGGCCACCGCCTCTCGTCGGGGTCTCGACTGTATACACTAGTCTACTCTGGAGTATCGATGCCCTGTCTCGAAACTCCCACGACTAGGGACACTTTAAGGATGTGCTTACAGACCCCAGCTCCCACGTATATGATCGCCATCATACTGCTGGTAGTCAAGCAAGAATCCTATGGGCTCTATCATCATGCAATAGTGAACTAAAGCATGTATACGATGATAAAGACAAACCAGATAGCAAACTATCATCTCGAGCAAGACTGTCATATCGGTATAGGTCCTTCCTCAATCATTGCAATCACGTACCTGCGATCCAATAATTGACTTTGAGGGCACTATCTCCAACAATATATAGATATTGTACATTCGTCAGACGCAATAATAAGCATTCCAGATCACAGATGAACTTTATTGGATATACTAGCAATCCGCATTTGCTTTGAGCCTGCAATAAAAGACGGATTACACAGTTGTGATGAATAGCAATTACCCCAACCCTAGACCCCTACGGGTATGGCAAACTACCCGCCAAGTACCCGAAGTGAAGCGGTCTCCCTCAACAACGTGAGTAGGCCACTAAACACTTCAACGTACCCGATAGTTTGTGTACCCCGCCTTGGGTCTATCCTAGGAGCAAAAACAGTAAAAAGAAATAATACAACGGTGGCTACAACCGCAACCTGGATGCGCCCCGCAAAAGAATATTACATCATATTACATTTACATCGAATGAATGAATATTAAACCTATCTCAAACCCCGGCTAATCATCACAACACTCTAATCAAGTCCATATACACAAACAGTAAACATTACAGAAATGTGCAACCCCCTGCCAACCGACATACTAGCAGTTAGGGAAGGTTTACGAACACATTAAACATTACAGATAAAAACCCAATTAGCAAATATCTTAGAACATCGATCGATTACCATATTCCGTGTCTACCCCAAAAGCAAACCAGCACTGAAGTAACCTGGGCAGAAACAGAATATACAGGAAAACAAAAAACCAAAAAATATGAATCTCTGTGAAAATTCGAGTCAACTCGGAGTTGACTCCGCCGCGGATCCGCGGTCAAAAGCACCATCTTTGCGGATCCGCGGCCGTCTTGCCGAGTTAGGATCTCGTATTTTCCCATTATTTTTATATTTCCCTGCTATGAATTTTAAGGCATATCAAATAATTTTTTAGACATGTTTAAAATTAACAGAACTGTTAGGGTAAGGTTTTTCGTTTTTCGCATCTTTCTGTCGATCGAACTTCTAATTAGTTGCTAACATGCTAGTAATGGTTTAGTTGGCTCTGATACCACTGTAAGTCCATGTCACGCACCCCACGAACTTGCGGGGAGGCGGAATATATGAAAACCTATTATCAAAGCTTCGTAACACGGACTTGAGCGCATGAATCGTATCTAAACCGTTACTAGCAAACTACGAGATGTTTAACTACTCGGATTCGAAGTTATACCTCACGTTACTTGTCTTTCGGGTCTTTATCGCTATCCTCCACTCCTCGTAGGCTCCTTGGAACATCGGCACCTCAAAGGCCTCCTCGAGTCAAAGACGATCCACCCGAGAGCTCCTACGCCAAGCTTGATCTCTAACTTGAGATAACTAGGTTGCTCAAAGTGCTAATCTAAGCTACCTAGGGGATATAGAATGAGGTTATGGATGTATTAGTCTAGCTAACCCTTGATCTCAACACATGAGAAGTTAGGGTTAGGGTTTCAAGAATGAGAGAGCTTGAGGAGAGAGAAGGTGATGATAAGAATGATATTGAAAAATGAACTCATTAGAATATATCAACCATAACAATTTATCAAATAAATAATATATATGACTAATCATCATGGTTGATGCATTCACCTTGTGTGATTCATCTCATGAGTCATTAGCTCAATAAATGAAGCATTAACTCCATGGATGAATCACACAACTGAGTCATTAAGCAATAAATGCTTATGCCACCTTAACCCACAAGTCACCATGCTTCTAGAAGCTTCCCGGAAAATTACGAGAACGCCCCTCCAATCCGTGAAAACACGGAAAAACTTTAGACTGTATAGATCCAATAACCTGATACTAGAATCTGGCTTAAACCAAAGCCGGCTAGTAAAAACTGTCCGAACGCTGTACGTGCGTTTAAACACGTATGCGTCCGAACCCTTGTCGTAAAACCATACGACCTCTATATCATTTCGCCTGGAGCAGGGAAACTCTCTATGTGGGAATCTAAAGACTCGACACTACGCTGGCAGTGGGTTTAACCATAGACCGCAAGCGGCACTAGCTGTACGTAACGGTCAATAGGTAGATGTCGATAAGAAGGCCGATGAGGAAACCCATCCGAACTCCTACTGAGCCTGATGTGACAATCTTCGTACAGTCCGGTCTGTTCGTATAAGACTATCGCATATCCAGCCTAGGGGGCGGCAAGCGTCAGTCCCCTAATAGCGGTATAAGTCGTGCCGGAGCGTAGCCCATTACACCCTGAGAAACTACTGGAACCTACCAGTAAATCTTACTTGCCCTGGGGACTTTGCGTAATGGCTCTCTGACACAGCGCGATATCAACTCCCAATACCGAGAGAGACGAATCTTGTCTAACCGCCACTGCCTCCAAGTGCTCGGGACTGCACCCAACTGCTACCTGTTTGCATGACTCCTTTGAGCCTTGGTAGGGTAGCAATCTAAGAACAGTGGGATACACTCGAGGCGAAGTAGCAGTGTCAAGTCTGCGGACTATGCTGTACTCATGTCACCTGGGAACTGTTAACTGACGACGGGTATAATACCAACCAACAGTCCCCCTGCGAGTCATGTCCGGTGTACCCGTAACCTAACGAGCACCTGTATACTATCTCTAGTACGACGTACTGATGGCTGTGGGATAGACAATCTCCCCAACTGGGATGAGAAGCGTACACACTAGTCTACTCTGGAGTATCGATGCCCTGTCTCGATAATCCTACGACTAGGGACAAGTATAGGATGTTTCTTATAGACTACCCAGCCCCCACTTGTAAGTCCATGCTACCGCTCCCGGTACTTACGGGCTTGCGGAAATGACGAAAAACTATTTTTCTAGAGGAGGTAACATGGACTCAAAACGGATCTTTGTTAAACTATCTACCTAACAACCTAACTACGAGTTGTTAACTACTCGGTTAGGGGGTTATACCTTTCTTTCTTGAACTCCTTCGTCTTCATCTCTTGATGGTGTACGGATCGGCTTCACCCCGTCGTCTCCTTGCGCCGAAGATCGATTCACCCGAAAGCTTCTACCTTTGGCTTCTTCTTCGAACTTTGAAGAAACTAGTTCACTTGGTTTGCCAAACCTTGTGAACTAGAGTGAGTAGAGGAGAGTGTGATGGGATTTTCTCTATGGTTCTTGCTTCTCAACACATGAGACAAGTGAACCATAGACAAGTGAGAGAGCAAGAGGAAGAGGGTGAGAGCAAGAGAATAAGAGAGCTCAAAACCAAGAGAGAGAAAGACAATGAAAGAATGAGCCTCTCTTTTGTCATACACCCTCTCATAATCCAAAAGCATCATGAGCCATAATGTTAATCAAGTATTATGTGATGGTTCATATCATGTCAAAGGCAATATCATTTCTATGCACTCATTTTGCAAACCACAATAAGCAAGCAAAAGTCTTTGCATGAAAATGACAACCATTGTGATGATGATGGTCAACTAGTCCAACCTAGTCAACCGGTCAACAAGTCAACAAAGTCAACCCCTCAACAACCATGTCACTATAATACTTAATTAATATTATTGCTAATTATGTTTCATATTCTCATTAGGGTTAAGCAAAAAGTCAATAGTCAACAGTCAACAACCCTAATGAGAATCCTCTGCCTCTGTCTCTCTGTAACTGTGCATACACACCCGCATCCGCATTCCGAGGAACACGAATACAAACGAGATAAAACCAATCCCAAAACGTACACTAGGATCTGGCTTAAACCAAAGCCTACTAGTGTTAACTGTCCGGACACTGTACGTGCACAAGTGCACGGATGTGACCGAACCCTGTCGCAAAACCATGCGACCTGTCGCAAAACCATGCGACCTCTACTCTTTTGCCTAAAGGCGAATAGCTTTCTGTGTGGGACTCTAAAGACTGGAAACTACGCTGGTAGTGGGTTTAACCACAGACCGCAAGCGGCACTAGCTGTGCGTAACGGTCCCCAGGTAGATACCGACAAGAAGACTGACGAGGTGAAACCCATCTGAACTCCTACTAAGTCTGACTGTGACAATCTCCGTACAGTCCGGTCTGTTCGTCTGATACATCGCATGGCGGGCCTAGGGGGCGGTAAACGTCAGTCCCCTAATAGCGGTACAAGTCGTGTCGGAGTGAAGCCCAGAACACCCTGAGATAACACTGGAAACCTACCAGTATATCTCGCTTGCCCTGGCCAGGGACTACTCGTGTAATGGCTCTCCTAGACACAGCGCGATGTCAACCCCCAATACCGGGAGAGACGAATCCTGTCTAACCGTCACTGCCTCCAAGTGCTTCAGGACTGCACCCAACTACTACCTGTTTGCACGACTCATTTGAGCCGTGGTAGGGTAGTAATCAAAATACAGTGGGAACACACTCGAGGCGAAGTGACAGTGTCAAGTCAGCGGACTAAGCTGTACTCATGTCACCTGGGAACTGATAACTGACGATAGGTATAGTACCAACCAACAGTTCCCGACGAGTCCTGTCCAGTGTACTCGTAACCCAACGAGCAACCGCATACTATCTCCAGTATGACGTACTGATGGCTGTGGGACAGACCATCTCCCCTGCTGGGATGAGAAGCGCATACGCTAGTCTACTCCGGAGTATCGATGCCCTGTCTCGATAGTCCTACGACTAGGGACCTGTATAAGGATGTGCTTATAGATTACCCAGCCCCCACGAGTGTGACTGCCATCACAACGCTGGTAATCAAGCAAAGATCCTAAGGGCTCTACTAATATGTATAAGCGATATGCTAAAAGAAACACATGCACATATTGAAGTAGAAACAAACCAAGTAGCATACTACTATTTTGAACAAGATTGTCTATACAACTGTGAATATCCCAAGCTTCCATTAAGTAATATACAAGCTAATATGATACAATAATGGCCTCTAGGGCATATACACTAACAATCTCCCACTTGCACTAAGGCCATGAACTGGCGTATCGAAGACCTATCGTCTCAATCAGCCGCTCGAACTGAGTCTGCGGTAAGGCCTTTGTGAGTGGATCAGCGGTGTTATCTTCTGTATTTACTCTCTTCACCTCGATCTTCCGGCGATCAACGATCTCCCTGATCATGTGGTACCGCCTCAAAATATGCCTGGACTTCTGATGGGACCTGGGTTCCTTCGCTAAAGCTATAGCGCCGTTGTTGTCACAATACAGCGGTATTGGATCAACACTGGTAGGAACCACCTGAAGCTCCGTGAAGAACTTCTTCATCCAGACAGCTTCCTTTGCGGCATCGCAAGCAGCTATGTACTCCGCTTCCATCGTTGAGTCAGCAACGGTTTCCTGCTTGGAACTCTTCCAGCAAACCGCCCCTCCATTGAGGGTAAAGACATAACCCGACATGGACTTGGAGTCATCCCTGTCACTCTGGAAGCTGGAGTCAGCAAAGGCCTCGATCTGGAGGTCTTTTCCGCCATACACCAAGAACTTCTCCTTAGTCCTTCTCAGGTACTTGAGAATGTTCTTTACTGCTATCCAGTGTTTCTCCCCTGGGTTCGACTGATACCGGCTTACAACGCTCAATGCGTATGCTACATCTGGTCTGGTACACAGCATCGCATACATAATAGATCCTACCGCAGATGCGTAGGGTATTGATGACATGCGAGCCCTTTCCAAATCAGTCTTGGGAGACATCTCTTTGGAGAGGGTGATTCCGTGACAAGCCGGTAGATTACCGCGCTTGGAATCTTCCATACTGAATCGTTTCAGTATGGTGTCAATGTACCTTGACTGTGAAAGTCCCAACATCCTTTTAGATCTATCACGATAGATCTGGATCCCCAGAATGTAGTTGGCATCGCCCAGGTCCTTCATGAAGAACCTCTGTGACAAGAATCCTTTGACTGACTGTAACATAGGAATATCATTTCCTATTAGAAGAATGTCATCAACGTACAAGACGAGGAATACCACACTTCTCCCTACAATCTTACTGTAAATGCATGGTTCATCTGGGTTCTTGACAAAGTCGAATTCTTTGACAGTATCATCAAAGCAGATGTTCCAACTCCGCGATGCCTTCTTGAGTCCATAGATGGACTTGAGCAACTTGCACACTTTACCGCTGCTCCCACTCTGAATGAATCCCTCCGGCTGATCCATATAGACACACTCTTCCAAATTTCCATTTAGGAAAGCCGTCTTTACGTCCATCTGCCAGATTTCATAATCGTGGAAGGCAGCAATGGCAAGAAGGACCCGAATGGATTTCAGCATAGCCACTGGAGAAAAGGTTTCGTCATAGTCCAAACCAGGTCTTTGACGAAAACCCTTTGCAACAAATCTAGCCTTATAGGTCTCAACCTGTCCATCTACACCAATCTTCCTTTTGAAGATCCACTTGCATCCTACGGGTTTTACCCCGTCTGGAGCAATGTCCAACGTCCATACTTTGTTGGTGTACATGGACTCCATTTCGGTCCGCATTGCATCCAGCCATTTTACCGAGTCACCGCTCTGTATGGCTTGCTGGAAGCTAGTAGGCTCATCATAATCGATAGTGCAATCCTCTCTATCCCCGTCTATGAGAAAACCGTAGTATCTCTCGGGCGGATGAGACTGCCTACTACTCCTGCGGAGCGGCGCAGGAATGTCCGGTTCTCCTGAAACTTCTGGTTCATCCAAGCTTTCAGTAACAGTTTGTGGTTCTGGAATTTCTTCCAGTTCTATTGCGCTCCCACTTATCTGATTTTCCAAAAATTCAGTTTCCAAGAAGTGGGCATGCGGAGAAACAAAAACTTTTTGTTCTTCTGCGGAATAGAAAAGATACCCCCTGGAGTTCTTTGGGTATCCCACAAACTTACACAGTACTGAGCGTGCCTCGAGCTTGTCCGCATGCTGCTTTTTTACAAAAGCTGGACATCCCCATACCTTATGATACTTAAGACAGGGTTTCTTCCCACTCCGTATCTGATATGGGATGGTAGGCACAGTCTTGGTTGGAACCTTGTTCAAGAGATATGCAGCTGCTTCTAGTGCATAACCCCAGAAAGATTGCGGTAACTCAGCCTTACTCATCATGGAACGAACCATATCCAATAGGGTTCGATTCCGCCTTTCAGATACACCGTTGTGTTGTGGTGTGTATGGAGGAGTACGCTGAGAGAGAATTCCATTCTCTTTTAAGTAGTCCAGAAATTCGGCACTCAAGTATTCACCACCTCGATCCGATCTTAGAATCTTGATACTTTTGCCGGTTTGTTTTTCAACTTCATTCTTGTATTCCCGAAATTTCCCAAAGGCCTCGGATTTGTGCTTCATTAAGAAGACATGTCCATACCTAGAGAAATCATCTGTGAAAGTAATGAAGTATGAATAACCACTTCGCGCATGTGTAGACATTGGACCACACACATCACTGTGTATGAGTCCCAAGAGCTCGCTCGCTCTTACTCCGTGTCCAGTGAACGGAGTCTTTGTCATCTTTCCTATGAGACAAGATTCACAAGTGGCATAAGACTGATACTCGAACGGATTCAAGTATCCCTCTTTATGTAACTTAGTTAATCGTGTCTCATTGATGTGACCCAGTCTACAATGCCATAAGAAAGCCTGATTTGTTTCCGGAGACTTTCTTTTAAGTGTGTTCTGGACACTGAATATCTGAGCTTGATTTAATACGTATATCCCGTTATTTAATGTACCTGACCCAATCATAACTTGATTTAGGTGGATGTTTACTACATCGCTTACAAAAGTAAATTCATATCCTTCCTTAGAAAGTAAGGATACATATATGATATTACAAGTCGCACCTGGTACATATAAACAGTTATGCAAAATCAATATCTGCCCAGTTGTCAGTCCAAGATGATATTCCCCTACGGATTCAGCATCCATGCTCATTCCGTTAGCAACCCTGAGAGTCATATCACCTTTCCTGATAACCCTACGGTTTCTCAAACCCTGTAATGAATTACAGATGTAAGATCCTGATCCGGTATCCAATACCCAGGAAGTAGGGTTAACTAACATACAGTTCTCTATCATAAACACACCCGAAGCCGAAGCCACAACATGCTTCGAATTCTGGCTACTGGCTTTGCTAGCCCTGCAATCTTTCTGCCAATGTTCATTCCCGTTACAATAGGAACATCCCTCTTTTACTACATCCAGTCCCGAAACTTCTGCCCTTCCCTTTCTTTCTACTTCCCTGGTTTCCTTCAGGGTAGTAGGTAGGGACTGTTGAACTAAGTCAGTATCTGACCCGTTCTTCAACGTGGTCTTCAGGTCCGTGAGCTCAAAAGAGCTGGTCTCTGTAAGGACGTTGCCCCCTACAGATGACCCGATAGCCAACCTCGCTGGAAGCAATTCGTTCGAGGTCTCACATCTTGCGATACGAGATTGCTCTCCATATAAATCTTTGTTATGGAGGAAGATAGAAACTAAGTCCATCTTCTCGTGCTGCCCCTGGTATGCACCATCAACTGAGGCTAACACGAGGCACTTGGCTTTCGCACAGTCCTTTCCCGATGTCCTATGGATATCAACATCCATGACAGGGGAAACTGGACCTGAGACGGCAGGGGTTGGATTAGTTAAGAGGTGTCCCAGCTTGTTATGGGCAATGGACATCTGGACAGACCTTTTCCAGTCAAAACAGTCAGATTCAGTCATTTTATTATCTAGATGTAACCTAGGTGCGGTCACTTGGTCGCAGCAATTAAGAGAGAGAGAAGAAAACACTCAGCATGATGCTCTTGCAAGTTTAGAGTGGTTTTTAATTTGTCTAAACAGGATGGCTCCCACTGTCTCTCGAATCCCTCCTCAAACCAAAAAGGAAGAATTAGTCAGGATCAATCTCACCGTACAATACTTGCTTAACCGTTCAGCCAGGCTAGTGTCGGTACTTCGAGGGAGGTTTTCCAACGCTTTCACGAAGTTCCTTAATTTAAGAACCTCTTTTCCCTGGGGGCGTAGCCCCGCTAACACCTTTCTAGGCACCTACTAGGTTTATAGCATAGATCGTTAAGTGAGAAATTTCCCGAGGAGTAGCATATACTCACAGTAGGATCGGGATCCAAATATCATTGCGTGACAAAACTGAAGGAATCCTACCAGAATCATCACACTCCAAATGGTATGCAACGCTAGCAAGTTTCAGTTCTTTTGAAACTCCCGATGTGGATTTTTGCCCCATGCTCTTATGACCTTGACGAAGGTCAACAAATCATAAGTCACATGTCAAGTTCTACCCGTCATTGTCCAGGTTAATTTGAACCCATCCGTATATACCCTTGACGAAGGTCAACAAGGTAATATGACTGTCCCAAACCAACGCATCTATCTATGCTACATACGAACACCCAACAGCTACCAATCACTATACCTTGACGAAGGTCAACAAACATAGCTTGAATACTATTGAATATTCATATGAAACAACGGAGGGCTACGAATGGTTTTGGCGAAACCTTGAACGTAGTGAACTTGATATAATCGAAGGAACCTTGATAGCTTTTAAAAGGAGTGGCTTAAGCTCCGCGTTTAAAAGTTATTTTCGAAAAGAAACCGAGTGGGTTTTTGAAAGTGTTCCAACGACTTTTACATGGTTTATTTTTCTTGCATTAGTTCTTTTAATGCGTCTTTTTCTTGCATTAGTTCTTTTAATGCGTCCCATCAATTAATCCTACCATTGCAGAAAACAACCAAAATATGGCGTACGCTTATGCCATTCGCATTCGCCACGGGGCCCCGTCATTACCCGTTAGGTTACTTAACTAACGACAGAGCGAGGGCTGGGCTAGCGCGGCTGCAAAACATAAGCAACGCCTAAATAATATCATATATAGATATATTGCAATGATAGCCATTTCAGATCACAGATGAATACATTGGATATACTAGGAATCCGCAATTCGTACGAGCCTGTAACGAAAAGCAGATTACACGGTCGCGGTGAATAGCCAATACCCCACCCAAGACCCCTACGAGTGCGGCAAACTACCCGCCAAGTACCCGAAGCGAAGCAACCTCCCTCAACTCCGTGAGTAGGCCACTCGGCACTTCGGGATACCCGGTAGTTTGTGCACCCCCTCCATGGGTCTATCCTAGGAGCAAAAACAGTAAAAAGAAATTATACAATGACGGCTACAACCCCGACCCGGTTGTGCGGCCATATAAATAATTATTACATCAATTTACAAATTTACATGAATTGAAAGAAAAGAAAACTCTCGTCTTACAACCCCCGGCTATTCACCCGCGACAATCCAATGAATTCATATACACAAACCAATAACATTACAGATCACAGATTTGTATAACTCCCACTAATCGACATATAGCGATTAGCAGACGTTCAATACAAATATCACATCATAGAAATAAACCCGTCAGCTTAAGTCATAAGAAACTCGATCAAAATACGGTTTTTAAAGCCCCAAAAACAAAATTTTCTTTCTGGAAAATCTGGGCTGAAAAAACATATACCAAAATTCCCAAAATACCCCACTGAATATACTGCAGCAATGACGATCCAGAGAAGAGCCAAGATGGCCGCGGAACCGCGGCAATAGCAAGCTATTGCCGCGTTTCCGCGGCGGTTTAATGGAATCTCTGCATCGTTTTTCTACAGTATCTTTAAAAAACCCTGAGTCGGTTTTTAAAGCATGATTTATTATTTTTACAGACTTAAAAAAATCGACAGCAAGTTGGATTTTTGGGTGTATTTCGTGACTTTTTCTCCGATCGAATTTCTAGTTACTATGCTAACATGTTAGGTAGTGTTTAACCTGTCTCTGATACCACTGTAAGTCCATGCTACCGCTCCCGGTACTTACGGGCTTGCGGAAATGACGAAAAACGATTTTTCTAGAGGAGGTAACATGGACTCAAAACGGATCTTTGTTAAACTATCTACCTAACAACCTAACTACGAGTTGTTAACTACTCGGTTAGGGGGTTATACCTTTCTTTCTTGAACTCCTTCGTCTTCATCTCTTGATGGTGTACGGATCGGCTTCACCCCGTCTTCTCCTTGCGCCGAAGATCGATCCACCCGAAAGCTTCTACCTTTGGCTTCTTCTTCGAACTTTGAAGAAACTAGTTCACTCGGTTTGCCAAACCTTGTGAACTAGAGTGAGTAGAGGAGAGTGTGATGGGATTTTCTCTATGGTTCTTGCTTCTCAACACATGAGACAAGTGAACCATAGACAAGTGAGAGAGCAAGAGGAAGTGGGTGAGAGCAAGAGAAAGAGGGTGCTCAAAACCAAGAGAGAGAAAGACAATGAAAGAATGAGCCTCTCTTTTGTCATACACCCTCTCATAATCCAAAAGCATCATGAGCCATAATGTTAATCAAGTATTATGTGATGGTTCATATCATGTCAAAGGCAATATCATTTCCATGCACTCATTTTGCAAACCACAACAAGCAAGCAAAAGTCTTTGCATGAAAATGACAACCATTGTGATGATGATGGTCAACTAGTCCAACCTAGTCAACCGGTCAACAAAGTCAACCCCTCAACAACCATGTCACTATAATACTTAATTAATATTATTGCTAATTATGTTTCATATTCTCATTAGGGTTAAGCAAAAAGTCAATAGTCAACAGTCAACAACCCTAATGAGAATCCTCTGCCTCTGTCTCTCTGTAACTGTGCATACACACCCGCATCCGCATTCCGAGGAACACGACTACAAACGAGATAAAACCAATCCCAAAACATACACTAGGATCTGGCTTAAACCAAAGCCCGCTAGTGTTAACTGTCCGGACACTGTACGTGCACAAGTGCACGGATGTGACCGAACCCTGTCGCAAAATCCTGCGACCTCTACTCTTTTGCCTAAAGGCAAATAGCTTTCTGTGTGGGACTCTAAAGACTCGACACTACGCTGGCAGTGGGTTTAACCACAGACCGCAAACGGCACTAGCTGTGCGTAACGGTCCCCAGGTAGATGCCGACAAGAAGACTGACGAGGTGAAACCCATCTGAACTCCTACTGAGTCTGACTGTGACAATCTCCGTACAGTCCGGTCTATTCGTCTGATACATCGCATGGCGGGCCTAGGGGGCGGTAAACGTCAGTCCCCTAATAGCGGTACAAGTCGTGTTGGAGTGAAGCCCAGAACACCCTGAGATAACACTGAAAACCTACCAGTATATCTCGCTTGCCCTGGCCAGGGACTACTCGTGTAATGGCTCTCCTAGACGCAGCGCGATGTCAACCCCCAATACCGGGAGAGACGAATCATGTCTAACCGTCACTGCCTCCTAGTGCTTCGGGACTGCACCCAACTACTACCTGTTTGCACGACTCATTTGAGCCGTGGTAGGGTAGTAATCAAAGTACAGTGGGAACACACTCGAGGCGAAGTGACAGTGTCAAGTCAGCGGACTAAGCTGTACT
The DNA here is from genome assembly GCA_030015575.1 of Agapanthus africanus. NCBI lineage: Eukaryota > Viridiplantae > Streptophyta > Magnoliopsida > Asparagales > Amaryllidaceae > Agapanthus > Agapanthus africanus. The sequence goes on from JASDDO010000014.1 coordinate 436,150,869, forward strand.
CATGTCACCTGGGAACTGATAACTGACAATAGGTATAATACCAACCAACAGTTCCTGACGAGTCCTGTCCAGTGTACTCGTAACCTAACAAGCACCCGCATACTATCTCAAGTACGACGTACTGACGGCTGTGGGACAGACCGTCTCTCACGCTTGGATGAGAAGCGCATACGCTAGTCTACTCCGGAGTATCGATGCCCTGTCTCGATAGTCCAACGACTAGGGACCTGTATAAGAATGAGCTTATGGATTACCCAGCCCCCACGAGTGTGAGCGCCATCACAACGCTGGTAATCAAGCAAAGATCCTAAGGGCTCTACTAATATGTATATAAGCGATATGCTAAAAGAAACACATGCACATATTGAAGTAGAAACAAACCAAGTAGCATACTACTATTTTGAACAAGATTGTCTATACAACTGTGAATATCCCAAGCTTCCATTAAGTAATATACAAGCTAGTATGATACAATAATGGCCTCTAGGGCATATACACTAACACCACTAGTGTGACTGCCATCACAACGCTGGTAATCAAGCAAAGATCCTGAGGGCTCTACTAATATTTATAAGTGATATGTTACAAGAAACATATGCACATATTAAAGTAGACAAAACCATGTAGCATACTACCATGTTTAGCAAGACTGTATATACAACTGTGAATATCCCAAGCTTCCATTAAGTAATATATATACAAGTATGATACAATAATGGCCCCTAAGGCATATACACTAACAGGACCTATGCCGGTAGGACAGTCTTACTCAAGATGATAGCATGCTATCTGGTTTATCTTTATCATCGTGTATTGTTTCAGGTGACCTTACAGGTCACTATTGCACGTTGATAGAGCCCTTAGGATTCTTACTTGACGGCCAGCAGTATGATGGCGATCATATACGTGGGAGCTGGGGTCTATAAGCACATCCTTAAAATGTCCCTAGTCGTGGGAGTTTTCGAGACAGGGCATCGATACTCCAGAGTAGACTAGTGTATACAGTCGAGACCCCGACGAGGGGCGGTGGCCGGTCTCACAAGCCACTGGTGTCAGTTGGTTCACCTAAGATGTATACAGGTGCTCATTGGGTTATGAGTACACCGGACAAGACTCGCCAGGAAGTTGGTCTTATACCTGACGTCAGATAGCAGTTCCCTGGTGACATGTGTACAGGTTAGTTCATCGACCTGAGATCGTCATTTGTCTCGTGTGAGTTCCCACTGTACTTTGATTACTACCCTACCACGGCTCAAAGGAGTCGTGCAAACAGGTTTTAGTTGGGTACAGTCCCGAGCCACATGGAGGCAGTGAGCGGATCTGCATGGGTTCGTCTCTCCCGGTATTGGGGGTGAGGTCGCGCTGTGTCTAGGAGAGCCATTACACGAAGTCCTTAGCCAAGGCAGGAGATTTACTGGTAGGTATTCCAGTAGTATCTCAGGGTGTTCTGGGCTACACTCCGACACGACTTGTACCGCTTTTGGGGGTCTGACTTTTACCAACCCCTTAGGCCCGCCATGCGATGCTCATAGACGAACGGACCGGACTGTACGGATATTGTCACTGACAAGCTCAGTAGAGTGTCAGGATGAGTTCGCTCATCGACGTCCTTTTTGATCAATACCTGGTAGCCCATTACGTATGGCTAATACCTCTGACGTGCTAGTGGTTAAATCCACAGCCAAAGTGTTGACGAGTCTTTAGAGTCCCCCACAGACAGTTCCTCAAGTTTCGGGCGAAACGCTGTAGAGGCCGTATGGAGATATGGCAGGGTTTGATCATATACGTGCGGTATTGCACGGATCATGATCGGACGGATAATACTAGCGGACTTTGGTTTAAGCCGGATCCTAGTATTGTACAATGTAGATTTTGTCTCATTGCATTTGTATTCGGTCGGAATACAAATGCGGGTATGTATATACAGTCGCAGGGTTTTCCTGTAATTTATTACGGGATCGATTTTTTGGAGTTGCCAGTTTGCTTTCCGTTTCGGCCATTTTCCTTTGTTTCTTTCTTTGGCTGAAAATTGGTGGAGGGGGTTATTTGCAATTGTGAAATTAACAATGGAGAAGACTTTTTATGGCACATGATAGCTACATGATGGTTATTGCTTCCATTGACTTCCTTTTTCTCATCATTGCTTGCCATGATGGTTTGAGTGATGGGTTATTCATTTGACTTTGGTTGTGATCATTATTCTTCATGATCATCATCACCCTTTCTCTCTCTTGCATTATTATTGATCCACTCACTCTCTCCCCTAATTTCCACAAGGCTTGGCCGGCCATTCTTGGAGAGGGCTGTCCCAAATTTTTGGGGTGGGAAAATTGCTCTTTTGGCTCGCACAAAATCCTTTTAGCTCATCTCCAAAAATTCCCATTCCTCCACCTTCATATTATGGCAACTTCACAACCCCTTGAGACAAAGTGTTCTACACTTAGCCTACAGCATCCTTGGACACGTCGACTCACCAACTTCATGCCCGAGTTGCCTCGGTCCAGAGGTGGGAGCCCGTAAAAGAACCCGGCGATGTGGTGCCCTTCCGACGAGGATATGAAGACCGGAGATTCCGCGGGGAGATCGGGATGACGACGAGAAGACCGAAGGATACGGATCGCTCGGTATATCTCTCTACCCCTTCTCTAGTTAGCTAGGATTAGGTTAATGGCCCGATCCGGGTTTATAGTCCGCGGTAGCGCCGGTTTCCAAGTTGAGAAAAGTATCGTTTCCGCATTTTGGCCTCGGAAAGACAGCCGGGGCGCTGCCGTGCGCTTACACTGGTATCAGAGCTACGCCATTAACCTAGTCTAGCTTGCTCTAACGTGTTTACAAGTTCGATCGAACAAATTTCCAAAAACCACAATTTCTATTGCAACAGTTTCTGTCGATTTTATTATGTGCTCCAAAATTTTTTCTGGGCATGTTAAAAAATCGTGCAGGGTTTTTTGTGAATACTGTAAAAATTTGGTACCCTGATCCTACTGTAGAGCCACCGAACCGCGGCCATAACCCCATTTTGGTCGCGGTTCCACCGCCGAAATGTAGCTTCATTGCACCAAATTTATACAGTAGCCTTGTGACATGGAAATAGGGTTTTTGGTATGTTCTGTCTTGGCCCAGATTTTCTTTGAGTGCTACAGTTGTGCTTGGGGCCCACTTCGGGAATTTTAGTCGATCGAAAATTTTAAACATGTTAGTTCACAGTATTTAAATTATATCTGCGACCGTGAATGTCATTTGATCGGTAAATCCTGTCTAACTGCTACCTTTTAGACGGATTTGCGAACGTGACATTCACGTTGATGTTCTGTGTTGTGCTGTGATGTTGCGAATTTGTCGTGGTGGATAGCCTGGATGCAATGTTAGTACAGTTTGGTTGTTTATGTACATTTGATATTGCGGGGCGAGCGTCCGACATGTGGACTGCCGTCACTGCCTGTTTGTATATTATTCTTTTGGGGCACGACCGGGCTGAGGTCGATGTACCCATTGTATGTATATTTTACTTTCTGTACTAGGATTACCCTAAGGTGGGGTGCACGGATAGCCGAGTTCTAGAGGGCAAGGGGTCCGCATCTCATGGCTTTGAGATGGAGGGGGCTTCACTCTAGAATTGGCGGGCTATTCGCCGCACTCGTAGAGGGTACAGGTTGACCCAAGGAGGGGTGCTCAAGTTACCGGATTCCGTGAAGTGCAGGGTGGTCCATTCACGTTGTTGAAGGGGGCTGCCTCGCTTCAGGTTTTGGCGGGTAACTTGCCGCGCCCGTAGGGGTCTAGGATTTCATTGCACAGGCTATCCACACGACCAGGGGAATGTCGGGTTTCAGTAGCGGCTCTATGAAACCCGGGGATCCCAGATATCTGTATTGTTCTGTGATGCTTATTACATTTTTGTGATGTTGCATTTTATCACGCCTTGAGCGAATATTATATATTGATATATATACTAGTAGATGTTGTATATGTTTTGCATCCGCGCCAGTCCAGTCCCCGCTCTGTCATTAGTTAAGTAACCTAACGGGTAATGACGGGACCCAGTGGCGAATGCGGATGGCATATACGTACATCATTATTTTCGTTCTTTATTGGTGTGATCAATTGATGGGACTACATTGATTCGGATCAATGCAAGCTAAACAAACCTATTCTGATGTTGTTGGAACAATTTTCAAAAAGATGTTATTGCAAGGACGTTCTCTTTTGTTTTGCACAGTGGTTTTCAGTTGGAATATCCTGCACCTCAGTCGACGAGGCAAGGGCCGAGATCCCTTCACCGGGAGTGACCCCTTGGATAGAAGTTTGCGTCAGGGTAATAACTTCACTATAGCCGATTGCCTTTTGCTTTGCATCGTGGTATTCAGTTGGAATATCCTGCACCTCATTCTACGGGGAAAGAGCCGAGATCCCTTCACCGGGAGTGACCTTTTTAGCAAAGGTTTTCGTCACTATATTTTTATAAAAGCTATCCGGTTCCTTCAACGATATCAAGTTCATTACGTTAAAGGTTTTTCGCCAAAAACCATTCGTAGCCCTCCGTCATTTCATATGGATAGTAAATAGTATTCAAGCTGTGTTTGTTAGCCAAAGTCAAGGCACAGTGATTGGTAGCTATTGGATATTCATATGAAGCATAGATAGATGCGTTGGTTTGGGACAGTCGTACTGCCTTGTTGGCCAAAGTCAAGGGTAGGTACGGGTGGGTTCAAATTAACCTGGAGAATGACGGGTAGAACTTGACATGTGAATTATGATTTGTTGGCCAAAGTCAAGGTCATAAGAGCATGGGGTAAAAATCACATCGGGAGTTTCTAAAGAAACTGAAACTTGCCAGATATGCGCATACCTTCTGGAGTGTGATAACGTGAGTGGATTCCATCACGTTATCATGCGATGATAGTTGGATCCCGATTCCCACTGATGAGTTGGTTTACTCCTCGGGTGATCCCGACTAATTCTTCTTTCAGGTTTGGAGAAGAATTTAACGGTACAGTGGGAGGTTTCCAGATTAGATAAATTGATAACCATTCTGATCTAGGTTAGAGTGCACGCTGAGTGTTTCTTTTCTCTCTCTCTCTTTGGCAGCGACCATGACCCGACCCTTGACTATGACTCAGTGACCAAAATTAACCGAACCTTCTTAAACATTGGCTTTTGGATTGTCAGAGTTGCATACCTCATTGCCACTCCTACTTTTACCCTTTTATCCAGAACACCCGGTATTACTACGAACGTCCACTTCCATTGGATAAAACCATCGTATGGTAATATACGAACTCGAAGGAACTTATTCGAGGATGGTTTCTGGTTCTAGAGAAAATGAATAGGACTATTCAGTTGTCTTTTCCTTTTACCTTCTCTCAGGTTGCGAGTGCTCCTTGGATTATAGCAGTACACCCATTACGCAAATTGGATAGTCTTCTTCCAAACCATAGGCAGGTGCCGACCGATAGGGAATGAAGAAAACCAATTAGCCTAACGATGGTGTACAGAAGGTATTATGTAAAGACAAATAAAGGGATTAGAAAGAGGGCAAAGTAAATTGCGACTGCTGTTCACGACCAAACCAAGTATTTCATCGCCACTCCCACATCACCTTTGTATTTCTCCAGAACACTCCATATCACTACGAAGATCCACAGTTTATTGGATACTCCATCGTATGGTTATATACGAACTCGAAGGAACTTCTTCCAGTTCGGGGATGGATTCTGGTCCAGGAGAAATAGGAATAAGTTTTATTCGGTTGTCTTTTATTCTCACCTTCTCTCGCATTGCGAGTGCTCCTAGGATTAGGACAGTACACCCATTATGCTTATTGGATAGTCTTCTTCCAAACTATAGGCTGATGCCGAAAGGTAGGGAAGGAAGAAAACTATTTAGCCTAAGAGGGTATACAGAAGGTAAACGACTAAAGACATATGAAGGGATTTGGAGAGGTGGCAAAGAAATATACGGTTTCAGTTGTGAATCTGATAATGGAAGAGGCATTACTAGGAATACCCGGATACCCCATCGAAACATTTCAATGTTTCAGTTTCACTGTGTATTGTTAAAAGAAAACTGATTTCCCAATTAGACACCTGCTCCAGGGTATGTATTTACCAGATATGATTCTCACATCTGTATGGTTTTACAGATGATGAGTGAGAGTAAGTTATTGGGAATTAGGTGATCATCCTTATTATATTGGAATTCGTTGTAATTGGTGATATTTGAGGAAATCACCTGGGTAGTTTGTCGGACGACAAATATTTGGTTTTGAATATCCGTTGTTGTGCACCAATTTCAAATTGATATATCTGTACGTCTATTTTTATAGAGTGAGATATACCTTTTTGAAATTATGTCTATGACATTTACCTATATCAGTGGATGGTTAGGTAAGGAGCATTAAACAGCAGTGTAATTCTTCTTAACCATAAGTACAGTTTTCAACCTACGACACACAGCGAATGAGTTATTAGACTCAGGGGACTTATACAGAGTGTTGTATGTTGTCCAGTGTCCATTAGGACAGAGGGGTTGGTACTCGTACTGTATTCTGTTTACTTGTGACTTCTCTGGTTCTTAGACATGTGTTTCGTAGAAACACAAGGTCCAAGTTTTGAGAAGTTAAAGGTATATGAATAAAGTAGAGAACCAGGTGTTGCAAGTATCAGGATTCTTCAAGGAGATCGAAGATGTAGATAATTGTGTATGGTATTCAGTTGATAGTAATGATTTTGAGAAACTTGTTTCTCTTTCAGGTCACTCATAATTAGAAGCATTCCTAAGTTGAGTAACGCTGATAGGCCTCCTTCCATTTAGTTGACATGCACTGGAGACAGCTGCATGATTTGAATCTGGTTCAAATAAATTAGTGCCTCTGTTTCTATATTGGATATAGAACGGTTCATATCTTAACGATGTTAAGGTACGGGGAGTTGTCCGGCTTATGCTTAAAACCAGACTCTGGATAACTCGAGGCACGTTTCTGTAATGGCTGTTTGTGGGTTGACCCAGGCTATGACGAGGGTTGACTTTCTACCATCTGGAAAATCAATAGTGATATTGTTCTTGACTCGCCACAGTTTTAACAAAAATGGATATTTTCAGAAAACAGTAGTGGGGGTATGGTAGAACTGGAAGTGATTCCAGAACCGCAGACGATTACTGAAAATTTGATAAGAACCTAAAGATTCAATTTGGTTTGACATTCCATTGGCCACTACGCAGATACGGTGGGTAACCTCAGGCACCCGAGAGGTACTTCGGTATGCTCAAGGACGGTGGCAGGGAGGTTCTTGTTTACATAAACTTGCCATTGCTGTTGTTCCAGACTGTGAGACCCGGCAGGAGGATGAGTATAGCGTCGTTCTGAGCTGGCTTTAGAAGTGCACGTGTATATGACTCTGCCAGAAGGTTGTCGCAGTCAGTGGGAGCAGCGGAAGCATTGGTGGACAAGTGGCTTATGTCTATTAAGAGACTAAAGCAGATGTAGCGGAGATAGATCATTTATTTATGATGTGACAGTCATAGGTTTGACTTCATCAGAATAGGGGATGGATCTGTTAAGAAGGTAGTAGGGTGTGATGTCCTGGTATTTGGATGACATACACAGAGTAGGAAGTGATATTCCTATACTACGATCAGTTATACTTTGGTTGTCACACAGTAGTTTCTCCACAAAGGACATGGATTTCATATTAGACATTCTGGTTACTAGATCTATGGTTATAGATCTAGATTTGGGTAGTATCCCAATCAGGGTACTTAGACAGCATTCTAAAGGTGTTTTAGAATGGACGACTCCTCCAGGTAATGGAGTCACCGTCTCTAAAGGTGTCTTACAGACTAAAATGGAGAGGGATGTGCATGATTGGCAGATCACTTACTTAGGCAATTGAGTCGATCATGAGATGTCAAGTACCACACCAGATGTTGTTTTTGCAGTAGATGCAATAAGTTGATATTAATCCAATCCTGGAGAATAGATCGGAAGCAGTTTTAGAATATAAGTGGATGTTCTAGGGATCTGATAACGGCAACCTCTTTCAGGAGACGGTTATCATTCCAGGCTTCCAAGGTGACCTGGATGACAGAGTGGCTGTCAGAGTTATAGTTTTCCCTCTGACGAGGGGCAGTAGTTTGGACAGGTGGTCCAAGGGGATACTGAGGGAGGCATGACGCAGGATACTGATTAAGTTCAGTTGACGATACAGTCTAAGAAGTTTGGATTTGGAGTTCATTTATGAGCTAGGTCCCATCAGATATCCAGACATATTCTGAGACAGGTATTACTCATTTCGGGAGATGGTTTTCTCCGCGAACTTGAGATAAAGAGAGACATAGAAAGAAACATTAGAGCAGATCCACTCACTGAGGCTATTCCTCGAACGCAATAGTTTCGCAAACGGGTTTTGTGAAACTGATTAGTAAAGGAGTTGGGTGTTCGGTATCACACGGGCTATGAGTATGCGACATCGCAATAATTAGCCTTGAGTGCAAGTGGGAGATTGTTGGAGATAGTGCCCTCAGAGTCAATTATTATATCACAGGCACGTGATTGCAATGATTGAGGGAGGACCTATGCCGGTAGGACAGTCTTACTCAAGAAGATAGCATGCTATCTGGTTTATCTTTATCATCGTGTACTGTTTCAGGTGACCTTACTGGTCACAATTGCACGTTGATAGAGCCCTTAGGATTCTTGCTTGACGGCCAGCAGTATGATGGCGATCATATACGTGGGAGCTGGGGTCTATAAGCACATCCTTAAAAGGTCCCTAGTCGTGGGAGTTTTCGAGACAGGGCATCGATACTCCAGAGTAGACTAGTGTATACAGTCGAGACCCCGACAAGGGGCGGTGGCCAGTCTCACAAGCCACTGGTGTCAGTTGGCTCACCTAAGATGTATACAGGTGCTCATTGGGTTATGAGTACACCGGACAGGACTCGCTGGTAACATGCTAGTTGGTCTTACACCTGACGTCAGATAGCAGTTCCCTGGTGACATGTATACAGGTTAGTTCATCGACCTGAGATCGTCATTTTTCTCATGTGAGTTCCCACTGTACTTTGATTACTACCCTACCACGGCTCAAAGGAGTCGTGCAAACAGGTTTTAGTTGGGTACAGTCCCGAGCCACATGGAGGCAGTGAGCGGATCTGCAAGGGTTCGTCTCTCCCGGTATTGGGGGTGAGGTCACGCTGTGTCTAGGAGAGCCATTACACAAAGTCCTTGGCCAAGGCAGGAGATTTACTGGTAGGTATTCCAGTAGTATCTCAGGGTGTTCTGGGCTACACTCCGACACGACTTGTACCGTTTTTGGGGGTCTGACTTTTACCAACCCCCTAGGCCCGCCATGCGATGCTCATAAACGAACGGACCGGACTGTACGGATATTGTCACTGACAAGCTCAGTAGGGTATCAGGATGAGTTCGCTCATCGACGTCCCTTTTGGTCAATACCTGGTAGCCCGTTACGTATGGCTAATACCTCTGACGTGCTAGTGGTTAAATCCACAGCCAAAGTGTTGACGAGTCTTTAGAGTCCCCCACAGACAGTTTCTCAAGTTTCGGGCGAAACGCTGTAGAGGCTGTATGGAGATATGGCAGGGTTCGATCATATACGTGCGGTATTGCACGGATCATGATCGGACGGATAATACTAGCGAGCTTTGGTTTAAGCCGGATTCTAGTATCGTACAGTGTAGATTTTGTCTCATTGCATTTGTATTCGGTCGGAATGCAAATGCGGGTATGTATATACAGTCGCGGGGTTTTCCTGTAATTTATTACGGGATCGATTTTTTGGAGTTGCCAGTTTGCTTTCCGTTTCGGCCATTTTCCTTTATTTCTTTCTTTGGCTGTAAATTGGTGGAGGGGGTTATTTGCAATTGTGCAATTAACAATGGATAAGACTTTTTATGGCACATGATAGATACATGATGGTTATTGCTTCCATTGACTTCCTTTTGCTCATCATTGCTTGCCATGATGGTTTGAGTGATGGGTGATTCATTTGACTTTGGTTGTGATCATTATTCTTCATGATCATCATCACCCTTTCTCTCTCTTGCATTATTATTGATCCACTCACTCTCTCCCCTAATTTCCACAAGGCTTGGCCGGCCATTCTTGGAGAGGGCTATCCCAAATTTTTGGGGTGGGAAAATTGCTCTTTTGGCTTGCACAAAATCCTTTTAGCCCATCTCCAAAATTTCTCATTCCTCTACCTTCATATTATGGAAATTTCACAACCCCTTGAGACAAAGTGTTCTACACTTAGCCTACAATATCCTTGGACACGTCGACTCGCCAACTTCGTGTCCGAGTTGCCTCGGTCCAGAGGTGGGAGCCTGTAAAAGAACCCGGCGATGTGGTGCCCTTCCGACGAGGATATGAAGACCGGAGATTCCACATGGAGATCGGGATGACGACGAGAAGACCGAAGGATACGGATCGCTCGATATATCTCTCTACCCCTTCTCTAGTTAGCTAGGATTAGGTTAATGGCCCGATCCGGGTTTATAGTCCGCGGTAGCGCCGGTTTCCAAGTTGAGAAAAGTATCGTTTCCGCATTTTGGCCTCAGAAAGACGGCCGGGGCGCTGCCGTGCACTTACACCATCGTCGACGTCACCCCCTCGCCTTCACCTCTGACCCCAGAACACCAAACCATAGAGAACAACCACAGTTCTTCTCTTCTTTCTTCTCCTTTCTCTTTTCTTTCTCTTTCTTGATTCCGTTTTCCCGGTCACCCGCCGGAGCCGTGACCGTCGCTGCCGTTCCAGCCGACCCAGTGGACGTACCTTACCTGCGTGATCACTCTCTTGCATTGCTTGGACCCGTCCCGTGTGCCGTGCGTGCGTTGCGACGTTTTACCGACGTCGGACATACCGTACATATCCGTATTGCGATCCATCGAGGCAAGTTTATCTTGCTACATGCTATACTACTATATTTTGCATTCATGCGAATAATAATATTACATATTGTTTAGTTATGCATCCATATTACAATTTTACAGTTTTTCGATACCCGTATGCATCCATATTATTATTTACATATCTAGTCGCATGCTAATTCATCTTACTACATGCTAGGTATAGTATCATGCATCCATATGAGTAAAATGTTACCCGTTTATCACATTATACATCCATACTAAAGTTTTACCGTTTTCAGATACCCATTTGCATCCATATCATTTAATATACATATAGCTGCATCTACAGATCATATTATTACATATTATTGTTATATTAACACCCCATGTTTAATAAAGTGCATCCTAATTGGTATCGGAACTATAAATGTAACCCTAATTGATAATTGTGCATCCATATCATTGATTTTATATCTATTTGTATACCATGCCATATTATTTCATTTTATTGTTATATTAGTACTCCATACTTGATTTTGTGTATCCGCGCTTACTACAGTTTGATTATGAGCACCCGCTTGATACTTGTGCACTACCTGACATGATCTAATACACTACTTGACATAACTTGATACATGTGCACTACTTGATATGATCTGATTATATCACTACTTGACTTGATACCTGATCTTGTTACTAATGCCGACAAATCTTGACCCGTTGTCCTTATGTACATATCCTGTTGTCTATACAGACAAACATGTACTTGCTTGATCCTGTGTTGGCATTAGCTCCAGATTTTTCAATACCTGACTTGAACACATAACTTGGGGGTATGGGGAAATTAATGATGAAACCTGACTTGTAACTCGACAGTTCGCTTGCTTATACTGATCAGTTTTAAGGGCTAGGTCAGCCTTGGGATGATGCTGCTGACATCATTCATCTATACATATTTCCTGTTTTAGTGCCTAGCGGCATGTCTCGGTTTCAGCCCGAGAATCTTGACCGTGGTCCCAGGCATGCACGGGATACTATTGAGTTACATCGACGATTCATTAAATTGATTTCAAGACTTGAGAGTAGTTAACCCAGTAGCCCAATTTAGATTACTCACTGCACGTCACACGTGCTTATACCCTTCACTGTTTCGTATGCATGTTACTGTTATACTCTTATTACCGTTCCTACTCATGCCTGCATGTCTTGTTACCTCCTGATTATATTATTGTTTGATATTATGACGCACTTGTTAGTGTATATGCCCTAGAGGCCATTACTGTATCATACTAGTTTGTATATTACTTGATGGAAGCTTGGGATATTCACAGTTGTGTATACAATCTTGCTCGAAATGGTAGTATGCTACTTGGTTTGTCTCTACTTCATTATGTGCATGTGTTTCTTTTAGCATATCGCTTATATACATATTAGTAGAGCCCTTAGGATCTTTGCTTGATTACCAGCGTTGTGATGGCGCTCACACTCGTGGGGGCTGGGTAATCCATAAGCACATCCTTATACAGGTCCCTAGTCGTTGGACTATCGAGACAGAGCATCGATACTCCGGAGTAGACTAGCGTATGCGCTTCTCACCCCAGTGTGGGAGACGTTCTGTCCCACAACCGTCAGTACGTCGTACTTGAGATAGTATGCGGGTGCTCGTTAGGTTACGAGTACACTGGACAGGACTCGTCGGGAACTGTTGGTTGGTATTATACCTATCGTCAGTTATCAGTTCCCAGGTGACATGAGTACAGCTTAGTCCGCTGACTTGACACTGTCACTTCGGCTCGAGTGTGTTCCCACTGCACTTTGATTACTACCCTACCACGGCTCAAAGGAGTCGTGCAAACAGGTAGTTTTTTGGTGCAGTCCCGAAGCACTTGGAGGCAGTGACGGTTAGACAGGATTCGTCTCTCCCGGTATTGGGGGTTGACATCGCGCTGTGTCCAGGAGAGCCATTACACGAGTAGTCCCTGGCCAGGGCAAATGAGATATACTGGTAGGTTTCCAGTGTTATCTCAGGGTGTTCTGGGCTACACTCCGACACGACTTGTACCGCTATTAGGGGACTGACGTTCACCACCCCCCTAGGCCCGCCATGCGATGTATCAGACGAACAGACCGGACTGTACGGAGACTGTCACATACAGGCTCAGTAGGAGTTCAGATGGGGTTCACCTCGTCAGTCTTCTTATCGGCATCTACCTGGGGACCGTTACGTACAGCTAGTGCCGCTTGTGGTCTGTGGTTAAACCCACTGCCAGCGTAGTGTCGAGTCTTTAGAGTCCCACACAGAGAGCTATTCGCCTTTAGGCAAAATGAGTAGAGGTCGCATGGTTTTGCGACAGGGTTCGTTCACATCCGCGCACTTGTGCACGTTTGTTGTCCGGACAGCTTATACTAGCAGGCTTTGGTTTAAGCCAGATCCTAGTATATGATTTGGGATTGATTTTATCTCTTTGTATTCGTGTTCCTCGGATCACGAATACGGGTGCGTATGCACAGTTGCTTGAGACAGAGGGAGAGGACTTTGATTAGGGTTAATGACCATTGTCATTTTATTAACCCTAATGCTTATGTGTGTATTATGGTTAATTGATATTAGTTTAATATAATTGTGTAGGGTTCCTAGGCACTCTTGTGAAGGTTCATAAGCATCAAACATGCTCGGATAAAAATTTAGACGTGCCGAACAACCCAAAGACAGGATCTTTGCTAGATTATTAGGGTTAAGCATACAAGATTACATCTTTTAAGCTAAGTGTGAGGGATTACAACCTTTGTAGTCCGCTCCTTCGCTTCACAAGCTCCGAGTAGAAGTCCCTTCACCACGATCCATGATCTCCCGGACTCAAGAGAGGCTCCACGACTCGAACGATCCATGCTAGCTTGAAGTGTTCCAAATCTCCGATGATCTACGTCGAAGTTTCAATAACTCAAGCTTTCTCACTCTAAAGAGATGAACACACTAATCTTATGGGCTAGATGAGATGAGGATGAAGGAGTAGTATTTATGCTTTCTTTTTAATTCACTTTCTCACAATCTATCATCACAAATGGAATTTCTAGTGAGCTCAAAATCAAGAGAGAAGAAGATGATAATGGAAAAGATAATGATAAATCCTTTTGTGATGAATAGAAATAAAAGTATATGATTGATGTATCAACCATGGTCAAGGATGAGTGGCTAATAATGTGTAGAGAATAAACTAGAGTTAGGGTTTGGTTGGGTTAGATAATGTGTCATCAACAAATATCTTAACCATGACAAAAGAAATTGCTTCTAGAAGGTGCATGAAGCAACTAACCCTAATCAAACCCTAACCTCATTTAATCATCCTTAAACATGTTTAACAATAAATCATATCATGTCATAATAATATATATCATATATATATTATATATTTGCAACAAAAGAAAATAATACAATTAACATATATCGCATATATATCAATGTATCATCCAGTGAGACAATGAAATAATAAAGCGAGCCAATATTAGATAATGTAATACAATATATCATATATATTATTATACATCAAATCATCGAATCAACACTTGATCCGACGATCCGGCTATATCGAATATTACCGACTAATATATCATGTACCGATTCATCGAACCAACACTTGATCCGATGACCCGGTTCATATCTAAATATCGCGAGAATATAATACGGTATCTCATATCGCATTATCCTCGGTCCTGCACATATCACATATGTGCCTCTACTCCGTTTCGCCTGAGCCAAGAAACCTCTGTGTAGGACTCTAAAGAATCGTCAATACGCCGGTAGCAGGTGATGATCATATCAAACACCCACAAGCTGCAAGCGGTCAGCTAAACGTAACAGCCACCCAGGTATTGAGCGATCAGAAGATCAACAAGCTAGCCTGTGCGTTCTCCTGTGAATCCAATCAGTAACACTCCCGTGCAATCCGGTCTGTTCGTCTGATAAGTCGCATATCAAGTCTAGGGGTGGTAAACGTCAGACCCCAGTAACCGATAAGTCGTGTCGATGTGTGGCTCATAACGGGTCGAGAAACTACTAGTAACACTTACCAGTAAATCTCTATATCAGCCCTGGCCAGGGACTTCCAGTTATAGCCAATCGAACACAGCACAACATCAACTCCCTATACCGGGAGAGACGAATCCCCTCCTATCGCTCATTGCCTCCATGTGATTCGGGACTGTACCCAAAAGCCACCGTTTTGCACACCCTCTTGGACGTGGTAAGGTGGAAATCAAAGCACAGTGGGAATCACACAAGACTCTATGACGATCTCGGGTCTACAGACTACCCTGTACCAGTGTCACCGGAGAACTGCTATCTGACGTGTAGTATATCACCATCTGGGAGTTCTCGGCGAGTCCGTCCAGTGTACCCAGTCTCCACTGAGCACCCATACACCATCTCTGATGTCAAACATCGATGGATATGGGATCATCCATCGCCCATCATATGGGTCAAGATGCGTATACGCTAGTCTACTCTGGTGTATCGATGCCCTGTCTCGATATACCCTCGACTAGGAACAGTTATAGGATGTACTCATTGACTACTATGGCCCCACTAGTATGAACTCATCATAGTCCCAGTAGTCGAGTACAAATCCTAAGGGCTTTATCAACATGTGAGAGAAAAATAGTAAACCAATACAAGTCAACATGTTAAGATAAAGTGAAACCAAATAGCATACTATCATGACGAGCAAGAAAGTCCTCTCTGTATATATCTAAGCATCCATCATAACATACATCATATGTACAACAATGGCCTCTAGGGCATATACATAACTAACAAATTGTGCATGGTTATGGTTGTTGACCATTTGACATTCTTGACTTGTTGACCTAGGTTGACTCTTTGACCATCATCATTTCATTTGGAAGATGCTCTTTGATCCTTGCAATTTGCATTAAAAATGAAATGATAATGGTCATGTCTTGATTAAGCCATGACAATTATCTCACTAATTATCTATTTACAATAATTCACACATATATGTGAGAATGCTTCATAATTCTCTCATTCTATCATATACTTTCTCTCTCTTGCTCTTCCTCTTCCTCAAGCTCTCCCCTCTCATGTGTTGAGAAACACTTGAGCTTGAGAAAAACCTCTTCTTGATAATCTTTACTCTCATCTAGGGTTCTAGGATTAGCACTTCTAGCACCCTACTTACTTCTAGCTTGAAGTTGAAGCAAAAGGTTGAGGCTTTCGGGTGGATCCTTCTTCGACGTGAGAAGACGACAAAGGTGATCCCTTTCTACTACTCCAAGGAGCAAGAAGAGAAGGACATAAAGCCCTAGGTATAACCATTCTACCCTTTAGCTAGTTTCTAGTTAGCTTTAGCTTGTTTTTGTTTATCAAAGATCTTCCTTTGTCTAGTCCATGTTGCCTAGCATGATAAAAATCCGATTTTTATTCCGTTTTTCCGCCTCCCCGTAAGCACCGGGGTGGGCAACGTGGACTTACAGTGGTATCAGAGCCTAACTAAACATAAACTAGCTAGGTAGTGAAGTGTATAGAAGTTCGATCGGAAAAATTGCAAAACTACGAAAACGCAAAACCCTAAGTTTCTGTTGATTTTTTTTCTGTTCAAAATAAAATAAATCTTACGTCAAAAATCATCTCAGGGTTTTGTGAAGAAAGCCACAAAAAACGATCCAGTGAATCGCTCAAAGCGCCACGGTTCCGCGGCAATAGCAAGCTATTGCCGCGCAACCGCGGTCGAGTTGACTCTGTTCTGGGTCGAGTTTGGTGCAGTGTTCTTCTGACATGGTTTTGGGATTTTTAAGATGGTTTATTTGTGCCCAGGTTTTCCAGAAAAGAAATTTGTATTTTGGGGCCTATAAATCAGTATTTTTTTTTCGAACTTCACTATACTTTGACTAATCGGTTATATCTGTGATGTTTATATGTATTGAACGTCGGCTAATCGCTATATGTCGATTAGTGGGGGTTGTACAATCTGTGATCTGTGTTTGATGATGGTATGTGTATATGAATGCGTTGGATTATCGCGGGTGAATAGCCGGGGTGGATGTGAGATGAGTGTTTCTTTTTCTTTCATTCATTGTAACATGTAAATTGATGTATTATTATTTGTATGGCCGCACAACCGGGTCGGGGTTGTATCTGTCATTGTATAATTCTTTTTACTGTTTTTGCTCCTAGGATAGACCCATGGAGGGGGTGCACAAACTACCGGGTATCTCGAAGTGCCGAGTGGCCTACTCACGGTATTGAGGGAGGTTGCTTCGCTTCGGGTACTTGGCAGGTAGTTTGCCGCACCCGTAGGGGTCTTGGGTGGGGTATTGGCTATTCACCGCGACCGTGTAATCCGCTTTTCGTTGCAGGCTCGAACGTATTGCGGATTCCTAGTATATCCAATGTATTCATCTGTGATCTGTAATGACTATCATTGCTATATATTTATATATGATAACTATTTAGGCGTTGCTTATGTTTTACAGCCGCGCTAGCCCAGCCCCCGCTATGTCGTTAGTTAAGTAACCTAACGGGTGATGACGGGGCCCCGTGGCGAATGCGAATGGCATAAGCGTACGTCATATTTTGGTTGTTTTCTGCAATGGTAGGATTAAATGATGGGACGCATTAAAAGAACTAATGCAAGAAAATAAACCAAGTAAAAGTCGATTGGAACACTTTGAAAACCACTCGGTTCTTTTCAAAACTAAACTTTTAAACGCGGAGCTTGAACCACTCCTTTTAAAAGCTATCTCGTTCCATCGATTATATCAAGTTCACTACGTTCACGGTTTCGCCAAAACCATTCGTAGCCCTCCGTCATTCCACATGAATGGTCAAAAAGTATTCAAGCTATGTATTTTGGCCAAAGTCAAGGCATAGTGATTGGTAGCCATTGGGTATTCATGTGCAGCATAGATAGATGCGTTGGTTTGGGACAGTCGTGCTGCCATTTTGGCCAAAGTCAAGGGTAGGTACGGGTGGGTCCAAATTAACCAGGAGAATGACGGGTAGAACTTGACATGTGACTTATGATATTTTGGCCAAAGTCAAGGTCATAAGAGCATGGGGCAAAAATCCACATCGGGAGTTTCATAAGCACTGAAACTTGCTAGCGCTGCATACCATTTGGAGTGTGATGATTATGGTAGGATTCCTTCGGTTTTATCACGCGATGATATTTGGATCCAGATCCTATTGTGAGTATATGCTACTCCTCGGGAAAACTCTCACTTAACGATCAATGCTATAAACCTAGTAGGTGTCTAGAAAGGTGTTAGCGGGGCTACGCCCCCAGAGAAAAGAGGTTCTTTAATTAAGGAACTTCGCGAAAGCGTTGGAAAACCTCCCTCGAAGTACCGACACTGGCCTGGCTGAACGGTTAAGCAAGTATTGTACGGTGAGATTGATCCCGACTAATCCTTTCTTTACGGTTTGAGAAGGGATTCGAGAGACAGTGGGACCCATCCAGTTTAGACAAATTAAAAACCACTCTAAACTTGCAAGAGCATCATGCTAAAGTGTTTCTTTTCTCTCTCCTAATTGTAGCGACCATTCAACATGACCGGACTTAAGTTATTATTAGATAAAAACATACTGACAGGGCCAAACTACAAAGATTGGCTCAGGAATGTCAAGATGGCAATCACTTACGACAAGTTAGGGTATGTCCTTACCACCAAAGCTCCCCCTGTCCCAGGTCCCACCTCCAGCGTCGCGGATAAAGAAATCCGTAAGACATGGGAGATCGATTACGCGAAGGCCAAATGCCTCGTGCTTGCCTCGATGGACAACGAACATCAGAGGAGGCATGAGAATATGGACCTGGAGTCCATATTTCTCCATACAAAAGAACTGTATGGAGAGCAGTCTCGTATCGCAAGATACGAAGTGTCGAAAAAGCTATTTTCGGCAAGATTGGCCGTCGGATCATCGGTAGCGGAACACGTGCTTAAGATGATTGGCTACATAGAGGAGCTCGCGGACCTTGGGACCACGTTGGAGAATGAACTCTATACTGATTTGATTCTCCAGTCCCTTCCTTCCACTTACGCCCAGTTTGTCCTAAACTTCAACATGCAAGGAAAGGAGGTTGAACTTTCCGAACTTCTGAACATGTTGAGGAGTGCTGAGGGAACCCTACAGAAGGGTAGGGCGACATCCACTTTGTTTGTAGGAGGATCTTCCTCTTCTAGATCCAGGGCGAAAGCCAAGGGTAAGAAGAAGAAAGCCCCCGCCAAACCAAAAGGCGGTGTCAGTAAAGTGGATACGAAGGGAAAGGGAAAGGCAACAAAGGTAGCGGGAAAGCTGGTGGGGAGGGAAGAATGCTTCTACTGTCACAAAAGTGGTCACTGGAAACGGGATTGCAAGGCTTGGAAGGCCAGAACACAGGATTTGAAGCGAGTTGCGGCTTCAGCTTCAGGTGTGTATGTTATTGAAAACTGTCTATCAATAAACTCTACATCCTGGGTATTGGATACCGGATCAGGATCTCATATCTGTAATTCTTTGCAGGCATTAAGAAAGCGTAGAGTTTTGAAGGCAGGTGACTTGACCCTCAGAGTTGCAAACGGTGCTAGCATGGATGCTGAGGCCGTGGGGGACTATCACCTGGGATTGTCGGATGGACACTTTTTGGTTTTGCGTAGTTGTTATTATGTACCAAATGCAACCTGTAATATCATTTCTGTATCTTTATTATCTAAAGAAGGTTATGAATTTGCATTTGTAAGTAATGTAGTGAACATTCACCTTAATCAAATTTTGATTGGGTCAGGTACATTGAACAACGGTATATACGTTTTAAACCAACCACAGATTTTCAATGTCCAGAATACACACAAAAGAAAGTCTCCAGAAATCAATAAAACTTTCTTATGGCATTGTAGACTGGGTCACATCAATGAGAGAAGGTTGACTAAGTTATATGCAGAAGGATATTTGGATCCGTTCGAATATCAATCGTATGCAACTTGTCAATCCTGTCTCAAAGGAAAGATGACAAAGACTCCGTTCACAGGACACGGAGTAAGAACGAGCGAGCTCTTGGGACTCATACACAGCGACGTGTGCGGTCCAATGTCTACACATGCGCGAAGCGGTTATTCTTACTTCATTACTTTTACGGATGACTTTTCAAGGTACGGTTATGTCTTCTTAATGAAACATAAATCCGAGGCTTTTGAAAAATTCCAGGAATATAAGAATGAAGTAGAAAAACAAACAGGCAAAAGTATCAAGGCACTGAGATCTGATCGAGATGGTGAATACTTGAGTGCCGAGTTCCTGGGTTACTTAAAAGAGAATGGAATTCTCTCTCAGCTTACTCCTCCATACACTCCGCAACATAACGGTGTATCGGAGAGACGGAACCGAACCCTATTGGATATAGTACGGTCCATGATGAGTAACGCTGAGTTGCCGCGATCGTTCTGGGGATATGCGCTAGAATCAGCTGCATACCTTTTGAACCGAGTTCCAACTAAGACTGTGCCTACTACACCATATCAGATGCGGTGTGGGAAGAGACCCTATGTTAATCACATTAAGACATGGGGATGTCCAGCTTTTGTAAAAAAGCAGCATGCGGACAAGCTCGAGGCACGCTCAGTACAGTGCAAGTTTGTGGGATATCCAAAGAACTCCAAGGGATATTTCTTCTATTGCAAAGAGGAACAAAAGGTTTTTGTTTCTCGCCATGCCCACTTTCTAGAACACCAGTTCATAGAAAAAGAACCAAGTGGGAGCGCAATAGAACTGGAAGAAATTCCAGAACCACGAGCTATTACTGAAAGCTTAGTAGAACCAGAGGGTTCGAAAGATCAGGACATTCCCACGCCACTCCGCAGGAGTAGTAGGCAGTCTCATCCGCCTGAGAGATACTACGGTTTTCTCATAGACGGGGATAGAGAGGATTGCATCATAGATTGTGATGAGCCTACTAGCTTCCAGCAAGCCATTCAGAGCGTCGACTCGGTAAAATGGCTGGATGCAATGCGGACCGAAATGGAGTCCATGTACACCAACAAAGTATGGACGTTGGACATTGCTCCAGATGGGGTAAAACCCGTAGGATGCAAGTGGATCTTCAAAAGGAAGATTGGTGTAGATGGACAGGTTGAGACCTATAAAGCTAGACTGGTTGCAAAGGGTTTTCGTCAAAGACCTGGTTTGGACTATGACGAAACCTTTTCTCCAGTAGCTATGCTGAAATCCATTCGGATCCTTCTTGCCATTGCTGCCTTCCACGATTATGAGATTTGGCAGATGGGCGTAAAGACAGCTTTTCTAAATGGACATTTAGAGGAGTGTGTCTATATGGACCAGCCAAAGGGTTTCATTCAGAGTGGGAGCAGCGGAAAGGTGTGCAAGTTGCTTAAGTCCATTTATGGACTAAAGCAGGCATCGCGGAGTTGGAACATCTGTTTTGATGAGACGGTCAAGGAATTTGGCTTTATCAAAAATCCAGATGAACCATGCATCTATTGTAGATTTGTAGCGAGAACTGTAGGATTCCTCGTTTTATACATGGATGACATTCTTTTAATAGGAAATGACATTCCTATGCTACAATTTGTCAAGGGGTTCTTATCACACAGGTTCTCCATGAAAGACCTGGGTGATGCCTCATACATTCTGGGGATCCGGATCTACCGTTACAGATCCAAGAGGATTTTAGGACTATCACAGTCCAGGTACATCGACACCATACTGAAGAGATTCGGTATGGAAGATTCCAAGCGCGGTAATCTACTGGCTTGTCACGGGATCATCCTCTCCAAAGAGATGTCTCCCAAGACTGATTTGGAGAGGGATCGTATGTCTATTATACCCTACGCTTCTGCGGTAGGCTCTATAATGTATGCGATGTTGTGTACCAGACCAGACGTGGCTTATGCACTAAGTGTGGTAAGCAGGTATCAGTCAAACCCTGGGGAGAAACATTGGATTGCGATAAAGAACATTCTCAAGTACCTGAGAAGGACTAAGGAGATGTTCTTGGTGTATGGCGGAAAAGACCTCCAGATTGAGGCCTTTGCTGACTCCAGCTTCCAGAGTGACAAGGATGATTCCAAGTCCATGTCGGGTTTTGTCTTTACCCTCAATGGAGGGGCGGTGTGTTGGAAGAGCTCCAAACAGGAAACCGTTGCTGACTCGACTATGGAAGCGGAATACATCGCTGCATCTGATGCCGCAAAAGAAGCTGTCTGGATGAGGAAGTTCTTGAAAGAACTTCAGGTAGTTCCGTCCATTGTTGACCCAATACCTCTGTATTGCGACAACAACGGGGCTATAGCTTTAGCGAAGGAACCCAGGTCCCATCAGAAATCCAGACACATCTTGAGGCGGTATCACCTGATCAGGGAGATCGTGGATTGCCAGGAGATCAAGGTTCGGAGGGTTCCTTCAGAAGATAACACAGCAGATCCATTCACCAAGGCCTTGCCCCAGACTCAGTTCGAGCGGCTGATCGAGATGATAGGTCTTCGATAAGCCAGTACATGGCCTTAGTGCAAGTGGGAGATTGTTAGTGTATATGCCCTAGAGGCCATTACTGTATCATACTAGTTTGTATATTACTTGATGGAAGCTTGGGATATTCACAGTTGTATATACAATCTTGCTCGAAATGGTAGTATGCTACTTGGTTTGTCTCTACTTCAATATGTGCATGTGTCTCTTTTAGCATATCACTTATATACATATTAGTAGAGCCTTTAGGATCTTTGCTTGATTACCAGCGTTGTGATGGTGCTCACACTCGTGGGGGCTGGGTAATCCATAAGCACATCCTTATACAGGTCCCTAGTCGTTGGACTATCGAGACAAGGCATCGATACTCCGGAGTAGACTAGCGTATGCACTTCTCATCCCAGTGTGGGAGACGGTCTGTCCCACAGCCGTCAGTACGTCGTACTTGAGATAGTATGCGGGTGCTCGTTAGGTTACGAGTACACTGGACAGGACTCGTCGGGAATTGTTGGTTGGTATTATACCTATCGTCAGTTATCAGTTCCCAGGTGACATGAGTACAGCTTAGTCCGCTGACTTGACACTGTCACTTCGGCTCGAGTGTGTTCCCACTGCACTTTGATTACTACCCTACCACGGCTCAAAGGAGTCGTGCAAACAGGTAGTTTTTGGGTGCAGTCCCGAAGCACTTGGAGGCAGTGACGGTTAGACAAGATTCGTCTCTCCCGGTATTGGGGGTTGACATCGCGCTGTGTCCAGGAGAGCCATTACACGAGTAGTCCCTGGCCAGGGCAAGCGAGATATACTGGTAGGTTTCCAGTGTTATCTCAGGGTGTTCTGGGCTACACTCCGACACGACTTGTACCGCTATTAGGGGACTGACGTTCACCGCCCCCTAGGCCCGCCATGCGATGTATCAGACGAACAGACCGGACTGTACGGAGACTGTCACATACAGGCTCAGTAGGAGTTCAGATGGGGTTCACCTCGTCAGTCTTCTTATCGGCATCTACCTGGGGACCGTTACGTACAGCTAGTGCCGCTTGCGGTCTGTGGTTAAACCCACTGCCAGCGTAGTGTCGAGTCTTTAGAGTCCCACACAGAGAGCTATTCGCCTTTAGGCAAAATAAGTAGAGGTCGCATGGTTTTGCGACAGGGTTCGTTCACATCCGCGCACTTGTGCACGTTTGTTGTCCGGACAGCTTATACTAGCAGGCTTTGGTTTAAGCCAGATCCTAGTATATGATTTGGGATTGGTTTTATCTCTTTGTATTCGTGTTCCTCGGATCACGAATACGGGTGCGTATGCACAGTTGCTTGAGACAGAGGGAGAGGACTTTGATTAGGGTTAATGACCATTGTCATTTTATTAACCCTAATGTTTATGTGTGTATTATGGTTAATTGATATTAGTTTAATATAATTGTGCATGGTTATGGTTGTTGACCATTTGACATTCTTGACTTGTTGACCTAGGTTGACTCTTTGACCATCATCATTTCATTTGGAAGATGCTCTTTGATCCTTGCAATTTGCATTAAAAATGAAATGATAATGGTCATGTCTTGATTAAGCCATAACAATTATCTCACTAATTATCTATTTACAATAATTCACACATATATGTGAGAATGCTTCATAATTCTCTCATTCTATCATATACTTTCTCTCTCTTGCTCTTCCTCTTCCTCAAGCTCTCCCCTCTCATGTGTTGAGAAACACTTGAGCTTGAGAAAAACCTCTTCTTGATAATCTTTACTCTCATCTAGGGTTCTAGGATTAGCACTTCTAGCACCCTAGTTACTTCTAGTTTGAAGTTGAAGCCAAAGGTTGAGGCTTTCAGGTGGATCCTTCTTCGACGTGAGAAGACGACAAAGGTGATCCCTTTCTACTACTCCAAGGAGCAAGAAGAGAAGGACATAAAGCCCTAGGTATAACCATTCTACCCTTTAGCTAGTTTCTAGTTAGCTTTAGCTTGTTTTTGTTTAGCAAAGATCCTCCTTTGTCTAGTCCATGTTGCCTAGCATGATAAAAATCCGATTTTTATTCCGTTTTTCCGCCTCCCCGTAAGCACCGGGGTGGGCAACGTGGACTTACAGCACTGACGTATGGGTTTTGCATGGCCCAGATCCTCTACCTTTGTCGCAGGCCGAGCAGGAGTACTTCAGCCGACATGCCGAGCAGTGATGATCCAGTTAATTTAGTTATTTTCGTACTTTACAGATGTTACTGTTTATTGGATCTATTTCTTCCGCATATTATTTCATGACTTGTTTATTCTGGCTTATGGACATGTATTAGATAGTTTAGTTTATTTTACTGTTCTTGATATCTCTAAACAGCCGTAATGTGACTGTGGAAGGATCTTTCCTATCCACAGGTAGGATGGTTGGCTCTGACACGTGCCGATCTTAGCGCACTCTGGGAAGCGGGGCGTGACAACACTAATGGCTGTGGGACCAACCACCGCCCATTCGTCGGGGTCTATAAACGTATACACAAGTCTACTCAGGAATATCGATACCCGGTCTCGATATTCTTGCGACTTGAGACCTTTAAGGATATGCTTATGGACTACCCAGCTTCCACTAGTATGATCACCATCATAACGCTGGTAGTCAAGCAAAATCCTACGGGCTTTATCAACATGTATCCGCTATATGAGATATCGAGTATAACATATGCACATGTTAAGATAAAGACAAACCAAAATAGTATACTACTGTATCGAGTCTTTATCAAAATGTTTAAACAATATAAAACAGTAGAGAAAGAAATACACATATTAAGATAAAGATAACTCAGATAATATACTACATAAAACTGAGCAAAATTGTCCTGTACATATATATCCTTAGTATCCTTGACAATACAGGCCTTTAGGACATACATATCCAACACTTTAAACTTGTTGCTTGCTTGCACGTAAACATAGATCTAGAAACATTCTTGTTAAGGATCAAAATTTTGGATCCCTATCTATTTCCGGTGAATATGAGTTTTGACCTAGATTTGGGGCTTGCAAGACTTTCATTGATAGGGTGAGAATAGTCGCCCTGGTGGTCGTAAGCAGTTATACGCACACCTATGACTAAGAAGAATGGGACACTTTGTGGAAGCCAAAACCTACTACATACACTTTCAAATGCGTGCATGCCAGCTAATAATCTCTTGCAGAGTAGGAATATAATTTTTGAGAGAAAGAATGATAAAAGTAAGGATTATGTGAGAGAGTGTGTTACAATGTATGATAGATTTGTATACTTTGTATTGTGTGTGAGAGAATAAGATGTGAATTTGTGAAGTACTTAATTATAATCCTATGATTATAATAAAAGAGAGTTTAGGTATAAGGTTATAGCGGATGATCCTCATCACATGTTCATGATAGCCCGTACGAGAGCCCGAATCATCACACTGCACAATACTCTAGAAGCTCAAGATCAATCAAATCAAAAGTCATGGGAAGTTCCATAACTACGATGAAACACCAATTCAACTTAAAAAAAAGTCATCGAAGTTTGTACAAATCCAGAAGACATGAGTTGTGAAAGGGGATCAAGCAAATTCTCCTCATCCAGTCAAAGATACCAACGAGAAAGTCGAGAAAGAGATAAGTACAATTAGTTTAATTAATAGTAACCATGTGTTCTTAAATCTAAATTACAAAGTAAGTCGAGATTAATATAGATTGGATTTGGAAAACTTATAACAGACCTAAACAATACAAATTGTGGGCGTATATATTGAGTTTTCATATTTTCTATTTCTAATTTATAGGGTTTATTTTTATTGTGTGTGCGCGTGCGGAGGTTGGGAAGGGGAGGTTGGTTTCTCATCTTTTGAGGGAAAGGGGAGGTCTTGAGTTGGTGTTCAGTTGATAAAACTGCACATTTGTATTACATTTTTCCTACCATTTTCATATTAAAAAAAGGGACTTTATTATGATATATTATACATATGAGGGTTTATGTGTAAAGACACCATTTTCCATGTGTTAATATATTTTAATTAGCATTTGGTAAGAAAATGTATGCAAATAAATCCATTGACCAAATCCTAGTAGAAATCAGTCTACTAAATATTATTTGAGATTATTGTGCAGAATTTTCCAAGTTGTTATGCAGAATATATCAAAGAAATCAAGCTGTTGAAGAAGACTTGCCTAATTAAGAAGCAAAACTTAGAGACCAAGTCTGGAATCAACCGAGAGAAGATTTCTGAATTCTAAAGGTGCCTAGGATTGCCACATGTCACAAGAAGAAAGCCCAAGAATTTTGATCAAGAGATCCTCACCTTTGAGCGCGGATCCGCGGCCAAACCCCCCTTGGGCCGCGGATCCGCCGCACTTCTAGGGAATTGGGAAGCAAGATTTTTTGGCATAAATCTATGAAGAATTTTACCAACTTTTCAACAATAAGATTCTGGCTTTGCACTATAAAAGAGCACCGAGAGCCACTTGGAAAAGTTATCAAGCCGACGCGATCACGAAGCCCCAGACGCTCACGTATCCAGGCTGATCATCAACTGTTCGTCTACCTCCTTAGGAAAGATCGAGAAGCAAACCAAGTTTTGTAATCATTTTCTACGGAATAAAAGTGTAGATTGTTCAAGTTGATTAATAAAGGTAGTTGTTTTATTTTATTCTTTTGCATTTTACATTATGTTTTCCCTCTCTTTCTTTTCATCTTCTTCTCCCAACATGCGCGAGTAATTCTCCGCTTGTTAGGGTTCGTAGGATTAGGGTAGGCTAATAGACGATGAAAATAACTAAACCCTTTTTAAGTCCTATAAAGTTTAGGAACTTTATCAAAAGAATCATTAACATCCTAATCGGGCGCGCTAGCAATTCTTTGCTAGTTCCGACCGCAATTAAAGATTAGATTAATGATTGTTTTGGTAAAGGCTAGATATGAACGGAGTTCCGTGTCGAGATAAGGGTTAAGAGTGGGATTCCTTTTCCCTCCAGAAACCCTAATCTACACGCATCACCGTCGTTCTAGTTCTAAATCTATTAATGGATAAAAAGGGTAACTTTTAATTAATCGTCCATAACTACTAAATCCTAACGAACCCTACAAGCCCTCTTATTATATTATCTACATCTTTAAAATAATCTAGATCTATATTTTACATTCTTGTTTAACGTAGATCTAAAAACCATTCTATAAAATTCTTTATTCCTCCTCTCTTTCTCAACACATCTAAAGTAAAAGTAAAAGGTTCCACGTTTTCCAGAGGACGACCCGTACCCATCTCGGTCTAGCTACACGCGACACCGTTATTGATTGCGGTTAACTACAAACAAAAACACTCTTTCGAAACAATCAAATGTCGCCGTTGCCGGGGAAACGTGCGTAATTTTTTACTATTTGTGTTGAATTCTTAGACGAGTCATATCATTATTAAAACAAAACTGCAAATTGTATATTTAACGATTATTGTGTGAATTTTTGCGAGGAAATCTGGAGTCACGGACTTGAGGAAACAGGAGATCTAGGGTTCACACTTCTCTGGTAAGATTCTAACTCCCTTCTCTCTCCTCTAAAATCTAATAAAATCTATTTTCTGCAGGATTCTTTGCAAAATATCACCGCTCAAAAATCTTTTTGCAAAGTTTTGTTTTTCGGTTTGTTTTTGCATATTTTAATACGGACTTTAAGGGGCAAAGACCAAATCAAGATTAGGTGGGGATTTCATCACCCTTCCTAAGCCCCACAAATCACAAACCAAGCATATAGATCAACCCTTCATTAATTTAAAAAATATCTAGACCAGACTCAAAGGACTGTCGCGCTCAATAAGGACAGAGGAAGGTCGTGGGTAATCTATCGTTTATCCGCATTATTTTTGTAGTGCCTAGGCAAGTGTGTCGAAGGCTAGTGGTTTTTAATTAGGCCCACGACGTGGTTCCTTCCTACTTACCTGGCACTTACCTGGCTATAAGGGTAGTACGGAGGCGGTAGAGGATTTATCCTGCGGCTTGTCCTTTGGAAGTCTAGGAGCGGTCTAGAGACTGGACCTAGGTAACCATAGTTCTAGGGTTGTGCATTTTTGTGATTTGTCTAAATCCGTCTTTTTTTTTAAACAAACCAATTACTTTCTCTCCTTTTTACCCCTTCCCCCTTCTTCTCTTCTTATAATGGGTGACCTAAACAGAAGAACACTTGCCGAGCTTTGCTGTCCACAACCAGATATCTCTTGTTTTCGAAATCCCTTCGGTATACCGTCCAGCTCTTCCATGTCCTTAAGAGATCATATAGAACAAGCAGGAAGAAATAGTTGGTCACCTCAGTCTAGGTCTTATCAACCGTATCCTAATCCTACACCTGTTTCAGTTCATACTCAGAGTGAGGAAGCCCCTAGACGAATGTCCATTGCTGAGCACATAGCTAAGTCTAGAGGCCAAAGTTTCAACCCGGACCAATATCAACCATCACCACCACTGTCCGGAGAAGAGTTTGATATGCGGTTTGTATATAGCCAATCAACCAACCCATATCAATATTCTTCTTATCATAATATCGATCCTACTCCTACCCAAGTTCAGCAACCATTCTGTTCCTATCAATCCAATCCGACTTTTCCACCTACTCTAGACAGTTCTTCTAATCAGTCATTTGGGAGTTTTAATTATCCACAGGAATTTCAATCTTATACTGAAACCCCTTATCAACCCAAGACTAGTCTGGAGCAGACATTAGAAAAAATTATGGAACTGACGAATCAAATTATGAAGGATTTGCGTAGTAAGACAGAACTGTACACCCTTCCTAATCAAACCTCCCCATTCCAAACTGAACTCCACAACTCCAGTTTCATAGATTCATCAAGTACAATGTCTAATAAGTTGTGTGACTTTGTAGTGTTTGATTTACCCGACTGTGAAGGGTCCCTTTCAAGTGAAACCATACCCAACCCTTGTGATCTCTACACCTCCACTCTTGAACCAAAACTGATTAAAAACCATACTTTTGATGAGGAGTTTGAGAATTTTAACCTTCACTTGAATGAGGTGATTGACGTTGGGGATATTTTGATTGATGAACCCGAAATTTTGGATAATTTTATCCCACCAATTCATCGATTCTTTTCACTTCCTTGTGGTCATCATCTTGAGCCTTTAATTCTTCCCGAACCCCAAATATGTCTTGAAGTTGATGATAAAGGTATACCTGAAGATCAGATCGAAATACAGCCTCCATCTTCCACATCTGGTTCAGCAACACTCGACACACCAATTTGTTTACCCATTTCACCTTCTACTTTCTCCGGTTCTTCTTCTGTTCCTATAGTTTCAGTGAGTTTTGATGAATCACAATCCGTTAACTCAAGTTCACTAATACCAGAAATTCAACTTGATATTTTTGAAAATGAGGTAGATGAGTTTTTCGAGTCCTCTACCTCAATAATTTTTGAATCAAGTAGGATAAATTCTGGCACAAAACTCTTTGACAGCAAAATGTTCAATCACACCATTGATAAAAGTTTTGAAGAACTTTTTGCTGACGAACTTGAATTTTTAAACAATACGGATTTTGTGATTGATTAATCTCCACCTATAGAGGTTGAACCGTCACCATTCCTTCTTTCTAATCATTCACATTCACCCTCATTCTTTCTTTTCTCTAATTTCAAACCCTTTCCAGACCACCTCTTATCCCTTCCCCATTATTTCTTGACTCGATACAACACATTCTTCCACCAACCTATACGCTATACTAATAAAATCTTTGAATGGTTGGTGTTAACTTTTGGTCTTTGTAAAGTCTTACTTTGACCAAATGACTCACCCCCTCTTAAAATGCTTCGTTTTGTCTAACTCATGTTTGAGGGGGGGTATATTTTTGGCTCTTGAACATAACTTTTGTCCTCAAATTTGTGAGCCAAAAATAAGTTTGGGGGAGGATTTTCACTTTCATATATTCTTGCCCCCATTAATAATTTCCTCCCAAGTCTACAGGTTTTTGAGCTTAACAGATGACATCAGTGAGGACACTGCTGTAAACAGGTTTGGGGAGGTTTGTGCTTATTTACACATCAAGTTACATCATATTTTGCATAAGCACAAATTTTCAAAAATTTTAAAATTAAAAAAAAAAAAATAACAAAAGAGTAGAAAGTGAAAAATTGCATCCAAAAGATAGGAATAATTTAAGAAAACCAAGAAAATTAAAAGTTTTCTTACACGAACTAGTAATAAGTAGTTATGAGCTGTTGTCCCAAGGGTTAGTAAGATGAAGGAAGTCACTAATATGAGGATAAAAATAAGTCTGAAAAATAGTTTCTATTCTGGAAGCCGAACATTTGAATGTTGATACCCTACTATATGCACTTACACACGTCTTGAAACTCGGGATAGTAGAGGATACCTTGAAATGCTCTTGTCTAAAAGCCAAAGTATGAAGGAAATAAAAAAAAATGAAGAAAATATAAAAATGGTGAAAAGAAAAAAAAAATGAACACTGGTTTTGTTATCGCCAAGGCAGCAATAAAAAAAATATTGCGAGGGTGCCTCTTCACCTAGTGCCCTAAGGCCAACTGGTCTGGGAGTCACTGCTAAGCCTTAGGTGGTGCAAGACGAGGAAAATATTATCACCTAATCAGCAAGCACATAAGTAATCGGTCTGTTAGTACCTCAAGAAGTATTAACGGTCGCATGAAAATGTGTGAGCAAATCTTAATATTCATCAAATTAAAAAGTACTAAGGTAGATGGACAAGAGTATGATAGCTTGAATTGAATTCTCCGAGTGTAGGGATGTTCTTTACACACACGTAGGGTTATATGATCAATGTTTGGATGAAAGGTAGGAATGAAGAATAAAGACGATGTTTTATTGAGGGATGATGTGATTTCTAACATTTTTTCATGACTATTAAGATAGGTCTCATGACAACTGAAAAGCTAGTGTAGTTGGAAACTCAT
Source organism: Agapanthus africanus (assembly GCA_030015575.1). Lineage (NCBI taxonomy): Eukaryota > Viridiplantae > Streptophyta > Magnoliopsida > Asparagales > Amaryllidaceae > Agapanthus > Agapanthus africanus. Next base: position 436,182,145 of record JASDDO010000014.1, read on the forward strand.
CTTTTCAAAGCCTTTCTTTTATGGTTCTTATCTTTATATGTAAATTTCACCATCTTTCTTTTGTTATTGGATTTTGTGGGTGTAATCCGCTGAAAACCCTCAGGAGACAACACTCCTCCTACTAGGGATACCTAGAGGTTTAACGGCTTGTTGCACGTGCTCAGTGCAATCGTGTCTGCCTACGAAAGTGTGCTTAGTTTTCTCCTTTCTTTTTCTCCTCTTAAATAAACTAGTTTGCTCGGGACGATCAAAGATAAGTCTGGGGGTATTTGTTCAGTTGATAAAACTGCACATTTGTATTACATTTTTCCTACCATTTTCATATTAAAAAAAGGGACTTTATTATGATATATTATACATATGAGGGTTTATGTGTAAAGACACCATTTTCCATGTGTTAATATATTTTAATTAGCATTTGGTAAGAAAATGTATGCAAATAAATCCATTGACCAAATCCTAGTAGAAATAAGTCTACTAAATATTATTTGAGATTATTGTGCAGAATTTTCCAAGTTGTTATGCAGAATATATCAAAGAAATCAAGCTGTTGAAGAAGACTTGCCTAATTAAGAAGCAAAACTTAGAGACCAAGTCTGGAAGCAACCGAGAGAAGATTTCTGAATTCTAAAGGTGCCTAGGATTGCCACATGTCACAAGAAGAAAGCCCAAGAATTTTGATCAAGAGATCCTCACCTTTGAGCGCGGATCCATGGCCAAACTCCCCCTTGGGCCGCGGATCCGCCGCACTTCTAGGGAATTGGGAAGCAAGATTTTTTGGCATAAATCTATGAAGAATTTTACCAACTTTACAACAATAAGATTTTGGCTTTGCACTATAAAAGAGCACCGAGAGCCTCTTGGAAAAGTTATCAAGCCGACGCGATCACGAAGCCCCAGACGCTCACGTATCCAGGCTGATCATCAACTGTTCGTCTACCTCCTTAGGAAAGATCGAGAAGCAAACCAAGTTTTGTAATCATTTTCTACGGAATAAAAGTGTAGATTGTTCAAGTTGATTAATAAAGGTAGTTGTTTTATTTTATTCTTTTGCATTTTACATTATGTTTTCCCTCTCTTTCTTTTCATCTTCTTCTCCCAACATGCGCGAGTAATTCTCCGCTTGTTAGGGTTCGTAGGATTATGGTAGGCTAATGGACGATGAAAATAACTAAACCCTTTTTAAGTCCTATAAAGTTTAGGAACTTTATCAAAAGAATCATTAACATCCTAATCGGGCGCGCTAGCAATTCTTTGCTAGTTCCGACTGCAATTAGAGATTAGATTAATGATTGTTTTGGTAAAGGCTAGATATGAACGGAGTTCCGTGTCGAGATAAGGGTTAAGAGTGGGATTCCTTTTCCCTCCAGAAACTCTAATCTACACGCACCACCGTCGTTCTAGTTCTAAATCTATTAATGGATAAAAATGGTAACTTTTAATTAATCGTCTATAACTACTAAATCCTAACGAACCCTACAAGCCCTCTTATTATATTATCTACATCTTTAAAATAATCTAGATCTATTTTTTACATTCTTGTTTAACGTAGATCTAGAAACCATTCTATAAAATTCTTTATTCCTCCTCTCTTTCTCAACACATCTAAAGTAAAAGTAAAAGGTTCCACGTTTTCCAGAGGACGACCCGTACCCATCTCGGTCTAGCTACACGCGACACCGTTATTGATTGCGGTTAATTACAAACAAAAACACTCTTTCGAAACAATCAGTTGGCATCTTCATATTTTTCCCAAGAAAAAGGCAAAATCTTTTTTAATTTATTTTGATTTTTTGTTGAAAAGTAAGAAAATGTTACATGCCATCCTTGTGTCCTAATTATAATAGTAAAAAATGGTAAATTGTAAAAAATAAATCTTGGCCAACTTTTCTGCTGTAAAATATCCTTGGTCTAAAGAATCTCGTAGTGGCCAATTTTTCCACTGTCAGAAACTGTTAATCTGCAATATATGTATAGTTTCATGCAATATGTATTCAGCTAATTTATATATATGTACATTTTTCCGCGATATGTTTGCAGTTAACTATATATTGCAGGAGAATGGGTTGGACGGTTTTGCCAATATTCTTTGGACTCGGGAATTTTTGACAGAAGGAAAGTTGGCCAACAATTTTTTGAGAATTAACCAGAAAAGAAATAGTTCTGATAAATAAACACAAGTGCTTGTTTGGTGAGGAATTGACCTTATCCCAAACACAATGTGCAAAAGAAGTCAAAAGGGACAAGACCCACGTCCATATATATATATGAATATAATCCAAGAGCCCACAGAACCCAACAGCCCTTCACTTTCCCAATCAACGAAAACAGAGTACCCAAATCAAAAGCGGTATACGCGTCGATCAGAGAGAAAAGTTATGGCGGCGTCGAAGTGATCAAGATGACGACCGACGAGAAGAAACAATCGATCAGTTGATGATGCCAACGTGGTGATCAAAGGAGTGATCTTCGAGCAGCAGCTCAAGGGGATTCTGGCGTGACTGTGGGTTGGTTTGGGAGAACGTGGAAAAGGTTAGAAATCTGAGAAAAGTTTTTTTTTTTTAAAGAATATTGATCAAGACTCTTTGGGTCAATTTATAGGTCTCAAGATTTTCCTTAATTTTTGCTAGTTATACAATAAAACATAATCAATCTACACAATCAATCTACATATGTGAAAATCCATTATTCTTGCCCTGTTTGGGTTTGGAATTAGGATAGCTGGAGTTCATTTTTAAATGGAGGTCCCCAAACTCCATTTAAAAATAAACTCTAGGTATGTTATAAGGATGTGTTTGGGAAAAATGGAGTTTAGATAACTTAGATTAGATTGGAGTTTAGATAACTTTAGTTATCTCAACTTTGAAGGCAAAGCAATTATCTCAACTCCAAAATGAATGCCAGACGAGGCAAAATTAGCATATTTTGGAGTTTACTTTTGCTAACTTTGTGAAACTTCAGTTTAGAAAACTTAACTCCATTCCCAAACAGGGCCTTGACATGTTTAACAATTACTAGAGCGCAACGAGATATGATACATCATTATAAGGTTAGAATTAGGCTATGCTTGATGTTATGATGTAGATGGGTCTATTTTTGGAGCGAAAAATGACCTTTTTTGTACATAAAACATATCTGGAACAGAATGTTGCATAGTGATATCTATATGATAGAATATAAAAGTATATTCCTCGACCCTCATTCTTACTTTTGGAGTTATGGTGGATTGGAATATATATGTTTATTCCAATCCCATGAAACACTGTTTTTATATAATTTAAAGAATATATCATTGCGCAAAAGCTCATAGTTCATCTGCGAAAAAGTGCTTTCTACATGTGGAAGTGTGTTAGAATATAATAGTATACCTTCAACCCTTGTCTGGTGAAGTGGCTAGGACTCCAAGACTTCTTTCGAAATATTCTTTAAGATGGAAGTTATGTAACCATTTCCTTTCTTTTTACCATAACACAATGTAAAATGACTACTTATGGTAAAATCTGTCAGGATTAACTTTGTGAAAGATGATGAATTATCCAAACCTGAGTATTCTAACTTAAAATCTGTCAGGATTAACTTCGTGTCAGAATTAACCTCTTTTCCCTTCCAGTTACTATTTATAGAAGCTCTCAAGTATGTGATGAAGTCCTTAAAAGTTGTGCCAGATTTTAGCAAAGCAATGGCGGGATATAATATATTGCATGACTACAATTGTGAGATATGATTACATTTTTATAAGAATAGGGGGATTTTTTTTTTCCATTTATTGTATCTCTTGGACAGAATATGAGATTACATTCTCACCAATCATTATTTAACCACAAAGCTTTAGAATATACAGAGCTATTATGTTTAGTTTTTGATGGAAAAAAGAACTGAAAATAGATTCTATATACAAATTAACACAAGCCTCAATAGTATGAAGTCAATTAAATTTTCTATACTTCATTCAGTGTTCTAAAAATCGGTCTAGGCGGCCTCCTAGGCGGAAGCGGTGCCAGGCTTCTCTGATTCAGCCTTAAGTGGTTTAATTAAGCGGTTTAAGTGCTTAAGCCGTCTAGCCCGCTTAAGCGGGCGCCTAAACGGACCCAACCCACGTAATGGAATAAAATATAGTCATTTTTGAAGTATTATGGATCGGATTTGTTCTCTTTTCACCATACCTAACCAAACCCAAACTTAATGAAATAAAAATTCATCAATTTTTTCTTCTTTTCTGAATAATTTTTGGATCAAATAGCTCAAAATCTATTTATTGCTGCCTTTTACCGTTAAAACATCAATATGTTACTGGTTATTATGCTGAAATATCAATATATTTCTGTTTTTACTGCTGAAATTTCAATAGGTTAATGTTTTCTATACTGAAGTGTCAATATAATGCTGAAATTTCAATGTGTGTGTATATAAAATATAATTTTAACTAGAATTAAATAAACCGCCTAAGCGGCGGCTAGGCGTTAGGCAGTAACCCAACCACTCAGCTCCGCCTAGCGCTTTTTACAACCTTGACTTGACTTCATTAGATGAAATAATATTATTTTAATTTCATAAATGAACTCTGAAGTTTTGGATCTCAACTGACTGAAATTCACCAGTGCATTGGACGTATCTCAGTTATTTAGTGCAAGATAGAATAATGTTTGAACCTGAAAAGGGCTATCCGGCTATGCAGAAGCTCCATAGGTCCCTAGCCATAATAAAGAGATTGATGATCTTACTTGCATTTGATTAGAAACTGTCCGGGCCTCTTTGGCTTAGGAATTGAGTTAGGAACTTAGGATAACCGGATTCTTGTAGAGTTGTCTAAACGTAACTCCAAATATCAAAGCTGAGGGGGTGTTTGGTTTACAACAAACAAAAGTGCAACACTTGTTGCATGCAACAAATGCTACATGCAACACTTGTTGCAAGTAAAAGCATTCAAATCCATTGTTTAGGTGATTTCAATTCGTTGTCATATTTCCAAATCCAAGCTACTTTTTTGTGTTTGGTTGACCAAAAAACAATATAAAATGCAACATATCTTGCATAATTGCTTATGTGGCATATGGAACGATTTTGTGGCATATCTAATAATTGCCATGGACACATTTCCCTAAGTTGCAACATTTGTTACAACCATTTTGAGTGCAACAAATGTTGCTAGAATTTGACCCATTTTTGCAACTCTGTTTTCAAATCCAACTCTAGTTGTTGCAAACCAAACATGGAAATGGAGATTTTTTGCAACTCCATTTCCATGCTACCATAACAGCCCCTTCATGCACCAAATCTAGTACACCAAAATTACTTGTAAATTGAAGTGGATAAAAATTGAATGTCTTTTTCAATTTTCTGTATGGGTTGCAGGAATCAAACTCGGAACTAGTCGGAGGATTAGAAAACAGGTCGAACAAGCAGATGCGGTTACCGAATACGGAAGGCAATATGTACCAATAATGAAGGTTGCTCATATCTAGGGAGAACATAGAACCTTTTGGAGGGTTCATATACAATTTATCAAAGTCTAGATAACTAAAGTAATCTAAACTCTAATATAACCTAATTTTTTAAGACTACAGAAGAGAAGAAGATAAAACTACTATTGTGGAGTTTAGAGAACTCCTATGTCAAACAACACACACTAGTTATTTTTTTTATTGGAGTAGGGCCTTGCAAATCAAAATTTTCATAATCTATACATTCACTTGAGAAATAACTCTGGATATCCTAACTCCAAAGCTAAATGGCCCTTAACTAATAATTGCCTTAGTGGAATATAGCTGACTGCACGGACACTCATGACCTGCTCATTCATTTGACCATCGAATCCTATTGGTATGAGAAATATGCATTCTTCTGGTGATTTATATGCTATAGCCGAGATCTATTGCCCATTATGAGAATTGGTATGCATAATTTATGTGCATGTTTAGACTAGAAAAGGCGATTTATAGTAAGTTCATTAGGTTTTACTTGGAAATAAGCTGATTGAGCTATACAAATAAGCTGAAACGTATACCATCTACTTTCTTCTGTTTGGTTAACGGAGGGGAATTTTGGATTATTATCTTTTGCACGCTAATGTTGGATAGCCTAGCACTTAGGATAGTAAGGTATGAGAAGTAAAAGTCTCTATATTGACATCTGAGAGAGTTGCATTAGAAAGATTCCTGATTTTTGGAGAATGAGATGGCTACGTGATTGGTGTAAGCGCAGTAAAATCGAAATTGGCGGATTTAATTCAAGACTTCATATATCAAACTTCTTTTGTCACTGGTCATTCTTCAGAATATATTTTGTCTAGTATGTTTTCCCCTCCAGATATTAGGTTGAACTATTTCTTGCCTATCGTCAATAAGTAAGCATGAAGAAGTTGTTTGTATGTTATTTAATAGTTCATACTACTACTTATATCTATAATACAATGTTAATCCCACATAGAATGAAGTGGCACTGGCATTGCTTTATGGAAATAATTAGACAAGGGGAAATAAAAAATCTGAAGTATAGAAAATTTTACATTTGTGTTTGCAGAAAATTTATATTTATGACAGAGGGAAGCAATCATACATTTGGAAAGTTACCTGATCATCTCATCATAGAAATCTTTGTTCGAGTCCCAATTTGTGAGTGGGCTCAGATATCATGTGTGAATCAGCAGTGGGCTGCTGTATTTCGAGGGGAATCCTTGTGGCAGACTGCTATTGTCAAGACATGGCCTTCAGCAAGCCTCAGGAAACGTTGGCCTGGGCCTATCCCGCGAGGTTTGGGTAAGCGGTGAGTACTGTGACTAAATGTTTTATATTAATTCTATGTTGGTTTGGGAAATTGTTGCATTTGCCTCCTTGGTTTATATCTTGCTTCGAAAATGATTTTAATCCTTTAGCAAGTGGTATTATCTTACACCTTTTTACACTCTGTTTGTCCAAGACTTTTGAGGGTTAGTTGCACTAAGGCCATGTTTGGATATCCATATTCCAATGGAAAAAGCCTAGATTCCTTTTTTCCATTGGATCGGGCCAATCCAAGAAATTGGTTATTTGGGTAACTTTTTTTATAAAGAATTCCAATGGAAAAAGATCCAAAAATATCACTAATCCATTGGATTCTAAAAATTGGCATCCGATTTTTCTAATCCAAAACTCTCTCTCTCTTCTCTATCTCTATCTCTCTTGAAATGCATATCATTACATCAATCTCACTTTCTCTCTCTCTCTCTCTCTCTCTCTCTCTCTCTTACTTTAATGCTATCCTTATCCCAACCATCCAAACATGTATTATGTTACCAAAATCCATTGGAAGTTTACTTTTGGAATCCATATGCATTCCAAAATATTTTAATCCTAAAATCAATCCTATGGACTTTAATCCTAACTATCCAAACATGGCCTTAAAATGCAAGTTTTCCTCCCGTCATCTGGGATCTGGTCTACTTGGTTTCCTGTTTTTGCTGCCCTCAATTGCCAAGAATTCGGCACCAACATAAAAGATTGATTATCATCTTGACAACCTGCTGTAGAATTTTATGGATTTTTTTGGAAGCACCATCTCATGGAGTGTTCTAGAACCGACCCCGTTTTTATCAAAATGCCTTCGATAATTACAATTACGTTTCTACTGATGCCATCATATGCCTCTATAAATTACTGCAGTAATCAGATATTTACATCCTCTTAAGACCTAAATGATCGATTTTCATCTAATGTATTATCGATTTTCATCTAATAATTATAATTAGAGTAAGGTGTATAGTTCCATAGTATACTGCACAGGCTCTGCAAGTGAGTTGAAGTTCAATATCCACCCACTAGATTTGCCTTGAATGGTTAATTCCCCACCAATCATATTGGATAGCCAGAGTTAGTATGCATAGAACATGATATTCTCTGAAAGATAGGTTCCTCTTTCCATAGATCTTTGTTATGCAAAATCGAGCATGGAAACAAATCTGATGCTATCTCAAACAACATGTAATTTGATACTAGCTTTTTGGTCTCATTATTTTCTGAGTGCACCCTTAAATCATGTAACTTTTCTTAATAGGTCACTGCCAGTACTTTTCAGATTATACCTAATGTACGGACTCGCCGAAAAAATAGTATATAGGTGCTCATTAGGATGAGTTACAATGGACGGACTCGCCGAAAACTTCTAGATGGTTATTACCTAATGTCAGATAGTAGTTCTCTGGTGACATAAGTACAGATTAGTTTCTAGACCTGATATCTTCATTTGTCTCGAATGTGTTCCCACCGTACTTAGATCACTACCCTACCACGGTTTTAAAGAGTCGTGCAAGCATGTTTTGGTTGGGTACAGTCCCGAAGCACTTGGGGGCAGTGAGCGATAGAAGGGATTCGTCTTTCCTGGTATAGGGACTTGATGTCGTGCTGTGTTCGATTAGTCATCATCATAAGATCTTAGCCAAGACAGTTGAGATTTACTGATTGTGAGAGCAGTAGTTTCTCGGGATGGTTTTGGACCACATCGACCCGACTTATTGGGTTATTAGGGTTATGATGTTTTCCACCCCCTAGACCCAGTATGCGACTCTCAGATAAAGAGACCGGACTGTACAAATATTTTCACTTTCAGGCTCAGTAGGGATACAAACAAGTTTGCTTATCGGTCTTTCTTTCGTTCAATACCTGAGCAGCCGTTATGTACAGCTACTGCCGCTGATGTGTTTGTGGTTAAACCCACTATCAGCGTATTGTCGAGTTTTTAGAGTCCCACACAGAGGGTTTTCCAGCTTAGGCGAAACGATATAGTGTACGTATTTTGATACGTACTTGGATTTGATTAAATATGTGTTTTTGTATACGTACTTTTAATTGGACAATTTGTTAATACTAGAAGGTTTGAAAGAGCCAGATCATCACATTTGGATGAAATGTGTGTTAGTATTATTTATCTCTTTTTAGTATCTCTCTTTTTTGTATTCGTATTTTAATAAAATACGATATTTATACAAATACGTGTATTTGTGTTTTAATATATATACGGGTATTCGTATTTTATACGAATACGGTATTCATATTTTGTAGTATATACTTGTATTAGTGTATTTTCATATAGATATATTTATATGTATATATACGTATGTATGTGTACAAAGAGATGGCTATCTCTTCTCTTTTAATCTTTTCTAGTTTGTAGTGGAATGGTGTGGGCTTGTGACTTACCATAGTGAGTCACAACCCCATTCATTCACACAACAAAAGAAAAGATATAAAGAAAAGAGTTGGATGAGGATGAGCTTAGATTTTTCTCTAGTTGCCATTCTCAAGTTGATCATCATCATCACCTTTATCTTCTTCTTCCTCTCAGCTTGGTTTTTCTTTGGTTGAGATAGAAAAGGATTAAGAGAAAAACAAATAGAGATTAACCACTACATCATTTTAGTGAGCTATTCTTAGCAAGTTTAGTTCACTAATTTTCTTCACTTGGTTTTTTTTGTGAAAATATAGCTTTTGCTTGGGTTCTCTCTGGTGGATTTTCTTTGACAATGAAGGCCCGCATCCAAGCTTCCTGGAGTCCTAAGGAGCAAAAGAAGTAGGAAAGAAGACGAAGGACATGACTATAAAGGTAGCTATCGTCTATCTTAGTAGTTAACCTTCTCTAGTTATCTAGTTTAGTGTTTGCTTTCGATTCTAGTTCGCATAAGTTAGTGCTCTCGTTAAAGAAATTTTTGTTTTGTATTCCGCCTTGGTCGCAAGATAACGGCATGAGCACGAGCACCTACTTACATGGTATCAGAGCCATCCAAACACTAGAACTAGTTTAGACAATATTTAAAGTTTTGAATCGACAAATTTCCGTATTTTCAAAACCCAAAAACTTCAGTTTCTGTCAAATATTTTTTGGTTTCGAATTTTTTTTTGCGTATTGCAGAGAGATGATAGAGACATGTATATGACACTGTACAAAAACGCGCCAATTTGGAGAATTTTCAACTGTCAAAATATTTGTAAAAACTGCAATTTGTGGCCAGATGTTATCTATTTTGGCTTATCTTTTTCCAGCGCCTTGGGTATTGAAAATGGGGATTTTTGGTAAACTTCTTTTTTGCCCAGATTTCACTTGTTATCTTTGTATTCGGGCAACACGGAAAGTTCTAAACTCGAAACTTTAGCATTGTTTATTGTCTATAGTTCGTTTTTTGTTTGTATATGTCGTCTAATTGCTATAGGTCGATTAGACGGGGTTGCAAACACTTGATCTTGCTGTGGTGGTCAATATCTTGTGATGGAATAAACACATAGTCATGTGGATAGCCTCTCATCGTAGTAATGGATGTATATTTGTTTTTCGGGACAAGCAGCCGGATTGTGGCCGTCGTCACCGCTTGTATATTAATTTTTGGAACACGACCGGGTTGAGGTTGAAGTTACCATTGTATATTCATTCATTCATGTATTAGGATTACCCATGGAGAAGTGCACGAATAGCCGGGTTTTAGAGTGTGCTAGGTTTTCTCGCAGTGGCGAGTTCGAACCGACTCGCTCTAGAATTGGCGGACTATTCACCGCATTTGTAGGGGTATAAGATTGACCCACGGTGGAGTGCTCAATTTGCCGGATTAGAAGAAGTGCCGGGTGGTCCACTTATTTTATTGAGTGATGGTTGCCTCACTTCTAAAATTGACTGGTAACTTGCCGCACTCGTTGGGGTCTTTGGTACAGGTGATGTTCGAGCTATCCATATGATCGGAGAACGTTGGTTTTCGTTTGCGGCTCAAACGAAACACGGGGCTCCTAGTTTATCCGCTAATTCCATCTTGTTTATCGCATGTCTGTAATGTTTATTAACTGCCTGTGATCTATGATGTTTGTATCATTGCTTGAGATGAATGGCTATATATATACTATATATAATAAACGTTGCTTATGTTTTGCATCCGCGCTAGTCCTGGCCTCGTCCTGCCGTAAGTTAAATAACCTTACAGTGAAGATCCAGGACCCTGTGGCTAATGCGGATGACATGAACGTACGTTCTATTTTCGTTTCTTCTGTGTACGAGTCCCAAGAGCTCGCTCGCTCTTACTCCGTGTCCAGTGAACGGAGTCTTTGTCATCTTTCCTTTGAGACGGGATTGACAAGTTGCATATGATTGATATTCGAACGGATCCAAATATCCTTCTGTATGCAACTTCGTCAACCTTCTCTCATTGATGTGACCCAGTCTACAATGCCATAAGAAAGCCTGATTTGATTCCGGAGACTTTCTTTTGTGTGTATTCTGGACATTGAAAATCTGTGGTTGGTTTAATACGTATATTCCATTGTTTAATGTACCTAACCCAATCAGAACTTGATTAAGGCAAATGTTTACAACATTACTTACAAACGCAAATTCATAACCTTCTTTAGAAACTAAAGATACAGAAATGATATTATAAGTTGCATTTGGTACAAAATAACAATTACGCAAAACCAAAACGTGTCCATCTGACAACCCCAGGTGATAGTCCCCCACGGACCCAGCATCCATGCCAGCTCCGTTTGCAACTCTGAGGGTCATATCACCTGTCTTCAAAACCCTACGGTTTCTCAACGTCTGCAAAGAATTACAGATATGAGATCTTGATCCGGTATCCAATACCCAGGAAGTAGAGTTTATTGATAGACAGTTTTCAATAACATACACACCTGAAGCTGAAGCCGCAACACGCTTCAGATCCTGTGTTCTGGCCTTCCAAGCCCTGCAATCTTTCTTCCAGTGTCCACTCTTGTGACAGTAAAAGCATTCTTCCTTTCCCACAAGTTTTCCCGCTTCCTTTGTTGCTTTTGCCTTTCCCTTCGTATCCACCTTACTAACACCGCCCCTTGGTTTAGCGGGGGTTTTCTTCTTCTTTCCCTTGGCTTTCGCCTTGGACCTAGAAGATGAAGATCCTCCTACAAACAAAGTGGATGTTTCCCTACCTTTCTGTAGGGTGCCCTCTGCACTCCTCAGCATGTTGAGGAGTTCTGAAAGTTCAACTTCCTTTTCCAGTAAGTTGAAGTTCAGGATGAACTGGGCGTAAGTGGAAGGAAGGGACTGGAGAATTAAGTCCGTATAGAGCTCATTCTCTAACGTGGTCCCAAGGTCCGTGAGCTCCTCAATGAAGCCAATCATCTTAAGCCCGTGTTCCGCTACTGTGATTCGATGGCCAATCTCGCCGAAAACAGCTTTTTTGAGACTTCGTATCTGACGATACGGGATTGCTCCCCATACAGTTCTTTTGTATGAAGAAATATGGATTCAAGGTCCATATTTTCGTGCCTCCTCTGATGTTCATTGTCCATAGAGGCAAGCATGAGGCACTTGGCCTTCGCGCAATCAATCTCCCAAGTCTTACGGATTTCTTTATCCGCGACACTGGAGGTGGGACCTGGGGCTGGGGGAGCTTTGGTGGTAAGGAGATACCCCAACTTGTCGTAAGTGATTGCCATTTTGACATTCCTGAGCCAATCTTTATAGTTTGGCCCTGTCAGTATGTTTTTATCTAGTAGTAACTTAAGTCCAGTCATGTTGTATGGTTGCTGCAATTAGGAGAGAGAGAAGAAACACTTTAGCATGATGCTCTTGCAAGTTTAGAGTGGTTTTTAATTTGTCTAAACAGGATGGCTCCCACTGTCTCTCGAATCCCTCCTCAAACCAAAAAGGAAGAATTAGTCAGGATCAATCTCACCGTACAATACTTGCTTAACCGTTCAGCTAGGCTGGTGTCGGTACTTCGAGGGAGGTTTTCCAACGCTTTCGCGAAGTTCCTTAATTAAATAACCTCTTTTCCCTGGGGGCGCAGCCCCGCTAACACATTTCTAGACACCTACTAGGTTTATAGCATTGATCGTTAAGCGAGAATTTTCCCGAGGAGTAGCATATACTCACGGTAGGATCGGGATCCAAATATCATTGCGTGACAAAACTGAAGGAATCCTACCAGAATCATCACACTCCAAATGGTATGCAGCGCCAGCAAGTTTCAGTTCTTTTGAAACTCCCGATGTGGATTTCACATGTCAAGTTCTACCCTTCATTCTCCAGGTTAATTTGAACCCACCCGCACCTACCCTTGACTTTGGCCAACAAGGCAGTACGACTGTCCCAAACCAACACATCTATCTATGCTGCACATGAATACCCAATAGCTACCAATCACTATGCCTTGACTTTGGCCAACAAACATAGCTTGAATACTATTGACCATCCATGTGAAACGACGGAGGGCTACGAATGGTTTTGGCGAAACCGTGAACGTAGTGAACTTGATATAATCGATGGAACGAGATAGCTTTTAAAAGGAGTGGTTTAAGCTCCGCGTTTAAAAGTTATTTTGAAAAGAAACCGAGTGGTTTTTGAAAGTGTTCCAACGACTTTCGCTTTGGTTTATTTTTCTTGCATTAATTTTAATGCGTCCCATCAATTAATCCTACCATTGCAGAAAACAACGAAAATATGACGTACGCTTATGCCATCCGCATTCGCCATGGGGTCCCATCATCATCCGTTAGGTTACTTAACTAACGACAGAGCGGGGGCTGGACTAGCGCGGATGCAAAACATAAGCAACGTCTAAATAGATATTATATAGATATATATAAACATTCGTCACATGCAATGATAGCCATTCCAGATCACAGATGAATACATTAGATATACCAGGAATCCGCAATTCGTACGAGCCTGTAACGAAGAGCGGATTACACGGTCGCGATGAATAGCCAAACCCCACCCTAGACCCCTACGGGTGCGGCAAACTACCCGCAAAGTACCCGAAGCGAAGCAACCTCCTTCAACTCGTGAGTAGGCCACTCGGCACTTCGAGATACCCGGTAGTTTGTACACCCCACCTTGGGTCTATCCTAGGAGCAAAAACAGTAAAAAGAAATTATACAATGACGGCTACAACCCCGACCCGGTTGTGCGGCCATACAAATAATATTACATCAATTTACATATTACAAAAATTGAAAGATAAACAAAACTCTCATCTCACAAATCCCCCCGGCTATTCATCCGCGACAATCCAACGAATTCATATACACAATCCATCAACATTACAGATCACAGATATGTATAACCCCCACTAATCGACGTATAGCGATTAGCAGATGTTCAATGCATATAAAACATTACAGATATAACCCATTAGCCAAAGTCTACAGAAAATCGATCAAAATACGGATTTGTAACCACCCCAAAAACAAACTTGTTCTCTGGAAAATCTGGGCAGAAACAAACCATCCCAAAAATCACAAAATACCCCCAGAAACAAACTGCAGGAGAAACGATCCACGGCCGAGTCAACTCGACCGCGGATCCGCGGCAGAAGCAAGCTTCTGCCGCGGAACCGCGACGCGTTGGTCGGCTCGTGCGATCGTTTTTCTTGCCTGTTTATAGCTTCTGCCGCGGAACCGCGGCGCGTTGGTCGGCTCGTGCGATCGTTTTTCTTGCCTGTTTATAGAAAAGCCTGAGCCGATTTTTAAGACATGATTTTTTTATTTTTAGAGCAGAGAAAAAAAAATCGGCAGCAACTAGGGTTTTCCGGGGTGTTTTGCGGTTTTTTCGTTCGGTCGATATTCTAAATACTTTGCTAACATGCTAGGGTGTGTTTAGTTAGGCTCTGATACCACTGTAAGTCCACGTTACCTCTCCCGGTTCTTTCGGGCTTGCGGAAATGGTGAAAAACGATTTTTAGAGTTTGGGTAACATGGATTACGAAAACGGATCTTTGCTAAACTACACACTAGCAACCTAACTAGAGAGTTGTCTACTCGGTTAGGGGTTATACCTCAACTTGAACTCCTTCTTGACTCTTGATTGTGGTCGGATGGTGCTTTCCTCGTCGCCCACTCTTGTCAAAGATGGATCCACCTGAGGGTTTCTTCCTTGAGCTCCTTTCTCGAACTTTGAGAGAACTAAGATCTTTGGCTTGCTAGACCTTCAACCTTAGAGAGAGTAGAGAGTAGCTTTGGGTGTTTTATCTTCAAGGAGATGTTTCTCAACACATGAGAATTGTTCTCCTTGAACTAGAGGAGGAAGAAGAAGAATAGAGGAGAGAGAATGGTTATGATAGAATGAGATGGTTTTTTACAACCATAACAATATAAGTGAATTATCAAATTAATAAAATTAATCTAAATGAAAAGGTTGATGGAAGGTTTGATAAGACTATTATCATTTCATATTAAATGGTTTTTGCTAGAATCAAAGAGCATCTTTGATGTGTAATAATGATAGTCAATGTTTCAACCATGGTCAACTAGTCAACCTTGGTCAACAAGTCAACAAACCCAACCATGACACAATTTTATTTAATTAATATTATTAATTGATATATCATAAATTCATTAGGGTTTGGAAAAAGACGACTGTCAACTGTGCATACGCACCCGTTCCAAAACCCTAATGAAAAACCTCTTTCTCCATCTCAATCAACTGTGCATACATACCCGCATTCGTGTTCCGAGGAACAGGAATACTATGAGATAAAACTAACCCCAAAACATATACTAGGATCTGGCTCAAACCAGAGCCCGCTAGTAATATCCGTCCGGACGCCAAACGTGCACAAGTGCGCGGATGAGAACGAATCCTGTCGCAAAACCATGCGACCTCTATTCTGTTTTGCCCAAAGGCGAATAACCCTCTGTGTGGGACTCTAAAGACTCGACACTACGCTGGCAGTGGATTTAACCACAGACCGCAAGCGGCACTAGCTGTACGTAACGGTCCCCACGTAGATGCCGACAAGAAGACTGACGAGGTAAACCCATCTGAACTCCTACTGAGCCTGAATGTGACAATCTTCGTACAGTCCGGTCTGTTCGTCTGATACATCGCGTGGCGGGCCTAGAGGGCGGTAAACGTCAGTCCCCTAATAGCGGTACAAGTCGTGTCGGAGTGTAGCCCAGAATACCCTGAGATAACACTGGAAACCTACCAGTATATCTCGATTGCCCTGGCCAGGGACTACTTGTGTAATGGCTCTCCTAGACACAGCGCGATGTCAACCCCCAATACCGGGAGAGACGAATCCTGTCTAACCGTCACTGCCTCCAAGTGCTTCGGGACTCCACCCAAAAACTACCTGTTTGCACGACTCCTTTGAGCCGTGGTATGGTAGTAATCAAAGTGCAGTGGGAACACACTCGAGGCGAAGTGACAGTGACAAGTCAGCGGACTAAGCTGTATTCATGTCACCTGGGAACTGATGACTGACGATAGGTATAATACCAACCAACAGTTCCCGACGAGTCCTGTCCAGTGTACTCGTAACCTAACGAGCACCCGCATACCATCTCAAGTACGACGTACTGACGGCTGTGGGACAGACCGTTTCTCAAGCTGGGATGAGAAGCGTATACGCTAGTCTACTCCGGAGTATCGATGCCCTGTCTCGATAGTCCTACGACTAGGGACCTGCATAAGGATGTGCTTGTGGATTACCCAGCCCCCACGAGTGTGACTGCCATCACAACGCTGGTAATCAAGCAAAGATCCTAAGGGCTCCACTAATGTGTAAAGGCGATATGCTAAAAGAAACACATGCACACATTAAAGCAGAAACAAACCAAGTAGCATACTACTATATTGAGCAAGATTGTTTATACAAGGTAATATCCCAAGCTTCCATCAAGTAATATACAAACTAGTATGATATAGTAATGGCCTCTAGGGCATATACACTAACAGGACCTGGGTGACGCCTCCTATATTCCGGGGATCAAGATCTATCATGATAGATCTAAGAGATTGTTGGGACTTTCACACTTCAGGTACATTGACATCATACTATAGTATGGAAGATTCCAAACGCGGTAATCTACCGGCTTATCACGGAATCACCCTCTTCAAAGAGATGTCTCCCAAGACTGATGAGGAGAGAGCTCGCACGAGTATTATACTCTACGCTTCGGCCGTAGGATTTATAATGTATGCGATGTTATGTACCAGACCAGACGTACCTTACGCACTTAACGCAGTTAGCCGGTATCAGTCAAACCCATGGGAGAAGCATTGGACAGTTGTGAAGAACATTCTGAAGTATCTAAGGATTGAGATTATGTTCTAAATTTACGGTAATTGAGACCTCCAGATGGAGTCATTTACCGACTCAAGCTTCTAAAGAAACAAGGATAATAGCAAGTCTGTCTCGGGTTATGTGTTTACCCTCAATGGATGGATGGTTTGTTGGAAGAGTTTCAAACAAGACATCGTAGCAGACTCGATGATAGAGGCTGAATACATTGCTGCCAGCGATGCCTTAAAAGAGGCTGTCTGGATGAGGAAGTTCATTCATGAACTTGAGGTGGTTCCGTCTATTCTTTATCCAATACCTTTGTATTGTGACAACAATGGGCATATAGCATTAGCGAAGGAACCACGGTTCCATCAGAAATCCAGACACATCTTAAGACTGTATCACTTGATCAGAGAGATCGTTGATCGCCGAGAGATCAAGATAATGAGAGTAGACACAAAGGACAACACGATGGACCCACTCACGAAGGCACTTCCTCAAATTCAGCTGGAGCGGCTATTGGAGATGATTGGTCTTCGATATGCCAACACATGGCCTTAGCGCAAGTGGGAGATTGTTGGATGTATATGCCCTAGAGGCCATTATTATATAGTACATGATTGTATATTACATATGGATGCTTAGGATATATATGTATAAGACAGTTTTGCTCGATATGATAGTATGCTATCTGGTTTGTCTTTACCTCAACATGTGTATATGTTTTATTTTACATTACGTATCTCGATTACATGTTGGTAAAGCCCAGAGGATCTTTTGCTTGACTACTAGAGTTGTGATAGAGATCATACTTGTGGGGTCTAGGTAGTCTATAAGCACATCTTTAAATTGTCCCTAGTCGTTAGAGTTTCAACATAGGACATTAATACTCCGGAGTAGACTAGTGTATATGTTTCTTATTTCCGTGAGGGACGGTGGTATGTCCCACGGCCATTGGTGTTCGGCGCCAAAGATAGTATATATGTGCTTATTAGGTTATGAGTTACAATGGACAGACTCGCCGAGAACTTCTAGATGGTTATATATCTAACGTCAGATAGTAGTTCTCTGGTAACATAGGTACATGTTAGTCTTTAGATTTGACATCGTCATTCGTCTCGAATGTGTTCCCACTGTACTTAGATCACTACCCTAGGCTTTAAAGAGTCGTGCAAACAGGTTTTGGTTGGGTGTAGTCCGGAAGCACTTGGGGGCAATAAGTGATAGAAGGGATTCGTCTCTTTCGGTATAGGGAGTTGATGTCGCGCTGTGTTCGATTGGTCATCACCATAAGACCTTGGTCAAGGCAGTTGAGATTTACCGATTATGAGATCAGTAGTTTCTCGGGATGGTTTTGGGCCACATCGACACTACTTATTGGGTTATTAGGGTTATGATGTTTTCCATCCCCTAGACCCAGTGTGCGATACTCTCAGACAAAAAGTCCGAACTGTACAAAGATTGTCACTTTCAGGCTCATTAGGGATACATATAAGTTTGCTTGTCGGCCTTCCTTTCGTTCAATACCTGGGCAGCCGTTACGTACAGCTAGTACTGCTGACGTGCTTGTGGTTAAACCCACTGCCAGCGTATTGTCAAGTCTTTAGAGTGAGGGTTTCTCAGCTTAGGCCAAACGATATAGTGTACGTATTTTGATACGTATTTGGGTTCGATTAAATACGTGTTTTTGTACACATACTTTTAATCAGACAGTGTGTTAATACTAGCAGGTTTGAAAGACAGCCAGGTTACCATAGTTGGATGAAATGTGAGCTAGTATTATTTATCTCTTTTTAGTATCATTCTTTTCGTATTCGTATTTTGACAAAATACGGTATTTATACGAATACCTGTATTCGTATAAATACGTGTATTCGTGTCTTTATATGAATATGGGTGTATGGATTTTGTAGCATATAGTTGTATTAGTGTATTTGTGTGTATATTTATATATGTACATATGCATATGTATATGTGTACAAAGAGATGGCTTTTTCTCTTCTCTTCTAATTTGTAGTGGAATGGTGTGGGCTAGTCACAACCCCACTCATTCACACAACAAAAGAAAATATAAAAAGAAAAGAGTTGGATGAGGATGAACTTAGATTTTTCTTTAGTTGCCATTTTCAAGTTGATCACCATCATCACCATTATCTTCTTCTTCTTCTCATCTTGGTTTTTCTTTGGTTGAGATAGAAAAGGATTAAGAGAAACAAATAGAGATTAACCACTACATCATTCTAGTGAGCTATTCTTAACAAATTTAGTTCACTAGTTTTCTTCACTTGGTTTTTGTTGTGAAGATATAGCCTTTGCTTGGGTTCTCTCTTCTTTGACAACGAAGGTCCGCATTCAAGCTCATTCCCGGAGTCCCTAAGAGCAAAAGAAGTAGGAAAAAAGACGAAGAACACGACTATAAAGGTAGCTATCGTCTATCCGAATAGTTAACCTTCTTTAGTTATCTAGTTTAGTGTTTTCTTTCGAATCTAGCTCGTAGAAGTTCGTGCTCTGTTGGATATAGTGCCCTCAAAGTCAATTATTGGATCGCAGGTACGTGATTGCAATGATTGAGGAGGACCTATACCGGTAGCACAGTCTTACTCGAGATGATAGTATGCTATCTGGTTTGCCTTTATCAGTCGTGTACAGGTTCAGGTGACTGATCACTATTACACGTTGATAGAGTCCTTAGGATCTTGCTTGACTACCAACAGTATGATGGCGATCATATACGGGAGAGTTGGGTAGTCTATAAGCACATCCTTAATTGTGGTCCCTAGTAGTGGGAGTTTCGAGACATGGCATCAATACTTCGGAGTAGACTAGTGTATACAGTTGAGACCCCGACGAGGGGCGGTGGCCGGTCTCACAAGTCACTGGTGTCAGTAGGATCACCTAAGATGTATACATGCGCTCATTGAGTTATGAGTATACCAGACATGACTCGCCTGGAACCTGCTAGTTGGTATTATACCTATCGTCAGATAGCAGTTCCCTGGTGACATGTGTACAGGTTAGTTCATTGACCTAGGGTCGTCATTTGTTTCGTGTGAGTTCCCACTGTGTTTTGATTTTTACCCTACCACGGCTCAAAGGAGTCGTGCAAACAGGACTTTTTTGGATACAGTCCCGAGCCACATGGAGGCAAGTGAGCGGATCGGCAGGGGATTCGTTTCTCCCGGTATTGGGGGTGAGATCGTGCTGTGTCTAGGAGAGCCATTACACCAAGTCCTTGGCCAAGGCAGGTGAGAATTACTGGTAAGTATTCCAGTAGTTTCTCAGGGTGTTCAGGGCTTGTCTCCGACACGACTTATACCGCTATTGAGGGTCTGACGTAACCAGCCTCCTAGGCCCGATATGCGATACTCATAGACGAACGGACCAGAATGTATGTATATTGTCACTGTTAGGCTCAGTAGGGTTCCAGGATGAGTTCGCTCATCGGCTTCCCTTGAGATCAGTACATGGGCAGCTGTTACGCACTGCTAGTGCCGCTGACGGCTTGTGGTTAAACCCACTGCCAGGGTACTGATGAGTCATTAGAGTCCCCCACAGATAGTTTCCCAAATTCGGACGAAACGTTGTAGAGGCCGTATGGTTTTACGGCAGGGTTCGGAAAATGTACGTGCGTTTACGCACGTGTCATATTTCGGGCAGATAATACCGGTGGGCTTTGTTTTAAGTCGGATTCATGTATTATATTGTGTAGATATAATATCTTTGTCTCAGTTGCGTTTGTATTCGGTCGTAATACAAATGCTGGTATGTTTATACTGTTACGGGGTTATCCTGAAATTCGTTTCGGGATCGCTTTTCGAAGTTGCCAGTTTTCTATCACCCGTCTTAAACATTCGGTTTAATGCGGAATTATCTTTTTCATTTGGATGAGTCATGAGGGTGAGTCATGAAGAAGCTTCTAGAATTGGTGACTAGGTTGATGAGGTGTTTAGTGACTCATTCATTGCATTAAATGGTTGATGAGGTGTTTAAGTGACTCATTCTTTCCATTAATGTTATGATGAGTTATGATAAGCTTCAGTTAGGGTCACCCTTCCTCCTACACTCACCACCCACTCAATTTCAGCGCTATTTTTGGCCGAGCCTCATTTTGGGGGTTGGATGATTGATTCATTTGAAAAAGATATGCTCATTTCTCATTACTTGATTAAAGAGGCAACTTCATTAACCGTTCATCCATGGTTTTGGATGAAACGAGACAAAGTATTCTACTCATTCTCTACATCAATCTTGGACATGTCGGCTAGCAAACTTCATGTCTGAGTTGCCTTAGTATAGAGGCGGGAGCCCGTTTAAAGATCCGTTGACGTGGTGCCACCTCGGTGAGGAGACCGGAGATCGAGCGAGATCGCAGATGCCGCAAAGGAGCGTGGGATGATGGCTAAAGACTGAAGGACTCAGATCGTTCGATATAGCCTTTCTACCTCTTTACAGTTTGTTAGTTTAGCGTTAATGGCAAGATCCGGGTTATAATATGCGATAGCGCCAGTTATAAAAGTTTTTGTTCCGCGTTTGGCGTCAGAATGACGGCCGGGGCGCTACCGTAGACTTACATGCTCATGTTAAAGAAAGTTTTGTTTTGTATTCCGCCTTGGTTGCAAGATAACGGCACGAGCACGAGCACCTACTTACAGATATAAATGTGAACCTAACAACACTTGTTGCAGCTATAAGGGCATGATTGGGTCGTAAATCATGCCCCGATAGTTTGATCCACATCATAACCAAATTACTTTCTTTATGTTGCAAGGCGATATACAGCATATAAAAATTATTTTCCGTTCGTTTTCAGGGGCAGAAGGAGGGAGGGACCGGGTGAACCCGGGCCCCACTAGAAAGTTGAAAATTAGCAATGCAGACATATTCTCTTAGCCTCTTACTTGAAAATTATACATTGACCTTTCTAATATAACAACATAAAACAACACAGTCCATACTTCACAGCCTTTAACCTTCTTTATTACTATATTTGTGGGTCCAATCGACATGTAATTGGTGAATTCTTTAGCCTGCACCACCGCTTTGACTTGCTCTGAATTTGAAAGATGTCATTTTTGTTCTTTTGCATTAAAATTTATACATCTGTTTGATTTGGTTGATTTTAACTTTCATTGCGCAACATCTGGACGATTTTTTTGTCTAATGCTATGGCCACTGAAAGAAGAATTCATAATATGGTGTATGATGATATTATAATTATTACTAATTGCTTGTTTGTTCAGATCAAGAACAAAATTTCTTAGATAATTACAGTCAAATATCGGTTCTACAAATTAAGAAGTAAAATATTGCAAATTTCGAAGTAATTGATATGGTCTATTGTCTTTTTTAATGCTTGTTTGGTAAAAAATATCTATAAATTAAATGGAAATTTCATTTGTGATTTTAATATGCACATTCTTTTATTTTGTTATTTAGAATATTAATTATTTATGATAATATAATATTTTGATGTGTCTCAAGAATTCTCGGCTCCCCCAAGAAAAAAGTCCTAGCTCTTCCACTGACCGTTTTGTTGTATAATAAAATTGTCAATTTTGAGAAGGGAGATAGGAAACAATAAGAAGAATTGGGAAATGAAATAAATGAAAGTGGAAAAAAGAGAATATCGATGAATCTACTAATGGAAAGAGTTATTTCACAATTTCAAGTTTCTCGGTGAAAGATATAGAAGATGGGATGGAGTGGAACTACCAACTCCCATCTCATGCCAATGACAATTATAATAACGTGTTACAACCATCATTTAAAAGATTTAGTTACTGTATGACCTCATAGCGTAATATTTTATGTTTGTATATATGCATCTTATTATTATTAACTTAAAGACTGATGCTGGTGTAGGCTAAGATGCGGATCTGGTTTGGTCAAGTCGGACCTAATTGGTTAGGCTAATTTATAATCGTATATCTGAATTCTCTATCCACAGTAGATCTGAATCTTTGTATTCCTTTCCTGTTTGCTTATGGTTGGCCTTACATAATTGTGTTACGGTTGGCCATACATCTTTGTGTGTAAGTGAGCATATGCTATTGAAATTTGTGCATTTTCTTATGAAAAAATAAAAGTGAGGCATTCATACCGCAATTGAAGAAAGGAAGCAGGATTTATCATCCTTCAACTGGATCATATTCCCATTCCAGGAGAAATGTTGAACTGTAACAGTGGACACAGTTGAAACACTCTTTTTGAATATTCTTGTAAATTATCCCAATGTAGTAGTGTCCACGGTTGAAACATGTTAGAATATAAGAATAATAGTCCCACATTGGGTAAAATATAGTTTGTCATATGTTGGTTTGGTATATATAAAGAGGGGAGGAGCGCTCAAATCCTTTATCTCGATTTTATTCTCCCTCGATTATTTTATGGTATCAGAGCCAGGGGAAGAATAAAATTCTCAATTTTTTTTAAAAAGTAAAAAAATAGGGTTTCGAACAACCCCTAGCTCGCTAGCCCCACCTCAACTCTGAGCCGCCCCTTCAACTGTAGCCGTCATCACCAATCGTTACAATACCCGCGGTATGTTACTGTTCATCGTTGCTATTCATGCTACTGTGACATTGGGCACTGTCCATCGGGTACTATTCACGCGCGATCCTTTGTGAAGACTTCCGCTTGAGATGAGGTGATTCGTTCGATTTCTTTCTTACTTTTTGCTATTTCTTGTACTGGTTGATCTCGCAAGAAGAGGATTCTTTATTTAGCGATTGTTCAGGTGCTTGTTGTGGTATGGTGATTTGTTATTTGCAAAGCAATGGGTGATAAAGATACCAACACTTGTTTCTGCGGAAATTCATCATGGTAAAATCACAAAGTGGAAATTAAACGGCGATAACTATCTTGAATGACGTGATATGGTCGAGATGTATTTGATCTCTCATAGTTGGACAAGCACCTGTCTTCGAAGGTATCATATCCAATGACAGATGAATGGAAGACTGACGATGCTCAAATATGTCATCAGATGTTCTATGAAGCATTCAGTTTATTTTTTGGTTCGACATGAGCATACCGTGTATGGTGTATGAGCGTATTTGAAGACACTGTTCTCTGGAAAGAATCAGTTGACATGAGCATTTGATCTGACACATAGCATATATACGGAGCAGCGATGCTCTAAATCTCTGCAACAGTTTTTTGTGGAGTTTATAAGTCGATAGGAGGAGCTTGGTGAGGTGTTTCTGATCACTACCGATATTCGGGAGATGCAGCGTCATCGTGTGCAGATAGAGTTATTGGCATTTCTTCGTGTCTTAGGTCCTGAGTATGAAAGGCACACCCGCAAATCTTAGGACGGGCATACAGTTCCTTATTGGCCGATACATGTTATATGCTGCAGCAGATATACTCTAGCCCGTCAACTGGAAATGATAGGGAGAGATCTGCTCTCCTTACTCAGCCCAGAGTTGCCAGTCAGGGGGAGACATGGCTTAGAGGTCATGGTGGTTTCAGAGATCGTGGACGTCGAGGTTGAGAACCCAGTGAATGCAGAGAGAACAGCCCACCATGTGAGAGACCTATTTGTGATTACTGTGGTCGTCCGGGCCATGTGAAGGCCACCTGTTTTCAGCTTCATCCTCATTTAGCAGGAGTTGTAACATCTCCATATTCTTCTCAATCGGCGACCGATTCTGTTCATGACACCGGTTCCATATCCTCCAATCTCTCGAGTTTGACTTTAAGTGGATGTGAACTTGTTCGTTATCAAACGTTCTTGAAGATTCGGAGTGGATCTTCCTCTTTAGGGCCATCATCATCATCCACTAGGTATACTACTGCTACTATGGTGAGAGGTAATCATATTGCTTGTGTAACCACAACACCACCATCCAGAACTTGGGTTATTAATTTTGGTGCATCTGATCATATGATTGGGGAGTCAGGTATATGCACATCCTTTTCCCCCACTCCTCCATGTGAATCTGTCACTTTAGCGGATGGATCCACATCGCGAGTAGAGGGTATTGGTTCTTTCATTTCTACGAATTCATTATCATTGTTTTCTATACTTTACTTGCCATGTTTTCCAATTGTTCTATGAATTGCTCGATCTCATTTTCTACGCGGTTGTGTTATGCAGGATCTTGGAACAAAGAAGAAGATTGGCACGTGGTATGAAGTTGATGGTCTCTACTATCTTACCGAGTGTACTGATCCAGTAGTCTACTCAAGCACAACTTCAGCCATTGATCTTCACTCTCGGTTTGGTCATCCATCATTAGAAATTTTGAAGAAAATGGACCCGTCTATTAGTTCTGTTAATTCTCTAGATTGTGAGTCGTGTCAGCTGGATAAGCACCACCGTGCGTGTACCATCTAGGGTCAATAAACGTGTGGACCAACCCTTTGAACTTATCCACAATGATGGTTGGGTTCCTTGTCCTATTGTGTCACAACTTGGCTACGGTTCTTAATTTTATTGATGATTATTCTCGTGTGACATGGCTATATTTTAATAAAATCTCGTTCTGAAGTTTGATATGTTTTTCAAGAATTTTGTGCTGAAATTAAGAATCATTTTAGAAAATCTGTTGGTACTCTTCATAGTGATAATGCTAAATATTATTTCAACTCTTCTTTTCAAATATTCATGACGCAAAATGGCATTACTCACCAATCTTCTTGTCCATACACATCACAACAAAATAGGGTGACAGAAGGAAAAAATAGATATTTTTTAGAGGTAACTCGTACTTTATTGCTTTATATGCGTGTCCCTAAGGTTTTCTGGGGGACGCTGTTCCCACTGCATGTTATCTAATTAATCGCATACCATCCTCCGTATTAGAAGGCCAAGTTTCCTACTTTGTATTGTTTCC
Organism: Agapanthus africanus; assembly: GCA_030015575.1. Classification (NCBI taxonomy): domain Eukaryota; kingdom Viridiplantae; phylum Streptophyta; class Magnoliopsida; order Asparagales; family Amaryllidaceae; genus Agapanthus; species Agapanthus africanus. The sequence goes on from JASDDO010000014.1 coordinate 436,207,978, forward strand.
TTCTGAACCTTTATTTCCTCTGCTATCTCGATCTTTGGTTGTACATGTTTTGTTTATGATTTGCGTCCGGGTAGTACCAAACTCGATGCTAAATCCATTAAGTGTATCTTTCTTTGGTATTCGAAAACTCAGAAGGGGTACAAGCGGTATAATCCTGAGTTAAAACGCGGTTTTGTGTTAATGATATCACTTTCTTTGTGTCTACTTCATACTATGCAGATAATCATTCTCTGTCTGATTTCAATGAAGATTCCCCTCTGGAGGATTCAGATGTCATTTTGACCATCAAGAGGCAGATGCTTGATAAGGCTACAAAGACGTACACCCGTCAAAGAGATGAGACTACTCTTTCAGATCCAGTGCCCATCCTTTCTATCGTTACAGATCCAGCAAGCGCAACACTTTCCTCTGCTCTTGATCTTCCCATAGCTTTGCGGAAAGATACCCGATCATGCCCTTCTTATCTTATTGCTCATTTTGTTTCATATGCTCATTTGTCTCCATCATATTGAACTTTCTTTTTTGCTGTTGAATCTTGTCCTCTTCCTAAGTCTTTGTCAGATGTACCGTCTCATCTAGATTGGAAAGCAGCAATGATCAATATTTTAAATTGCGGCCATTACGGCCCCAATAGTGCCGCCATAGCATTTTAGACCCTCACGCGCTATACGGGATGCATCGGTATGATTTTATAGCGGGTTAGGACAATATTTGTAGTATAGCGGGCGCCATGGCGCCTGCAAATGATGATTCTATCTCCGACTCCGATGTTGATGGGGACGATTGAGTTTGCTTTTATGATGCTTGATTGTTTGTTGCAAACTTATTTCATTTTGGTTTTTTGAATTATGATGCATGAAACTTATGGTTGTTTGCTGGTAATTTTGCTTTTTGGTTTTGGATAATGATGATTGTTCCTTTTATTTTGAATATTGATGTGTATGGAAACTTATGTGAAATATTATTTAATCTAATTCTATAATGAACGTCATTTCATAACATTTGTAGACCCATTTATATATAAAGGCCGCTATCCGCCATGAAACCCCCTACCGTCATGGACAACCATACAGAATTTACAACCTTGGCTATGATTGAGGAGATGCCAGCTTTAGAGGCGAATGATACATGGGAGTTTGTAACTCTTCTATTGAAACGAAAGTAGTGAGATGTCGTTGGGTGTATACCATGAAGCTGAATCCTGATTGCTCTCTCGCTTTAAAGCCTGGTTGGTGGCTAAAGGTTATTGTTAGGTTTATGGCACAGATTTCTGAAAGTATGTCTTAGCACCTCTATTAGGTTTCAACAAGCATCGAGTATGCAATTTTAAAAAATCTAAAGGTCTAAGTATACTAACCTAGAATCGAACTAGAGAATTAGGGTTTAGAGTAAATCAAACAAGTTCTTCACTAAGTGAAAAGGGTTTACAACCTTTATAGACCGGTCCTTCACTTCTAAAGCTCCAAGTAGTAGTCCCTAGAACTCTTTCTTGATTCCACTTGATGAAAGGAACGAGCTTGCTTATTGTCTTCGAGGCCGATGATGATCCACCTTGTAGTCTCTTTCACTCAAGCTCGTTTTTCACTAATCAAGGTATTAGTGAAGCAAACAACCCATACTAAAGGGCTAGGATAGTGTAGCTTGATGAAGTAGGAATTTTGCTCATAAATTTTTCTTCTTTTTCTTTTCTTTTCTCTCCTCGAGAAAATTCTAGAGAGAAAGAAGAAGGAGATGAGGATGAACTTGAAAGGGAGAGAATGAAACATGAGGTGAAGTGATAAGATAAGATGAGATGGTGATAAATATCAATGAATAATCCAAAAAGAGAAGTGATGAGTCATAGCTTCTCAAGGCTTCTACAAGCATCTTAGAAAATGACTCATTTCCTTTTTTTAATTCATTAATCAAATCATTATCTACTTATCTCACTTCAAGTGTGATTCTCATACATCCTAGTTCTATGTATCATCAACCATGAGACAATATCATATACATATATAAATATATATCACACACACACATATATAAATGTATATAAAGAGAAGAAAATCATAAGTGAGCTTTAATATTAGTTAATATATATATATATATATATATCAAATATATATATATATATCACATTATTAAATCAACACTTGATCACATACAACCGGCTAATATTTGATATTAGTTAATATATATATATATATATAATTATTAAATCAACACTTAATTCAATAATCCGGCTATATCAAATATAATCCGGCTAATATCAAATATATATAAACAACATATACATAATTCATTGAATCAACACTTGATTCAATAATCCGGTTATATCACATATAACCTGACTGATATCAAATATCGCTAGATTAGAATACGGTATCACATACTCGTATTTAATCAAGCTCCCGCACATAACCCTATATGTTCCCTACTTCGTTTCGCTTGAGTTAGGAAACCTCTGTGTGGGACTCTAAAGACTCGTCAATACGCCAGCAGTAGGTAATGATCACGTCAGATACCCACAAGCCGTCAACGGTACTAGCTAGACGTAACGGCTACCTAGGTATTGAACGAATAGAAGATCAACAAGCAAACTTGTCCAAACTCCCGTAGAGCCTATAAGCAACACATTCCGTACAGTCCGGTCTCTTCGTCTGATGTCGCATATCAAGTCTTGGGGGTGGAATCGTCAGACCTCAATAACTTGATAAGTCATATCGATGTGTGGCCTATAACCTTTCGAGAAACTACTGACAACACTTATCAGTAAATCTCATAGCGTAACATCAACTCCCAATACCGAGAGAGACGAAACCCCTCCTATCGCTCACTGCCTCTATGTGACTTGGGACTGTACCCAAAATCCAGCTGTTTGCACGATTTCTTTGAGCCGTGGTAGGGAGGAAATCAAAGCACAGTGGGAACTACACAAGACACTATGACGATCTCGGATCTACAAACTAACATGTACAAGTGTTACCAGAGAACTGCTATCTGACGATAGATACAGTACCATCTAGGAGTTCTCGGCGAGTCATGTTCGGTGTATCCATTCTCTAATGAGCACTTGTGTACAATCTTTGATGTCAAACACAACCATCGCCCCATACAAGGTCAAGAAACGTACACACTAGTCTACTCTGGAATATCGATGCCCTGTCTCGATATTCCCTCGACTAAGAACTGTTTAAATGATGTGCTTGCGGACTACACAAGCCCCACTAGTATGATCTGCATCATAGCCCTGGTAGTCAAGCCAACATCCTAAGGGCATTATCAACATGGATCAGTGAGACAACATACTAATACAAGTGTACATGTTAAGATAAAGAGCAATCAGATAGCATACTATCATGTCGAGCAAGAAAGTCCTATATATTTATGTCCAAGCATCCACTATATCATACAATAATGGCTTCTAGGTCATACATATTCCTAACAATTTCGAGGAGACATCCTCTTCGGTTGCTAAAATAACTTCGGTTCGTCTTCTACTATCTCTTTCCGAATCTCATCATTGGCCCTTCCACCAATTAGATGTCAAGAACGCTTTTCTTCATGGTTACCGGTTCGAAGAAGCTTATATGGAGCAACCTCCAGGGTTTGTTGCTCAGGGGGAGTCTTGGAAGGTATGCAACCTGAAAAGATCCTTGTATAGATTGAAGCAATACCCTAGAGCGTGGCTTGAACGATTCTTTGATATTGTGAAGTCCTTTGGACTTGCTCGGTGTGATAGTGATCATTCTGTGTTCTACTGTAATCATCAGGTAGACGCATTCTCTTGATTGTGTATGTGGATGACATCGTGATTACATGAGGTGATAATAGGGATATTACAGAGCTGAAGACTTGTCTTCAAAGTTATTTTCAGACCAAAGATTTACTTTGTAGGTATAGAGGTTGCAAGGTTTAAGACAGGTATATATATCTCCCAGAGGAAATATGTGCTTGATTTTTTGTCAAAAACTGGCATGTTGGATTGTAAATCTGTTGATTCGCCTATGGATCCAAATGCTAAGTTGCTATCAGGAGTAGGCGAAAGATTGATCGATCCTAGTAGATACAGAAGACTAGTGGGTAAATTGAATTACTTTACAGTTACTCGACCAGATATCTCATTTCTATTGAGCGGCGTTAGTCGGTTTATGGCGGATCCTAGGATGACACATTGTGATGCAGCTATTCGGATCTTGTGCTTTCTGAAAGGTGCACGTGGAAGAGGTTTGGTCTATTCAGATCATGGACATTCTCGGATAGCTCGGTTTACAAATTTGGATTGGGCATGATCACCTATAGATCGGAGGTCCACTACTGGTTATTGTGTGTTCGTTGAGGCAATCTTAGATCATGGAGGAGTAAGAAACAACATGCTGTAGCTCGATCTAGTGCAGAATCAGAATATTGAGCCATGACCGTTGCCTTCTGTGAACTGCTATGGATTAGTTATCTACTCGGTGAGCTTGGACTTGGTGCTATCCTTCCTATGCGTTTGTACTGTGATAATAAGGCAGCCATTTATATTGCATCCAATTCAGTCTTCTATGAGAGGACAAAGCGCATTGAGGTAGATTGTTATTTTGTTTGAGAGTAGGTAACCGAAGGTGTCATTATACATATCACGTCTCCTCGACAAACCAGTTAGCAGATTTACTTACTAAGCTGCTTGTGAGTACGAGAGTGAATTTTATTTATAACAAGTTGGGCATGTTTGATGTTTATTCTCCAACCTCAGAGGGATGTTAAAATATGAGAATAATAGTCCCACATCGGGTAAATTGTAGTTTTTCCATTTGTTGGTTTAGTATATATAAAGAGGAGAGGAGCTCTCAAATCCTCTCTCTTAATTTTATTCTCCCGCAATTATTTCAAAACACGTGTTCTTTTTGAATATCCTTATCAATTATCCCTCGACCTTATCTTCAATTACTGATACAGTTACAGTATCTAGCATGCAAAATTCAATTGAGGTTCTGTGGTTTGTTGAATTAACTTGAAATCTCTTAAAATATTATCCCATAAACTCATATTTTAATTATTTTTCAGGAGGTATTTGGCCTTATATGTGAGCCAACACATTATAGATTTGGATGGTGAAGCCGATGAGCTTGTAGGTCATGTTTATTTGTTTCTGAAAGAGCAGCTGGAGATTTTGACATTGCCCCTGTCGTCTAACATACTTCATGGAACCATAATTGGTAAAGACCTCAATGCTTCTATGAAATACTTCATTGTGTTACTATTAATCTAAATCTTGTTTTGTATCTTTTGTTACTGCAAATGCTTGTATTATTCATAGAATAACTAAAGACAACATTATTCTCAAAATTATTTTTATTACTGATATTAGTGTTAATACTCCATATGAATACAAATATACTTTTATAGTCTGCATATGGTCCAGCCTGGTCCAATTTTTACCTAATCCATGCTTCAAATCATGTCGATAGGCTGGATTGAATCAACAGACAAACTCTAAATCAGATATGATTTATACAAAATTGGATTAAATTCCAATGGATTCAGAAGTGCAAGCTAGCCTTAGGAAACATAGCCGTCATGGACGTCATCTGAAATTTGACATCAAGCGCAGACCTGACATCGATCGCACTGATCTCAACATCCTTAGATTAGTATTGAGATTTGGATATAAATCTCAGCGGGCATGTCTAGAATCAGTGTGTGTATCTAAAACATACTTTTCATCTAGTTGCACAATCATATTGAGGCCTGTGTTGATCTCTTTCCACCACATGTGCATGTCACATGGACAAAAAACACAGAGAGGGAGGAATATTATGTTCTGCTAAGATAATAAACTTCATGCCCGCTGGCATAACCAGCACGAAAACCTTATAAATAGTCCTTCAACACTTGGCTGATCGTGTCTACTTAGGACAGTTGCATATTGGGTAGGTTGATCTGCTTCATATTGATTGTTGTTTTTTTGCTAACTTATGATGTTGGGAAATTTTCTAATAATAATATAAATAAAATATAATATATTTATATATAATTTCCAATTAGTGTAACTGGGTTTTCTAAGTATGAAGAAAACATCGATAAAGTTTGATACTTTGATTGAGTCAAACCCTTGAGGGATGCATGCTTTTTTATGAGTTCTTTAGAAACTTCTCATACGCTAAAAATAAAAGTATAAAACCTTTCTCAATTGTTTGAGTGACAATAAATATATTATATTCTTTTTTGTTTTTTATGGAATTGGATACTTGGTCCCCGAAGTCACAAGAGAGTGCGGATCTTATAGACTTCGAAAATACTGAGTTGAGCATTGTATCCTGGAAATTCCATTGAGATCAATGCGGAAATCACTGTCTTAAAGAAAGCGAGTATCATGCCTTGCCCAATGATCTAATATATACTTGTTTCCTTTCTATCATTAGACTAATAAAAAACTATATGAGAAGTGGAAATTAGGTGATATCCCCAATAGCACGTGCATAGTTACAATTGTTGAGGTTGTGCAAAATTATTTAAATGAACTATTTTAGTAGATACAATTTAGTTGATAATAATTAACAAGTGTAAAACGCTATTATAAATATGTTTAAATGTACTTTTTAACAAGTAATGATGCAGACATCGATTCGTTACAACTAGATAACCATGACAATTATATTACAGCTTTGTGACTGGTTGCGCAAGAAAATATTTCATCTGGTTAGTACACAATACCTGACATGCTTGTGACCTACTGCTATTGCTATATTGCTTATACCTGTTGTTCGCCGCCGAAAATCGGGAAGACAAACGTCTTGCCTGAATTTGGGGGCAAATGCTATTTGGTTTTACCCGTCCACCTCTCCGAAGATCCCAAGTTGATATATGGCACCATGTATCGAAGGTTTAAACGGATGCGGCCGATATAGCAGACTTCGTCAGATTCCCCCTCATTGAGGGGTTTTTGATTGTGGGGACGCTCTTCCCTGCAGGCGCAAGCCCCTACAGTTAATTACGCTACCGCATCGCGGTAACTACTTTCTCCTTCTCCAGATGGTCACTTCGTGTCGTGTGTGTTTGTTTTGTTTTTGGTTGCCCGTAGATTGTATACGGAGACTAATTTATATTGTCGCCCATAGGGCGTGGATTAGTCCAAATCCATATTTTCTTAGATTTGGTTTTGGGTTGGGTTTAAGGATCGTTAATCTAATTTGAGACTAAGATCAACTTAAACATTTTTTTAAGGATACGTTAGTCTAATTTTAGACTAAGATCTACTTAACAAGATCATTTAGATCCAACAAAAGAGCATTTGAGCTCTATTGTTTTAGTTTAGGGACATTGCGGTCCATTGGATTTAAGGACATCATAGTCCTATTTAAAGACGTCATAGTTTGTATGGTTTTGGTTCAACCGTTTGGGGGTGCACCAAAAGTTATTGGTTATTGGGACCCTCTATCTCTCTGAAGACGTTGAAGAATTACGACGACATATATCAGAGGTATGAAGAGATGTACCCTTGAACCAATGTTGGTTGGGAGATCTGTAGTCAAGTTTGGGATCTATTAAAAAGATTTATGAGCATATGGGCTCAATTAATCTAAATGAAGGGTCTGTGGCCAACTTGGGTTCGGCCCACTCAGTTAAAATGTTGAACATTTAACAATGCTGAGCATTGGTTTGGGCTCTAACAATCTTTTTGTCTTTTATTGAGTGTTGAGCATTCATTATGGCTCTGGGGCTTTATTTAAAGAACAATTATGTTCCCTCAGCGCACACGTGAGTAGAACGTGGTGTGCTTAGAGCTAAGCGCCAGACTTAGAGCGCTAAGGCGCTTCCTGTGAGATAGCGCACACGTGAGGAGCACGTGGTGCGCTTGGCGCTGAGCACCAGTCTTGGAGCGCTGAAGCGCTTCTTGTGAGATAGCGCACACGTGAGGAGCACGTGGCACGCTTGGCTCTGAGCGCCAATTAATGAGTGCAGAGTGCTCCTTATGAAGTAGCGCCTACGTGAGGAGCACGTGGCGCGCTTGGCGCTGATCGACAGATTTGGAGCGCTAAGGCTCTTTTTATGAAATAGCGCACACGTGAGGAGCAGATGGCGCGCTTGGCACTGGTTGCCAGATTTGGAGCGTTGATGCGCTTCTTATGAAGTAGCGCACATGTGAGGAGCACGTGGCGCGCTTGGCACTGAGCGCCAGACTTGGAGCGCTGGTGCGCTTATTGTGCGATATCGCACACGTGAGGAGCACGTGAAGCGCTTGACGCTGAGCGCCAGTCAATGAGTGCAGAGCGTTCTTGATCAATTTTGTACTCTGAGAATTGAATTCTCGTTCATAGGAGACTTTGTCTCGTGGATCTAAAAACAAAGTTCTTATTTTTATGGGAGATGTTACAATCTCTTATGTTTTTGTGAAAAGACTGTCTTTATCTTATAAATCTATGATCTAACAAGAACTAAGTTCTCCTTCTTCCCTTTTTATGATGAGATGCTTCAATCTCTTCTATTTTTATGAAAAACTTCTGTCTTATAGATCTATGATCTTGAAGAAGAACTAGGTTCTTCTTTTGATGAGGTATTTTGATCTCTCTGCTTTATTTACCTTGAAGAAATTCTTCTTCCGAGAGCTTCCTCTTCTTTTTGAAATTTCTCAAAGTTTGTGGGGGTTCCTCTTTGCAAGACTTGAAGTCTTGGGTTCTTTATATAAGGGTGGATGATTTGTTGAATCAGTTGAAGAGATTTTTTCTCCAATTGATTTGGGAATGTTTCCCACCGTTGGATGTTTAATCCAAGGGCTTCTGTTTTACATAAGACAATCTTCTTGTTTTTAACAAGATTGGGAAAATCTTTTCCCATACAGAACTTATGCTGTATCTTGCTGATTTTTAATCACCATTGGATCTTTGATCAACGGTGCTCTAATTTTCAGAGATATTTGATAATTTTTAGTCATCTTTGATCCAAGGGTGAGGAACATTTAGTTCTAGCACTAGCGCTATCGTGCTTTGCACGTGAGCGCTGCATCAGAGTCTTTGACTCTTGATGCTAGCGCATTTAGCGCTAGCGCTCTCGTGCTTTGCACGTGGGCGCTGCATCAGAGTCTTTGACTCTTGATGCTCGCGCACTTAGCGCTAGTGCTTTCGTGTTTTGCACATGGCCGCTGCATTAGAGTCTTTGACTCTTAGCTCTGGCGCTGCTAGCGCTCCCGTGTTTTGCACGTGAGCGCTGCATCAGAGTTTTTGACTCCTAGCGCTTGCGCATTTATGAAGCACCGCTTCATTTCAAATTTCAAAAATTTGAACAGAGCTTTGCTCTGATTGGGTGAAACAAATGCCCCCACCGTTGCGCTCACGTGGCTTACACGCGAGTGTAGCGGTGGCAGCATCTGCGCCATTAGATCAATTTCAGAAGTTGAAACGACTCTCAGTGCCTATAAATAGGGCCTTTGGCCCTTGAGATGACTGTTTGTTCATCTTCTTTTTTGTTTTTCTAAGAATTAATTCTCTTTCAGAGCCAAGCTCTGCCTCAGAAAACTCTTTTAGAGTTAAGACTCTGTCAAATTTTTGGTAAGATTTGAACCCATTAACAGAGTTTTGCTCTACTTAGATCATAGATCTTTAAAGATTTTTAGTGTTTCTTAATCCGTTAATTAAAAAAACAGAGCTTTGCTCTTTCTAGATCATGGATCAGAAAAAGAAACCCTTTTTAGGGTTCTTTTAACCCATTAACGAAGAACTCAGAGTTTGGTTTACAGATCTTAAAGATCCTGAAGTTTTTACTCCTGTAGAAAGCTTTGCTTTTTAGGGTTTTTGATAGATTATTCCATCTTCGCAGAGCATTGCTCTTTAGAATTTTTTGGGGGAATTTTATTCCCTTCATCATTAATTATGACAGATATCATATCTGTTGCAGAGCGCTGCTCTCAAGGGAGATTTACTCCTTGGCCCAAGGAGTCTCTCGTTAAATGAGAATCCTTTTTAGGATTTCTCCTTTATTTGCACAAATTTGAATTTGTTGGGTGCCTTAATTAGAACTTGTTTTCTCCGTGAGGATATCAAGAGTTGTTTAAATCCCCGTGTCTGTTTCAATAACCATTTTCTTGATCAGTTTGTCCACTAAAATCTCACTGATTTTCCCTTTCAGGTGCTATGGCCGCCCACCTGTATGATCTTAACGAAATTATTTTTTATGGAGACATTCGCGCACTAGGCCGTTGCCAAAACCAGGAGTTTACAAACGCCCAGTGCGCTGAAGTTATGAGACGCTTTGATGAATACAATGGCCGACTGCTTCCTCGTCGTTCCGCTCTTTTGAAGCTCGTTGTGAGAGCGATTTGGGGAGAACTTCCTGGCTTTTATGAAGCCATGCCGCTTAAAGCATTGGATGATGCTGAAGATTATGTGCACTCAGTATATCTGATGGGCCTGATCTCGAAAAAACGGCGAGACAATCTTGTTGATATCCTACATCAAATTTTCCAGCAGACGACGATAATTGCTGCCTATCAGAGGGCGTAGGACATCAGTGAGGACCCTGACGCTTGCGATCGTGAGAGGATGCATACGAGAATGGTCCGAGAGGCCCGAAGTATTTTAGATGGCCTTACTTCAGAATTTCTCAATCCATGTCCTGGATTTGATGTCTTGCTATTGTAAACATTTTAGTGATGTTTTTGTTTACTGTTTTCATCGCTGTAAGAATCTTCTGAAGTATGAATAACAAACTTTTCATTTCCGTGCGTTTATTTTATGCATTAAACCTTTTTGCACATACATGAATGGGTACGCTTCGAACGCTTAACTGGATACGAATCAAATGTTCTCTTTACTGTCTTGCATAGTGTGTGGCTGACGTCCGTAGGTTACGCCTTTTTGTTTTGACTTGGCGCAAAGCAGTTTACACCCTCTCGAGTAGCACCTTCATTTCTCTGGCATGTAATTTTGGCAAATGTGGTCTGTAGATGGTCTATCTTGACCTCTTCGTAGGGTAGCGATGGCTTAGGAAACAGGTTCAGCTCTGTCGTCTAAGACTTTTCAACTTTATGAGCCGTGAGGGTCTCATAAAGAATTTTCTTCCTACGAGTCGAGAGGATCTCGTAGGTGTATTTTCTCCTTAGGAATCATGAGGATTCCTAAGTGTGCTTTCTCTTGAGAGTCGTAAGGATCTCGTAAGAGAATTTTCTCCCTTACAAGTTGAGAGGACTCGTAAGTGGTTGATGAGTTGACTTGTTCCCGAGTCAAAGTGTTGCTTCGATGGGGAGGTTGAGGGTTGACTTTCTCCATTTTCTACGGTGTCAGGATTGATTTTCTCCGTTTTCTACGATGTCGGGGATCGACTTTCTCCGTTTTCTACGGTGTCGGGGTGTCGGAATCGACTTTCTCCGTTTTCTACGGTGTCTGACTTTCTCCGTTTTCTACGGTGTCGAGGTCGACTTTCTCCGTTTTTCTACGGTGTCGGGGTCGACTTTCTCCGTTTTCTATGGTGTCGGGATCGACTTTCTCCGTTTTCTACGGTATCGGGGGTCGACTTTCGGTTGTCTGTGAACCGCAGAGTCTTGGAACTAGAGACTTTGCCGTGACTTCGATTGGCGGTATCACGTCCGTATCCTGCTGGAATAAGGATGAAATCCTGCTGGAATAAGGATGAACGCCATTGTGAGTCTCCTGGGATGTAGATATTGCCGCTGAGACCTGACTCTCCTTTTGATAGAGTCTGTCGGGAAATGTGGTTCCCTTTTCGTTTATACCCATGGATTGTATACAGGGGTCAGTATAGACTTACCGGCAGGGCAAAAAGTTTCATTTCATTTTTTTAATTTCTTTCCGCGGTGCTCTATCATTTCAGCTTTTGTATCGCGAAAGTCGCGATTGCCTGATCATTTCGGCTATTTTTCGCGATGCCCAATCATTTCGGCTATTTTTTCTTTTTACTTGCTGCTTTTTGTTGCGAGTTGCCCAATCATTTCGGCTATTTTTGTATGCATATATTTTACTTGCTGATTTTGTTGCAATTTGCCCCATCATTTCGGCTATTTCATATGCATTTTTGGCTCGCTGATTTTTATCGCGAGTATGGAACTTGAGATCTGATACCGATTTAGGCATCAGCATCGCTACAACTGGGATATTGCCAGGAGCGAATCATCACTTGCCGTTGTCGATTCGAACAAAGGTGGCTTAGCAAATAGGGTTAAGGTCCTGTCGACTAAGGTTTTTGACTTCATGAGCCGTAAGGGTCTCATAAAAGTATTTCTCCCTACTAGTCGTAAGGATCTTGTAGGTGCGTTTTCTCCTTAGGGGTCGTGAGGACTCCCAAGTGCGTTTTTCTTATAAGTCGTAAGGATCTTACATGAGTGTTTTCTCCTTATAAGTCGAGAGGATTTATAAGTGTTTGTTCACCGAATAGGGGAATTTCACGCTATTGGTGGAACTTGGTGGGGGAGACGTTTATTTGTGCCCGTGGATTGTATACAAGGGCTAGTATTAAACCGCTTGTAGGGCAGTCTGGAAAATGTGATGGCTTAAGAACAGGCTCAGATCCATGTAGCTTAAGGCTTTTGAATCTTACGAGCCGTAGGGGTCTCATAAGAGGGTTCTCCTTACGAGTCGTGAGGATCTCATAAGTGTAACTTCTCCTTTGGAATCGTGGGGATCCCTAAGTGTGTTGTTCCCTTATTAGTCGTAAGGATCCCACGCAGGTATTTTCTCCTTACAAGGTCGAGAGGATCTTGCAAGTGTCTTTTAACGAGATTGCGCCATTTCGGGTTTTCACACTCGCCGGTAGTCCTGCTGTTTTTACTCACGGAGCCCTTTCGGGTTTTCATCCGTGCCCGTTTTGCTTATGGACGTACCCTTTTTTTTATTTATTTATATTAATTATTTTTATTAATTTTTTTGCGTCAGCCCTAGGATGCTGCGGTTTGCAGTAGTTTACAGACGTTTCGGTCAAGCGTAGTATTTTTTCAAGAACCGACCGTTTACTGGCCTAAAGGGTCTTTCGCCATGCATATTCATGAGCAAGTAAGCCCCACCTTGGTAGACCTTGTCTATGATATACGGGCCCTCATAGTTTGGCTCGAATTTTCTCCGTTTGGCACGATTAGAGATCATAGGTCTTTTTACGACTAGCACGAGTTCGCCTTGGCGGAATGTTCTCGGCCTAGTCAATCTCTCGTATGAGCGTGCCATCTTTGCTTTGTAAACCTCCAAGTTCTGCTGCGCCATGAGCCGGGTTTCGTCAAGGGCGTTGAGCTCCTCGAGCAGAAGATGAGCATTCTCTTCGTCTGTTAGCTCGTAATGAACCGCCACTCGTAAGGAGGGTAGCTCTATCTCCAAGGGGAGTATTGCTTCTGTGCCGAATACCAGTGCATACGGCGTTGTGTTAGTGGCCGTTTTGCACGTGGTCCGATACGCCCAGAGAGCTTCATGCAGTCTCTCGTGCCAATCTTTTCTGTTTCTGGACACCGTCTTCTTTATGATCTTCGTCAAGGTTTTATTGAAAGCCTCAGCTAGACCGTTAACTCGGGATTGTAGACCGAAGAGTATCTCCAGTCTATATTATGTTGCTGTGCGAAGCGGCTGATTTTGTGACTTCTATAGGCTGGCCCGTTATCGGAGATAATTCGTCGCGGAGTACCGAACCGATAGATGACGTGTGTCTTGAAGAAATGGAGAATATTCTCCGTCTTCACTTCTCTTAGCGATACTGCTTCTGTCCACTTAGAGAAGTAATCGGTTGTCGCTAGTATGAACCGATGTCCTCTGGACGATGCTGGTTCAATAGGCCCGATTATATCGGTTCCCCACATTTCGAATGGCCGTCGGGTGTAGTGGATTTGGATGCTGGTGGATGAAGTCTTCATGAATTTGGCACGAATGACATTGCTTCGCGTATTCGAGACAGTCTTGGATCATCGTGGGCCAATAGTAGCCCATCCTTTTGATCTTCAGCTTCATCTTTGGCCCGGCTTGATGAGAACCGCAGAGTCCGTCGTGAGTTTCTTGGACGACTCTGCTTGCTTCTTCAGGTCCCAGGCATCTCAGCCATAGAGAGTCGAATGATCTCTTGTACAAAGTATCATCGACGAAGGCGAAAGACAGAGCTCGCTTTACGAGCTGATGTCTTAAGGATGCATCTTCAGGCGTTCGACGGTATCTGAAGTAGTCTATAAAGACTTCCCTCCAATCCTTAGCCTTTTCCTGATCTTTTATTTGTAAGGCCGTTTGCTTGGTCGCTTCCTTTTCTTCAGACGACTCTGGAGATATTTTTGCTGGTGCAAGAACCCGACGGCTTTGCACAACGATCCTCACGTCATCGAGGTTTTCGTCAGCCAGTTCTTTAGCGAGTTTGGCTAACGCATCCGCTTTGCTATTTTCCGCACGCGGTATGCTTTCCAAGGCGTAGGCAGGGATTTGAGTCGGCAATTGTTGTACTCTCTCGCCGTACTTTACCAACTCTGGTTTGCACGTTTGATAGTCGCCGTTTACTTGACTGACGACCAGCCGGGAATCTCCGTATATGAGGAGGTTCTCGATTCCCATGTCGACAGCGATCTCAAGTTCTTCTATCAAAGCTTCATATTCAGCTTCATTGTTTGTCCTCGGCTCTGTTAGGGAAAAGGCAAAGCGCATTATCCCTCCTTGTGGAGTCACGAAGATAAGGCCTACCCCCGATTTGATTATAGGGGTGTTGTGTTGTCGCTTCTGTAAGTCCACGTTGCCCACCCCGGTGCTTGCGGGGAGGCGGAAACGGTATAAAAAACGGATTTTTATTGCACCAGGCAACATGGACTATCAAAAGGAGGATCTTTGCTAAACAAAAACTAACTACAAAAGCTAAAAAGTTTAGCTACTTTGAAAAGAGGTTATACCTAGGGCTTTATGTCCTTCTCTCCTTGCTCCTTGGAGTGAAAGAAGATGATCTCCTCGTTGCCTTCTCTAGTCGAAGAAGGATCCACCCGAGAGCCTCAACATTTGGCTTCAACTTCAAGCTAGAAGTAACTAAGATGCTTGGAGTGCTAATCCTAGAACCTTAGAAAAGAGTAGAGAGTATTTTAGAGTGATTTATCTCAAGCTCAAGTGTTTCTCAACTCATGAGAGGGGAGAGCTAGAGAGAGAGGAAGAGGAGAAGAGAGAACTAGAATGATAGAATGAGAAGAAAAATGAACCATTCTCACATATATGGGTGAATTATGAAAATAGATAATTAGCTAAGATAATTGTCATGGTTAATCAAGACTTGACCATTATCATTTCACATTAAATGCAAATTGCAAGGATCAAAGAGCATCTTTCATATGGAATGATGATGGTCAACATGTCAACCAAGGTCAACAAGTCAAATGTAGTCAAATGGTCAACAACCCTAACCATGCATAATTATATTTAACTAATATCCATTAATCATAATTCACACATAAGCATTAGGGTTAAGAAAATGACAATGGTCATCGACCCTAATCAAAGTCCTCTCCCTCTGTCTCAGTCAACTGTGCATACGCACCCGTATCCGTGATCCGAGGAACACGAATACAAAGAGATAAAACCAATCCCAAATCATATACTAGGATCTGGCTTAAACCAAAGCCCGCTAGTATAAGCTGTCCGGACAGCAAACGTGCACAAGTGCGCGGATGTGAACGAATCCTGTCGCAAAACCATGCGACCTCTACTCATTTTGCCTAAAGGAGAATAACTCTCTGTGTGGGACTCTAAAGACTCGACACTACGCTGGCAGTGGGTTTAACCACAGACCGCAAGCGGCACTAGCTGTACGTAACGGTCCCCAGGTAGATGCCGATAAGAAGACTGACGAGGTGAACCCATCTGAACTCCTACTGAGCCTGAATGTGACAGTCTCCGTACAGTCCGGTCTGTTCGTCTGATACATCGCATGGCGGGCCTAGGGAGGCGGTAAACGTCAGTCCCCTAATAGAGGTACAAGTCGTGTCGGAGTGTATCCTAGAACACCCTGAGATAACACTGGAAACCTACCAGTATATCTCGCTTGCCCTGGCCAGGGACTACTTGTGTAATGGCTCTCCTGGACACATCGCGATGTCAACCCCCAATACCGGGAGAGACGAATCCTGTCTAACCGTCACTGCCTCCAAGTGCTTCGGGACTGCACCCAACTACTACCTGTTTACACGACTCCTTTGAGCCGTGGTAGGGTAGTAATCAAAGTACAGTGGGAACACACTCGAGGCAAAATGACAGTGTCAAGTCAGCGGACTAAGCTGTACTCATGTCACCTGGGAACTGATAACTGACAAGAGGTATAATACCAACCAACAGTTCCCGACGAGTCTTGTCCAGTGTACTCGTAACCTAACGAGCACCCGCATACTATCTCAAGTACGACGTACTGACGGCTGTGGGGCAGGCTGTCTCCCTCGCTGGGATGAGAAGCGCATACGCTAGTCTACTTCGGAGTATCGATGCCCTGTCTCGATAATCCCACGACTAGGGACGTGTAAATAAGGATGTGCTTGTAGATTACCCAGCCCTCACGAGTGTGACTGCCATCACAACGCTGGTAATCAAGCAAAGATCCTAAGGGCTCCACTAATGCGTATAGGTGATATAATAAAAGAAACACATGTACACATTAAAGCAGAGACAAACCAAGTAGCATACTACCATTTCGAGCAAGATTGTATATACAACTGTGAATATCCCAAGCTTCCATCAAGTAATATACATACTAGTATGATACAGTAATGGCCTCTAGGGCATATACACTAACAACTTCTTCATGGAAGATACCCCATCGAAGCAGAGTTCCCATCGGGTGTCATTTTCTCTTCTCTCCCCGTCAATCGTGTCAAACGCGTGCTCATCCAGCAGTTCGCAATTTAGGGGTGAATCGACGGGTATCGGGTGCTCAGCGAGGAAGTCGGTGATGGCCTGGCCTTTCACTGCCTTGAGGGGACGATAAGTTATCGAGAACTCTATCAAGAGCAGAGCCCATTTAGCGAGTCGTCCTGTTAGTATGGCTCTTGACGTCAAATACTTGAGAGGATCCACTTTTGATATGAGATGGACCTCATGCGCCAAAGCATAATGCCGAAGCTTCGTTATCGTGAAGATTAACGCCAGTCAGTGTTTTTCGATAGGGGAGTAGTTGTTTTCTGCCCCCAGGAGAACTCAACTCTAATAGTAGAGAGCTCTCTCCTTCCCTTGGTCATTTTCCTGTGCCCATAGTGCGCCTAAGGAACCTTTAAGGGCGGTTGTGTACAGGATGAGAGGCTTTCCCTTGACTGGAGCGGTTAGCACCGGCGGATTCTGCATGTATTGCTTGATTTCGTCCAGTGCGCTTTGGCATTTACGATCCCAGACGAACGGGTTCCCCTCCTTCATTAGGTGACTGTAGGGGCGGCATTTACCGGAGAGGTTGACTTGGAGTTTGACACCTGTTTAGGCATCTGCATCGCTATAGCTGGGATTTCGCCATGAGCGACTCATCATTTACCCCTGTCGATTTAGACAAAGGTGGCTTAGTAGACAAGGGTTAGGACTCTGTCGACTAAGACTTTTGACTTTATGAGCCATAAGGGTCTCATAAAGGGTTTTCTCCCTACTAGTCGTGAGGATCTCGTAGGCTTATTTTCTCCTTAAGAATCGTGGGGATTCCTAAGTGATGTCTTCTCTTGTAAGTCGTAAGGATCTTCCAAAAGTGTTTTCTCCTTATAAGTCGAGAGGACCTACAAGTGTTATTCACCATAAGAGGGCATTTCTTGCCATTTGCAGAACTTGGCAAAGAAATATTGATTCGTGCCCATGCCCGTAGGGCAGAGAGATATAACAGCTTAAGAACAAGTCTAGATCCCTGTAACTTAAGGCTTTTGAATCTTATGAGCTGTGAGGGTCTCACAGGGGGATTCTCCTCACGAGTCGTAAGGATCTCGTAAGTGTATTTATTTTAACGAAGTTGCGCCCTTCTGGGTTTTCACAAGCTCGTCGGCAGTCCTGCTGTTTTTACTTACGGCGCCCTTTCGGGTTTTCATCCGTGCCCATTTTGCTTGTGGACATACTGTTTTTTTTCTAAACGAGATTATGCCCTTTCGGGTTTTCACAAACTCGTCGGCAATCCTGTTGTTTTTACTCACGGCGCCCTTTCGGGTTTTCATCCGTGCCCGTTTCGCTTGTGGATATACCGTTTTTTTTTGTTTTTTTAGCGGGGCATTCCACTAGATTGTAGGACTTGTTTGTAGGCCCCTTAATATCCTTCTTGTCCTTTGAGAAGAAAGGCCCATTCTACATAGAGATTCTTCCGCCATTGAGAAATATACCCCCTGCGTATATCCCGGGGGAAGCGAGTACCCATGTCGTTGCTATTTTGGCGACAGGTTGCTTCAGAGCCGCTTATTTTGTTGAGCGTAGGCGACAAACGCCATCTTGCCTCCGCTTTTCAGTCGTCATAATCGGATGAGAAAGAGTCTTGACCCATTTGATCCAATCAAACCATTTTATCCATGAGTTCTTGGAAGGTTGTCGGCTTGAAAAGGGTCGTAAATGGGAACATCTTTTGAATTTGGTTCAAGGGTGGCTATAAACATTATCATAGCTGTAGTTTCGTCGATACGTTGCTCACATTTTGAACCGAGATTTCGCCGTCGGGTAACATATTGAACCCAAGTCTCATTCAGTCTAACCCTTTCGTTGACCAGCACCGTTACGGTAGTATGTTCATTCTCATTAGCGAATTTCTTAATAGAAGAGCATCTCCATCTCGTCGAAGGTATTCACGGAGTCATTCGGGAGTTCCGCATACCATTCAAAGGCAATACCCGCCAGACAGCTGACGAACTGTCAGAGGAGAATTATATCATTCTCTCCAGTGTTACCGCACATGGATTTAAATCGCGCGATGTGCTGGTGAAGATTCCCGGTTCCTTTGTATATGTGGAGTCGGAAGTATGTATTCTGGCGGGTACTGTATTTGATCGTAGCACGCCGGATACGGTCGACCAGTCTTGATTGGCCTATTTGCGGCTTCACTGGCGCAGCGAGCTTTGATTCGCTGAGCGATATATGTGTCCAGATTTTATTTTAGGAATCATTTCCTTCTCAACTGTTGATGAGGTTTGCAGAGGATTTGAAATGTCATCTTTATCTTTAAGACCGACTACCGGCGGTTCATCTGCCAGTGGTTCCGATTGAACCATCTTTCCAGCCATATTCTGAATCAGAAGGGCCATCAGGTTCATTTTAATGGACATTTCTGCCGCTTCTTCATCTCTCTTTTTCAGAGCGCGCTTTAGGAAATCATTATCCGACTCCTTCTCGATTCTTTCTTCGGGTGCGCTCTTGGGATTTTCCTTAGACGATGGATTAGCAAGTGATGTCGCTTGAGCAAGCATCTCCTGCAGATTTTCACGTTGCAGTTGAACTTTTGTCAGGGACCGAGTTTGAGGTCGGTGACTAGTAGAAGCTCGAACTTCGTCTTTGGAATTCACCACATAGACTATGTGAACTACCATGCTCCGAGATTTGGGGTGTTTGGAGTTTTGGCCTTTGGAGTTTGCTCCGGGCATTTGAGTTTTATTAGGCCTCTTGTTATGAAAAGCCGCTTTGGTTTTGGGAGGAACCGCTGTATCAGGATCCGTCTTGGGGTGAGTCCCCTTCACCTGCTTCCACACCTTATATATAGATGAGGAAAGTTGTCTTAGGGAGCGAACTGGTTTCTGCTATCGTGGGATCTCCATGGGCTGCGGAGACTTCTTCAATATTGCGGTAGAAGAATTTTGTCGGCCCCTTCACAACAATTTGAAGCTGTTCCCAGTTGGAACAACAACATTCACCACTGGGGTTGAAACAGGACCATACGGAGAACTGCCCCCAACTCATTTTGTATGACGCTGATATCGACGTCGACCGTTTCTTACGGCTGGGATTTGATTAGCTTCAGGATTTTGCCGAGCCTGCCCCTGTTTCGTTTGAGAGCTTGAATATTCTGCCCCCTGCGTCGACCTTGGTCCTTGGCATGTGCCAGTTGTTTGAGGACTGATTCCGTCGGCAAAGCTGCTGCTTGGGGAGCCCGCCTGTGGAAGACATACTTCCTCTGGGCTTCCTTCATCGGCGTTGAGGCACCGAGGGTGGGAGGTGGGAGCATCGACCCAAAGAGAAGCCCGTTGATTTCTTGAAGAGCCGGATTGCAGAGATTTGAGGCTGCAAGTGGCCCGTACTTAACTCCACCAGATATGACAAAGCTTGAGTTGCTAAGGTGGGAGCGAACGCCATTCTTCATAGAGACGAAACGCCGGCTTCAGTATCCCCTCCCCTAAGGGCAACCACAAACATATATACCGCGATTATTTGATCGCGGAAAAAACACGACACACGAAGTGTGGAGTGGAAAGAGGAAAATGTCCCACCAGGCATGCCAGAATCTGTTCGCAGGCGAAAACTAGGAAGACAAACGTCTTGCCTGAATTTGGAGGCAGATGCTTTTTGGTTTTATCCGTCCACCTCTCCGAAGATGCCAAGTTGATTTATGGCACCATGTATCGAAGGTTTAAACGGATACGGCCGACGTAGCAGACTTCGTCAGATTCCCTCTAATTGAAGGGTTTTTGATTGTGGGGACGCTCTTCCCTGCAGGCTGGTGATTTGATACCGTTTCGAATTGACGTATTAAACGAAGTGAAAGCAAAGCCCCTGCAGTTAATTACGCTACCGCATCGCGGTAACCACTTTCTCCTTCTTCAGATGGTCACTTCGTGTCGTGTGTGTTTGTTTTGTTTTTGGTTGCCCGTGGATTGTATATGGAGACTAATTTATGTTGTCGCCCGTAGGACGTGGATTAGTCCAAATCCGTATTTTCTTAGATTTGGTTTTGGGTTGGGTTTAAGGATCGTTAATCTCATATGAGACTAAGATCAACTTAAACATTTGTTAATGATACGTTAGTCTAATTTTAGACTAAGATCTACTTAAGAGGATCATTTAGATCCAACAAAAGAGCATTTGGGCTCTATTGTTTTAGTTTAGGAACATTGCGGTCCATTGGATTTAAGGACATCATAGTCCGGTTTAAAGACGTCAGAGTTTGTGTAGTTTTGGTTCAACAGTTTGGGGGTGCACCAAAAGTTATTGGTTATTGGGACCCTCCATCTCTTTGAAGACGTTGAAGAATTATGACGACATATATCAGAGGTATGAAGAGATGTACCCTTGAACCAATGTTGGTTGGGAGATGTGTAGTCAAGTTTGGGACTAAGATCTATTAAAAAGATTTATGTGCATATGGGCTTAATTAATCTAAATGAGGGGTCTGTGGCCAACTTGGGTTCTGCCCACTCAGTTAAAATGTTGAACATTTAACAATGCTGAGCATTGTTTTGGGATCTGACAATCTTTTTGTCTTTTATTGAGTGATGAGCATTCATTATGGCTATGGGGCTTTATTTAAAGAACAATTTATGTTCCCTCAGCGCACACGTGAGGAGCACGTGGTGCGCTTGGCACTAAGCGCCAGACTTAGAGCGCTAAGGAGCTTCCTGTGAGATAGCGCTGATCGCCAGATTTGGAGCGCTAAGGCGCTTTTTTATGAAATAGCGCACACATGAGGAGCACGTGGCGCGCTTGGCACTGGTTGCCAGATTTGGAGCGCTGATACGCTTCTTATGAAGTAGCGCACACGTGAGGAGCACGTAGCGCGCTTGGCACTAAGTGCCAGACTTGGAGCGCTGATGCGCTTCTTGTGCGATAGCGCACACGTGAGGAGCACGTGGCGCGCTTGGCGCTGAGCGCCAGTCAATGAGTGCAGAGCGCTCTTGATCAATTTTGTACTCTGAGAATTGAATTCTCGTTCATAGGAGACTGTCTCGTGGATCTAAGAACAAAGTTCTTATTTTTATGGGAGATGTTACAATCTCTTATGTTTTTGTGAAAAGACTTTCTTTATCTTATAGATCTGTGATCTAACAAGAACTAAGTTCTCCTTTTTCCCTTTTTATGATGAGATGCTTCAATCTTTTCTATTTTTATGAAAGACTTCTGTCTTATAGATCTATGATCTTGAAGAAGAACTAGGTTTTTCTTCTTTTGATGAGATGCTTTGATCTCTCTGCTTTATTTACCTTGAAGAAATTCTTCTTCCGAGAGCTTACTCTTCTTTTTGAAATTTCTCAAAATTTGGAGAGTTCCTCTCTGCAAGACTTGAAGTCTTGGGTCCTTTATATAAGGAAAAGATGCTGATTTGTTGAATCAGTTGAAGAGATCTTTTCTTCAATTGATTTGGGAATGTTTCCCACCGTTACATTTTTGATCTAAGAGTTTCTGTTTTACAGAAGGCAATTTTCTTGTTTTTAACTAGATTGGGAAAATATTTTTTCATACAGAACTTATTCTGTATCTTGGTGATTTTTAATCACCATTGGATTTTTGATCCAACGGTGCTCTAATTTTCAGAGGTAATTTGATGATTTTTAGTCATCTTTGTTGGATCTTTGATCCAAGGGTGAGGAACATTTAGTTCCAGCGCTAGCGCTCTCGTGCTTTGCACATGAGCGCTGCATCAGAGTCTTTGACTCTTGATGCTAGTGTGTTAGTTATATGTATGCCTTAGAGGCCATTACTGTACATTGGATGTATATTGTAGTGGATGCTGGGACATATAAAGGTAAGACTTTTTGCTCGACATGATAGTACGCTATCTGGTTGCTCTTTATCTTAACATGTATACTTGCAGTCTCTCTATTACATATTGATAAAGCCCTTAGGATGTGTGCTCGACTTCCAGGACTATGATGTAGATCATACTAGTGGGGCCTGGGTAGTCCATGAGTACATCCTTCAATGTTCCTAGTCGTGGCAATATCGAGACGGGGCATCGATATTCCAGTGTAGACTAGCGTATATCTTCTCGACCTATGTGATGGACGATGGATGATCCCATATCCATTGGTGTTTGATATCAGAGATGGTATGCGGGTGCTCAGTGGAGACTGGGTACACTGAACGGACTCGCCGAGAACTCCCAGATGGTATTATACCTCACGTCAGATGGCAGTTCTCTGGTGACACTGGTACAGCTTAGTCTGTTGACCCGAGATCGTCATAGAGTCTTGTGTGTCTCCCACTGTGCTTTGATTTCCACCCTACCACGGCTCTACTGAGTCGTGCAAACAGGTGGTTTTTGGGTACAATCCCGATTCACATGGAGGCAATGAGCAATAGGAGGGGATTCGTCTCTCCCGGTACTGGGGGTTGATGTTGCGCTATGCTCGACTGGCCATAACTGGAAATTCCTGGCCAGGGTTGTAGTGATATACTGGTAATAGTTATCAGTAGTTTCACGAATGTTATGGACCTTACATCGGCATGACTTATCAAGCTACCGGGGTATGACGTTTACCACCCCTAGGCGAGATATGCGACATATCAGACGAACATACCGGACTGTACGGTAAGTGTTACTGGTTGGATTCACAGGAGTGTGAGCGGGCTTGCTCGTCGATCTTCTGATCGCTCAATACCCGGGTGGCCGTTACGTTTGGCAGACCGCTTGCGGCTTGTGGGTGTTTGATATGATCATCACCTACTGCCGGCGTATTGACGAGTCTTTAGAGTCCTACACAGAGGTTTCCTGGCTCAAGCGAAACGAAATAGGAGTGCATATGAGATATGTGCGGGACCGAGAATAATGCGTGTATGTGATACCGTATTCTATTCTCGCGATGAATGTATCGATTGGTTGTATGCGATATAACCTAGTTATCGAATCGAGAATTGATTCGATAAGTCGATACATCGGATATTAGCCGGTCATATGCGATATGACCGGATCGTTAAATCAAGTGTTGATTTAATGATTTAATGTATAATTATATATTTGATATATTACTTTGCATTAACTAGTATTTGTTCACTTAAGATGGATTTTCTCACTTGATGTGCACATTGTGTATATGATATAGTTTTGTGCACTAGTTTGTATCATGTTTGATGATACATGCAAACTTGGGTGTGTGTTTATGTTAAACCATATTTAGTTTAATGGTTAGGTTTTATATTTGTTTTATTTATTTTCTTTAATTCATTTTTGAAAGGATAAATGAAATGGTGGCTTGCTTTGTTCTTTTGTTGAAACTTCATGAAGCTTTGAAAGCTTGACCATTTTGTTTCTTTCCTAAACCTAACCATTCAACTAAACTATAGTTTATTCTCTACACTAAACCATGGTTGCTAAAATGATAAGAATCACTTTATTTTATTTTTTCCATTTTTCTTATCATATTCTTTTTCTTCTTCTTCAAGAAGAAGAAACCATTCTAGTTTCAATGGTGCCTTGAGAAAAAGAGTGAGAAATCCAATTCTAAAGTGAACCCACTTTCTATTTCTTCATCCTCTACCACTTGCCATGTATTATAGGATGTTTTCTTCACAAGTTTCATGACTTGGTGAAGTTGGAGCTTGATCTTGAGTTGCCTCGACGTAGATCATCTTCGGCATCGAAGTCGACGACCTAGCCCGATCATTTCTCCGATGAAATCAACACTAGAGTCCGAGATCCGATGATCGCAGCGAAGGGACATCGTCACGGAGCTATGGAGGTGGAGGACCGGATCTATAAAGGTTGTATAGTCACTTTCCTTTTAGTTAAAGTTAACTTGTTATAGTATCGCCTTATCTCTAGTTACGATCTTGCTTAGGGTCACTTGGCACATAGAAAATTTTTGATTTTGGCAAGTTTGATCTGTTGTGGGAACTCATGTGTGTGCCTAGGAACCCTACAGTGGTATCAAAGCCTAGCTAGAGCCTTAGGCGAAGTGTAGACGAAGTTAGAAACCCGATCGAACACCGAAACCCTAGATTTCACCTTTCTCTGTACAATTTTTGAAAACTGGGATTTTTCCAAATTAAAAATATGGAGAAAAATCAGCAGGGATATATAAGAAATACTGTGCAAAATGAGCGGCTAACTCCATCAAACCGCCGCGGAACCGCGGCACGAGCATGGCTCGTGCGGCGGTTCCGCGGCCGTACGGAAGCATCCTTCATTGAATATTGCACAGTAATTCCTATATTGTTGTGCTGAGTTTTCTGGGAATTTTTAATATGCACTCAAGAGTTGAGTTTTCTGGGTTGTATTGGGACTTCGTAGATTCGATCGGATTGTCTAATTTTGTCTATGTGTTTTTTTCCGGGTAATTTTAGAATATGTTAAAAAGTTCGACCGGATCTAAATACCCACTTTTTCCCCTGCCGGAAAATTTCCAAATGTTGGATTGTTCCGTGGTTTAAAGACGTTCTAAGTAGTGCAAGTAACGCGATGGACCCTCTAGAAGACAACAAACCTTAACTCGATTATGTGACCGTCTTGAACTGCCCTTTGAACCTTAGGGTTTGGGGCAGTACGGCGTGCCACATGTGAGGCGTTGGCTTGACCCTTCTACGGCTGGACCGTTGCTACTGTGGCATGAAGTGGATGTTTTTTAAAAACTTATTTCATGTGTTGAGCTGTTTCGGGAAAACTTGGGTGTTTGACTGTTCGATCGGAAAGTTTAACATTTTCTATTTATCTGGAATGTGATACAATATTTGGAATCCACAAGGAGTTATGAGATAACTGATTTGAATGTTATAAACATAGCACTTTAGTCTCACTTGATCGGTTGCCACGGAATTTTGATGTGATCAAAAGTCCGTCGCAATCACGTAGCGTACGTGGATACTCGCCGGGTAAACTTAATAGACAGCCTCACCCCATAGCCCTGACCAAGTGACTGTAGAAGAACCCCGTCGCCGAAAGCATCCGTTCGGGTGCTCGCGGCAGCGGTGTTCCGCCTTGGTGCACTTCGTCGACGGCGTCGGGGGTGCAGCCCGCCTACTAAAGTTTGCGACGAGCATTCAATCAGGATATCGGGAATCTTATTGAATTGCCCGACTTTATATTGAAAAGTGTTTTCGATAATGAGACTAAAATGCGTGGTTTATAATTGTTAGGCATGCGATGTCTAAGGAATTCATTTGATTAGGCATGCGATGTCTATGCAGGTTGCGGATTCCAACTGTTGTAGTTTTACACTTTCTTTTCTGTGACCGTAAGTGTAATATGTGATATCGTCGGTTTCGTTGCTATATGTCAACGACAATTGGGATGCGTATATTTACTTACGTTGATGACATGTGATGTTATGTGTTGCTGGATATGTTATATTGGATCGTCGTGTTCGAATAGCCGGGTTTTTTTTATGTGACACGAGTGTTTTTCATTTTCATTCATGTAAAAACTGTTGGGTTAGCCTAGCACCTCATGAGAGGTTTGGAAGCATCACATGTCACAAAGATCAAGTTTTTATGGTGCTAAGTAAACATACGAAGGATCATTCCTAGAAAAATTAGGGTTTCAAAATTTGCATATCATCTCATGAAAGAAAAGCTAGGGTTTTGAGAGTACAACCTTTGTAGCTCCCTACGCTAGACTCCTTGGCCACTTGGGGTTTGGAAAAGCTCCGCTTGATCTCCTCTAGGTCACCGATGATCCACCCGGAGTCCGCTTTGTCCAAGCTTGCAACTTCACTTTATCAAGAAGATGAAACGAAACTAACACTCTAAACAAGTGGGCTAGACTTGTGTAGAATGGTGTTGTGGTTCTCTTTCTCACTACAAAATCCTATCTTGTTGAGTATTTTGCTCACTTGAAAAGTCTAGAGAGCAAGAGCTCAAGGTTGAAGAAGATGATGGCTTTTTAAGAAGAATACAAAAGATAAACCCCCATGAGAAAATAAAAATATATCAATATATATTTTTCTTCTCTCATCTCAAACCATGGTTAAACAATAAATATATTATTGAACTTGAGTTAAAACCCAAAAGGAAAGTTAATGCATGGTTAAAAGGTGGGTGAGCATGGTTAGGTCAAAGAAGAGTGTAGAAAGAAACCATGAATTATCCTTTCCTTTTTCCTTTTGTTTTAAATCAAATGCAATAATAATTCATATAAATAAAACCATGGTGTGAGTCTTATATTGCCACAATTTTCTTTGTATAAGCAACCATGATAGATGATGTATGTATGTATGTATGTATACACATCCATATGTGCATGAAACTAGAAAGAAAGAAAAACATGCATGCATACATCCATCATATACAAGAAAAGATTTCAAGTGAGAAAACTAATGGTTAAATGATAAATCAACACTTGATTTATCAATCCGGTCATATCAGATATGACCCCACCAAAAGCAAGCCGCCCGATCAATATACGGTATCCCATACGCGCATTTTAATCGGGTCCAAACGCATATCGCATACGTGCACCACAACGTTTCGCCTGAACTAGGTAACTCTTTTGTGGGACTCTAAGACTCGTCAATACGCCGGCAGCGGGTGATGATCATATCAGGCACCCCTAAGCCGCAAGCGGTCTATTAGTTATATGTATGCCCTAGAGGCCATCACTGTACATACGATGTATATTGTAATGGATGCTTGGACATATATAGGGAGGACTTTCTTGCTCGACATGATAGTATGCTATCTGGTTGTACTTTATCTTAACATGTACTTTGATTGTCTCTATATTACATGTTGATAAAGCCCTTAGGATATGTACTCGACTACTGGGACTATGATGAGATCATACTAGTGGGGCCACGGTAGTCGACGAGTACATCCTATAACTGTTCCTAGTCGAGGGTGTATCGAGACAGGGCATCGATGCACCAGAGTAGACTAGCGTATACGCACCTTGACCCATATGATGGGCGATGGATGATCCCATATCCATCGGTGTTTGACATCAAGGATGGTGTATGGGTGCTCAGTAGAGACTGGGTACACTGGACGGACTCGCCGAGAACTCCCAGATGGTATTATACCTCACGTCAGATGGCAGTTCTCCGGTGACACTGGTACAGAGTAGTCTGTTGACCCGAGATCGTCATAGAGTCTTGTGTGATTTCCACTGTGCTTTGATTTCCATCATACCACGTCCAAGAGGGCGTGCAAAAAGGTGGCTTTTGGGTACAGTCCCGAATCACATGGAGGCAATGAGCGATAGGAGGGGATTCGTCTCTCCCGGTATAGGGAGTTGATGTTGTGCCGTGTTCGATTGGCTATAACCGGAAATCCCTGGCCAGGGTTGCTGAGATTTACTGGTAAGTGTTATCAGTAGTTTCTCGAACTGTTATAGACCTCATATCGACACGACTTATCGAGCTACTGGGGTCTGACGTTTACCACCCCTAGGCGAGATATGCGACATATCAGACGACGAGACCGGATTATACGGGAGTGTTACTGTTTGGATTCACAGGAGAATATACAGGCTTGCTTGTTGATCTTCTGAGCGCTCAATACCTGGGTAGCTGTTACGTTTAGTTGACCGCTTGCAGCTTGTGGGTGTTTGATATGATCATCACCTACTGCCGGCGTATTGACGATTCTTTAGAGTCCTATACAGAGGTTTCTTGGCTCAGGCAAAACGGAGTAGGGGCACGTATGAGATATGTGCGGGACCGAGGATAATACGATATGAGATACCGTATTCTATTCTCGCGATATTTGATATCAGCCGGGTCATCGGATCAAGTGTTGATTCGATGAATCGGTACGGATAAATATTAGTCGGTTATATGCGATATAGCCGGATTGTCGGATCAAGGGTTGATTCGATAATTTAATGTATAATAATATATATGATATATTAAATTACATTAACTAATATTAGCTCACTAAAAGATTCTTTTTCTCACCGGATTAATACATTGATATATATGCGATATATGTTAATTGTATTATTTTCTTTTATTGCAAATATATAATATATATGTGATATATATTATTGTGACATGATATGATTTATTATAAAACATGTTTAAGGATGATAAAAAGGGATTAGGGTTTGATTAGGGTTAGCTCCTTCTTGTTCATTCTAGAAGGATTCTATTTTGTTATGATAAAGATATTTTGTTATGACTCATGCTTTGACCTAACCAAACCCTAACTCTAGTTTATTCTCTACATAGGTTTAGCCTCTCATCCTTGACCATGGTTTGATAATCAATCATATATTCTTGATTACTATTCATCACAAAAGGAATTCTATCATTATTCTTCATCTTCTTCCTTCTTCTTTCTTCATGAAAAAAAAGCTTACTAGCAATTGAGAAAAAGATAAATAAAGAGAGCAAAAATCCTACTTCATCATCCTCATCTTCCCTTGCCCTTTAGATGAGAGTGTTCACTCAATTTTAGTGAGTGTTAGCTTGTGTTAATGAAACTTCAAGGTAGATCATCTTTGTATCGAAGATCGGAAGCAAGACTGCATCTTTCTCTTCGTGGAACCTCTCGAGAGTCCGGAACCCGATGATCACAGCGAAGGGACCACAACACGGAGCTTATGAAGTGAAGGACCGGATCTACAAAGGTTGTAATCCCTCTCACTTAGTGTTAAAGTTGTTAACATGCTAGTTTTCGTCTAATCTCTAGTCTAAAGATCCGGCTTCGGGTTGTTCGGCACGGTTAATTTTTAAATCGGGCATGGTTGATGCCTCGTAGAACCTTGTGTGCGTGCATAGCAACCCTACAGTGGTATCAGAGCCAAGCTAGAGCTTTAGGCGAAGTCTAGACGAAGTTTAAAGTCCGATCGAACCCGGAAAACCCGATATACCCTAGTTTCTGGAAATTTTTCAAAACTGTGATTTTTTCCAAATTAAAAATTCTCAAAAAATTCAGCAGGGTATTTTAGAAATTACTGTGCAAAACGACACTTTGAATCGTTCAAAGAGGCGCGGAACCGCGGCCAAACTAGGGTATTGGCGGCGGTTCCGCGGCAGAACTGGGGGATTAAGAATTAGTTTTTGCACAGTTATAACCGTTGGTTCTTGCTGATTCTTCTGGGAATTTTTATTTTTCACTCAAGTGTTGAGTTTTCTGGGTTGTATTGGGGACTCGTAAATTCGATCGGATATTTTAACTTTGTTTATTTTGTCCGGATAATTTTTAGAAACTGTTAAAAAGTTCAAACGGATATCAATAACTCACTTTTTCCCCTGTCGGAAATTTTTTCAAAAGTTGGATTTTTCCTCTTGTTTAAGAACGTTCTAAGTCGTGCAAGTAACGCGGTGGACCCTCTAGAAGACAACAAACCTTAACTCGATTATATGACCGTCTTGAACTGCCTTTTGAACCTTAGGGTTTGGGGCAGTACGGCGTGCCACATGTGAGGCGTTGGCTTGACCCTTCTACGGCTGGACCATTGGTACTGTGGCATGTGATGGATGTTTTTAAACTGATTTCAGGTGTTGAGATATATTGGGGAAATCTTGGGTGTTTGATTATTCGATCGGAAAGTTTAACATTGTCTATTTATCTGGAATGTGATACAATATTTGGAATCCACAGGTAGTTATGAGATAGCTAATTTGAATGTTATAAATCTAGCAGTTCAGTCTCAGTTGATCGGTTGCTACGGAATTTTGATGTGATCAAAATTCCGTCGCAATCACGTAGCGTACGCGGATACTCGCCGGTTAAACTTAATAGACAGCTACGCCCCATAGCCCCGACCAAGTGACTGTAGGAGAACCCCGTCGCTGAAAGCATCCGTTCGGGTGCTCGCGGCAGCGGTGTTCCGCCTTAGTGCACTTCGTCGACGGCATCTGGGGGTGCGGCCGTCTACTAAAGTTTGCGACGAGCATTCGATCAGAATATCGGGAATCTTGTTGAATTTCCGGCTTGACATTGAAAAGAGTTTTCGATAAAGAGACTAAAATGCGGGGTTTATAATTGTTAGGCATGCGATGTCTAAGCAATTCATTTGGTTAGGCTTGCGATGTCTAAGGAGGTTGCGGATTCCAACTGTTGTAGTTTTACACTTTCTTTTCTGTGACCGTAAGCGTAGTATGTGGTGTATCGCCGGCTTCGTTGCTATACATCAACGACAATCGGGATACGCATACTTATTTACGTTGATGATATGAGATATTATGTGTTGCTGTGATATGTTATATTGGATCGTCGCGTTTTGAATAGCCGGGGGTTTTATGTGAGATGAGAGTTTTTTCTTTTTCATTCATGTAAAATTCATTTGTATGTAATATTCTTTTATTGGGCCACTTTCAGGTTGCGGAAGATGTCACCGGTGTATATTATTTACTTTTCCGCATTAGGTAGACCCAAGGCGGGGAGCACAAGTAACCGGGTTCTAGGGTCCAGAGGGAGACCATCTCGAGGAGTCGAGACCGGGTCTCCTAACCCTAGAATTGGCAGTGTTACTTGCCGCTCTCGTAGGGGTCTAGGGATGTGGGTTTGGCTATTCATCGCGACCGTGGAATCCGTGTTTTATACAGGCTCGTATTGAAAACACGGACGTCCTAGTATATCCAATATTTCATATATGTTCTTCTGCTGCAATGTTCTGTGATGAGATTATATTACTGCCTGAGATGAATGTTTATATTATATATATGAGATATATGTTATATTGCAGATTTCGTTTCAAAAAGAGATGCTTGTGAAGCATAATAAAATGGGACTTCATTAATGAGATTAATGAACTAAAAGAAACATAAGATGTTGTGGAATCGAATTTTCAAAAACAGGTAGCTACAGTTCTTGCTTTGCATCGCGGTTTTCCTTGTAGAACATCCTGCACTTTATTCGATAAGGAAAGGACCGAGATCCCTTCACCGGGAGTGACTCCTTTAGCAATAACCGACAGATGCTACAAACTCGGTTTGTCTTTTGATTGCTTCTATAGTTCTTGCTTTGCATAATGATATTTGTGAAATATCCTGCACCTTATTCGATGAGAAAAGGGCCGACGATCCCTTCACCGTGAGTGACCCCTTTAGTAAAACTAGAAAAGCCTCAAAAACACTCCATTTAAAATCACTCGATTCTACAACGATATCAAGTTCATTACGCAATAGGTTTTCTTAAAAACCTGTCGTAGCCCTCCGTCATTTCAGATAAGTACTAGTTAGTATTCGTGCTGCGGTAGTTTGGCCCCCGTCAAGGCGTAGTGTACGGTAGCTAACTAATGCTTATATGCTAGTATACGATGCGATTGGATTAGGGTATTCGTACGGCGTTGTTTGGCCTCCATCAAGGATCGTGCGGGTGGGTTTAATTCAATCAGGAAATGACGGGTTGAACTTGACTAGCGGATTATGGATAGTTTGGCCTCCGTCAAGGTCATAGGTTGCTAGGGGCAAAATATTATCGGGAATTTCAAGTGTTGAAATTTGCAATGAGATTGCATACCTTCTATGAGATAGTTGGATCCCGATACCCGCTGCGAGTAAGAGTTACTCCTGGGAGAGTTTTACACATTACAATTAGCCGATCAAGTAGGTGTCTAGAAAGGTGTCAACAGGGTTACGCCTCTGGGAAAACGAGGTTTACATTAATTGGGTTCGTGCGAAAGCACGGGGGACCTCCCTCAAAGTACCGACACTGGCCTGGCTGAAAGATTGGCGAACTTGTAGCATGTGATTAATCCCGGCTAGTCTTTCCTTTTAGGGTTTGAAGGAAGATTTGATAACAGTGGGAGATATCCTGATTAGATATATTAGATAACCAATCTAATCTTGCAAGAGCATACGCTGAGTGTTTTCTTCTCTCTCTCCAGGTAGCGACCATATCACGCCTTAATCAAGATAATAATACGGATATATTGACCGAACCCGCTTGTTATACTGAGCTGGGGAACGTTGGTCCCGCTCCAACTTATAATTGTTATAAGACAGAGCAAGAAATTGGGGAATACCAGATTTCCCGTGCCGCCCAAACGAAAAAAGTGCATATTGATGCATCATCTTCGGGTGTGTTCATTACAGAGAACTGTTTCTCAGTATCCTTTTCGTCCTGGGTATGTGATACCGGATCAGGATCCCGTATATGTAATCTGTTACATGGGCAACAGATAGGTAGAGAACTGAGAACGGGTGATAAGTTTCATGAGACAGAAAACGGTGCAAGTGTTGCAGCCAAGTCTGTTGGTCACTATCACCCTGTATTACCAGAATACATTGATTCTGAACGAATGTTATTAGATACCGAACCTGATATACAACATCATATCACTCTCTTTATTAGTAAAGAAAGGATATAATTTTGTATTGTTGGATAATGTTTTGAACATTTCCTATATCAAGAGTTGATCGGTTCAGGCACGTTATCTAAAAGCATTGATGTTCTAAATCAAACTACAGTTCTTAGTATACGGAACACACACAAGAGGAAGAGTTCAGAAATGAACGAATCCTTCTTGAGGTATTGTAGACTAGGTCATATCAATGCGACCCGACTAGCTAAGTTACATATAGATGCATATTTAAATTAGTTTGAATTTACATCTTGTGAAACATGCCGGTCATGTCACAAAGATAAGATGACCACAGCTCTGTTTATTCGAAACAGAGAAAGAGTTAGTGAACTCTTGGGATTGATACATGCTGATGTATGAAAGTCCCCCGTCTACACATGCCAAGACCGGTTCTTTTTACTTCATTACATTCTCTGATGATCTCTCAAGATTCAGACATATGTTTCTGTTGAAACACAGGTCCGAAGCTTTTGAGATATTCACAGAATATAAATTAGAAGTAGAGAACCAAAAATGGGTATAAGTATTATGTCCTTTGATGTGATCAAGAAGGAGAATACTTGAGTACGGAATTCCTGGACTATTCTAAAGGAGAATGAGATTCTCTCTCAGCATTACTCCTCCGTATACACCACAGCATGTCGGTGTATCGGGGCGGAGCAATAGCACCCTATTTGTTATGGTGTGCTCTATGATGAGTACTACTGAGTTTCCTATTTCCTTTTGGGTGTTATGCGCTTGAGAAGCTGCATACCTATTGAATAGGGTTCAAATCAAATCAGTTGCCTACCACTTCATATGTGATATGGAAAGAGAAGAGCCCAAAACTTATGTTTGTTAAGATTTGGGGTTGTCCGGCCTATGTCTAAAAGCAAAATCCGGACAAGCTCGAGAAAAGGTCTGTTATGTAGAACTGGAAAAGTTCTAGCTATACAAACTGCAGCTGATGATATAATAGAACCAAAGGATTCAATAGTTTCCAACGAATCTCAACCTCTCCGCCGATCTAGCAGGGTTCCTTACCCACCTGAGAGATACTTCGGTTTCTCTATGACAGTGGGAGTGACGATTGCATCATGAGATGATGACCCAACTAGTTTCAAGCTGGCCATCAGGAGTGGGACTCTGTAAGAATGGCTAGATGCTTAGTGATCTGAGATGGAATCCTTATACACCAGCAAAGTATGGACTTTGGTTACTTTATCTGAAGGGTTAAATCCCCATCAGGAGAGAGTATATCTTGAGAAGATTACTGGGTGTACATGGAAAAGTTGAGACTTTCAAAGCTATGCTTAAGTCCATCCAGATCCTACTTGCCACGGCTACATACCATGACTGCGATATCTGGCGGTTGGGTGTCATGACTGCTTTTCTAAATGATGTTTTAGAAAAGAGCGTCTATAAGTACACAGCCAGAGGGCTTCGTAGACAGTGGGAGCAGCGGAAACGTGTGCAAGATATTTTATATGATAAAGCAGGCATCGTGGAGTTGGAACATCTGTTTTGATGTGGTAGTCAAAGAGTTTGACTTCATCAAAATGGTAGATGAACCTTGTATATACAAAAAGGTAGTAGAGAGTATGGTGGTGATCCTTGTAGAGTACGTGGATGACATACTCTTGATAGGGAAGGAGTTTCCTATGCTACGCTCGGTCAATCTCCGCTTATCACAACGATTCTCCATATAGGATCAAAGTGATACCTCCTAAATTCTGGGTTTTGGATCTATGAGATAGATCTAATTGGATGTTAGGATACTCACTAGTTGTAGTGAGATGGTATCAATCGATCCTGGGAGAATCACTGGAAAGGTTCCAGGGTGATAAGGATGACTGAAAGTCAGTCGCAGGCATTGTCTTTACCCTCAGTGGAGGGACGGTATGTTGGAAGAGTTCGAAGCTAGATACCGTGACTTACTAGACGATTAAAGGCAAGATACATCGTTACAAAAGATGCTACCAAAGAGGCAGTCTGGATATTTTTAAGTTCATGAGATGAACTTCGTTCCTACCATTGTGTGACAATGGAGTTGTGGCTTTAGCCAAGTAACTACCGTCCCATCAGAAATCCAGATATAATTCTTAGGCAGTATCACCTGATCATAGAGATGGTTGATCTCCAGGGAGATCGAGGTTAGGAGAGTAGACACAGAGGACAACAGCGCGGATCCACTCACGAAGGCCTTTTTCCCAGTAGAGACTTTTATGGGATGGTTGAGTATGAGATACTTCAACCGCAACTAATTGTTGGGTATGTGATTCCACAACAGATGGCCCTAGTGCAAGTGGGAGATTGTTAGTTATATGTATGCCCTAGAGGCCATTACTGTACATACGATGTATATTGTAATGGATGCTTGGACATATATAGGGAGGACTTTCTTGCTCGACATGATAGTATGCTATCTGGTTGTACTTTATCTTAACATGTACTCTGATTGTCTCTATATTACATGTTGATAAAGCCCTTAGGATATGTACTCGACTACTGGGACTATGATGAGATCATACTAGTGGGGCCACGGTAGTCGACGAGTACATCCTATAACTGTTCCTAGTCGAGGGTGTATCGAGACAGGGCATCGATGCATCAGAGTAGACTAGCGTATACGCATCTTGACCCATATGATGGGCGATGGATGATCCCATATCCATCGGTGTTTGACATCAAGGATGGTGTACGGGTGCTCAGTAGAGACTGGGTACACTGGACGGACTCGCCGAGAACTCCCGGATGGTATTATACGTCATGTCAGATTGCAGTTCTCCGGTGACACTGGTACAGAGTAGTCTGTTGACCCGAGATCGTCATAGAGTCTTGTGTGATTCCCACTGTGCTTTGATTTCCATCATACCACGTCCAAGAGGGCGTGCAAAAAGGTGGCTTTTGGGTACAGTCCCGAATCACATGGAGGCAATGAGCGATAGGAGGGGATTCGTCTCTCCCGGTATAGGGAGTTGATGTTGTGCTGTGTTCGATTGGCTATAACCGGAAATCCCTGGCCAGGGTTGCTGAGATTTACTGGTAAGTGTTATCAGTAGTTTCTCGAACTGTTATAGACCTCATATCGACACGACTTATCGAGCTACTGGGGTCTGACGTTTACCACCCCTAGGCGAGATATGCGACATATCAGACGACGAGACCGGACTATACGGGAGTGTTACTGTTTGGATTCACAGGAGAATGTACAGGCTTGCTTGTTGATCTTCTGAGCGCTCAATACCTGGGTAGCTGTTACGTTTAGCTGACCGCTTGCAGCTTGTGGGTGTTTGATATGATCATCACCTACTGCCGGCGTATTGACGATTCTTTAGAGTCCTACACAGAGGTTTCTTGGCTCAGGCAAAACGGAGTAGGGGCACGTATGAGATATGTGCGGGACCGAGGATAATACGATATGAGATACCGTATTCTATTCTCGCGATATTTGATATCAGCCGGGTCATCGGATCAAGTGTTGATTCGATGAATCGGTACGGATAAATATTAGTCGGTTATATGCGATATAGCCGGATTGTCGGATCAAGGGTTGATTCGATAATTTAATGTATAATAATATATATGATATATTAAATTACATTAACTAATATTAGCTCACTAAAAGATTTTTTTTCTCACCGGATTAATACATTGATATATATGCGATATATGTTAATTGTATTATTTTCTTTTGTTGCAAATATATAATATATATGTGATATATATTATTGTGACATGATATGATTTATTATAAAACATGTTTAAGGATGATAAAAAGGGATTAGGGTTTGATTAGGGTTAGCTCCTTCTTGTTCATTCTAGAAGGATTCTATTTTGTTATGATAAAGATATTTTGTTATGACTCATGCTTTGACCTAACCAAACCCTAACTCTAGTTTATTCTCTACATAGGTTTAGCCTCTCATCCTTGACCATGGTTTGATAATCAATCATATATTCTTGATTACTATTCATCACAAAAGGAATTCTATCATTATTCTTCATCTTCTTCCTTCTTCTTTCTTCATGAAAAAAAAGCTTACTAGTTTTTTCCAAGTGATGAATAAATGTGAGAAAAAGATAAATAAAGAGAGCAAAAATCCTACTTCATCATCCTCATCTTCCCTTGCCCTTTAGATGAGAGTGTTCACTCAATTTTAGTGAGTGTTAGCTTGTGTTAATGAAATTTCAAGGTAGATCATCTTTGTATCGAAGATCGGAAGCAAGACTGCATCTTTCTCTTCGTGGAACCTCTCGAGAGTCCGGAACCCGATGATCGCAGCGAAGGGACCACAACACGGAGCTTATGAAGTGAAGGACCGGATCTACAAAGGTTGTAATCCCTCTCACTTAGTGTTAAAGTTGTTAACATGCTAGTTTTCGCCTAATCTCTAGTCTAAAGATTCGGCTTCGGGTTGTTCGGCACGGCTAATTTTTAAATCGGGCATGGTTGATGCCTCGTAGAACCTTGTGTGCATGCATAGCAACCCTACACGGTCAGCTAAATGTAACGGCCATCCGGGTATTGAGCGATCAGAAGAAAACAAGCGAACCTGCTACAACTCCCGTCCAGCCAACCGGCAACACTACCGTGCAGTCCGGTCTCCTCGTCTGATATGTCGCATATCAAGTCTAGGGGTGGTAAACGTCAGACCCCAATAACCGATAAGTCGTGCCGATGTGAGGCTCATAACGGGTCGAGAAACTACTGGTAACACTTACCGGTAAATCTCTAATCAGCCCTGGCCAGGGACTTTCCTGTTACGGCCAATCGAGCACAGCGCGACATCAACCCCAAATACCGGGAGAGACGAAACCCCTCCTATCGCTCATTGCCTCCATGTGACTCGGGACTGTACCTAAAAACCACCGTTTTGCACGCCCTCATGGACGTGGTAAGGTGGAAATCAAAGCATAGTGGGAATCACACAAGACTCTATGACGATCTCGGGTCTACAGACTAACCTGCACAAGTGTCACCTGAGAACTGCCATCTGACGTGAGGTATAATAACATCTGGGAGTTCTCGGCGAGTCCGTCCAGTGTACCCAGTCTCCACTGAGCACCCGTATATCATCTCTGATGTCAAACACCAATGGATATGGGATCGTCCATCGCCCATCTCATGGGTCGAGAAGCGTATACGCTAGTCTACACTGGTATATCGATGTCCCGTCTCGATACACCCACGACTAGGGACCTTGAAGGATGTACTTATGGACTACCATGTCCCCACTAGTATGATCCGCATCATAGTCCAGGTAGTCAAGTACACATCCTAAGGGCTTTACCAACATGTAACTCTAAGACAGTATAAAGATACAAGTATACATGTTAAGATAAAGAGCAACCAGATAGCATACTATCATATCGAGCAAGAAAATCATCTCTATATATGTCCAAGCATCCAATATAATATACATCATCTGTACAATACTGGCCTCTAGGGCATACATACAACAATCTCCCACTTGCACTAGGGCCAGTTGCTGTAGTATCGCATACCGAGCATCCCGAAGAGTCTCTCAAACTGTGTCCTGGGAATGGCCTTCGTGAGTGGATCCGCTGTGTTATTCTTCGTGTCAACCCTCCTGACCTCGATCTCCCGGCGATCAACTATCTCCCGGATCAGGTGATACCGTCTTAGAATATGCCTGGATCGCTGATGGGACCTGGGTTCCTTGGCCAAAGCCACCGCTCCATTGTTATCACAATACAAAGGTATTGGATGCTCAATGGATGGAACCACTCCAAGTTCAGTAATGAACTTCTTGATCCGGACAGCCTCTTTGGCAGCATCGTTGGCAGCGATGTATTCAGCCTCCATCGTCGAGTCTGCCACGGTTTTCTGCTTGGAACTATTCCAGCTAACCGCCCCTCCGTAAAGGATAAAGACAAATCCCGACTGCGACTTAAAGTCGTCCTTATCACTCTGAAAGCTCGAATCGGTAAAGGACTCCACTTGGAGTTCTCCATTACCATACACCAAGAGCATCTCTTTAGTCCTTCGCAAGTACTTGAGAATGCTCTTCACAGCTGTCCAGTGACCCTCTCCAGGATCAGCTTGATACCTGTTTACTACACTTAGTGAGTATGCTACATCGGGTCTGGTACATAGCATCGCGTACATGATAGAGCCTACAGCTGAAGCATAGGGTATCCCTTGCATGCGAGCTTTCTCCAAATCAGTCTTGGGAGACATCTTTTTGAAGAGAGTGACTCCAGAGATCGTGGGTAAGTTCCCACGCTTGGATTCTTCCATACTAAACCTCTTTAGTATGGTGTCAATATACCTGGATTGGGACAATCCCAATATCCGTTTGGATCTATCTCTATAGATCCTAATTCCCAATATGCAGGAGGCATCACCAAGATCTTTCATTGAGAATCTTTGTGATAAGAAGAGCTTGACCGATTGCAGCATAGGAATGTCATTTCCTATCAATAGTATGTCGTCCACGTATAATACGAGGAAGACAACCTTACTCTCTGCCACCTTCTTGTACATACAAGGTTCATCTACGTTTTTGACGAAATCAAACTCTTTGATAACGACGTCAAAGCAGATGTTCCAACTCCGCGATGCTTGCTTTAATCCATAAATGGATTTAAGCAGCTTGCATACCTTCCCGCTGCTCCCACTATCTACGAAGCCCTCTGGCTGTGTCATGTACACGCACTCTTCTAAATCACCGTTTAGAAAAGCGGTCTTAACATCCATTTGCCAGATTTCGTAATCATGATATGCAGCGATGGCAAGCATGATCCGGATGGATTTAAGCATAGCCACTGGAGAAAAGGTTTCATCATAGTCCACACCTGGTCTTTGACGAAAACCCTTTGCAACAAGTCTAGCTTTGAAAGTCTCCACTTTCCCATCTACACCAAGTTTTTTCTTGAAGATTCACTTGCTCCCAATGGGTTTTACCCCTTCAGGAGCAACTTCCAAAGTCCATACTTTGTTGGTGTACATGGATTCCATCTCGGACCGCATTGCATCCAGCCATTTCACTGAGTCCCCACTCGTGATGGCCTGCTCGAAGCTAGTTGGGTCATCATCCTCTATGATGCAGTCCTCACTCCCACCATCCATGAGAAAACCGTAGTATCTCTCAGGTTGGCGATGAACCCTACTAGATCGGTGGAGAGGCTGAGGTTCGTTGGAAACTACCGAATCCTCTGGTTCAACCAAATCTTCTGTCGTAGTCTGTATGCCTGGAACCTCTTCCAGTTCTACCTCCTTGCCACTAATCTCTTTTTCAAGAAATTCCTTTTCTAAAAAGGTGGCATGTCGAGAAACACACATTTTGTTCCTCGGTGTGGTAGAAGATATACCTACACGAATGTTTGGGATATCCAATAAACTTACACAGAATGGACCTTGCCGCGAGTTTGTCCGGATTTTGCGTTTTTACATATGCCGGACAACCCCATATCTTAACATAATTAAGACATGGTCTCTTTCCTTTCCATATCTCATATGGAGTGGTTGGCACGGATTTGGTGGGAACCATATTCAATAGGTCTGCAGCTGTTTCCAGTGCATACCCCCAGAAGGAAATAGGTAACCCAGCTGTGCTCATCATAGAGCGCACCATATCTAATAGGGTGCGGTTCCTCCGTTCTGATACACCGTTGTGCTGTGGTGTATATGGAGGAGTCAGCTGAGAGAGAATCCCATTCTCTTTTAGGAAGTCCAGGAATTCATTGCTCAAGTATTCACCTCCTCGATCAGATCGTAGGATTTTAATACTTTTCCTGGTTTGGTTCTCGACTTCTAGTTTATATTCTCTAAATTTCTCAAAAGCTTCTGATTTGTGTTTCATCAGGAACACATATCCGAATCTAGAGAGATCGTCAGTGAATGTAATGAAATACGAAGAACCATCCCTGGCATGTGTAGACATGGGACCGCATACATCACTATGTATTAGTCCCAAGAGTTCGGTAACTCTTTCTCCGTGTCCCGTAAACGGAGTTTTGGTCATCTTGCCTTTGAGACATGACTGGCAAGTGTCATAAGATGAAAATTCAAACGGATTCAAATATCCATCCTTATGCAACTTAGCTAGTCGTGTCGCATTGATGTGACCCAGTCTACAATGCCACAAGAAGGATTCGTTCAGTTCTGAACTCTTCCTTTTGTGTGTTTGTTATACTCAGAACTGTTGATTGATTTAGAACATAAATGCCATTGCACAACGTGCCTGATCCAACCAACTTTTGGTTACGAAAAATGTTCATAACATTATCCTGTAATGCAAAATTATATCCCTGTTTACTCAGTAAAGAAACCGATATAATGTTGCATATCAGGTTCGGCATGTAATAGCATTCGTTCAGAACCAATGTATTCCCAGTTGGCAATACAAGGTGATATTCCCCGACGGTCTTAGCTGCAACAATTGCACCATTTCCAACTCTTATGTCTTTATCACCTTCTCCAAGTTCTCTACCTTTCCTAAGCCCATGTAATTGATTACATATATGGGATCTTGACCCGGTATCTAATACCCAAGACGTAGGGCAAATGG
The DNA here is from genome assembly GCA_030015575.1 of Agapanthus africanus. Lineage (NCBI taxonomy): Eukaryota > Viridiplantae > Streptophyta > Magnoliopsida > Asparagales > Amaryllidaceae > Agapanthus > Agapanthus africanus. The sequence goes on from JASDDO010000014.1 coordinate 436,249,506, forward strand.
AGAAACAGTTCTCTGTAACGAACACACCCGAAGAAAATGCATCATCATGTACTTTCTTCATTTGGGTGGCATAGGAATCCTGGTATTCCCCTATGTCATGTTCAGTCATATAACTCTTATAAGAAAGAACGGAACCAACGTTCCCCAGCACAGTATAACATGCGGGTTCAGTCAATACATCCATATTATTATCTTGATTAAGGCATGACATGGTCGCTACCTGGAGAGAGAGAGAAGAAAACACTTTAGCGTATGCTCTTGCAAGATCAGATTGGTTTTTATCTTATCTAATCAGGATGGCTCCCACCGTTTTTATCAAATCTTCCTTCAAACCCTAAAAGGAAAGATTAGCCGGGATTAATTACACCCTACAACTTCGCCGATCTTTCAGCCATGCCAGTGTCGGTACTTTGAGGGAGGTTCCCCGTGCTTTCGCACGGACCTAATTAAAGTAAACCTCGTTTTCCCAGAGGCATAACCCCGTTGACACCTTTCTAGACACCTACTTGATCGGCTAATTGTCCTGTGTAAAACTCTCCCAGGAGTAACAATTACTCGCAGTGGGTATCGGGATCCAACTATCTCATAGAAGGTATGCAATCTCATTGCAAATTTCAACACTTGAAATTCCCGATAATATTTTGCCCCTAGCGTCCTATGACCTTGACGCAGGCCAACAAATCATAATGCGCTAGTCAAGTTCAACCCGTCATTTCTTGATTGAATTAAACCCACCCGTACGACCCTTGACACAGGCCAACAAAGTCGCACGACTACCCTAATCCAGTCTGCATCATATGCATCAACAGATAAATACTAGTTAGCTACCGCACACTACGCCTTGACGCAGGCCAACAAACGTAGCACGAATACTAAGTAGGATTTATTTGAAATGACGGAGGGCTACGACAGATTTTTCTGAAAACCTATTGCGTAATGAACTTGATATCGTTGTAGAATTAAGTGAAGCTATGAAATGGAGTGATTTTGAGGCTTTTATTAGTTTTGCTAAAGAGGTCACTCCCGGTGAAGGGATCTCGGCTCTTTCCTCATCGAATAAGGTGCGTGATATATTATATATATCACTGTGCAAAGCAAAACTCCAAAAGCAGTCAAAAGTCAAACCGAGTGTTGTAGCATCTGCCAGTTTTGCTAAAGAGGTCACTCCCGGTGAAGGGATCTCGGCTCTTTCCCCATCGAATAAGGTGCAGGGTATATCATATATACCGCTATGCAAAGCAAGACTGTAGCTACCCTTTTATTTGAAATTTTGATTCTACAACATCTTTTAGGTTTCTTTTCTTTCATTAATCACATTAATGAAGTCCCATCATTTAAGTCACCTAAACATCACAGATAAATACGACGTACACTTATGCCATCCGCATTCGTCTCGATGTCCCCTCGTGCACCGTTAGGTTAGGTAACTAACGGCAGAGCAGGGCAGGGCTAGCGTGGGTGTAAAACATAAGTAACGCCTATATAATATATCATATATACTATATACTGTATCCATCACAGAACATATCTAATGATTACATCACAGATATCGCAGCAGAAACATAGATATAATGTGGGATATACTAGGACGTCCGTATTTAGTATTTAGCCAACAATAGAAAATACGGATTCCACAGTCGCGATGAATAGCCAAGCCCACACCCTGGACCCCTACGAGAGCGGCAAGCGACCCTACCAATTCTGGAGTTTAGGATACCCGGTCTCGACTCCTCGAGATGGCCTCCCACTGAACCCCAGAACCCGGTCGCCTGTGCTCCCCTCCTTGGGTCCATCATAATGCGGAAAAGTAAATAATATACAACACTGGTGGCATCGATCTCAACCCGGAAGTGCCCCAAATAAAAGAATATTACATTACATTTGAATTTACATGAATGAAAATATAAAACTCTCATCTCACATAAAACCCTCCGGCTATTCAATCGCGACAATCCTGCACATCATATCTCAGCAACACATAATATCATATATCATCAACGTAAGTAAGTATGCGTACTCCAATTGTCGTTGATGTATAGCAACGAAACCGGCGATATCGACATACTACACTTACGGTCACAGAAAAGAAAGTGTAAAACTGCAATATTTGGAATCCACATTCTCTTTAGACATCGTAAATGCGAAATATCACATACTTCGTATTTCATGTCCAACCATATGCGTACTCCAATTGTCGTTGATGTATAGCAACGAAATCGGCGATATCGACATACTACACTTACGGTCACAGAAAAGAAAGTGTAAAACTGCAATATTTGGAATCCACATTCTCTTTAGACATCGTAAATGCGAAATATCACATACTTCGTATTTCATGTCCAACCATATGAATTCCAGATATTGCATCACATTCCAGATAAATAGACGGTATTAAAGTTTTCGAACGAACGATCAAATACCCAAGATTCGCTAAAGCTCAACACTTGAGCGGAGTTCAAAAACCCGGAGTGTGACACAGTGGTAGCGGTCCAGCCGTAGAAGGGTCAAGCCAACGCCTCACATGTGGCACGCCGTACTGCCCCAAACCCTATGGTTCAAAAGGCAGTTCAAGACGGTCACATAATCGAGTTAAGGTTTGTTGTCTTTTAGAGGGTCCACCACAAACAAATTTGCACGTATTTCCGAAAGATTTTAAACCCCGTGAAAAGTGAGCAAATGATACTCGTTTAAACACTTCAATACATTCTAATTTATCCGGAAAAGTCACGAAATGAAAATTCTGATCGAATCGACGAGTCCAAAACCATCTCCAGAACAAACAGCACAAAATTCAGATTAAAAATACCCTAAAAATATACAAGCAGAAACAAGCATTACTGTATAAAATTCAAGCAGTGATTGATGTGTACGGCCGCGGAACCGCGGCCTAAGCAAGCTTAGGCCGCGTTTCCGCGGCAAGAAAGACTGTTCACTGCATCGAATTTTACAGTAATTCTTATATTTACCTGCTGTAATTTTTACATATTTTTAATTTTGAAAAACAACAGTTTTGAAAAAATGTCCAGAGAGCACTAAAAATCCGTATTTTTCGGTTCGATTGGAGTTTTAACTTCGCTAAAGTGTCGCCTAATGTTCTAGGTCGGCTCTGATACCAATGTTGGGTTAGCCTAGCACCTCATGAGAGGTTTGGAAGCATCACATGTCACAAAGATCAAGTTTTTATGGTGCTAAGTAAACATACAAAGGATCATTCCTAGAAAAATTAGGGTTTCAAAATTTGCATATCATCTCATGAAAGAAAAGCTAGGGTTTTGAGAGTACAACCTTTGTAGCTCCCTACGCTAGACTCCTTGGCCACTTGGGGTTTGGAAAATCTCCGCTTGATCTCCTCTAGGTCACCGATGATCCACCCGGAATCCGCTTTGTCCAAGCTTACAACTTCACTTTATCAAGAAGATGAAACGAAGCTAACACTCTAAACAAGTGGGCTAGACTTGTGTAGAATGGTGTTGTGGTTCTCTTTCTCACTTCAAAATCCTATCTTGTTGAGTATTTTGCTCACTTGAAAAGTCTAGAGAGCAAGAGCTCAAGGTTGAAGAAGATGATGGCTTTTTAAGAAGAATACAAAAGATAAACCCCCATGAGAAAATAAAAATATATCAATATATATTTTTCTTCTCTCATCTCAAACCATGGTTAAACAATAAATATATTATTGAACTTGAGTTAAAACCCAAAAGGAAAGTTAATCCATGGTTAAAAGGTGGGTGAGCATGGTTAGGTCAAAGAAGAGTGTAGAAAGAAAACATGAATTATCCTTTCCTTTTTCCTTTTGTTTTAAATCAAATGCAATAATAATTCATATAAATAAAACGATGGTGTGAGTCTTATATTGCCACCATTTTCTTTGTATAAGCAACCATGATAGATGATGTATGTATGTATGTATGTATACACATCCATATGTGCATGAAACTAGAAAGAAAGAAAAACATGCATGCATACATCCATCATATACAAGAAAAGATTTCAAGTGAGAAAACTAATGGTTAAATGATAAATCAACACTTGATTTATCAATCCGGCCATATCAGATATGACCCCACCAAAAGCAAGCGCCCGATCAATATACGGTATCCCATACGCGCACCACAACGTTTCGCCTGGACTAGGTAACTCCTTTGTAGGACTCTAAGACTCGTCAATACGCCGGCAGCGGGTGATGATCATATCAGGCACCCCCAAGCCGCAAGCGATCAGCTAAACATAACGGCCATCCAGATATTGAGCGATCAGAAGAAAACAAGCGAACCTGCTACAACTCCCGTCGAGCCAACCGGCAACACTACCGTGCAGTCCGGTCTCCTCGTCTGATATGTCGCATATCTAGTCTAGGGGTGGTAAACGTCAGACCCCAATAACCGATAAGTCGTGCCGATGTGAGGCTCAAAACGGGTCGAGAAACTACTGGTAACACTTACCAGTAAATCTCTAATCAGCCCTGGCCAGGGACTTCCCTGTTACGGCCAATCGAGCACAGCGCAACATCAACCCCCAATACCGGGAGAGACGAAACCCCTCATATCGCTCATTGCCTCCATGTGACTCGGGACTGTACCCAAAAACCACCGTTTTGCACGCCCTCATGGACGTGGTAAGGTGGAAATCAAAGCACAGTGGGAATCACACAAGACTCTATGACGATCTCGGGTCTACAGACTAACCTGCACAAGTGTCACCTGAGAACTGCCATCTGACGTGAGGTATAATACCATCTGGGAGTTCTCGGCGAGTCCGTCCAGTGTACCCAGTCTCCACTGAGCACCCGTATATCATCTCTGATGTCAAACACCAATGGATATGGGATCATCCATCGCCCATCTCATGGGTCGAGAAGCGTATACGCTAGTCTACACTGGTATATCGATGCCCCGTCTCGATACACCCATGACTAGGGACCTTGAAGGATGTACTTATGGACTACCATGTCCCCACTAGTATGATCCGCATCATAGTCCAGGTAGTCAAGTACACATCCTAAGGGCTTTACCAACATGTAACTCTAAGGTAGTATAAAGAGACAAGTATACATGTTAAGATAAAGAGCAACCAGATAGCATACTATCATATCGAGCAAGAATGTCATCTCTATATATGTCCAAGCATCCAATATAATATACATCATCTGTACAATACTGGCCTCTAGGGCATACATACAACTAACAAAAACTTGTATGTAATATTCTTTTATTGGGGCACTTCCAGGTTGCGGAAGATGTCACCGTTGATGTATATTATTTACTTTTCCGTATTAGGATAGACCCAAGGAGGGGAGCACAAGTAACCGGGTTCTAGGGTCCAGTGGGAGACCATCTCGAGGAGTCGAGTTCGGGTCTCCTAACCCTAGAATTGGTAGGGTTGCTTGCCGCTCTCGTAGGGGTCTAGGGGTGTCGGATTGGCTATTCATCACGACCGTGGAATCCGTGTTTTATACTGGCTCGTATTAAAAACACGGACGTCCTAGTATATCCAATATTTCATATGATATTTTCTGCCGCGTTATCTGTGATGTGATCATGTAATGTGTTCAGATAGATATTACATATAGTATATATGATATATTATATAGACGTTGCTTATGTTTTACACCCGCGCTAGCCCTGCCTCGCTCTGGCGTTAGTTACCTAACCTAACGGTGCAGACAGGACATCGAGGCGAATGCGGATGGCATAAGCGTACGTTATATTTATCTGTGATGTTTAGGTGGACTTAAATGATGGGACATTCATTAATGAGATTAATGAAAGAAAATAAACCTAAAAGATGTTTTGGAATCGAATTTCAAAAATAAAAAAGGTAGCTACAGTTCTTGCTTTGCATCGCGGTGTTCCTTGTAGAACATCCTGCACCTTATTTGATGAGGAATGGGCCGAGATCCCTTCACCGGGAGTGACCCCTTTAGCAATAACAGGCAGATGCTACACACTCGGTTTGTCTTTTGATTGCTTATATAGTTTCTGCTTTGCACAGTGATATATATGATATATCCCGCACCTCATTCGACGAGGAAAGGGCCGACGATCCCTTCACCGGGAGTGACCCCTTTAGCAAAACTAGAAAAACCTCAAAAACACTCCATTTAAAAACCATTTGATTCCGCAACGAGATCAAGTTTGGAGCGTTAAAGGTTTTCATAAAAACCATTCGCAACCCTCCGTCATTTTAGGAAGTAGAGTACTTAGTATTCGTGCTGTGTTTGTTGACCTTAGTTAAGGCACAGTGTACGGTAGCTAAGTGATGTCTTCCTACACCGCATATGATGCGATTAGTTAGGACAGTCGTGTGACTTTGTTGACCTTAGTTAAGGGTCATGTGGGTGGGTCTAATTAATCACGAAATGACGGGTAGAACTTGACTATTGCTTATGATTTATTGACCATAATTAAGGTCATAGGTGCTAGGGGTAAAAACCTTTATCGGGAGTTTCAAGTGTTGAAATTTGCAATGAGATTGCATACCTTCTATATGATAGTTGGATCCCGATACCCACTGCGAGTAATTGTTACTTCTGGGAGAGTTTTGCACTTTGCAATTAGCCGATCAAGTAGGTGTCTAGAAAGGTGTCAACGGGGTTACGTCTCTGGGAAAACGAGGTTTACTTTAATTAGGTCCGTGCGAAAGCACGGGGAACCTCCCTCAAAGTACCGACACTGGCCTGGCTGAAAGATTGGCGAACTTGTAGAGTGTAATTAATCCCAGCTAGTCTTTCCTTTTAGGGTTTGAAGGAAAATTTGATAAAAACAGTGGGAGCCATCCTGATTAGATAAAATAAATAACCAATCTAATCTTGCAAGAGCGCACGCAGAGTGTTTTCTTCTCTCTCTCCAGGTAGCGACCATATCATGCCTTAATCAAGATAATAATATGGATGTCTTGACCGAACCCGCTTGTTATACTGAGCTGGGGAACGTTGGTCCCGCTCCAACTTATAATTATTATAAGACCGAGCAGGAAATAGGGAATACCAGGATTCCCATGCCGCCCAAACGAAGAAAGTGCATGAGATGCATCTCCTTCGGGTGTGTTCATTATAAAGAACTGTTTCTCAGTATCCTCTGCATCCTGGGTATTTGATACCGGATCAGGATCCCAGATATGTAATCTGTTACATAGGGCTACATGAAGGCAGAGAACTGAGAACGGGTGATAAGTTCATGAGACAGAAAACGGGGCAAGTGTTGCAGCCAAGTCTGTTGGTCACTGTCACCTTGTATTACCAGTACATTGATTCTGAACAAATGCTATTAGATACCGAACCTGATATACAAAATCATATCAGTCTCTTTATTAGTAAAGAAGGATATAATTTTGTATTGTTGGATATTGTTTTGAACATTTCCTATATCAAAAGTTGATCGGTTCAGGCACGTTATCTCAAAGCATTGATGTTCTAAATCAAACTACAGTTCCTAGTATACAGAACACACACAAGAGGAAGAGTTCAGAAATGAACGAATCCTTCTTGAGGCATTGTAGACTAGGTCATATCAATGCGACCCGTCTAGCTGAAGTTACATTTAGATGCATATTTAAATCAGTTTGAATTTACATCTTGTGAAACTTGCCAGTCATGTCACAAAGATTAGATGACCATAGCTCTGTTTATTGGAAACGGAGAAAGAGTTAGTAAACCCTTGGGATTGATACATGATGATGTATGTAAGATCCCCTGTCTACACATGCCAAGACCGGTTCTTTGTATTTCATTACATTCTCTAATAATCTCTCAAGATTCAGACATATGTTCCTGTTGAAACACAAGTCCGAACCTTTTGAGATATTCACAGAATATAAGTTAGAAATAGAGAACCAAAAATTGGGTATAAGTATTATGTCCTATGATAAGATCAGGGTGGAGAATACTTGTGCATAGAATTCCTGGATTATTCTAAAGGAGAATGAGATTCTCTCTCGGTATTACTCCTCTGATTATACCACAGCACAACGATGTATCAGGGCGGAGCAATAGCACCCTATATGATATGGTGTGCTCTATGATGAGTATTACTGAGTTACCTGTTTCTTTTAGGGAGTTATGCACTTATGAAGTTGCATACCTATTGAATAGGGTTCGATTCAAATCAGTGCCTACCACTCCATATAAGATATGGTATGGGAAGAACCTATCTCTTAAGCAAGTTAAGATTTGGGATTGTCCGGCCTATGTCAAAAGCAAAATCCGGACAAGATCAAGGCAAGGTCGGTTCTGTAGAACTGGAAAGGTTCCAGCTATACAAAACTGCAGCTGATGATTTGACAGAACCAAAGGATTCAATAGTCCTCGACGAACCTCAGCCTCTCCGCCGATCTGGTAGGGTTCCTCACCTGCCTGAGAGATACTTCGGTTTCTCGATGACAGTGGGAGCGAGGATTGCATCATAAGATGATGACCCAACTAGATTCGAGCAGGTCATCGAGAGTGGGGATTCTGTAAGAATGGCTGGATGCTTAGCGATCTGAGATGGAATCCATATACACCAACAAAGTATGGACTTTGGTTGCGATATCTGAAGGGTTAAATCCCCATCAGGAGCAAGTATATCTTGAGAAGATTACTTGGTGTAGATGGAAAAGTTGAGACTTTCAAAGCTAGACTTGTTAAAGGTTTTCGTCATCAACCAAGCGTGGATAATGATGAAACCTTTTCCAGGGACTATGCTTAAGTCCATTCAGATCCTACTTACCATTGCTACATACCATGACTACGATATCTGGTGGTTGGGTGCCATGACTACTTTTCTAAATAATGATTTAGAAGAGAACGTCTATAAGAACACAGCCATAGGGCTTCGTAAACAGTGGGAGCAGCGGAAACGTGTGCAAGTTGCTTTACAGGATAAAGCAGGCATCGCGGAGTTGGAACATCTGTTTTGATGTGGTAGTCAAAGAGTTTGACTTCATCAAAATGGTAGATGAACCTTGTATGTACAAAAGGGTAGTATGGAGTATGGTAATGATCCTCGTAGAGTACGTGGATGACATACTCTTGATAGGAAAGGAGTTTCCTATGCTACGATCGGTCGATCTCCTCTTATCACATAGATTCTCCATATAGGATCAAAGTGATACCTCCTAAATCCTGGGTTTTGGATCTATGAGATAGATCTAAATGGATGTTAGGATTCTCACTAGTTGTAGTGAGATGGTATCAGTTGATCCTGGGGAGAATCACTGGAAAGGTTCCAGGGTGATAAGGACGACTGAATGTCAGTCGCAGGCATTGTCATTACCCTCAGTGGAGGGACGGTATGTTGGAAGAGTTCCAAGCTAGATACCGTGGCAAACTAGATGATAAAGGCTGGTAACATCGCTATTAAAGATGCTACCAAAGAGGCAGTTTGGGTGTATAGTGGTTCATGAGATGAACTAGGTTCCTACCATTGTGTGACAATGGAAGATAGGCTTTGGCGCAGGAACCCTGGTCCCATCAGTGACCCAGACATATTCTGAGGCAGCATCACCTGATCATGGAGATAGTTGATCTTCAGGATGATCGAGGTAAGGAGAGTAGACTCAGAGGACAATACGGCGGATCCACTCACAAAGGCCTTTTCCTAAAGAGAGACTTTTATGGGATGGTTGAGTATGTGATACTGCAACCACTGCTACAGATGACCCTAGTGCAAGTGGGAGATTGTTAGTTATATGTATGCCCTAGAGGCCATTACTGTACATTGGATGTATATTGTAGTGGATGCTGGGACATATATAGGTAGGACTTTCTTGCTCGACATGATAGTACGCTATCTGGTTGCTCTTTATCTTAACATGTATACTTGCAGTCTCTCTATTACATGTTGATAAAGCCCTAGGATGTGTGCTCGACTTCCAGGACTATGATGTAGATCATACTAGTGGGGCCTGGGTAGTCCATGAGTACATCCTTTAATGTTCCTAGTCGTGGGAATATCGCGACGGGGCATCGATATTCCAGTGTAGACTAGCGTATATCTTCTCGACCCATGTGATGGGCGATGGATGATCCCATATCCATTGGTGTTTGACATCAGAGATGGTATGCGGGTGCTCATTGGAGACTGGTACACTGAACGGACTCGCCGAGAACTCCCGGATGGTATTATACCTCACGTCAGATGGCAGTTCTCTGGTGACACTGGTACAGCTTAGTCTGTTGACCCGAGATCGTCATAGAGTCTTGTGTGTCTCCCACTGTGCTTTGATTTCCACCCTACCACGGCTTTACTGAGTCGTGCAAAACGGTGGTTTTTGGGTATAGTCCCGATTCACATGGAGGCAATGAGCGATAGGAGGGGATTCGTCTCTCCCGGTATTGGGGGTTGATGATGTGCTATGCTCGACTGGCCATAACAGGAAATCCCGGGCCAGGGTTGCAGTGATATACTGGTAAGAGTTATCAGTAGTTTCACGAATGTTATGGACCTTACGTCGGCATGACTTATCAAGCTACTGGGTCTGACGTTTACCACTCCTAGGCGAGATATGCGACATATCAGACGAACAGACCGGACTGTACGGTAAGTGTTGCTGGTTGGATTCACAGGAGTATGAGCGGGCTTGCTCGTCGATCTTCTGATCGCTCAATACCCGGGTGGCCGTTACGTTTGGCAGACCGCTTGCGGCTTGTGGGTGTTTGATATGATCATCACCTACTGCCGGCGTATTGACGAGTCTTTAGAGTCCTACACAGAGGTTTCCTGGCTCAAGCGAAACGAAATAGGAGCGCATATGAGATATGTGCGGGACCGAGAATAATGCGTGTATGTGATACCGTATTCTATTCTCGCGATGAATGTATCGATTGGTTGTATGCGATATTAACTAGTTATCGAATCGAGAATTGATTCGATAAGTCGATACATCGGATATTAGCCGGTCATATGCGATATGACCGGATCGTTAAATCAAGTGTTGATTTAATGATTTAATGTATAATTATATATTTGATATATTACTTTGCATTAACTAGTATTTGTTCACTTAAGATGGATTTTCTCACTTGATGTGCACATTGTGTATATGATATAGTTTTGTGCACTAGTTTGTATCATGTTTGATGATACTTGCAAACTTGGGTGTGTGTTTATGTTAAACCATATTTAGTTTAATGGTTAGGTTTTATATTTGTTTTATTTATTTTCTTTAATTCATTTTTGAAAGGATAAATGAAATGGTGGCTTGCTTTGTTCTTTTGTTGAAACTTCATGAAGCTTTGAAAGCTTGACCATTTTGTTTCTTTCCTAAACCTAACCATTCAACTAAACTATAGTTTATTCTCTACACTAAACCATGGTTGCTAAAATGATAAGAATCACTTTATTTTATTTTTTCCATTTTTCTTATCATATTCTTTTTCTTCTTCTTCCAAGAAGAAGAAACCATTCTAGCTTCAATGGTGCCTTGAGAAAAAGAGTGAGAAATCCAATTCTAAAGTGAATCCACTTCCTATTTCTTCATCCTCTACCACTTTCCATGTAGTATAGGGTGTTTTATTCACAAGTTTCATGACTTGGTGAGGTTGGAGCTTGATCTTGAGTTGCCTCGACGTAGATCATCTTCGGCATCGAAGTCGACGACCTAGCCCGATCAT